>JAIFZK010000005.1:11697500-12297500 GCA_027481765.1 Tenualosa thibaudeaui
TGTGTGTGAGGAGTGTGTGTGTTGTATGCCTTTCTCTTTCTCTCTTTCCACTTCCATGCCTCTCTCTTCTTTCTTTTCTCTTATCTTTTCTCTAAATCACTTGTTCTTTCTCCCTCTGTCTTGTTTAACTCACCTCTCTAAAGCCTTGTTCCAAACTTTCAAAGTGTTTTCTTAACTTTTGCTTTATCAATATCTCTGTGAGTGTGTAGGGGGAACACCATAACCAAACCATAACCAAATTTAATCATGTGATAGGAATTTTAGATAGAGAGAACAGAACCATTCCTCTCAGTCTGTGAAACACTGAAGGGCATGGCAAATGTGGTGAAAAAGATAGGGGTAAAAATTTGATTGTTTTTCCCTCTTGGTGGGTTTAGATGAGTTGGAGAAAATCTGATTAAACAATATTCAGATGCATTGTACCTCAATTAGTGCTCTAATAAGTTACGATGAGAGGGCTAAACTAAATCATAAAGGTGAGCTTAGCTTGTGAAAGGCATTTTTCGATGCTGGTGGGGTAAAATGAGCAATCAAGCCAGGAGTAAGTTGAGCCTATTCAATTAGCCTGTGTCAGTGACACAGGTGATAATAATCTGTTAAATTGACCGAACATTGTTGTTTCGTACTCAGACATGTCACAGTTAGTCAACCACATTTCCACATGTTTACCATGCCCACAGATGCAAATTGACCAGGCTGCAAAGAAAGCCATTTGCCTCACTGACTTGCTTAATCTGAACATGTCTTTGTACTATTTTGCGAGATCTCAATCAAATTTGTCTGTTTGCTACTATTCTATTTCATTGATTATAGAAAATGAACATGTTTTTCAAAATAAGCTTTGTTTTGGCTCATCTTACCCTTGCATAGGCTCGTTGTGCCTAAAGTTGTGCCACAAGACCACTTGTTTTGCAGAGATCATATCTCATTACCCTTGTAAGTTATAAACAAATGGCTGGTTTTAGAAGCAGAACAATACTGAATTGTGAAAACTGCAACTCAAAAACTCTCTGGAACAGCAGAATGATGAAAAATGTAAAAATTGGATCATTTTACTCCACTCTCCCCTATGTGCATCTCAGGGCTTGGCATAATTGTGTGTGTGTGTCTACTTTTCTTTCTCTTTTAGTGAGTGTGTATGTTTGTCCCATTATGTTCTTTCATAACTTGCTCTGTTACACTCCACTAGTCCTGGCAGACAGCATGAGGAGAGTAACCCAATTCACTTCCTCATTGGGCCTCCTGCTGGACAGGGATATAAATATGGCCGCCAAAACAAGAAGCACAATCACATTAGGCATATGGGTGAGGGATGAGGAGCCCGTAATGCCCTCATTTATGAAGATTCACTTTGGGACGCCACTGCTGGAGGAGGTCCTGTTGCTTGGAGGGAGGAAAGAGAGAGCTTCACATTTTGAGAGGCTAGTTTTACTTCACCCCTTTCAACCTCCCTCCCACACACACGGTTGTTTCTCCCCCTCCAGATCATCCATCATCGCTGGGTGTCTCCAGGTAGATGGTGTAGGTCAGACACCTACTGGCTTTGATGTTAGCTTGGTTCATTCTCTATGGGTGATTTTGTTTATAAATTGAATCAAGTATATGGTTCAGAAAAGTGCAAAGCACCACCAGGTCATGTTTTCAAATCCCTTTGTGCCCTAAAATTTAAGAGTCAAACATATAGAGTTCGACATTACCCTTTTTTTTTGGTTGATAACTCTAGCGCTTGAGGCATGTTAATGTTATCATGTAGATGCCAAAGGCATTTCCTGTAAGGTGCAATGAAATGCTGAATTGGATAGACTGTTTTCATTTAGGAGCATTGTGGCTGGTACAGAGTGTTAATGCTGTTGTGCACCTAGAAGCCTGAAGCTAACTAGCTAGGCACTATTGGCCTTGGGGGTTAAACGCAAATGAGGGTTTTAGAATGGAAATGATCATTCCCAGTGCCCCCCTGCACACCTGCTGGGTGTAACACTTGCTGCTTGATGGCGGGAGCCCTCTCTGCTCTTCCATTGATGTCCTCGCCGTCTGTTTGGGAGTGCTCTGTGATGCATGCGGCCAAGTGGGCATTGGGTTCAGCTCACCGACGGCTTCACGTCTGCCCTCTAAAGCTGTCTGACTGGCATCAAGGCCAAGCGGAGGAAGCCCCTCGCTGCTTCTTCTCTGCTGTATTCTCTCTCCCTCCACCTCACCATCCCCTTCTCTCTCACTCTCTCCCTCTCTCCATTTTTTAGAGCTCTCCCTCTTTATCTCTTTCTCTCTGAGTTTCTGTATGGAGAGAAAAACACCACGGTCTTATGTGGATTATCCCATACAGCTTTTGTAGCACTCGTATTCATTCCTCTGTTGAAGGTGTTAGCGTTAGCTGGCGGATATTTGGTCTATGATGTACCAAATTTTCTTGTACTTTTTTCTTACTGACAGCACGTTGTGACCTCGAACAACAGGGCTATGGTTGAGATACTCTTGAATATTCCTATTAGCTCCCTCGACAGCAGGTAGAGTGAGGATGAGTGAACAGGTTGATGTTTATTCTGCCACAGCATCCCTCTGTTCCCCAATGGCACGGGCTTAGCATTAGAGTTGTCACATGCCTGCCTTCGAAAAGTTAAAGTCCAAGCAGCTGAAACAAATAAAGGCCCAAGAAAACACACACACACACACACACACACAGAAAGGCACATCATTCCTCATTCCTCTTTCACTTTGTTAAGAGCGGCTCTGTAGATGTCTTGTGTACAGTCTTTGTGTGCCGTGTGTGTCTTTTATTTGTAATGGCAGGTGGATTCCCGCTGTTCATTCAAGTCTCTGTGGTAAATTATTCATTGTTGTTTTGTGTGTCTCTTTTGTCGTCTATATGTTAGACTTCCTATCGGGAGATTCTTTGTCTGTCCGTCTCTCTGTTATTTGTCAGTATAATTGACCGTGGAGGCATTAAAAGACTGCAGCTTCACCGCCAGATGACTCAGTCTCCTAAAATATGAGATATTCTCGCTGGGCAACTAAACCTCCCTCCCTCTCTTTTCCTTCTCCCTCGTTCATTTTTCCCTTTTTCTTTCTTTCTCATCCTGCTGCTGTCTCCTTTCTCTCCTTATATTTTCCTCTTTTTTCCCGTACTCCTTGTTCTTACCCTCTCTCTCACTCTTTCTCCTCTCTCTCTTTCTCTCTCTTACTCTCTCTCTCTCTGTTTCTCTCTCTCTCACTCTGTTCACTTTCTTTCTCTTGTGTCTTCCTCCCTCTCTGTGTAGTGCTTTTTGGGCTCTGTTCCCTGCAGAGTCCTGCTCATCCTGTCTGTCTCCTCCTATGTGTGTGTGTGTGTGTGTGTTTGTGTGTGTGTTTGTGTGTGTGTTTGTGTGAGTGTCACTGTTTGTGTCACTTCTCCCCCCTCATGGACACTAAATGATGTCAAATCTGGCAGTGGAACAGACACTGTGGATGCATTTATAGAAACAGGAGCGAGGAAAAAAAGAACCCCAAGAGAAGGCGAGAGAGAGAGAGAGAGAGAGAGAGACAGAGAGTGTTTGTGTGTGTGTGCATGTGTGTGTGTATGTGTGTGTGTGTGTGTGTGTGTGTGTGTGTGACTGTGTGTGGGAGTAGTGACATTTTGTGTTATGTCTCCTTATTCTGATGCAGCTATATCTGGCAGTGCATCAACCATCTGATGAGGTTGAGGAAGGGAGACTCATTAGGATAACACACACAAACAACACTGCCTCATCACACACCTCATTCCCATAAACACCAGCACAGCACGCACATCCCAGCCGATGAACACTCTGAAGATACAGCTTTGCACACTGTGTGTGGACAATGTTTGCACACTGTTATCTCCACATGCTCATTTTGCTGGGAGCATTCATATTTATCTTGAAGATGGTCATAACATCTAGATAGTTTATGTCATCTCATCTAGACATTTAGGTATTAGGTAATATCATACGCATTGTTTGTCTGTGCACCCTTAAACCCAATTTACTGCCCTGCTTGCAAAGCAGCCACTATCCACCATCACTGTTCATTTAATAAGCTACAATTTGCATGACATTAACATAACATATCTCACAAGACTCAACACACACACACATACACACACACACACACACACACACATACATGTACGCATGCAAGTGCCCATCAGGAGCATCCAGTTCATACACACACACACACACACACACACACACACACACACACACACACAAAGTTACCCTGTTACACCCAAAAGCATAATGTATACCTAAATATATATATATATATATATATATATATATACACCTAAATATATAATATATTTATACCATATACTCTCTCTTCATCCTCCTCCAGCCTGATGTCATCAATCATGCAGTATCCTTTCTCACAGTGGACCTGACACCGACACACAACCAGCCCCACACACTTAGCCAGGTGTGAGCTGTGCTTCCTCCATCCATTGTGTGGGCTGGGTGCTGCTGAGGCAGTGCTAAATGATCCCTGAGGGTGTGTGTGTGTGTTTGTGTGTGTGTGTGTGAGTGATGCCCCCTCTGCCTGGCCTTGGGCAGGTGATAGAGAAACGGTCAACCAGAACTGACAGATGAGTCAACATTACCCAGGCAAGGCTTCTCCTATGAGTGGGTGGACTGTCCTATTTCAGCAAGTCAGAATGTGTGTCTGTGCCTGTAGGTGAAAGAGGAGAGAGAGAGCATGTGTGTATATATTTATACATATGGCAAGGTCTCTCTCTCTCTCTTTCTCTCTCCCTCTCTCTCTCTGTGTTTGTGTGCTTATGGATACTAATGCAGAAATATGTATGTGTGAGGGAGATGAAAGATCACGGTAAACAAGAATTTGATTGAAAAGCTTGTTGTTCTTATAATATGTAGACTTGAGTGTGTACACACACAGGTGTCTGTATGTCTGTGTGTGTGTGTGTGTGTGTGTGTGTGTGTGTGTAAAAGTTTTGCTTCCATGAGTGACTCACACCACCAGCCAGTCCTATGAAAGCAAACAGAATGAGCTGTTTCTTGACCTCAACTGTGTTGCTGGCTGAGGTAAAGACAGGGAGAGAGAGAGAGAGACAGAGGGAGAGAGAGAGGCAGAGGGAGAGAGAGAAGTGGTGGAACCAGAACGGGCCTAGAATAGGCGTGAGCAGAGTAGCCCAGTCCAGACCGATGACCCAGTTTGAGCAGAACTCCACTCCTCTGCTTTGCTTCTTTCTCTCTCTCTCTCTCTCTCTCTCTCTCTCTCTCTCTCTCTCTCTCTCTCTGTCTAGCTGTGATTTGCATGTGAATGAGCCAAGGAGGTGCTTGTGTGTTTATCTCCCTACAACAGTTTGCTCACCTCTCCACCTGCGCCTGTCCTCTCCTCTCGCAGCAGAAAACCTGCCCTCCTCACTGGAGGACCTTCTGTCACCTCCTGGACACCGCTAAAACACACACACACACCAGACACCTCTCTCTCTCACTGTCTTCCACTCAAATAAATGATCAGGGACATAACTAAGTCACTCTTTCTCCTCTTGTCTCTTTCTCTTGCTGTCACACTCTCTCTCATTCTCTCCTCTTCTCTGCTCTCATTCTTTGCCCCCTTCTCTGTACCCTTTTATTTCCAATTCTGTCTGTCTGTGTGTCTGCCAGCCTGTCTGTGGGTCTGTCTTCTTTCTTTCAGTCTTCTTTCTTTCTCTGACCCTCTCCCTTGCTCATTATATTTGTGTGTGTGTTGGAGAAGAGGAGTGGTCTTGAGGATTTAAGCTGACTGAGGGTTTGGGAATCATACTGACTGTGAGAATGTGTAATAACTCTGCCTTTTTCTACCCTCCCCCCCCCCTTTCTCTCCTTCTCTCTTGCTCTCTCTCTTGCTTCCTCTCTCTCCCACTCTCTATATATAAACCTTTCTCTGCTGCAGGTGGGCGTCAGGGCAAGTTGCCCGTGACGGCGTTTGAGGCCTTCGACCTGGAAATGAAGAGCTGGACACGCTTCCCCTGTATCCCCAGCCGACGGGCCTTCTCCAGCGGCGCAGCCACAGACCGCGCCTTCTACAGCCTGGGAGGCCTCCAGCAGCCCGGCCCCCATAACTTCTACTCGCGGCCGCACTTCGTCAGCACCATGGAGGAGTACGACATGGAACAAGGTGAGGGGCAGGAGCAGTGTTGCAGTGCAGCACAGCAGAGCACAGCAAAGCCCAGTTTCTAGACAGAATCATTGCTAACGGATGCCGAAATCTTGGTGCTTCTGGGTAACGACCAAGAAAACAACAGAAGTTTTCGATGACTCTCAGTCTCGACACTCAAGCCCAGCCTTGGCTGTGTATATTGCTGTCAACACTAGAAGTCATTCAGCGACGCTAATTAAGTTCAACAAAATGTTCTGTTCAACAAAATGTCAATTGCCTCCTGATAAAAGCAGGCTTTGCAGAATACACAAATACAGTACACAGACACACACTGACACACACACGACACACAGGCCAGCACCCCTTTACACACTTATGAAAGCCTAACAATAGGGAGAGGGGGGGTTTGATATAATTAATAGGTAACACTTTAGATTAGTGTACACATATTTACCATTAATTAACAGCTTATTACTATGGATATTAATAGCCTACAAGCCATTTGTTATACTTCATGAGCTTATTCAACCCATAGTAGACCATTAACTAGATTTTTTCGAATATAAACTCCTAATTTCTGCTTATTCATAGTAAATAAGCTAGTTGTTGTATATGAATTATGATCTCGATATGCTTTGCTCAGTAAGGGGACAACAGGAACAGTTATTCTCAGTCAAAAAGATGCAATTAGGACTAATCTGAACACTATTAGGTAGTTTTTTGTTGCTATGATGGAATGATAGAATGCTATTTTAAATATTATTGAAGGAGAATAAATGTTCCTGTTGTACTACTGGCTCATAAACTCATAAATACTAACCAAAGCATATTAAGATCACAATTCATATACAACAAATAGCTCACTGTGAGTAAGCAGTAATTAGGAGCTTATATTGGAGAAATTCTATGTTAATGGTTTACTATGGATAGAAAAGGTCAAGCAGAATAAGGTATTAATAAGTAACTTGTAATGACTAACAAATGGCTAGTATGGCTAGTAATGGCTAGTATACTAATTTGCACACTAATAAGCTGCTAGTTAATGGTGAATATGTGTACCCTAATCTAAAGTGTTACCAATTAATGAGATGCTTGAAATGTTAACTGTGTTCCTCACCTCTTAAAGAAGATTTATGGTTGTAGTGGCTCGGAAGATTGACAAGTTTGTATAGATTGATATTTAAAAAGGATCTTCAAGGACTTCAGAAGGAACTCGGATAAACGCTGATTTAACTGATTTAAAATGTGTATGGAAGGAAATATTTATGGCAAAAGTCTCACAATTCATGTGACCCAATTGATCTTGGCAGATATAGTTTGGAAAGAACATATAATATTGCTCTCTTTCTCTCTCTCTCTCTCTCACACACACACACACACACACCACAACTCCAACATGTCATGCATAAACATATTGCACAACACAAGCACAAGACCAACACGTCACTGACACTGACCTGGAGCCAGCCCAGAGTGTACACAATACACATGTTTGTGGCTACCACCTATTGAATATGTACAATCAGAGCAGGGCTGCCTGGTGTGTTTTGTACTCAGCCATCGCTTGTTGATTTAGCATTCCAGTGCTGCTCTAGATTATGAATCACCCATCCATATTGGGATGGAATAGAATACATTTTACCTATGTGTGTGTGTGTGTGCGTTTGTACGGGGAAATATTTGTGGCAAAGCATGTATGTCAGTGTAGGGCTTTTTGTGTGGATAGAAGTGCCAGTGTGTGTGTAGACTGTATTTTGTCAATGTATGTAGACACGCCGTATTTTGTAGATGTTGTATATGAAAGTGTGTGTGTGTGTGCACGTGTGTGTGTGTGTGTGTGCGCGCGCGCACGTGTGCATGAGTGAGAGGGAAAAATTATTGAAAGAAAGCAGTTGATTTTTATCCCTTATCTAATGTGACAAAAGCCCTTTTCATTCACTGACACGTTTTGGTCTAGACCCAGATTAGTCGTTTATGGCCCACATTTACTTCCCTTTCCCTTTGGTGGTATAGGTTTAATTTCAAACGCCCAAGCATTCACAACTGCACATGAAGAAAGAAAGAAAGAAAGAAAGAGAGAGTGAGGGAGAGTGAGTGACAGAGAGAGGGAAAGACAGAGAGAAGAGAGAGAAGAGAGAAACTAGCCCCTCAGTCACCAGGTTCTTTATCAAGCCAGGTTTGTTTTTTTCTTCCTTTCCTCTCTGAAATATTTCTTATCTCTGCCTGCTCATTTCCAAGAGTTTTTATTGGCACCATGTCCGGCCCTTAGGGCTGCTGGCTCAAACTCTGTGTCCATGGCGATGGCCAATGCTGATAATGGAAGCATACTGTGAGCATAAGCTCCAGAGCCGCAGTGCATTCATATTGAAGACACACATCCCATTATAAGCAGTCTCTCTCTGACATGCACACACACACACACACACACACACACACACACGCGCACACACACCCACTCATGCACGCACACGCACACACGCACACACATACACACACACACACACACGCATACATTCCTAAAACCTCATAGCATAACATAGAGAATATATATATATATATATATACACTGCACACATTTACTCTTACACACACTAACACAAACAAAGTTTTACAAACTTCAGATTTTCAGTGCTGCCTGTTCAGTGCAGCCACACACACATACACACACACATATACAGTACTACAACCTCATAACAAAACATAGAAACACACACACACGCACACACATATAGTCTTACACACACTCATACACACAGTCTTACACACTTCAGGTTTTCAGCACAGCCTATTAGCTGTAAGCTGTGTATTTCAGGATGTCCTGTGAAAGACACAATTCTTGCATTGACTGATAGAGGAGGAGACAAAGAGGGGGGAAAAATCAATAGAAATGAAACCAAAGTTTCCATTCCAAAAGGACTTCACTGAAGGTTGTGTCATGGACTGAAATGAACTATAGACACTGCAGACAAATACGTGTTTATAGACACCTGTCTGTTAACATCTGTGAAGGACGTCTATGAAGAAGCCTGTCTGTGTGTGAAGGACTCGTTTGTGAAGATAGTTATGGTTGTCAGCCAGCTCCAGTGCTGTTCAGTAGTGTTGGTCCGACTGGCTGCCTGGGAACCACAGAAAAGCGGCGGAGAGGGAAGAGTGCAGGAGGGGGGCTGTGTAACCCAGGTCTTTTTTTCCTGTGTATGTTTTAATTAGGAGCATTAGCATTTAAATATTACCATAAAAATTCACTCCTGTCGTTCATGCAGTTAATGGAAGCTACTCTTAGCACCCACTGTGTATGGCTGTGTGTGTGTGTGTGTGTGTGTATGGCTGTGTGTGTGTGTGTTGTGTGAGAGAGAGAGAGACACAGAGAGAGTGTATGTGTGTATGTGTGTACATGAATGTGTGCACGAGTATACCAGTGTGTGCGTGTCCACGTGCATGCGTATTTGACTAGCGTACGCACGCTCAGCGTTAATGGAAGCCATCACACACCCCTGTCTGTGTGTGAGTGGCAATCTGTAATTCCATTATCACCTTCCCTATTACAGCGGAACACGAGGATAATGTGTCCGTGTGTAATTACCAGCCTACGTTTTACAAGCCATCTCCTCAATTACACATTCATACAGCTCCCCTCCACTCCTCTCAGCCATCATATAGACATAGAATGTGTAACATATAAATTGTTTTACATATAAAAAGTTGTGTCACATATAAAAAGTTGTGTATACTGTGGGTAGTATACAGGATAGAATAGGCAGGTGCTTGTGTGTGTGCTTGATTGGTTTCTTATTGTGTGTGCGTGTGTGTGTGCGTGTGTGTGTGTGTGTGTACACTACAGATGTGCTTCTGTGAGAAGTGTTTCTTTGTTGTTGTGTGTGTTGGGTTTCACATTGGTCCACCATTAGAACAAAAAGATCTTCCATCGAAATGAAGTGCAGTATGAAATCATAAGCTCTCTTCACTGAAGGGTCTGCTGTTACTCCTGGCTCCTGCACAGAGATTATGAGCTGCTTAATTATCAGAATTGGGCTGTCTTCCCCAAAGTTAGCCTCCGAGACTAACTCATGGAGAGAGGAGCGTCAGCATTAAAATTCAATTCCATATCTTCTCAAAAAAAGACAGTGCCCAAGAGCACCCTCTGGGCTGTTCAAACTAAATCTGAAAAAAATATAAAAAATTACTCATGAAGTACCTCACTGGAGGGGCATTATCAGTGCATGCACATCCCCCCCCCCCCCCCCCCCCGTCCTCCCGCATTCCCTTCTTTCTTCTGTCTTCTTATTTCTCCTGCTGGTGAGTGGTGTCTTTCTCTCTTCTTTCTCTCTCCACCTCAGTGGGGCTGGGGAACAAGCCCTCCGTGTTTCTCCTGCTCATTTATTTATCAGTACAGAGAGAAAACTCCTTAGCATCCTTCTTTTTTTTTCATTTAGGGTTTCTATTGTGTCTTGCTGGCCTGTCGTTTATCTCTTTTTTCTCTCTCACTCTTTCTCTTAATCTCAATGTCTTTTGCTTTTGTTAATTGTCTTAATCATTCATTTTCTCTTCTTTTGTTGACACTCTCTTTCTCTCTCTCTCTCTTTCTCTCTCTCTGTCATACCCACACACAGATACACACTTTCTCATAAACTGCCAACTGCTAAGCTCACTTGTGTAAACTGCAGGCTGAAGAGTGCTTGCTGCATCATCACTCTGGCTCTCCTTAGGATGAGTGAGTTGGTCTGAGTGGTCTGCCGCCTCCCCAAAGCCTCCACTATCCCATAAATCCTCTTTCACCACAGACACATTCTGATCCCCTCCTGCCCCTACCACCACGAAGGCTCTCCTCCTTCCCACCAAGGGACTCTATAGTGGCTCATCCTGTACTTACTAAAAACTCAGCCAAAGCCTACTTGATCACCATGGGACTCTGTGGTGGTGCAACAACGCTGTCAGTGTGTGCACCTCCTCCACGCTGATGCTTTGCAGGGCGGCTTGTTTCTCGGTCAGCTGAGGAGATGAGAGGTGGTAGAGAACGCGCTGTTCTCATCTGGCATTTTAGTTGATTAATTATTGAGCTTTACAACGAGTCCTAATTATCAGAGAGAGAGAGAAAGAGAGAGCAGAACACTAGAATTTTCTAGTGACTTGCAGCACAATGGCAAAACTGTCAGATGCCTGATGAACACGACTGATTAAGAGGTCTTTTTCACATTAAAAGATTTCATTTTGATATCCCAGCCTCACACAGTGATGTTTGTCATTGCTTCCTGTTTTAGATGTGTTCTCTGAATTATAGAATAAAGTCTCAAGCGCTTGTGTGAGAAAAGCTGCACACATTCAATTTAGGTGAAGCAAAATTGCTGTTTGGAGTATCAATAAAAATATAAAAAATAAAAAATGTTGCGGTTTAGTGAGCCAATGCAATTTAATGATGTGTGAAGTATCGACCAAGCTTTTCAATCTATGCACCATCTTCAGGGAGCTGTCTTTTATGAGAAGAAAGTGTTTTATTTTGAGAATTCCACAAGGAAATAAACAAATTGCAAGTAGTTGTTATGTTATGCAATGTTGTTATATGAAGTACATAAACATTAAGGTAGTAAAAGTTGGTAAAAGTGGACTGTGTAAGTGCTATTTTCAGTGAAACTGCTGTGTTAGGATCCAGACTGACACCGAGCCATTGGTGCTGTTGTGTCTGTTGAGAGCCAGTGCTGTTGAAAGCCACGCAGTGGTTTAAAGTTGAAAGGATATTTGGCCCAGTGGCATCTGCAACCGCTGCAGTGTCTATGTGCAAAGTGATCATTTATAAACATGGAGTGTGGGAGCAACCCGCCGGCCCAGCGCAGCTCAGACGGGATTACAGGGGAGGGCTTTGATCTTTTAGATCGACCCACAACCACCGGGCTCTCTCCTCACTCTCACCCTCTCTCTCTCTCTCTCTCTTTCTCTGTCTTTTACCTTCTCTCTGTTTTTCTCTTACTCTGTCTCTCTCACCTTCAGTATCACTTTCTCTCTCTCTCTCTCTCTCTCTCTCTCCATCAATGCAGTCTTTCCGTTCACACAAACCCACAGTGTGTCAGCATTCATTCTGTGTTTTCTTCTTCTCTCTCCTTAGTTCTTAGTTTTTTGTTTATCTATGGACTTTATACACAGACCCCATGCTGTTAACATGTGTGTATTCTCATTTGCTTGTGTCTGAGTATGCACAAATGCATATATGTATGTATGTATGTATGTATGTATGTATAAGTACTGTATTATGTATATGTAAATGTTTGTGGGAGTGGGTGTGTGGTTGTGTGTATGGGTAGTGTCAGTAAGTGTGCAAGGGAGTGACGGTAAGATGCTCCGCAGTGCACTGCTCTCTTCCTAGCCCCTCCATCTGCTCTGTCTCATAGCATATTTATAACACTCTCACTTTGGGATAACACACGAGAGAAACATAGAATACAGGAGAAGAGATACATCACAACACATACACTCACACACACACACACACACACATACACACACCATCACAGACACACATGCAAACACATGCACACACACAAGCACATTCACACACATACAGTATCACACGCACACACAAAAAATACAAAAAAAAAAAAACAGCTGGAATAATGCCCACTTTTTTTCTTTTCTTTACATCACCTCATTCAAAGCATGTAAAAGGGTGTAAAATGGTGTGTGTGAACAATAGAGAACACTGTGAACACTGCAGTTTCATCACCACAACCTGGAGCTCAGCCCTCCTCCCAGTATCTAGCCACTGCCTGCTGCAGTGCCCTGTATGGATTGAGAGAGAGGCGGAGCATCTTTTCCTATACAATATTAATCATCTCTGACAGGGAAGCAATGCCAGGCCCATCATTATTCCTAGATGGAATTCAGGAGACTGCAGGAGAGTGAAAGGGCTGCAGACAAAAGACTGGGATTATAATTCTAGAATGTCAGTGCCCCTCAATGAATATGCCACTGGGTGGTGGAACTTGCTGGAATAAAGGCATACTACAGTAAAATCTAACCATACGGATCCAAAACACACTATAAAGATCCAAAAACACAGAAAAATCAAATATGTTGTGGACACATAAATAATGTACAAAAGTTTCTGAGTCTGGTGAAAAATTTCAGGAAAAAAAAAGGAAAAAAAGACTTTAGGTGAAAAAATGAGTAATGGCCTTAAGGCTTAGTAGTGTGGTGGTGTGTAAGGATGGGGATGGAGGGATGGACATATGGAAACAAGAGAGGACAGGAGAAGATCGCAGAGCAGAGAAAGGAGGAGTGAAAAAACAAGGGAATAGGGGAGGAGAAGAGAAGTGAAAGAAGGATAAACAGAAAGGGAGGGCAGATAGGAGATGAGTGTGGAGATGAACTGAGAAGAAAGAAGAGAGCTGGATGTGAGAGAAGCAGAGGAGAAAGCGGAGCAAAGAGGAGTGGAGGAGAGTAGAGAGGAGGCCACAGAGGAGAGTGGGATGTGCTAGAGGAAGAAAAGCTGTGGTGCTCTTATTTAGATTCTCTCGAGCAGCATTGTTTTGCCATTAGCCAGAGCACTCTGACCTAATCCCATTGGAGCCTACAGAGAGAGGAGAGGAGCTGAGCACAGAAAACAAAAAAAGAGACAGATAGCATAAACACAAGCAAAAAGACAAATAGGCAGACAGGCAGGCAAACTAAAAATAGATATAAATAAAAAGGCAGGTAGACAGGAAAGCAGACAAAGACAGGCAAGCAGACAGACAGATAGATAGACAGACAGATAGACAGACAGGCAGACAGATGAGCAGAGAGACAATGACACATGCAGGCAGGCCCCTGTTCAGGCAGTCAGGCCTGAACGCCAAAGGCCATGGAGGGCTCTAACTGCAGAGGGAGAAGAGTGGAAAAAATCCTGTTAGCATAAATTGGAGCTTGCAAATGGCAAGAAATGATTCCCCTTCCAAAACAGGCGGAGGACATGAGTCAAGTAAACCAAATTAGGGAGCCATATTTGTCTGCTCAGCCCGGGAGTGAAAAATTGACATGATGGAGTGGTGTGCTATAAAATCTGAGCTTATACAGCTGCCGTGGGCTGACTGACACAGAAGTTATTAAATTGTAACTTTGCACACTGTGCACAAAGTGGTATAACATATGGTGGCGTTTGTTGTTGATGTTTTGGAAAGTCAGTGTCAGCTGTCAGTGTCATCTGTGCGTTTGGGAAGCTGCACTAACACAACCTCAGCCGGACAACAGGTGGCAACACTGGTCTGAACAGCCATTAGTTGGCAGACCCTTTCTGGTGTGTGACGGTAACCAGGTTTATAAGGCAAAACATGACAAATCTTCATCTCACTGCTTACCATAGCAACCTTAATGAAGCAGCAATTTTTAGGACCCCCTTCTCAGTGCTTCCACATGAAAACACCTCGCCAGGGAAAAGTCTCGAGATATTTTAGGGTTCTTTTACAAGGCCCCTTCATGCTTCGAGTCGCATTGGCAACAATTTCTAGCAGAGAGCAGGACTCTTCTCCTCTTCTCTGCCCTACTCTCTCTCTCTCTCTCTCACTCTCTCTCTGTTTGGTTTGATAGTCAGAGTGTTTCCAGGCACATTGCCAGCAAACAAAAGCTAATTTCTATCTGAGTTAGTGCTGCTGCGACTGCTAGTGAATTGCGATATTGTTGCCATGCATGTAGTCATTAAGCATGGCCATCTACACAGTTATTTTTTTTGCGTTGACAGAATTCAGTTCCACAGCGGTTAACCGCCCATGTGTAATCACTACAGATTTTTGCCTGCAAATTTAAACCACTGTAGCGTGTTGTTGCACTAGTGTGGACTAGCTTATTCACTGACATTGATTGCCCTGTGAGCGTGGCACTAATTCGCTATTTCAAGGGTATTTCTAATGGAAATCCCTACTTAGTCCTGGACTGTACTTAAGCCCTGTTTGAGAATTCAACACTGGGTGTGTTCAGGTTGGTTTTGTGCCTCTGTATAAAATGTTTTCAAACTTCCTCTAGAGTGTGATCACACCAGCTGTGAGCAAGCACACTGTCAACATATCCATAGGGAAGGATTAGCCTCATTGATCTCCTCGAGGAATAAATCCAGAATAAAAAAGATGAGTGTTTATGAGAGAAGCATGGGTCGGGGTTGAGTGTTAAACCACAGGCAGAGGGAAGATGGTATCCAGTCGGCTCGTAATCTCTCTTCAACTGGAAGCAAGATAAGAGCATCACTGTTAGCATCCAAGCTGTGATTCGCTAACAGAGGTGCTGATTTTAGCGAGACAGATGGGAGTTGGACAGGTACTCCTCATTTAATGGCTGCCGATCGTTGTTAAAGCAATTACTCAGGTGACAGGTAGACTTTAAAGGGATGCAGATCCACTTGTAGAAACTCAGCATTTATTTATTTTTTTGTTTTGGCTTTTGCCTTTTCATCACGTAATTAAAAAAATAGTAACAGCCAGTGGATTAATCATATCTTGAGAGCCGTCCAGGAAATAGACATCAGACGGATTGGAGAGGACTCATTCTAGTGTCTGTTGGTACACGTCCATCTGTGTGCATATGTGTGGCGGGAATGTGTTGAGCCCGAGAAGTCTGTGACAGGAA
The DNA here is from genome assembly GCA_027481765.1 of Tenualosa thibaudeaui. Classification (NCBI taxonomy): domain Eukaryota; kingdom Metazoa; phylum Chordata; class Actinopteri; order Clupeiformes; family Clupeidae; genus Tenualosa; species Tenualosa thibaudeaui. The sequence continues at coordinate 11,713,170 of JAIFZK010000005.1, forward strand.
ATGATGCAGAAGCGGAGGCACAATGCTCTCCACTTGATGGCGGCACCAGTGTCCTCATCTGTGCGCCAGCTGCAGGGGAGATAGCTGCATATTTTAAGGGCCTCAGCCAACAGACTGCAAATAATTTGATGTGAGTGGGCAATGGTAGTGTGAACAAACTGCATGTGATGATTGATTCCTGCATTTCTGTATGTATATATGAGTGTGTGTGTGTGTGTGTGTGTACATTTTAATGTGCAACTGTGGATGTGCAACAGCTATATGAATGTTGCCATGGCATACCACAGTATACAGATACATATGCGCTCTTTTTTTGTATGCGTGGCTTTGAGTGGCACTATAACTGTGTCTTACAGTGTGTGTGTGTGTGTGTGTGTGTGTGTGTTTGTGAGATTGATTTCTGGGCTTTAAATAAACACACACCAGCTGGGTCATTGTTTTCTGCCCGCTGATCTGTCAATCACTCCATTTCCCACCATAGCCTCAGACAAAAACACATCTGTTTGGGTGCCTGATTCCATAGCACTCACAGCACTGACTTTTGGAGAGGCTTGTACCTATTTGCCTGTGTGTGTGTGTGTGTGTGTGTGTGTGTGTGTGTGTGTGTGTGTGTGTGTGTGTGTGTGCGTGCGATTGTGCATGCGTGTGTATGTGTGTGTGTGTGTATGTGTGTGTGTGCTACATGTCAGGGCCTTATCACCACCTCAAATGTGCAACATTCACCAATATACACACACCGTATCGTTCATTATCCCTTACTTAATAGGCGTGATACACAGATATGAAGTTTCTTTAAAGACTACAACTGTACTCACAATTAAATGTGTCTATGTTAATTCTATGTGAGCATGACGCTCACACACACACACACTTGTCTGTGGTACCACTTGGTTCCACTTTATCTCTCAATTGCAGCAGGGAAGAGGGGAAAAGGCATATTGTTCATGCTTGCTTAACTCTCCCCTCCTTTTCTCTCTCTCTTTTTCCTCATTTTTTCCTCTATCCCTCCCCTTCTCTCTTTTCTTTCTCTACCCCTCCTTTACATTTTATTAGTCATCAATTTCCCGGTAGTGAGAAGCCTATCTGTTACACTTGGCTCCTCTTCTTATCTCAGCACTGGCTGCTGTGGCTCTCGCTCCTGGAGCTCCGAGAGTATGTGTCTGTGTTTGCCCCAGTTTCATGCTCTCTGTGTGTGTGTGTGTGTGTGTGTGTATACGTGTGTGCATGCATGTGTTTGTGTGCGTGCGTGTGTGCGTGCGTGTGTGTGTGTGTAGCGAGGGTCTCTGGCACATGGCTGTCTTGCCACCCTGTTTTTCTCTTTTCGTCACTCTCTTTTCCTATCTTGTTACACATTTGTTTTTTTGTCTCTCTTGCCTTCCTTTTTCTCTTTCACCAATCTTTCTCTCACACTCTTTTTGCTTTTTCAGTCCAGCAGCTTTTCTCCTCATCAATACCCAGAGGATATGTTTCTGTTTTGCTTCTTTGTTGTGTCTGTGTGTTTTATTATTGTTTTGAGTTATTTTGTGCAATTCACTCTTTTTGTACCAAAAAGAATGTGGTTAATTTGTTTTATCAGTGTGGACACAGTGGATGGCTTGTAATTGCTGCCTCTCCCCCTCACTAGCCACAGCATCTGACCTTTAGTTGCCACTCCCTCTGTGGTCACCCAGAGAGCTCTCCTCCTTTCCAGCCTAGCTTGTTAACCCAGCACCTCTCATCCACACGCCACACCTCTAAACAAATTAATTAAAACACACATGATAGACTCGGATGATGTGAACAAGGGCTGAAAGGAGTTATTGATTCTGTAATAAAGTTGCAATAAAGTGTGTTAACAAACCATTTTAAAAGTGTCACAAAATTCTTGCTGGCACTATATCAACACAACCTTCATCGCTTCATTCTGTTTACCTCTCTTCAGCTTTGTGCATCCTTGAAAAAAAAGATTTCAATATTTTGATACCTGTGTGGAATGGGAAGGAATTCAAAATTATTGACATTGAGAACAACTAAATATTTATTTTTATGGCACAACAAGCTTGTTAGAATATTGGCAAAGCTTTCTAAATCCTCACAACTGGACATCAGTCAGGAGCCAATGCAGTAGAAGCTCATAGTAACACTGGGCTCCATCAATCACATGTCAATAGTTCATAAGTAATTCTGAATGACTTTAGATAAGATGATGTTTCAGATACCATAATGTTAGCAAATGTTTTCTCTTGCTAAAAGCGTGATCATGACTGGTTTTGAATCAGGGTTCTGGTATGCAGCTGCTCTTCCCTCCTCCAGTACTAGCCTACAAACTACTACTGCATTTTCACAGGTGCCAACCGTGCCGTCCTACTTTCTCCTCTGGATGGGAGATTTACAGTACATATTCAGACTCTGTGAGTTTTTCCAACTTGGGAGAAGAATAATGGCAGTGAGAGGAGATTTGAAAGCCAGGACGGATTTACGACTAGCTCGGATTGGACGGTTGAGTCATCCTCGCCTCTGGCCCCATCGTTTGCTACATCTCTCGTTTCCATGGCGAGGAGATGGCGTTTGGAAGGGATTGGCTCTTAGTAGACACTTCAAAGGGAGACAGGGATGAGGAAGGATGGCAAAAAGGATGGAGAAAGGTAGGGTGGAGGTGGAGGCAGAGGGCAGGGGGGCTCAAATGGAGGGAAAAAATAGAAACAAAGGAAGACACACAGAGAGCAGCATGTGTACAGAGAGGCATGAGAGATGGAGTGCAAAGAGAAGAGAGAGAGAAAGAGGGCAGGGATAAAGAGGCAGAAAACTGATGAAGGGAACAGCATTCTAATGTGGGCAAGTGGGATCTGTCAAGGGGTGTGTACCAGTGTGTGTGCGCGTGTGTGTGTGTCTGTGTGTATGTTTGTGTGCTATCTGGCTGGCCACAGAGCACCTGGGATGGTGATTCATGGAGCTTTCAGTCCAGGCACTCGCTGCAGTCACATCCTCTGTGGAAAGGCAGAGAGAGCACCAAGAACTCATGTTAGATGGCTCACCAATATACACAGAAAGAATGAGAGGTAGAGAGAGAGAGAGAGAGAGGGAGGGGGGAGAGATGGTCTGCAGAGGTAGAAAGTGATAAATGATGAACAAGACGGGGAAAGAGATTGTGTGAGAGAAAGGGTGGGTAAAAGAGACAGATAGAAAGAGAAAGAAACGGTGTGAGGAATATCAAGAATGAGTGCAAAGTGAGAGGGATGGCTCAGCGATGATGGGAAACGGGTAAAGAGAGAAGAAAATGTGTGAGCAAGAGAGAGAAAGAAAGAGACGAGAGAGAGAGAAAGGGATAGAGAGAGATGGTCTCAAGATTACTAGAAATGGATGTAGAGAGAGTGGAAAAGAGATTTTGTTCGATGATTATGAGAAATAGGTGTAGATTTACAGATTTTGTTACAGAGTGACAGTGTGGGGATTTGGAGGCTGGGAGGGCCAGAGGCAAGGTAGCAAGAGCGAGGAGGAGAGGGAGAAGAAAAAAGGGAGATCTGCTTATGATATCAGAATTCATCTCACAGTTATTTTCAGCAACTGCAGCCCATTCTGAGGGAGGGGATGTCGACTTTGTTTGTCTCTTCTCTTTGTTCTTCTCCTCCACCATATCCTGTCTGTACTGGTGTGTGCAGGGCTGTCTGTTTGACAGGGCTTAGAGGCTAAGAGGTGGAGGGCTGCACTCTGCTGAACGTGTACAATGTGTACAAGCTGATTTTTGATTGCTTTTAGATTGCTAGATGTACACACACACACACATACAGATGCACATACACACACACATACATACAGATGCACATACACACACACACACATACACACTTGCTGACTGATGGACTGACTCACACCCTTATACACTCTCGCACTCATGCCACCTATATACAAGTGCACATATGAGCATAATGCACATAAATCCATTCATTAGATGAGTGTTCAACACTGTCATGCACTTACATAAACAATCATGTGCTTTAGTCATGTGCACTACTCTACTGTGATTTGCCTCTCAGAGAAGTTCTCACCCTTCTATTGTAAATGTTATTGTTATGACATCCTGCAGTGATGTGCCAGAGCTCCTCACTGGAACAGCTGTGGTTCCTGATGCATCCTAATCACCTGTTCCCTGTGTGTGTGTGTGTGTGTGTGTGTGTGTGTGTGTGTGTGTGTGTGCAGGTGTTTGGCTGAAGCCTACACGGAGCTCGCGCATGAGGGAGAAACGGGCAGACTTTGTGGCCGGTTGTCTTGGAGGCAGGGTCATTGCTGCGGGTGGCTTAGGTGAGTTGCTCTGAGGGGCTGGACTGACATGACCTTTGACCTTACCTCAGCACTACCTGACTGTGATCATGGTGCCTTCAAATTAGAAAACATACCAACATTACAAACATAATGTTACTTGTCTTTTGACAAGTAAATGTTTTGGAAAGCTTAAATAAATCTATTTGCTGTATCTGCATCTGTTTGCTGAATTTGACGCACCTCTGGCAGTACTCCATAACACTGTGCCCCCTGAGCGCCTTAGGTTCTGTCTGCAAACTATGGACCCACAAACACACACACACACACACACACACACACACACACACACCAAGAGTTTTACTACAGTAAAGCAGTCTGTTGTATGCAGAGGAGGTCATTTTGCAGTAAAAAGAGCTGTGATTTTTAATGGTGTTTCCTTACTTGTCTTTGGGCAAACACAAATGTTCCCTGCAGTATATGCCTCTGTTAATTTACGAAGTGCCAAATATGTAAATAAGAAAATAAGTGTGTAACAGTTTAACACCGTTCTCATACAGTACAGCATACAAATTGAACTGCTGCTTAGTGTAATTTGGTGTAGCTAAATTGATTTATGGTTCTCCATGTCTTGGCTTGAAATCCCCCACTTAAGATGACAAAGGACTACTAGAATGTTCTGTGCAACAATGGAAATGGCTTCGCTCAATCACATCACCGTTAGCGTAGCCTGCGCTGCCCTCGTTTGTGTCGCCTGATGCTCTGACATTTGTCTCAGCGCTAGGTGAGGGAGTGACATGAACCAGACGTCAGTGTCACAGCCCCACTGCATGTACGAGAGATCAGACAGCCTCTTTGTGCTGTCACACACACTGTGCATGTGGGTGTGGGTGTGTGTGCAATTTGGGTAATTGATTTTTTTGTCATTCCCCATCTTATTGCCTGTAAAGGAGGACAATGCACAGAGCGGCAAATTCGTCACAGCGCCATCAGTGGTTTTTGAAATCATGCAAGGATGAATTGCTGGCGAGGGGGAAAGAAATAGAAATGAAATGATACAAGACAGGAAGTGAGCAAGGGAGAAATTGTGCATGAAAAGGAGGAAGCACAGAGCACACACGCACAGACACACACATGGGTGTGCACACACACACACGTTTTCCTCCTTTGTAGATCTCAACAAAAAGGGTGGGTGGGCAATTTGGCCATCCCCCCCCACCACCTCCCACCCAATCTTTCCCACAAAAAAATAAAATAAGCTATTTGGGCCAGAATATTGCCGAGTAAACATGGCATATTCCTCAGCTTTTGTCGCAGGGAAGTAAAATACTATGGTGCATCAGTTCAGCATGAAACTTATGCTTCCCTTTATTATTCATGATCCAGGCTGGATGGAGCTGGCGACAAGAGCTTCTGCTTTGAAAGACACGAGGGACCCTCATACATGTTTCACACCACCAACCCACCCCACCCCACCCCACATCACACCCACCTCACATCACACCCACCTATCCACCCCTTCTCTCTTTCTTTCCGTCTTTTTATCCTTCTTTCTCTGCCTCTCCCTGTTCTCTTTCTGTCGCTTCAACACATTTCTCTCTCAGTTTGCAAGGTAGTCTACTATTGTTATTGCTGTTCAGGAATGATGTCTTTCATCTCTCAAATTGAACCTCCCTCCCCACCCCCCACCCTGCAACTGACATTATATTACATTACATTACATTATATTATATTTATATCATATTCTTGGAACCAAAGAGTTAATAACGACTGGAATTAAGATTGCACTCAAGTCCCTGCTCCATAAATGACTCTGTGTTCCAAGTTCTTGGAATTGCCCTAAGAACTCTGACACCCAGTAAAAGGGGTAAGGAAATTAGATTGTAGATTTCAAGAGTTTTAATGATGGCATTTTGTTGATGTGATGCTGCAAGGTTCACACTGTTTAACATTTAAAGGAGTAAACAGGATTCTTTATTGTTTATGCTTAAATGAGTGAGTTGAGTGTGTGTTTGTGTGTGTGTGTGAGAGAGACAGAGAGCAGCTTTGACAAATATTGTGCAAGAAATGTTTGGCACTGCGTCACACCCTCATTCGATCCACTTCTGCAAAGTGAATCATGCTTAGTTGGCCAATCAGTCTGTGCTGACGTTCTCTGTTTTGCTTTTTCTTTTATTTCATTTTTGATGTGTGTCTGTGTGAGTGAACAGAAAAATGGTCTATTGCTGCTTAAATTGAAAAAAATGACTTGGAGATAAGATGTGTAAGTCAAAAACATACTGTGTCAATCTGAAGAGTATGCGTGGATTAACATTGCGCTGCTGTGTGTGTGGTACAATCAAAGGCTGTGCACAGCAAGATGCATTCTTTCTCTATTCACCAGGCAGATGCAGGTGTTCTGTTTCAGATTAGAGCCGTCGCTCCTCAGAGCATCCACATCACCACAGCGACCGACCTGACTCCAGCACGTAACTCTCCCCCCTAGAAATAAAGCAAACAATGTCAGCCCCCTCACCACCGACTGACCGCCTGTCAGACCATCCATATGTCCGTCTTCTGGCTCGTAGCCTATCATCAGTGCTTTGGACCAGGTCTCCATGGAAACGAGAACAACTGAACAGTGGGTGATGTATAATGACAGAGGACTGGAGACAAACGAGTTGGGGGGGCAAAGAATAGCTCGCCTTCTTTGGCCCTGTCCTGTTGACCTTGTTGAGATGTGAAAATCCATCAGAATGCTTTTCGCAATGCGTTGGCCACATGCCTGTGTGTCTTACACAGTTACATAACAGACCAAGGTCCCACCACTGGTCCTGATGTGATTATGTCCGCTTTATTTTTGGTTTGGATTTGTTTGTTGGTTTTGTTTTGTTTTCAATCAGTTTTGTTTCCATGATTACATGAAAGACTATCCATATGAATGAGGTGTGACACCAGATTACACTGGGTGCTATATGGACAGATATGTGTAAACAATAGGTTCAGAACAGAAAGGCCTGGGGATGCAGATTTGTTCTCAGCAAATCAGCCAATTAACTGCCTGTACCCCAAAGTGACATTCCACTAATATCTTCAATTCTGTATGATACAACAGGAAGAGTTTTCTTGCTCCCACCTGCTCCCAAGCTCTGCCTGTCTAGATGTGCTTTGGCTGGGGTGTGGGTCTCACACAGCAGCAGCAATAGTCACTGACATTTGTATAGAATAGATACATGCATTCACATTTCTGTCATAAAAGCCTCTAAAGAATTTCCTATAGTGACCAATCAAGAACCTAACTTTCATTTTTTTTTTTTTTAAGGTTTATTTGACATGGACAATGCACATGAATAAACATATAATAAATATAAATGTACCAGAATTACCCAAAGAATTACCCATTTTACATCTGTTGTCCATGAACTGATGTTTAAAGACCAGATGAATATTATGCATCCTTACAAGACAGTGTGTGTGTATAATATTGCTGCTGCACACACATAAGCTCTTAAACATTCTGCCTATGTAGTATACATATTATGTATACTGTGTGAGTAGTGCTGAGATCTAATGCATACGAATGTGTGTGTGTATGTACACATGAGCCTCTTTGAGTAGTGCGAGGTGAGCAGTGTGTGTTGATTAAGAAGCTGTGAAGTCTTACTAATGAGGCGGCTGAGCTGCGGTCCCGGTGCACCTGCACGCACACACACACACACACACACACACACACACACACACACAGACATACAACACTCATTTACCACCCGCCCCTTAGCAAACACCACACAAATCTCAACAAACTCACTAATCTCCACACACACACACAGATCTCAGGAGGGCTACAAAGACTCAGACACAGTGATTGGGCTCGAACACTAGCAAACCTAATTTGGGGTATGTGTGTGTGTGTCTGTGTGTTTTACCTATTTTACTTACTTTAATACTTAGATCAGTACCTACAGTGCTTGACTGTGGAGCTCAACAAGATATTTCATTAGCTGATGGTCTTTGGCTTTCTTTGGTACATTTACTTGCTTGAGACTATGAAAAAGTGAAATAATGCACACATACAATATGAGTTATTATTTGATGACATCCATTGACTCTGTTGACAAACAAGTAGTACTTGGATTTATCCATGTATATTAGACTAGCCAAACCAGTCTTGTATATTGATTGATGAACTTTCACTCTCCGTGGTAACTCCATGCACCTGTGTGTGTGTGTGTGTGTTTTGCTCGGCAGGTAACGAGCCCTCCCCGCTGTCCTCTGTGGAGAGCTACAACCATGTGAAGCGGAAATGGGAGTACGTGGCTCCACTGCCCAGTCCCCGCTGCTCCTGCACCTCCCTCCAGACTCCCAGCATGCTCTTCCTCATCGGCGGCGTTTCGCAGGGCCCCAGCGACGCCGTGGAGGCCCTCTGTCTGAGAGAAAGCGTCTGAGACAGACACGAGAGGTCACACACTAGTAGGAGATGAATTGGACACACACACACATGCACATAGTGCATCTCCTCTCTTTTGCTCCTGACATGCCAATGGCACTGTGGAAAAGTGTGTGTGATCACAGAGACAGATAACCACACAGAAGGGATTCTGGGTCCTTCTTTTGAACAGTGCAGAGACAAGCTTCAGTAACAAAGGACTGTGACCTCCTACTACTATCTCTTGCTTCCAGGGCTTTGGAAAGTTTCACACAAGCAAGAAAGCAAGCAAGCAAGCAAAAAAAACAACAACAACCAAGAAATAAATGTTGTAAAAGTAATCCCTTCCCAAAACACAGAGAGACATTATGGATGCCTTTGAACTGCAAGGCACTTTTCAGGATCAAAGCAGGGTACTTTTCTGGAAAAAAAAACTCACTAAGGAACTAAGGGCCATATCTATCTATCCACAAAGCCACTGCAGAGGCTGTCAGCAATGGCAGCTTTAGCACTTTTTGTATTACCTGAGAGAAACAAAAGAGGAAAAGAAATCAATGAAAAATTAGGGGAAAAGTTCTGATGAAGAAAAAAAATCTGATTGTGTGTATATCACTGTGTGTGTGTGTGTGTGTGTGTGTGTGTGTGTGTGTGTGTGTGTGTGTGTGTGTGTGCGTGCGTGCATGCGTGTATGCGATTGTGTGTGTGTGTGTGTGTGTGTGTGTGTGTGTACATGAGAGAAGATAGCACTGTCACTGCAATGCAGGGTGAGCTCACTCCTCAGACTCCTCAGACTGAGCCGTAGCACAGAGCCAGGAAACTGGGGCACTTAGATGAGCAGAGAAGGGAGTTGCAGGGTTTGGCGAGCCACAGAAATAATTGTGAAGAGTGTGTTATCATTTACAAAGGGCACACCCAACCACCCACGCAGACACATACACACACACACACTCACTGCTGAGGTTACCTCTGAGTTACATAAACCGGCAATTTAACAAGCTGATGGAAGGATTGCCCATGCCAGACACTGCTGTAACAGTCTGTCTCTGTTTTGTGTGTGTGCGTGCGTGTGTGTGTGTGTGTGCGTGTGTGTGTGTGTGTGTTTGTGTCCATTTGTCTGTCTGTGTGAATGTGGGTGGATGGCTTGGCACATGTGCAGGGGCTCAACTGCAAGAGTTCATGACACAGAATACTGGATCTGGATGCCTGAGAAGAAATCAATAATTGTCCACAGGAAGATTGAGCTCTATTCATTTTCCTTGAGCAGTTCTTTATCCTGAGCTTGTAATCATTGAGATAAGTAGAAACGTGATGGGAAGACTGACAGAATGCTTTTGCGTATGGTCACAAACTTGAACACCACAACACTCCATATGCAACTTAGAAACCATATTATATCATATCTTCATGTATAGCAGTATAATTATGTAGGCTTTCTTACACCATCAGTATCAACTATTACTGCTTAGTAAATAAGGATGAATGATAAATAATTATCCTAGAAGAAAGTATAAGGTAAACAGCAGTCAGGTTATTCACTGCACTGCACCTGTGTGTGTGTGTGTGTGTGTGTGTGTGCACGTGTCTGTGTGTATGTCTGTGTGTGTGTGTAATGAGAGGTCAGCAGGTTGTGAAGTACCATGGGTAGGTTTAGTAATCACCTCATTGTCTGTGTGAGCCCAATGAACCTGTCGTCAGGAAACAGCATGGCTCTCTAGCCACAGTAACACTTTAATGTCATTTCCTGACAATATGTTATCTCAGATGACAGGATTATGGGGTTCTGTCATGTTGTTTTTATTGTTTGTGTGTGTGTATGTTTGTGTGTGTGTGTGTGTTCCTTTTCTCAGTCATGCCTAACATGTTTGTCCAATAAAACGCTTACGGTTGTCAGTTAGCCAGTATGACGCATGCTAGTATACGGATGCAGGGATCAAAGGCATGCCTGCAGTATTCAGATGGGCAAAGCAAGTCTGAATTATTTACATGTAAACAATTTAATGATGCTTTTCACATGACAGGAAGCCTTGTTGGCTGCTGTCTGAAGAAAATCTTGGCAGATAATTTGGGGTGGGTACATTCATGGCTGGCATTTCAATGGGAAAGCGGTAACAAAAATTAAATGGGCCTATACTGTAAAGATGGATTTTTTGTGATACCCCTCTTTGGACGTGTGGTTGTATATGTGTTTTAGTATGGAGAGAGGACAAAGTGAGAATTGAACACACACACACACAATCTCAAATAGAATCAGTTCCTACATGAGTGGGGATTTTGTCACCCTTGCCGTGAGTATGGCTGTATGCTATTCTTCTGTAACCCTCCCCCCCGTGGAGCGTTCCTCTGGTTTTGCTCCGTGTGTGATGCTCAGGTTGTCTAACGCTACGACTCAGCCTGACGGCTGGCTACACCTACCAGGCATGTCTCAATGCGGCATGCAAGCAGTTGCTTTTGAGTAGGTAGGAGAGAGATAGGTGGAGAGACAGAAAGAAAGAGATAAGAAGAAAAAGACACAGAAATGTAAGCTGAAATAACTATACCTCCATTTTTAACTCTTTTTTTTTTTGCTTGTCATGGCAACAGGGTGTATGAGTCATGAGTGTGGAGCGGCAGGTTGATTTGGCTCTGCTGCCTGCTTTGCTCTGCTCCTCTCCGTGACTGTTTTGATGGGTGCACTAACCTGTAATTCCAAACACTCCAACAAAGTCTTGACGCTTTTTGTAGTAAGTTGTCAGGGCTGCTCGCCTGCACAGTGGCCTTTAATCCCGACGCCACTCGGATTTGTGGAGACGACCACAGTTACAGGAAACATACACAGTATATCATCATGCCACTGACGGCTGTGATTTATTTATATAAGATGCTCATATGAAAAAAGAAAGAGTATCTACATTTTTTTTACCCCACATCTTTCGTCATCGATCACCTCCTGTGAGATACCTTGTGTACAAATCACTTTTCACTGGGGGTGGATGGATGGTGGTCAAAAGATTCAAAGCAACTTCAGCTGTTTGTTATCCTTAGACAGACATTTCAAATGCATCTCAAAGATGGCTGCATATGCAGATGCTTCTCCATCTTCTGGTTAAAACATAATAACTATTTATACCCTTAATTATGAGTAGCCTTTACGTAAATAGGAGCAGTCACCGTGATTGTGAGTGCAGTAGTTCTTGTGTCACGGTTAGAAAAATTCTCTGGATTTATTTGTTTACTTTATTTATTTACTTTTGTATTCTGTTCTGTAGAGGTACCTCTCTCTTAAAGCCCAGAATTGTGTTTCCTATTGTAACGTAACACGGTGGTTGTTTATGTTGCTGCAATTTTACTCCCTCTCTCACTAGGCCTACTTTGTGTTCCGTGGACTTTGTCTATTTGTTCTTGTCCATCCGTGAGATGACCCAGGTTGTCATGGTGTCTAGGCCTCATATTATTGCTATGGCCAGAAGAGAGCCGGCCTGTTGTTTTTCTTTGTAACGCAGTGGTGTGTGACATTGTGATTGGTGTGTAACAACAGATTGTGTGTGAAGATGTTGGTACATCCATGCAGCATCAGTTCTGTGTAACGTGAGGTTGATTACTGTGAAGAAAGAAACAATACCAGGAAACGAAAGAGGTTTTTTTTACGCTCTCACATTAGAGGGGAACAAATGCTGTTATAAATCTAGTTTTACCACAAAGTCTCTTTGATTGAGATGAAGAGAGACACACTGTATGCCACACTCAGCCTTAGGGAAATAATAGTGTCACATTGCATTATGCTTTGACCCACTGCAGAATTAAGGGGGGAGTAAAGATAACAGCTGTAGGTAGCATTGAGCACAACATGTTTTTCATGCAACAGCAGGACAGTGTTGGTTCTAAGAATCTCGGTGCTGGGAAACTAAAAATTATTTCGATGTGCTGGCAAAGCCATCGTTTACTTACTTTGCTTAATGATAATGGACATGTTATGTGGATACCTCTAAGGCAATGGATGACTGACCTTCAAATGCATCCCGTTCAGTAACATGGCATGCAGTACATAGACCCCGCTAGGTCACCTGAGTTATTTAGAGTATTCAGATTTTTAACCAGCCTGTTAGAATTTATGAATCTTTTAAATAGAATATATCCATCAACAAGGTCAATTTAACAATACTCACTGATGCCACTTTTCTATAGCAACAACAAATACATTTAGTTTTTTTTGTGTGTTAAGGATGAAAGACATATGTAGGACATAAGACAACACACAACAGACAGGTGACCTTGCGGTTCAGGATGCCACTGGCCTTGGGTTCCATCAGGGCGGGTGCATTCTGGAGGTCACCTGAAGGACACACACCCTGAAGGACATTGGCTCCTTTGCTCGTGCGTGAAGAGGCAGCGTTGATGTGGATAATTGGGTTCACACTGATATGTGACAGTGGGTGACTCTGGTGCAGTAGTTCAGTGCCTATATATGTGAGGTAGTGCCTCTTCTATGACTTGTTCAATAAAACATTTCAAAGCCTGCTGTCTTGATCTCACTTGATTCGACGTGTTCTCATTTCACCTCCCTTCTTCACCTCACCTTTTTTTCTCTCCTCGTTTTTAAGAGCCAGGAAGCAGCAAGTGTGCATCAAAGTGTGAACATTTCTGTCCGACTCCCAGCAAAAAGTGTCCTGATGACTCACAGGGAAATGTCGGCATCTTCATTAATAATGAATGACATAGACAAACACAGATAAAAAAAAGCTTGCTTCACAGATGAAAGGAAAATATAGTTTGTGGCTTCTTGAGTTATGCTTTTGATTGATTACTCCATGGTCCAATAGGCCTGTTTAAGCACCTATCAATTTAAACATACCCATCTATCCAGGCTAGGTGATCTGCATTAAACGTGAAGGTCACAGTTAGTGTGTGTCACAGGCCGAGGACCACTGTGAGCTGTGAACAGCTCAGAGGCAGATAGGGTCCTTTTCACACAACACATCTGTAATTCCAGTCAGCCAGTTAGTTATCCCCTGAAAACACACTTGGGAGTCTGTCGCTTCGCTTCAAAGGGGTCTGTGGGCACATTTTTTTTTGGTGGGAAAATGTCTACCAAGACCACTGGGCAAAAACAAATATTCTGTCCGATCCCCCCTGGCAGCCCGGACTACATGAAAGATCACAGTGCTCATTACAGAGCTCACCCCAGTGCTTTGATAGGCCTCTGTCATGCTGTGCAACTAACTGCCGAAACTCATCTGCCAATTTATTCAGCACGGCTCTTCAGACACTGAAAAACACACACTCTCTAAACACTAGGAGGAGTTAATAATTGTTAATTCTGCTGCTATGTCCCCATTAGGTCCCAGTGGGCACAAGGCTGGCATTTTACTTAGTTTTAACAATGCAGTCCTGTCACTGAAAAAGTTAAAAGGCCATCCAATTAAACTGATAAAAGTTATCCACCAAACTAGCTGTTATCCCAGAGTCTTCAACACTCAATCCACCCTGTCCAGTACAATTTATTATGATAAATTCATATGTGTGTGCACTCTCTCTCCTTCTCTCTCTCTTGTTTCCTGTCCTCATTTTTGTACTTCTCTCCAACTGCAATGCTCAGTTTTTATGATGACTGATTTTAGCTGTCCTCCTAATTTGATTCATCTCCATTTCATGTATAGCCTACCACATAACAATACTCCTTAACAAAAAGCTCACCTCTATTCCTCCTTTCCTGATGTCTATCACTCTCCTCTTCCATCCTTCCCTTCTCTCACTCCTAGAACAGTGCTATTCCCGTTCCTTCATTAAAGACATGCAGTAACATGGATTGTACAGTTTCCATTCACTGCTTCATCTGGCCTTTTCAGAGGTACTCAGAAGTGAGCGAATGGATGGCATGCTGCTGAGTGTTTGTCATGATTGATTGCATCGCTCAAGCCACCTGGGGCCTTGGTCAATGCAAGGAGTCAGCTGGACAAAGAATAAAAAGGGGAAGTGTCTGGTACCTGATGCAACCCTGCTTTAGAGCAGCTTCTCCACTCTGCCCTGACAAAACTTGATGATGAATTTTCTTCACCAAATATAACCACTGAGGATGTCTGCTCCCTCTCTGAAATCTGTAGAGACAGAGAATGATCAATGCAAACGCAGGGAATTCAAAAGAAAGTTCTGTTGCTGGACAGCGTGCAAAGCTCTTCTAAGGACAACAAAGCCTTTTCTCATGCTACGCTCTCTGGAATAGCTTTCTTGTGGCAATGTCTCTCAAAATACTGAAAGGCTTAATTTGTATAGCACTGACATCTATTGGCAATTAGCAGTACTGCGACCTCAATGACAGCACAACAAGTACACAACAAATACTACACATAGATATTAGACTCATCTCCTTGGAGCAACTTTTGAGTTTTGAGATAATTAGTTAATCCAAAGTGGATTTTGTTAGCCTGTCATATATTTATCTTATTAGCATCTGTTCTTGGTTTTACAAATACCCAGCTGAATGGTTTAGTAAAACCCACACAAGTGAGAAATGTTCATCAGAGCTATGCAGCAGAAAAACAGAAGAGATTATTAATTCATCAGTCTGACTTGATTACCTTGATTAGCCCAAAAATAATTGCAGCTGAGCTGTAACTGATCTCGAGAGTATCACAATTACAATGTTTTCAAATCTATTATTTCAACATTTCAGCGTCTGATGGATAGGCCTTCTGATTAGCACAGTTTGAGGGCGTTTATGAACCACTCCACTCTACCAAATCAAGGCTCCTTCTCAGCTGACTTAATATTTACTTAATATTCCACCATCTCAGGTGTCAACAATCTCCAGTGAGGGACTTAATTAATTTCGTGCACAAACATTTAATCATGAGAAATGAAGATGGCATCACTGCAGCTACTCACTCTGATATTAACAGATCTAATCTTGAAACTATGAGACCATAGTCCCACTTTCCAAATTGGGTAGCACATTAACTGCACCAATGAACACATTTACTACAAATGTGAGCTGTGCAGAAATAGAGCAGTAAAATGGCACTGTGGCCCATTTCTGACATCGCTGTGATAACTAATCCAGTAAGTGCATTACTTAACTCTTCTTCAGACGGCCTTGATATTTCTGGGGCTAAGCGAGCTTATCCCTATGAAGGGTGTTGTCAGCACAGCAGGATGTGCTACTAGCAAGTTACACTCCTCCTTTTGTTTGTTCATTTGTTTATTTATCTATCAGAATGTCTGAACACTCATATTTAAAATCATACACTCATAAAAATCCTGGAATGCATTTTACAGATGGGTAAATTGATGTCAGTCACAAAGGTTTTGTCTGTTCCATTTAAGCATCTGTATCATAATGTCAGTTCTGCATGGCAAGAGTAGACATACAGTCATATGGATCAAATCTGTCAGCCAATATACCGATGTACACTGTATGACATAAACAAATTATTAATGTGTATTGTGTATATACCAATAATAGAAACACACAACTGTTATTTTGCCTATAACTTTTAGACGTGGCTCATGTTGTCAAACTGGTATGTCCGCTGACTGATTCCAATGTGGACTGTAAGCCCTTCACGGTTCATAGGTGTAGAGCTTATAATAAGATCTTTGGATCTGTTTGTTTAAGGTCCCATTTTTAAATTTAATTATAAATAGCCTGACATTTGTGGCTTAGGAGATTAGGAAATGTCTCCCCTCAGTGATTCACCGGCTCAGGCAAACAAGAACAGACCTCCAATATTATGGTCTGGGATAAAGTGATATGGGT
The DNA here is from genome assembly GCA_027481765.1 of Tenualosa thibaudeaui. Taxonomy (NCBI): domain Eukaryota; kingdom Metazoa; phylum Chordata; class Actinopteri; order Clupeiformes; family Clupeidae; genus Tenualosa; species Tenualosa thibaudeaui. The sequence goes on from JAIFZK010000005.1 coordinate 11,729,540, forward strand.
CTGCAGCCATTATAACACAGGCCAAGTTAGGTCACTGGGTAATTGTATGCTGATGTGGCCCAGGCTGTGAAAGAGGCAGTGTCATTAACTAAATTGTTCATTTGAATGCTTTACAATTATTGGTTGTATCTGTCAGAGCAACCATCCTTTCATGAATGTAGTAACCTCTGTTGAAACAAGGAATAAAATGCCTTGTAGAGTAGAGTAGAGTAGAGTTACTTTATTGATCCCGAAGAATCTAGTGAAGTTTTCTGCTCACAGGAAATTACTGTATTTCATTGCCTTGTGAGAAAAGATACTCACTCATCATTATCATCAGCAGCATCTTTATTTGCCAGACTCAGGGTCCAAAAGAACAACACACAGACTATACATGCCCAATGTGAAAACAAACAACAAAACAAAACACAATATTCCTACTAAAGACATTCATACCAGTACCTCCATATTGCTGACTGGTAACAAATTGCACTGTAGCTGGGACTGTTCAGCAAAGTTACAATGTTGTTCTGTGACATATTTAAGCGAATTTATACATCAGGTTCCTCAGCAATGCTCTAAAGGTGCTGACTGCTGCATTACAGAACTGGGCACTAGCACTACAGCACCTTGGTCTCCTGAGTAGAATCCTTAAACAGTCATTATAGGCAACCTGTAACTTCTGTAGACTTGCCTTTTTAAACTTTACCCATAAGAGTGCAGTCTACAGTGGAGTACTGTATGTTTTAAAAAATATTTACTTTTTACATCTGAGCTCAGTTTAGATGCTCAACATCATGATACTAGCCCTAGTACATTGGTGTGAACACATGAGATTTCAACAACCAAGAGGATTCTTTGGTTGGTGTAGACTGGAGGCAATGTCCACAGCTCTATAACAATAATTTCACTCAAACTAATTGCCTTTGACAAGTTGGTAGTACACATGTAATCCTTATGATCATGTGATGTCCTTGCCCTGTCTGGGTAATCAGATCACAGTTTTTGTAACTCAGATTGCTCTGGCCTTGATGATGAGTGAACTGTTTGATCTATTCCCATCCACATTTAAGGACTTTTTAATTCATTTCACAACAAATAAGGGAACAGGGCGAGGGGATTTACTTCTGTGATGGTATTACTATCTTGTACGTCTCTGTGAGAATGCAGGGTTGAACTTGAACCCAAGGTCACAGTGAAGAAGTGCTCTTGAGAATGAGAGTGGACATTTTCTGTTGAGAAGTAAAAGTTCAAGTTGACACAACCCCAGCAGCACAATGGGTCAGCGTCTAAGTGAGGAGTGGGAGGACAAAGAGATCGATGTTGCCGAGCTGCAGGAGTGGTACAAGAAGTTTGTCGTGGAATGCCCTAGCGGCACACTCTTCATGCACGAATTCAAGAGCTTCTTTGGGGTGACAGAAAACCAGGCCGCTGCGGACTACATAGAAAACATGTTCCGAGCCTTTGATAAGAATGGGGTAAGGCAACTCAATTCTCAGGTCTATTTGTCTCATTCATTCATCACCCACAAAGTATGTAGATCTGTCTCAAATATCAGACATGGAACACTGTTCAAAGTTGTAGGCAATCCCAAGACTGAGTGCACCATTGTACACTCAGCATTGTACACTCACCATTGTATACTCATCATGTGTCATTTATCTGTAGTTCAAGTCAACTGTACATAGAGGCACTGTATATAGTTAGACGAAACAACATTTCACTGTGGATTCAGTCAGTGCCACAATTATATATATAGAAGACATTTTAGATAGGCTACATTTAGTGCACTTAGGTTACATTGTTAGTTATGAGATGGTAATGTAGCTATAAAGTAACACTATGTTTAGAATAGAGAAGGTGGAGTATATGAATGGCAGAGCTTTTACTGAAGACCACATTGCACATTTTGTTTCCCACCAGGATAATACTATCGATTTTCTGGAGTATGTAGCAGCCTTGAACTTGGTGCTACGGGGCAAACTGGAGCACAAGTTGAAATGGACGTTTAAAATGTATGACAAAGATGGCAGTGGTTGCATCGATAAGACAGAGCTCAAGGAGATTGTGGAGGTAATTTTAACTGACTCCTTAATCATATCAGAGAGCTCACATGTCTGTGTGATAGACATGCTAATTGCAATAGGGCTGGTGGTGACTAAACAAGTTCTCATTTACACACTTCTTGTGATTCACTCTGCAATCTAACAGTTGCAAGGTAATTCATACCAATATTAATAAAAAATGCAAGCGTGACCTTTGCTGAAATCAAGGTAAATTGATGTGACCTAAATATTGTACATAACAATGCCTGCCCATTTTGTCTGCCATTAGTTTCTTGAGTGGATGTACTTAATCTGTACTTTTTATTCACCGGGGCTGAAGATTACAACCTCACATGTTTAATTTCTTCATGTTTTAGGCCATCTACCGCATGAAGAAAGCATGTCATGGCGAGCTAGATGAGGAGTGCAATTTACTCACCCCAGACCAGGTGGTGGACCGGATATTTGAACTGGTGGATGAGAATGGAGATGGTAAGCAGCACTATTTTGTACTAAGAGCTTTTCCCTGCAATGTCTTGTGTGGCTCTTAACATCAAAAGATAGGAATGTGGTAGAAGATGTTATCAGTCTTCAGGAAATGGTCTGTGAAACATCTTTTACATGCCTTAGGTGCAATGCCACTGCTGATAAGTGTTGTTCTTTGTGAAAAGAACATATTGTGGAGATGGAAAAGTTTTAAAGCTTCCCTCTGCTGCACACAGGGGAGCTCTCGCTTGATGAGTTTGTGGATGGCGCCAGGCGAGACAAGTGGGTCATGAAAATGCTGCAAATGGATGTCAACCCAGGAGAGTGGTTCAGTGCTAGACGTGGCAGCACCGAAGTCTGAACCCAAAACAGAAATCAAATAACCAGTGAGGACCTTGGGTGGACATTGGAGTCCCCAGCGCACTCAAGTGGAAAGGTGAAACTGGAGCCACAGAACTGTCCCATAATCCCCTCCATTTGTATGGACCCGCTGTCTTAATTTAATATCAACCCTAAAGTCCAAATATGGAGCCCTATGATCAGAGGACAATCCAAATGACTCTGCTGTGAATCATAGCCTAATCCTTCATGTAATCCTGAAAGGGCATAGAGAGACTGAGGACCTCTTCTGGATACATCTACCACTTTCAACAAGCGATTTTGTGTCTTGTCAGTTTGTGTTGGTTTCATGTTTTGAGAATTTTTTTCCAGGCTACTGAATTCTGTTTGGTGCCTGTCTCTTCATTTAGTTTCAGTGCTTCACTTACAAGTAGTAAGATGATTAAGACAGTTTCCAAAATAGCAGTGCATTTACCTAAAGAATTTTTTGATCTTATAATGAATTTAAAATAAATGTATAAATGATAATAAAGATAAAGTATTTGTATCTATATATCTTTTGTGTATGCCTTGTGTGTATTTGATAGACTTGTGAAATGGATTTGATGTATGTTTTTGAATAGCGACGTGGAAGTAAACATGGTAAACTAAATATCTGAAAGAAATTAAATATTTTTCACCTTACAAGAGGCCCGCAGAGGGCTCTGCAGCCCAAGCGCGTGTGCTAGTTATGATAGTTAATTTATTTCTTATTAAAAAATTACACCTAAGCAATGCTTTTTTTGTCTAGACTGGACGGGTCTGTATTTCTGTATGTCCATAGACACAACGGCATATTTTCTGGCTCTTATTCCGCGCTCCAATTCGGTAGGTGGCGATAGACATTTCAGAGAACATACAGCAAGTTGGCTAAATGTTACAGTACTGCTTGACTACTTCACAGCCGGTGTGTTTGTGTAAAGGAATTTGGTTGGTGTAGACTGGAGGCAATGTCCACAGCTCTATAACAATAATTTCACTCAAACTAATTGCCTTTGACAAGTTGGTAGTACACATGTAATCCTTATGATCATGTGATACACAGAAGTCCTTGCCCTGTCTGGGTAATCAGATCACAGTTTTTGTAACTCAGATTGCTCTGGCCTTGATGATGAGTGAACTGTTTGATCTATTCCCATCCACATTTAAGGACTTTTTAATTCATTTCACAACAAATAAGGGAACAGGGCGAGGGGATTTACTTCTGTGATGGTATTACTATCTTGTACGTCTCTGTGAGAATGCAGGGTTGAACTTGAACCCAAGGTCACAGTGAAGAAGTGCTCTTGAGAATGAGAGTGGACATTTTCTGTTGAGAAGTAAAAGTTCAAGTTGACACAACCACTATCCACTTTCAACAAGCGATTTTGTGTCTTGTCAGTTTGTGTTGGTTTCATGTTTTGAGAATTTTTTTCCAGGCTACTGAATTCTGTTTGGTGCCTGTCTCTTCATTTAGTTTCAGTGCTTCACTTACAAGTAATAAGATGATTAAGACAGTTTCCAAAATAGCAGTGCATTTACCTAAAGAATTTTTTGATCTTATAATGAATTTAAAATAAATGTATAAATGATAATAAAGATAAAGTATTTGTATCTATATATCTTTTGTGTATGCCTTGTGTGTATTTGATAGACTTGTGAAATGGATTTGATGTATGTTTTTGAATAGCGACGTGGAAGTACACATGGTAAACTAAATATCTGAAAGAAATTAAATATTTTTCACCTTACAAGAGGCCCGCAGAGGGCTCTGCAGCCCAAGCGCGTGTGCTAGTTATGATAGTTAATTTATTTCTTATTAAAAAATTACACCTAAGCAATGCTTTTTTTGTCTAGACTGGACGGGTCTGTATTTCTGTATGTCCGTAGACACAACGGCATATTTTCTGGCTCTTATTCCGCGCTCCAATTCGGTAGGTGGCGATAGACATTTCAGAGAACATACAGCAAGTGGGCTAAATGTTACAGTACTGCTTGACTACTTCACAGCCGGTGTGTTTGTGTAAAGGAATTTGGACTTGTAGATGGAAACGTGAATGGTAGATAACAACTTATTACACTGAGGTAGGCCTATGTTTCATTTCAAACCAAATAACGCTTGGCAGGACCTCGTGCCACGGGGCATCTTCTCTGTCAAGCAGTCAGAAAAGTCGGAGATTAAGTTGAAAGAAATCATCACGAAATGTCAGGTTTTACAGAGGACTTAGTCTGGATGTAGGCTACTATACTTTTGACAGTAACTCTGCTGCCCAGTGGCACTGACATAGGCTATTCATGCGGGTGTCATTGAACTTCGCAAGCACTTCTGAGAGTTGTCTGATGGTATCAGGTCGAACAGTAGAAATTTGTTATTCGACTTCTTCTGTAACTCAGGCTCACCCATTTGGTTTGCATCTGACGCTGTAATGTCAACGGAATCAGAGGAACAGCCCTGTCCAAGCAATGAGACGGCAAGTACAAATGTGAGTGAGCAAATGCAAATCAAACACAAGCATCGTTTTGTTCACACTGGCCTTCATTTACGAAACAAACGTAGGACAGAAAACTGTGCATACGTTTATGCCCACGCAATAGGTAGGTATGTATTTATTTAAAGGTATTTATCAACCTGAACGTGTATTTAAATCCACGTGTATTCAAATCCACTTCAAGTCAGGGCATGGTGTACGCACAATTTCAAGTTAGGGAATTGCAGCACATCGCAACATTCCCGTCAGAGAATTGTGAAGTTATGAGTTAAATTGATGAAATATAACCTATATTGGACAAAACTCATGGGCATTTACCACCTTTCCTAAACGTAGCTTGTTATTATTCAGTCATTTATGCTGCCAGGATTGTGTGACATCATACCATTTTTAAGCGCAACAGTGCGTACATGAATCGTGTATTTTCTCCAGAAACAAATGGCTGTTGTATAACGCGGAGTAAAATAAGTTTGCACTGTAGGCCTGTTTTAGCAATTCATACGTAACTGTCTGGGAAATAAAGGTTTATGTCCCCCACTTACGCGCATTCCTTTGCTGTCTGTCAAAACGAATTATCAGCTCAGCTGGAGCTGCATGTCACAGGGTATATCAGGGTTAGATTTTGGACGTATTGTGCACCTTTATGTCGAAAATTCTAGGGGCGAGGCCTCTAAATTGAGAATATATTTGGGCGTGACATTAAAATTACGGTCGTTTTAGCCACTGCATTTACCAACACCGGTTCTTTCATACGCTGATATTTGAGTAATACGAACAGCTTTATAAATCACACGTGAGCGTTGTCGTAAAATGAGTCCTGCGCTCAGACTTGCGCTGGTTTCCACGTTCGTTTGAAAAATGAGGGCCACTGTGAGTAGTCTGACTACTTAGCTGTATTCTAGCCTAACGTTACTTGGTAAATGCTGACACCTATAGGAGGTCCCAAATAAACCTACCGCCATCTCCACCACCAACAGTTAGGTAAAGGTAAAGGTGAAATAGCATTTTAAGAAATGACAGGAAATGTCTTCCATCATTTGGCTAGCCATGTAAGGGGAAATTCAAGCTTCAGTACGTGAAGGGAGATCTGTTCTCATGCCCTGCGGACGAGTCCCTTGCCCACTGCATCAGTGAGGACTGCCGCATGGGAGCTGGCATCGCAGTCCTCTTCAAGAAGTTGTTCAAAGGGGTGGAGGATCTCAAGGCCCAAAGTGAGTAGGCAAGTGCTATGTTGTTGAGTAGGAGAGGTGGTGATGCAACCGTAATGACTATGTTGAAAGACTTGCATAGGAAAAGAACATTTGAAATTAAATCTGCCCTGTGTTTATAATTTTTATCATAGACATAATTATTTTGGGTGTGCATCTACACCCATAAACTTGAACTCCTGTGAAACAGCCCTCTTGTTTCTGCCTCTATTTTATGCTCAGTTCTTCAAAATACTCCCTTTTCCTTGTCAATTTGTTTGTATTGTTCTTCCTTTCTTTTAAGGGGCCTAGGAAGAATAGGTGAAATGTTAATAAGAGCTGGTTTATTTTTTGTGAGACATGAAAAGGCATTTTTGAGTCATTACATTTTCCCTTAGGCTTAATTCAGTAGTTAATTGTCTGACTTCAGCTGGTCAGTAGGCTTTGTCTTTTTCACCCTAACAGAGAAAGTGACCGGAGAGTGTGCTGTGCTGAAGAGATCTCAGCGATATGTTTACTATCTGGTAAGGTATCTTGGAGTCTGGATATCTTAAGATCTTGTAATTAAAAAGTGTAACCAGACTTAAGGTGGCACCTTTATCTTGAAGTGAACAGGAACAGTATGTGTGGACTAAATTTATAGCACTGGTGCACCTCTGTGTTTTGTGCTCCTTGTTATTTCAGATTACCAAGAAAAAATACAACCACAAGCCCACCTATGACAGCCTCAAAAAGAGTTTGCTTGCCATGAAAGCCCACTGTTTGGAAAATGGAGTTACAAGTATATCTATGCCCAGGTATGCACCTCCAGTTGGTGTATAGTTAAATCATACTGATCTCAGAGTTACTTTACACACTTTTGTAGAGGAAAAAAAAAGATGGTTTTCACACATCAGTGGTGAAAGAAGTACTGGAACTCAGTACTTAAGTAAAAGTACAAATAACCAGCAAAATATATACTCAAGTAAAAGTAGAACTACAACATCAACAATCCTACTTAAGTAAAAGTAATAAGTACTTGCTTTTAAATGTATTTAAGTACTAAGTAAAAGTACCAATGCAATATGTTCTTAATGGTCTGTAGTTCAATAACAAAAATAGACAAGCTTATAGAATTAGCTCCCATATGAAATTGCACAAAACTTCAGATTTTTCCATGGAAATACTGATGCTTCCTGAAGGAAAAAGACAAAACGTCAGACAAAACGGGCTGCTCCATTAGATCCAAATTTTCCATCTCCATCCTCCATAATTATTGACAACAGTGTTGAAAGTTTGTAAAGTGGAATAGGCTACACACAGTCGCTGAAGTGACATCACACAAAATATGTTTTCTCGTTCTTATTCTTACCGGCAGTTGTCCATGAGCTCAAACAACAGGGCTATGGATTGCCATTTGTTGAATAAATATAGACAAGATGTATTATGTTTCTCTGTTTTACCCTCTTAGGATTGGATGTGGTTTGGATCGACTCAGTTGGACCAAGGTGGAAGAAATGATTAAGGATGTCTTCCATGATGTAGATATTTGTATCACTGTATATACTCTCTGAGAAAACAATATAATTATAAGTGCTTCAATAATTATAGATGCTTCAATAATTTTGGTGTTGGACATATTTCTTTGCATTTTTTACTGGCTGCAGAGTAGGCTACTACCTCAAAGATGTGTTTGATAGCCTTTCGTAAGGCTATCATTTAGCTGTAATTCACAAAGCCTGTGTTTGATACTGTGTTGAAGGTTCTGTAAATAAGGGCATGACTCATCACTAATGTTTTTTCATTTCACAATTATCTCTTGTTCCCCTGAGGTCAGTTCCATTTGGAGTATTTTTGAGACATTTATTTCTGTTTATAAGATATTGATATATCTGTGAAAAGACCTATGTTTATGGGGATCAACACATTGTATTGTCAAGTTGATTATATTAAAAATATTTGAACATTTATGTCTGAATTTAGGATTTTACAAAGAATTATTTTATCATTTTTGTAATCACATTATAGGTGTGGTGATAGTATGTGTTGTGTACCCATGCTGGACTGACAATCAATCTGGTAAAACAAGGGTTATCTTTTGGAAGGCAAATGTCTCACTGACCTACATGCACAGGTTTGGCATCTCTGATGCGGTTACAATTTATATCAGTATGCTGAACTCAAGACTAGTGCATCTGGAAGTATGACACAAGCTCCCTTCAAGTAGACATTCAAATTTTATAGATACAGTAAAGAAAAAAAACAACAAATGCTTGATCCTACATCCAAAATACGTCTTTGAATAAGGATATTTTCTTTTTTTTCCGAACTTCCATTAGACAATGTGAAAAAAATAAAAAGAGTGATCACACGTATCTAAGTGTCTCTAAAACCTTAAACATGTCATGTTTTGTTTTATGGGTTTTGTTTCTTTGGCTTTAGAAAGATTTCTAGTGAGAACTGTGACTGGTGATGCAACTATGGCATCACTGAGATTATGACTCAATAATTGGAACTTAACATTATGGGCAGTTCCAGAATTCTATGCAGACACTCTGTGTCTGTTCATCACTTGGTATTCATCAAAGGTTAGAGAATGTTGAAGGCAGCTGACTCCTCTGGCAAGAAACACAGGTAGGAAACTTCATAGATAACTTGTAGATGCTAAGTGAACCTGTGACAGAAAGACATTTAGCCCAGATGGCTTTGAATAGGACAAAAAACTAATTGTGCCCAGTGAGAAATATTTTCTCAACAATTCTTAAGCTATATTTTAAAGAAAACGGCACGACAGTCTCCAGTTTTTAGTTTATTTTTGTCCAAATGGCAATATCAGCACTACAGAAATATTGGCCTAAAGCTCCATACTAAATAAATAATGGCTTCTAACAGTATTGCGCTGTTGAGGCATGAATTGTAGGTCTATGAGTGGGGTTAAGGAGAAAGCCAGACAAACACAGGCCTTCTCCAGTATTTGACAGATGAGACAGACCCTTACCAGCTACTGCAAGATGTTTGAGAGCCTCTCATCGTAGTACTCATAGTTCTCCTGACAGTCCTCCCAGGGAGCAAAGGTCTGCTCCTCGTTCTCCACAAATGTGTCCCAGGTATAGGTGAAGTCCAGTGGCCTCATCATGCGCAGCTTGCACCCAGCGGCAGCTAGCGCCTTCAGCCCCTCCTGTATCTCCGGCTCCTCCCACAGGAAGAGACGGGAGCAGAAGATGGTGAGATGGAGCGTTTTGCGGTTGCGGAGGACCTCCACTATCTTAGCAGCGCAGGCAGCACAGGGGCTGGACGACGTGTACCAGGTGACCACGTAGCCCTTAGCTGCGTCATACTGGGGCAGCACCTGATGGAAGAAGGCCTCCTCGGCATGGGCGCCTGAGTGCTCGTCCTCCAGGTAACCCCGCATGCCATCAATGGACTTGGACTTGTCCTGGATGTCCACCAGGTAGCACAGGAACGTCTTGTTCCGGCCAGATGAGTACTCAACATTCCTGAATTGGAACTTGTAGTAGAACGGGCTCATCCTTTCTCTTAACCATCAAAATAGAAGAGAATTACTTAAAAACATTTAAACACAGTTAATTACAATGGTCAACATGACATGACACAGCAAATGCAATATTATTGGTGACACATAGTCACATGGGGTCACATAGTTCTTGGCAGTCCTTGAGATTATATATAATTTAAGTACATGACAATGCCATGACTATGTAAATGACCATACCGTGAGACAGTAACAGTGACAGGACCTTCAGGATGCTCTGTTCTCATCTAAAGTCAGTTTAAGGAATTGGTTTGGGTTCCTGGCTTCAGTCTACAACAGCCACAGGAACACAATTTCCTTAGTTATTAATGGAGGTTTGAGAGGTGGGGCGGTCTGGGTTGCTGCTAAACAGTTGTGTGTGAGGCCATGGCTCACATCTATGACCTAAAGGCAGGCATAAATCCACAACTTAAACCACTATATTATTCCAGTCAGACAAGGGCAAAAATTACAGTATCGACTAGAATTCTGAATAAATGAATGAATAATTTCCATTCTCTTTATTACAGTGTTGCTGTAGTAACATACAGTTTAGCTGTGCAAATCTAACACACTGCAGAGGCATTGTCTGATGGAAGTAGGTGTTGAGCCATTCATTCCCATTTGTATTCAACAAAACGTCTATGCTGGGAGTCTGAAACAGATGTTAAGCATTCACAGCTCTTTTTTTCTCTCTTAGCCTTAAGGTCTTCTACTCTTCTACTACACAGTAATATTAGTATGTTGGCATGGCAGCTAATCTGTGTGTGAGAGAGTGAGGGAAAGGGAGACAGAGAGAGAGAGGGAGAAGAAAGGAAAGGAAAGGAAAGGAAAGGAAAGGAAGAAAAAGTGTTGTTTTGAATTGAGAGAAATACATTTCTAAAGACAGATAGGCTGTAAATAGGCTTGTACACAACACAGTAATATTAATATGTTGGCATGGTAGCACTCCTGTGAGATTGAACGAGTAGGAGGCAGAGTAACAGGGAGGGAGAGAGAAGGTGCTAGAGACAGAATAATATATTGTGAAATACAAGTACCCATGTAAGGGTGTGACAATTGGTAAATGATATGAGAGAGAAATGTCTTTGTACTATAGTTGAGTTTGACCTATATGCAAGCCAGAGAGGTGCTGTCACTCACCCGATGATGATCTCAAATGGTGGAAGCTCAATAGGCTCCAGCTTGAACTCTCCATCTTCCTCCATGGCCTCTGCACCTTCCTTGCTCTCCCCATTTTCTGTTGGTTTCTCCTCCTCTGTCTTGGGCTTCTCCGGAGGCTTCTCTGGCTTTCCTGGCTTCTTGTTTTTTTCCTCCTTCTTTTCCTTCTCTTTCTCCTTCTCCTTTTCTTTTTCTTTCTCTTTATCCTTGTCCGCTTTGCTGTCCACTTTCTTCCTCACTGTAAATCTGCTTAGGCCCTTTTTATCTGCCATGGCTGCAACAGACAAACAAGGCTGTGAAGGTGTGGCTATCTATGTCCGTGTAGGAGGAAGATGAAGTGAGGGAATTGTATGTATGTATGTATGTGTGTTAAAGTGCTCAGGTAGTGGTGTGTTGTGTCTCCCAGCGTTTTTTTTTTTCAATGTGTGTGAGTGTGAATGAGCGAGAGTGTGTACCTGAGCAAAAGGTCCTTGAATGTGTGAGAGAGCATTGACGAACGAGTCTGACCCTCTCCTATCAGATGAGGGAGAATCCACAGGCAGCTGTCCTCTCCTGTTTCCAAGCTATAAAAAGGCCCAAGGATAATGCAGTCGGGGGGGTTGGGGGGGGGGGGGGGTTACGTGCCCGTGTGGTTAGGCCGGAGGTCAGTTGCTACACTCATCTCTCACTATTGATGGTGTCATGCCATAAAAACAGGCCTTACCAGGGCCCTCTGATCTTTCAACACATTATTATTTACCTCTAAACACGTTCGGGTTTCTTCTTATTCCCACCTTCTTGAGAGGCAGCCGGTTATCTCTCGGTACAAATACTGACACACACAACTAACACACTTGTGATCTGCGCCAGGTATGTCTGCTGGCTTTGTGCTTCTGGCTTTTTTGGGCCTGTCAGCGTACCAACAACAGGCAGTTTATTAATAACCCCGGCACACTGGCAGTGCAGCAAACACTGGAGTGGGTCAGGCTCTTTTGAATTTGTAGCTCAGATCAACATGGGAGCGGTGGTTGCCTGATTACCACACACATACACACACCATGAAGGCCATGTAAAGGTCAATGGCTCCCTGAACCCTTGACAGAAGGGCAGTCAGGCTTTCGCGGCCTCCCACTCTACTCTCACTTTCCACATGCCTTGAAGAGCCAAGTGAGAGCCTGAGAAAGAATAACATCCTGACATCTGACCTGGTCCTACTACTGCACGCCACTGAGATCAAAGCCTATCTAACCAGAGCTAAACAAATATAACCAATAGGGAAAGTGCTGTATTCTCTAGTTCAGTTCAGCATGTTTACTTGTTGTGGAGACTTAAAAGGCAGACTTAAGATAAGTTTATTAATACATTTTATAGTGTCTTGAGTATGTGTGAGGATTTAACCATGACAGTCAGTCATTCTCTGGATCTAGAAATGATCATGAGAGTGGAATCTTTGTCATCCGTCCCAGTATATTCTTTTCACTGAAGCTGCTGGACTGCCCCCTCTGATGGTAACAGCCCAGAACTGCCCTCTAGGGTAAAGCAGGTCACATTTCACAAAGTGTACAAGTGCACACAATGTCGGGTATGAGGACTGATGTGACAACAGATGTTAAGGGATAAAAGTAGTCATGGGCCCCTTTCAGACATAAACTGACGTCACCTATCCAGTTATTCCTCTACCGTAGTTGTGCAATTGTGCTGAATGGATATGGGAGACTATGCACTTGTTTTTGTTCAAGCATTTACACAGGTTGGTGGATCAACTATTTTTTTTTTTCTTAACAGAGGAGAGTAAGGCATCCTCAGTCTATCTCCCTCTAACTATGCCCATCCTGTTCCTCCTCTACTCCTACCATCCAGCTTTTTGCTGACAGCTCATCCGTTTCAGTTAAGAGGAAAATGGCCCGTCTGTGCTCAGTGCTGTGGCGCTGGTAATTGTCTCTGAAATGAATTACTTGGCAGTGAAAAGAGGAAATTGAAATTGAGGTGCTCTCTCTTCAACATGGCCACATATAACCAAATGTACACACACACACACACACACACACACACACAGATGGGCCGATATTCATTACATCTAAACTACACTAATACTCTCTTGGATATACAATTTGCACCGACTGTATTCCCAGACTGATTGCTCAGCTAAGATGAAACCCACTCCCACACTAATCTTTTGTCCTAGCTGCACAGCATAGCAAAAAAAAAAAAAATGCACCACATGGACAGCCAGCCGCTTATAAATTCTTTGCGCAAAATCAGAACCAATGCTAGAAGAGAAAAACAAAAATGAAATTGGGAAAACAAAAAAAACAACAAAAAAAAAAAAATATATATATATACATTTATATAATAAATATAATATATAAAAATATATTTTTTTGTGTTAACTATAAAGAGAGTGAGTGGGCAAGTGTGATTGCTAAGGAAGTACAGACAAGAGCAGGTGGTGAACGGCTGGTAAGAACAAATTGCGTTCCACCTTCTGGTCTCCCGTCTCTTCCTCTGACAGACTGGTTTTGATAGGCCTGGCGTTTTTACAATGCATCCCCACTCCACAATCGCTTGCCAATTCAATTTCCGCATCTGCTATAGGCCTTACACAGCACTTTAATGTTCCCTGTGCAGTTCTGTCCACTGAAAAGACTCTTTGTGTTGTGTGAGATCAGCTCCTTCCAATTCCTCAGAGCACCAAGATGAAATTATTTCCAATTACCCAGCACCGCGGCAATCATGCTGCAAGTAGACTGGACTAGATGCACACAAAAGCTCACACACTTATACTAGCCTGAGAGATAAAAGGACATGTCCACTCCGTCCTTGTATCACACTTCTTCACTGCAGTCACTGCAGGAGATGTTTGGATTCATACACATAAGCAAACACACACACACACACAATTTCAAAGCAATCTTTTCCTGCAGTGCAAATGGAACACTTCAGTGACAATCTCTGCAAATGAAAATTTGCTTGATGTGATTGTGGAACAACCTCAGAGAATTTGACAGGACATTAATGTGATTTGTGTCTCATCTCATTATAAAGATGGTGTAGCATAAACAAAAATCTTGGCTGAACTCATGTCCCTCCTAAGCCCTATGCCTTGAGCCCTCAATGACTTAAAGGTGCAGTCAATGATGTTATGCTGTTTCTAAACATAAAACACTTCCTATAACGTCAAAATATTATCTCCTCATGATCTACTAGTTCTCCGTCTGCTGGGTTACCAGAAAAAAATCCAGTCTTTTTATGATACCCAGGCCCCAAAAAGTTGAAAGAAACAAATGGGGACAGCCTGCTTCCAAAACAATAACACAGAGTTTCTCAAAGAGAACTGAATAAAGGGGTGAGCTACATCTCTGGCATGTTTTGTTTGGCCCTTGAATCAAATATAATGGAGTCTTTATTGGACAAAAGCGTCTGTTAAGAAATGTAAACATAAACAAACATGATTTCCACCAGCACTGCTGACTGCACCTTTCACTGGCATAAGTCTGCTTCATGATTGCCTGATTCATGCTTGTTAAGTCTTTGAGGGTTCACGGTTTACTCAGGGGGATATTGTGATTCAGACACTTGCATCCAAGTGTTGTTTGAAGTGTGTATTAATAAGTGTATGACCAAAGTAATCTGCATATGGAGAGCCATCTTAGTAAGATACACAGAGAAGCACATTTTTTGTGACTCCAAAGCTCAGAGACGGGCATTCCTGTTTGCTAATTATTGTCTAGCCTGATAATAAAACCATACCCTCATTCTACACTTTCAATTCGTACAGAGGGTCTGGAAATTTGGGTGTGATATTTGATAGCTTGCTTGAGGTGTTTAAGTTTAAAAAGATTAGGTCAGCCCCTGACTGATAGCATTCTAGCTCTGCATTCACAAGGCATCTTTCTGTTTGCTGATTGGACAGGTTAAAATGAGACAACAAGCTCCATGAGATCAAATCCAGACTAGCACTGTAGGGAGGTGATAATCAAGTAGAAGTCCTAGGAAGGCATGGCCAGGCTAATTATTGTCTGTGTCCAGACAATATGAAGAACTATGTCAAAGTCCTCACCTTATAATACCTAATATTATACCTGCCTTTTACAATGATTTGCTGCAATATAATGTGGTCAACAACTTGCCTGAAATCAAATGGGCACAATGACAGAAATAGAATTTCAAATTTTCTAATGTTAGGGGTATTTACTAGAGAATTATTTATTAATTTCAATGTCACAATATTAAAGATGGTCACTAAAACAACAGAAAATAGGAATAGGAACAATTTGCAATTAACTCAAAGCTTAATGTCAGTAACTAGTTCACAGCTACAGAAAAACATCCTAAACTACTTTGATTAGCTGGCTTAGGTACTAGCACTGTATATAAATAAATTTATATATTAAACATACATAATAAAAAGACAGTTTAGTGTTCCTTTGGATCATATATAGGCCTACAGTACTGCACTGGCACAACCGGCATTTGGATTTTGCTTTATGTCCACCATCAAAATAAAACCATTCACTTTGTCCCCAAATGCAGTGTAAAACTTTCAATGACAATACAGACAGAAGACAGAAAGTGCCTGCTGACGATTTACATACTTTACGTCCAAAGTATCCTGTAGTTTGCCTTTAAATAAATTAGAGTCTCCAAATTCTTTGGTAGCAGCCTGCAACGATCTGGTCTTAGGGTCCTGCCAATGGTGCTGAATATCCTTTCAACAGATGTGCTGGTTGCCGGCACAGTGAACACCTTCTTGGCCACCTGGGACAGCAGGGGAAAGTCAATGGACTTACGCTTCCAATAGTGCAGGGGCTCCTCATCTGTAGGCTCCTCGTGAAGATAGGCGGCCAGCTCTTGTTCCACGCTTTTGGCCTGCGTGGTGGGCCTCTGCTTGATGAAGGAGAAGAGCTTGCTGCGCTTGGACGGTGAGGGCTGGGCTTCAGGGCTGGGCTCGGTGGGGCCAGCCGGCTGGGTGTGCTTGGCCATCTCCTCCAGCAGCACTTGCTTATGCCAGTCGACATCGCTACTCCAGGAGAGCTTGAACTGGGGGTCCAGTGTGGTGGCTGTCACGTAGAGCGGATCCTCCAGTATGCCAGCCAGCCTGCGATCAAGCGCTTGGGCTAGACCCACGGCGACTCCCGTGCAGTGGCGTGCAGTGGTCTCAGAGAGGTGTTTGCGCAGGCCCAGCACGCAAGGAAGGGCCAGGCTAATGGACACATGCTTGTCCAGCTGCACCATGTCAGTGGCCTCCTCGAAGGGCTCCAGTACCTCCACCAGCTCACGTAGAAGGGCCTTCTCAGGGGCACTGAGGGCCAGATCCTGCCTGTCGATAATATCCTCCAGAAAGTCCACTGACTCTAGCATGCGGCTCACTGTCTTAAGCTGGATGTTCCAGTGTCGGTTGGCGGGGCTGGCAGACGCTTGAGCAGTGCCCGCTGCTGTCACCCCTGAGCCAAACACCTGTCCAAGCTTCTCTGGGGCAACAGTGACTATGACGTAGTTGTAAAAGCAGGCAGCTTTGGTGAGGGCGATGGAAATCTGTGAAGACGAACGGAGCCCCTCCCGCACACACAGCCCAAGTGAGCGGGCAAAGCAGTCTATCCGACAGCGGCCCAGACATTGACTGAGGGAGCTGTCTGTCTCTTCACCTGCCACCACAGTGTCTTTGCCGTCTCCGCCGCCACCGGTTTCTTCATCACTACTGTCATCTTCCTCTTCCTCCACCTCCTCCCCATTGCAATGGAGGCTGAACCCAGGCAGTCGGAACGGCAGCCTAGTGTCACATGGTGAGGGGTCGGCGACAACTCTGAACACCTTTCCAGCGATACCATGTGCATGGGAGACCTCGTCAAACTCAGAGAGCACTCGCTGGGGCATATAGTGGCCTGTCAGGCGCAAACAGGCCAGGAGTGCTGACTTAATCTGCCAGTCTGTGGTGATGAAGTGACAGGTCACTCCCAGGTAGCCGCTCATTCCAGCCCCGGCTCCCCCTCTCCAGAGATCAAGGGTCACGCTGCAAGACTCTGCCCCAGTAAGAGCCTGCTTGGTAGCCAACTGCACCTGATAAGCATACGCCGGGAGCAGTTGCTGCTGGATGTAGATACTTGGCTCTGGTGTGTAGCGCGGCTCCAGCAGCTGAAGAAGCTCCCGGAAGCCTTCGTTGTCTACAATCTGCACTGCCTGCAAATCCCGGATGATCATCTTGGCTATGGCTTCTGATATGAGGGCCTGGCGGGGATCACTACGCTCGTATTTGGCCATTGTGCCTGGACTTTGAAAGGAGGCTCGAGAACTCCCACCTGTGTTGGTGAAATTCTGCATTGTTCCAGAGGAGTAGGCTTCTCTTTTCACATCTTTTTTCTTCACAAATTCATCATACATGGCCTGGTGCTTACGCTGTGAAATGAGGGAAAGAGATTATATTGCTTGGCTACAAATTGACGTGATATGAATAAATGGCCTACTTAAAATAGTAAACAAATTAGCCTACTTGCAGTCTATTCACTTGCCACTACAGACTGCTGGCTACTTCATTGAAAACTGAACGGACATTACAATTAATTTTGGACGTGTCAGTACTTCTGTATGGATGTTTATGACCAACAAAATTGTCAACGCCCAAGCAAGAATGTAGCTGTTGTAGAAAAGTGTCAAATGTTTTTACCAAACTGCAGCGCGTTTACGCAATCACCAATTCAAATACGTTCTGTCTAATACAATAAAATTTGATTGGTTTTTATACCTGCCAATCAGGAAAAGGCTAAATTGCCAAGGTGTACATCAAACCTACCTTTAAGTGTGTAACGAAGTTGGATGTAACTGTGCGCTTCGCTTGAATCCTGGTACCACACGCCTTGCAGTTGGACTCAATCTTCCCATTTTCCCCCTCAAATACAATATTGAAGTAATCGAGAATAGACACTCTTGTATTTGACGCCATCTACGAAGTTTTACACCTTTACTTAAGAGGTAAAAACCAACTTCATGAAATATAATGCAAAATTAGTCCTTGTTTCTCTTGATCAAAAGCTGTGTCGAGATGCAACATCAAAATGCCGTATAATGGCTAACAGATTCATGCAACAATAGAAACATGACAACTGGTTTGTTGTCTGACGTTATAGTGGCCTAAATATCACCCAAACATGGAAATGAATTGATACATTCCGTAAATCGTATGAGATGTATATCAAGAAATAATGCAAACGACTCCATATGTGCAAATAGTTATCCCAAAATGTCAGATTCGCCAACATCCATCTCTACTGTCGGTACCTACTACAGTTCTAGCCGCTAGCTGACTGCAATCTCAACTGGGACCAGGAAGTAGACAGTAAAAGGATTTTCTGTTTCCGACGGCTCTCGTCTTTGCTTGGCGTCTGAGGTACACGCTATCCATGACATCAATAAACCGGTCTATTTAAATTGTTGTGATGATGGAGCACCATTGCAGTCAAGGGAGTGGCACGTTGCCTCTCCATTGTCACCCCTACTATTCCTCCACAGAGAGCAATACCGAGGGCCATTCCTTAAAATCCTAAAATCTATTGACTCGTGTGCAATTACTTTTGAGTGACACGTCGGAAATGAAAAATAAAATCATAGCAGGGTGTGAAATGTATTTATTTAAATCTTCAAATTACAGAAATCAGGACCTTAATGACATAAAAATACAACAAAAGTGACAAAACATAATTTCCACATTTTGCACTTAGCAGCATGTGCATCAATTTGTATTAATACACCACTCATGACAGGAACATTATTCTTTAGTTTCTTCTGTGATGTTAGTCTTCTGTTTTTTCTTCATCAGATCCTGAAGCTCAGCCCTAGAGGCCAGCACTGCACTCTGAATGGTTGCAATCTCTGCTGCGAGTTCAATCACTGTCAGAACAACATGTGGTTATTAGACCTTACAGGAATGATACTAATGTGCTATTTAAATAAGAATAGCTTTTATAACTCAATGTTCCTTTCACATTAGCTGCAAACAGTGCATGATAACAATAGGACACAAAGTGTTGTGACTTCATTTTCCGTTTAACATCTATTCATCACTCACCTTGTTTAAAGGAAGACTGTGCTTGCTTAAGGTTTTGTGGAACAAGGATACCAAACCATTTCAGAGGATCTTGATGTTCAGTGTGGTCTGTTTTGGATTTGTGCAATGTCTCCTCTTGTCCACTGGACACATCTTTCTTAAGCTCACTTTGCTTGTTGGTACCTCGTCTTCTGAGTCCTGAGTAATATTAAAGTATTCATACAATCAAGTCCACCACTGAAACCATGTTTAGTCAACGAATCAAGTAGCAAGATATGATCATTGAGGCATTTGGCTTTGTCTTTGTGCAGACAACATTAAAGACACTTCAACTTTTAAATCTGAATGTTTTTGTGAAGGAAAGCATGCTGTTATTCACTTTAAAATGTACATCCAAATACGTTTTGTAGTATATCCCTCAGGTAATACTGATCATAATAATATTTTTTTTAATTTTAAATATTAATAATACACTATGAAAGAACTTTATTAGAATTTAAAAGTTTAAAGAAATAGTAATGATACACTATGCAAGAACTTCTTTGTCACTTCTGGGTCTCCCTATAACAGTGGTGTCCAACCGTTTTCGGCTTGGAAGCTACTTTTGAAATGACAGTGTTGAAAAGATGATTTTACAAAGAGATGTCTTTGAACTAGAGGTTGCATGATATATCAAACTGATATTTAGGATTTTTTATCCTACTGGCATTGGGCGATGTTCAAGCAGATTACATGAAACCAACATTTGTATGTGCCCTTCAGCTGTAGCCTAATGGTAGCCTACTATAACCACCAGGTCTCACCCTGCTGCATGTGTGAGAGCTGAGCTGCCCCGCCCTGCTCGCACACACAGAGAGTGCCATGCAGACTGGCTCAGAACCATAGTGGATAAAATTTTGTTGGCCACCGGCTGACCCCAATTCCTAAATATCCATAATGGATATTGGGCCTGTTGAACGTCTGCGTAGTGACTTTTATACTTTATGTTACCTTACTTTAGTAGAGAAAAGAGACCAAAGGCCTCATTTACCACAAGTTAGGCAGTAGTTTGCAGCAGCTTTTCTGTTAATTTCATTTAAACACATTTATTCTTTCAATGTTTCATGATCCACCTGCACCGCTATTGACCCGTTGGTCACCTCTGCCCTACAGTCTGTTGCCGAATTTACCACACTCACAAGATGTCAAGCATCGGCCCCTTGAACAAAATCAAAAGTATGAGTTTTATGAAATTGTGCTTATTACCTTGTTATTACCTTATTAGTAATAACAAGTAATTATCAGTGGGAGCTCTATTCTGCATAGAAATCCATATGTATTGATGAAAATTTGCAACTGTAGGGGGAGCTCTGTAATTAGAAAATCGCAGACTCTTCTGGTATGCCTTTAAAAAAATCCCAGACCTGCATAGAATGCCTTTAAACTAAAATAACCAATATATATGAATTTACTTAAAGGTGCCCTGCCATACATCTGTATGGTATTTCAAATTGTTCTCTAAGATCTCCAAAGATGGTATGTAAGTTTAGTTTGGCTGAAAATGGTCAAAGGAGACCTTAACAGGGTACTAGACAACCTACATAATGAGCTGTGCTCTCATTCGCTGCTCTAACATGTCAGCGTTGCAAGGAATGAGTGAATATTTACATTAGTTTGCTAATGTCAGTATTGTAAGGGATTAACAATGCAAAAATGTTGGATTATTACATTTTAGAGGAAGACATAGCCTTTGATATGCACATCCACCAGTTGCTAGGAGATTTACTACTAAGCTTGCTTGTAATGTGTAGTTACACACTAGCCAGCATAACCAGATAACTGCTTCATTTTTGCAATTTACTGTTACAACCAAAGGTTAAAACTTACAAAGCCTACTGTATTTGCCAGAGTTGACGAGCCATTGCGCTGGACACAGAAATAATGATGGTTTATCCAAAATTTCACTGTAGCTGTTTGTCCCTCACTTCCTGTTATTCAGTATAAACTAAAAATGAGATGTTGCTGTTCTGCCTGTTATCTTTATTTCATCTTTATTTCACAGATATTCAGTGATCTAGCATAATAATTTCATGGGGCTGGCACTAATCAAATACAGGAGAGCATGGATCAGGCAATCCACTAATGGCTCACTAATGTCAGCGTTTGGGCAATGCTACACAACACTGACCAACTTTTTCTTGACTTGACAAAGTTTTAATAAAGCATTTTGAGTGTTTTCAAATCCTGTTAAATACTGCGGATACAAACGTGAGTCTTGCAAGAAAAAAAGCAAAAGCAAAAATAGGTCAGTGTGCTCAGCATAGCAATTATTATTCAAAGATGAACTTGCAATTTTCATAATGAAATTACAAAATTACCTTCTCTGGGCATAGCCACTTTCTCTTCTGGACCTATATCTTCCACTGGGACATCATTTGTATTTTCACCTCGGAACTCTTCCCTCTGTGTCTGAAACTCAGCTTCTCCTGAGCTGAGCATTCTGTTGCATAAATGAAATATGTACAAAAAAGTTTGCATTAAAAGATTAAAAGTAAATAGTATAAAGATTAGTGAAATCAGACTGACTTTCCAAAGACTGTATCAAGCAAAACACACAACTAATGTAATGGACAACAAATATAATGTGAACAAAGATTCTAGCTTTGGAAATGTTGCTTAAATTTTTTCATAACTTACTTGGTGTGCACACGAACAAGAGGAACCATCTCACTGGCATACTGGAGTGCTGAAACGTGTTTGTTCCCCATAGAGTACCGAGCTTTAGAGATAGAGAACCAACCCTGTAGGATAACAACTTCTTATTGACATGCAAAGCAAAATCTAAATATAATCAAGAAACGCACATGGGAGCATAGGTACATAGGTACAACATTCCATCTACTTCTCTAGTAACGTTCATGGTAGGTAGATGAGCTAACAGGTCTTGTGACAACCTGTTCGATGAGGGAGTTTAGTTTCTCTCTTTTCTTTTCCAAATTCTCCAACTGGTCCATGAGATGAAGCAATTTGTGGTCCAGATGGAGAGAAGCTTCTTTCACATCCAATCCCATTTTTACCCTTTAGTCGAGACTTAAAAAAGACGCTGGATTTAATGCGTTTTTGCTGGCTGTGCTGGAGCTAATGTAGACTACGTTCTTTTACGCACGGAAGTAACAAGAAAGGCGGATACTCTATTATCTCTGCCTAAAGGTTAACATAAAATGTTGTAAAAAGAGCCCCTTTTGTTCGTTTACAAATTTTCTGGTTTTATGATAGCTCAATTCCAAGATTGGAGGTCCTGTGTAGATGTATTGCTTCCGCTTTTTACGTCATGTGATGTACCACGTGACCGTTTCATCTATTTATTTATTTATTTACTTACTTACTTACTTTTAATTCTGTAGCTCCAGAGCCCTATTAAACATTCTCTGGTAGGTCATACAAGCAAAAAGATACGACGATGATTATGACGTGCGTCGATAGACAGTTAAAATTTTATTTTATTTAATTATTTAATATTTAACAGTTGTTAGTTTCTAATGTTAGTATGGCTTCTGAACTTGCCGGGGATTCTCGAGGAAGAAGGCATAAATGTCCAAAGATACAAATTAAATCTTAAATAAAGAATATATGTATGTTAAACACGTAAAAACAGTGCTGAGACAAAAAAAGACTTGCATTCCCATACCGGGAGTCGAACCCGGGCCGCCTGGGTGAAAACCAGGAATCCTAACCGCTAGACCATATGGGACTGTACTGTATCTGTTTTAACATACATACATAAAGGATTCTTTCTCTCTAGCCAAGGAGCTACAGATATTTTCTATCCTGCATTTTACTGAAATAGTTATCGCATTAGTTTAGAACAAAACTAGATAATTACCACTTCCAAAGTAAGCGAAAGTAATTGAATATGTTGAGCTTTGGCTTGAAATGGGATAGAGGATCGTGTAATTGTAAAAACTACTTTTTTATTTTACGACAGGTTATGTCGCGCTTAATTTCATTCCACTCTTTGTATAGCCATAGCCTATCCGTATTTTGTTTATAAACATCATTTCCATGCACTCAAATATCAACCCCAGTAGCTCGCCGTGATCGTATAGTGGTTAGTACTCTGCGTTGTGGCCGCAGCAACCCCGGTTCGAATCCGGGTCACGGCAGGGATAAATCCCTGACACGGCATGGGGTGCAGCTTTTTAGACTAAACAACATGCTAGTGGTACCGATTGATTTTGAAATGTTGACATTTTTGCATAGTGATCTCGATAGAGGAGTGTCCTGTCAAAAACAGCCCGCCTCTGGTCCTGTGTTGCAACTACCTATGACGATTCTTATGTTCCGACAGAGTCCTCCAATGATAAACCTCAAAACCCTATCGTCTGCATCACGCAAATGCGTTCATTGCCCCGGATTGGACGCTTATATCACATGGCCATACAGCAGTAGATAGGAAAAAGGAGAGCGGCCCAATATGTTCTCCCATCAGTACTGTGCACGTAAATGACAACAGGTAAACGTCTGTGATTTTACAATATATAGACATCAGCTGTGAATTCGGTGATTTCTAAAGGTGACCATCTACGCCAGTTACAAACGTAAGTTGAGTAAACAAGATCGAGTTTCAAGGAATATTCAACGTATTCTATATAAAACTCGAGTATTTACAACTGGCCTGTGCGTTATACTGTACTCTGCATACCGTAATGCTTTTGACATAGAAACTGCATGCAACTACACATTTGTATGACACTATACCTTTTCCGTCTCTTGGCAGATTATGGAGGAAACAGGTTCGAGACTATCCACAAACCATCCATACTGGCCACGAAACTTGACTCTTCCTACTTATGTTCCTAATGACCGGTCCATGACAGAAATACTAGTCTTCCTCTTCTCTGTGTCTGGGGTATTGTTGTTAAGTATCTGGGTCTTGACTGGAAAGCAGGTGGCAGGACGGAAGCTCAGTGCTGGGAGACGGTTAGCTCTTTGTTGGTTTACTGTTTGTGGCTTCATCCATGGAGTGATTGAGGGATGGTTTGCCTTGTTTTACCCAGTCATTGTTTCGGACCAAAGTTTCCTTTCACAGCTGTGTAAGTCAAACTGGTGTCACATTATCCATTTGCCAACAGAAAACATATAAATGTTTCACATTATTATGACTATAAATTTTAAATATACTCCACAGGGAAAGAGTATGGTAAAGGGGACAGTCGGTACATGATGTAAGTGATACACAGTTTTCAGTATACACAGTATTACACAGTATTTTTATTTTGGACACAGTAGTGATCACACACACACACACACACACACACACACACACACACACACACACACACATATATATATATATATATATATATATATATATAAATATATATTTTTTCCCCCCACCATACTTAATTTACAGCCACATCAGTACAGCTGTATTATAAATGGTAACCAGTATGGAAATTGCAGTGATATAATGTCTGTCTCCACAGAGCTGATAACTTCACAGTCTGCATGGAGACAGTGACCGCTCTCCTGTGGGGCCCTTTCAGCCTATGGGTTGTGGTGGCATTCCTGTATAATCGTCCCTATCGCTATGTGCTCCAGCTTATCATCTCAATGGGTAAGAGCTGACATTGAGCTTTTATTACTTAACTTTACCTCTCTATTCCTCTACTTTTCCTAAATGCACACCTCTTGAAAATAAACACGTCAGTGATCATGTCATCATTAATGGTACGCTTGTCCTCAAAAATCTCCTTCAGACTGTATAATGCAAAAACACGTCTAGATGCATCCAGGGCCTTCCTCTCTGTGCTCAACCAGAAGACATAAAATATAGACTTTACTATAATTAATTCACTATACGAATTTATGAATGTTATTGTATTGTAGACTTGAATCAAACAGTATTTTGGAAAACATTAAAGGTTGAAATGAATCCTGTGACGGCATGTTTCACATAGGTCAGCTTTATGGGGATGTACTCTACTTTTACACCGAACACAGAGATGGCTACATTCACAGTGAGCATGGACATCCCATCTACTTTTGGTTTTACTTTGTCTTCATGAACGGCCTCTGGATAGTCATCCCACTTGCTCTAATTGTGGATGCCTGGTGTCAGCTCTCAGCTGTCCAAGCCCTTTCAGACAAAACTACATCTCAGTCAAGTAAACGCAAGGCTAATTAGTGTGGGTGATTTTGCCTTATAAACCATCCAAGATGTTTTTCGTAGTTTAAAATTCTGCAATGGAACAAATTTGCCTCTAGATAGCAATGTTGCTGCTAGGGCCTTTTCCCCCCACACATTTATTACGTTAAATTGTATGGTCAGTATGATATGCTATATTCATTTATAGCTTTTACAATATGACGCACAGAGATTCACCTTGAAGATCCCATGAATTGGCATATATGAATATGTTGATGAACAGGTATTTTGTACTGCCACTATTTCTAAATAAAATCTAATATAATTTCCAGACTGATGGCAGTGTGTTTTCCTTGACACAAGCATCATATTGCAAGATCTGATGAAAGCACAGAATTCATTCAGATGGCAGGATATAATTTGGTGTTAACTACACTGAATGAGTGTATTCGTGGTAATACATAATCAATATCCAACACACAGTTCTTGAGCCAGACCTCCAAATTTTGCCTGGTGGTAGTACCATTCAAGGGCAGGTAAGTATCATTGTGTTTTTTGGCAAGATGTGCCACCTTAGTGATGGCGTTGCATTCAGGCAGAGTAGCTTTTCTGGAAGCTCAGAGTTTCAGAAATGTGCCCCTTCACGGCAAAAGCAGTCGGTTTAAATGTAGAATTTCAAGCTAAATCGAGATATAAAAATGTGTGCGCTAAAATAGACGAATTTCTTATTTTTGCATAATTTGACTGTATAACGTCTACATTTTCAAACTACAAATGAACCGTGTCGAAATCCATACCGTATATAGTTTAAAATGGTTTTATTGAGAAGATTTATTAATGTCAGCATAAAGCTAGCTGTGGTTTGCTGAGGTTTAGGGTTGCATATAGCACCGGTGGAAGTTTGTTGTCCCTTAGAAAACTCTTAATGAGCTACATGTCTAGGGATATTGACACAAGCATTTCGCATTTCGTTACCTGTATTTATACACGAGTAATGACAATAAAGTTGAATCTAATCTAATCTAATCTAATCTTATCTAATATTGGCAACGTTAGCGTTGTTATGCAACAAAGCATTTAACGCTGCAATCTGTATTTACACAAAAACTCTGCTAATCTGACATGGTCCAGATAACGTTATATCGATAATCCACGTTTCATGTTAAATCCGCAATTACGGGTATTTCCGTCATGTAGACACAGGCTACAGAACAGATTACAGACATTATCTATATTTGTTTGGCTGTGAATGAAGAATACTAACACAGAAAGTGTCCACAGTTTACAAAGAGACATGATCTATATATACGGTCATTGGACATATTCAACATAGCAGCGCTATGGAAAGAGGTAGTAAACTGCGTTACGCAGCGCCGAAATAGCTCAGTTGGGAGAGCGTTAGACTGAAGATCTAAAGGTCCCTGGTTCGATCCCGGGTTTCGGCATTTTGCTCCATTCTTCACATTACAACAGCCACCTACTAGTCAAAAATACTCATTGGCACCCACATCGTCGTGTTCGCCCCCCCTCCCTTGGCACAGCTTGCCTACAGGGGACAACCTCGGCGTCAGTCAAAATTCGCTGAATTGTGAATAACGTGTAATACAGCAGTCGATAAATTAAAATATCAAAACATGAGACGCTGTCTGGAAATTACAGAATGTGATCTAATTAATTACTCTAGAGATTGCCTTTTTGCAGGATGGCCGTACCCCTGAGCTGAATGGACTGTCCTAACAAATCCTAACAAAGTCCTAACAATTCCTTACAAAGTCCTAACAGATCCTAACAACTCCGAACGAAGTCCTAAAAGCGGGGGCAAAAGAGCCAATCATATGCTTCGAAACAATTGCGCCTCCAAGGCGCAAGAGCCAATGGCGTGCTTCGAAACCGTAGCCGCTCCCGTGGCAACAAAAGAGCCAATCAGAGCTTGTATATTAGCAGGTAGGCGACAGACGGCGGCAGTTCTAAAAAAAAATAATTCTGATGGAATTTCATTCATTATCAGCGACTGTATCTCTCCCGACACTACAAGTAAGTACAATTATTGGTATGGTATTGGTATGTGACTTCTGATTTTGTAACTAGCGATGTGACAAAAGTTAGCGGTGTTTTGAAATGTTTAATTAAGGTCGAGGTCGGTTGTGATGTTTAATAAGGTCAGGAAAACTTTGAATTTTTATCACAAATCGTTTCTAATAGATAACAGACGGTAGCCTACTTAAAGTTAGTCATGAAATAACGGGGAATATGTCTTGATGCGGCGAATGTCTTGACACTAAAATTAAGGGCTTACCCTGAATAAGTGACTTTAAATCATATCCGTAGTTTTGTAAACACTAACGATATGACAAAACTGTTTTGTAATGTTTGATAAGTTGGGGGTGTTTTGTGAGTCAGTAAAAACGGTTATATTTATACATTAGGCGTATAGGTCTCCACTAGATAACAGACGGTACATGATAAAGTTTATCCTGAGGTAACGTCAGGTAACGTTTACAACTGTTTAAACGTATACAACTGTTTAAACATCTTTGACAAGACCCCCACCAGATACACTCAAAAAAGCAAAAAGACAACTTTGCCAGGACCTTGGAGAGCTTCGAGGAAGCGCAGTGGATCTGCTCCAGGCCAGCAAGCTGCCGAAAGGTATCTATCTACATCACATACACTTGTAATTGTTCAGATGCTGTATTAGTATATTTGTGTGAATATGCCAACAGGCATATATTGTGTGCACTATGTGATGTGGTCATCTTTTTCCAGAAACTTTACAAAGAGTTCAGGGAGGCCAGGAATAGGCCAAAGGATAATAAGGGCAGGACATTTGCCATACATCAGTGCATTGTCATGGCTTACTGCCATATCAAGCAGCTGGTTGAGGACTGCAGAGAAATCATGGACAACAGTGACCTATGGTGTTAGTCAACATCAACAACACCACGGTGTCCTCTTGGTAAGTTCATCTTTAATATCTTTAACAAATTATTAAGTTGATGAATTGAGCACATTTCTAAACAATTAACATTCTGAAATAAAACGTTGTGTTTTGTTTTCTGAACTGATTCTCTGCTTCAAGGCACACAGCTTCCCCAGCAGATCACTGTGGCAGATCACTGTGGCTGCTCCCTGAGCCCTTGCCTTTCCATCGCAGCCAGTTCAGCGCGGGCACAGTCCTTTGCAGTTCCAGGAGCCTAAGAACCGTGAGGGTTAGGCAATGATATGGCAGCGTCGCAGTGCAAGAACACCAGTACCGGCATCATCCACCGCTCCACAAACAGGTGGGGGAGACAGATTTAGCCCCAAACATGATGATCCTTCCAACAGCTGTATGCAGTGCCAGTCCTCAACCTATCAACTGCTCCCAGCACACCACCAGAGTTGGTCCTCTTTTCACCAGCAACCCATGGAACACTCCCAGGGCTGGTTCAGTACCCCTCATCAGCTACCCCCAGCATACCCTCAGAGTTGGTTCTCTACCCACGACTTAAGTCGACTTTGGTCGACTTAACTGGCACCCGCAAAACAAAAAAAGTTTTTTCCATTCCCCCTTTCTTTTTTTTTCCCCTCCCCCTTCAAGCAGTTTTGCCCCTCGCCCAGGAGTGTTGACATAGGACTGGTTAACTTGGATCGATCTATCCTCAAGTGTTTTCACTGTTTGCTGCATATGCAGAATAAGGGACAGACAACTGCGCATCAAAGCATACAAACGGTTAAAGGAACAACATCGCTCTAACCTACTCATCTCGTTTCGTTGTATTCAGCTTTAAAGTAACTTGTCTATAATATCAGTGTGTAACTTCTTAAAAATCCGTCCATATCGGTCACATCTGCCGTGACCCGGATTCGAACCGGGGTTGCTGCGGCCACAACGCAGAGTACTAACCACTATACGATCACGGCACACTACCCAGGATGACAAACGTCACGAGGGATTGAAAAAACGACTCCTGCACACTGAGCTATATAGCTATCCAAACACCTGTAACCACGGCCGAGAGGTGACTGTACACTGTGTCTATTCCGTAAAGCAAGTGAGAGGCTTGGCTATTCTGCATACCCTCAGCGATAAAATCTGAAATATGTAGTTAGCTCTGTTAATCCAGATGTTTAGTTACATGCGATTGCATGTTAGCTTGCAAGTGAGTTAGCTAACTGTTACGTTAACGTTAGCCCATCCGTTCTTGATCAGATAAGTATTGTAGACAAGTGACAAAACAACCCGAATTGTTTCATTTTCTATGATAATAAATACCACTTACCGATGGAGAACCCAGACTAATTATGTTACTTTTTATGTTATGTAATTTTCTTTCACAACAGTAAGCACGTTAACCTCCAAACATGAGCATCCATCCTATGTTTTACCACGGCCGTACAGCAGAGGGATGAGGCTGACCTCGCATTGCAAGGCCTTAACCAGCATAAGATTTGAACTACTCGGGAATGCAGAAAACACACCATTCATGTAAATAAGGGTTATTATTCCACTCAATGGAAAGGAAAATATAGTTGAAAGTGTAACTGCACCTCCTAACCATACCCATTTCACGTTTTTTAAAGTCTCCTGAAAAAGGCACTCAAGTAACTCTTGAGGAGCTTAAGGGGAGGGCTGGCTGAGAAGGGAATGGTGTGGAAGGTGGCCACTCAGTTCACTACAGCAGCGTTTTTCATGAGTCAGGATTTATTTAGCTACATAGTGGTTTATCACAACCGGGAGTTCTACGTCTGGTTCAACGTTAGAACCTTTTGACCCACGCATATGTCAGTCAAAGATATTCGCAATTGTATGCTAAAGTGCGGGTTAAATAAATAAAATAGAAAAGGGCTTGGGAATTTTGCCAATTCGGAGAAGTTTCCATGTCATTTCAGACGGAGAGATTTTGTAGATTAGTCTAAATATCATAAAACACTACTCAATGTGTAATCAGTGTGATCATATCATACAGCCTATTAAATCGGTCTGTTGCAACTCAGCTCAGTTTTTTATCTGAAATAATCCTAGGCCTATGATATAGCCATATTGCTGGTGAATGCATTCTCTCTGTTCAATGAAAATCTGTCTGAAATGGACTTTTAATAGGCTATTGTTTGCGAAATATGATGCACTACAATAGCCTCCTTTGTCACGTTCAGGTTGTACATTTTGTCTTTGCCTATTTTTGTAAAGCCTACTGTACAGCTGAAGTGTTAGGGAAGATTTGCTTCCGATTTGGCAGTCATTGGGCACTGGGACTTATTATGCATAACTGAATTAAGTCCTCCTCAAACAATTCCTTAAAACTTCCTGAACAAAACAAAACTATTTTTGATAATCACATCAGCTGGGAGGTATGACGTAGTGGTGTACTTTTGGGGCACGCTGTCATTTGCATCAAATGTAGTGGCGTAGTTAAAACTGTAGAGGGTGCGGCGAGCTATTTTTCACATGTAAAATGGCACAAAACACGATTTTTGTCAATATTAACCCTGGCGTTAGTGTGTCTCGCCCCATTTAAGTAATTTAATTCAGCCAGAAGCTCAAAAACACATTTTGGCGTGCAGTTACACTTTAATACAACATAGTTTCAACACAGAAATTAGGCCTAAGAAGTGACTTTTATACTTATTGTTATACTTGTTTATGTATAAACATAAACATACATCCAGGTAAAGATTTGTCACTCATTATATCAACAAAGTAGGCTAACTGTCTC
The DNA here is from genome assembly GCA_027481765.1 of Tenualosa thibaudeaui. Lineage (NCBI taxonomy): Eukaryota > Metazoa > Chordata > Actinopteri > Clupeiformes > Clupeidae > Tenualosa > Tenualosa thibaudeaui. The sequence goes on from JAIFZK010000005.1 coordinate 11,760,595, forward strand.
AGTAGAAGTGTGGTATGTTGGTCTTTAATCTGTACATTCTATTATCGCCCAGGAGTCCATGACAACGAAACACAACCATACATTTGCGCACACGCACGGACACACAAGCACACACACACACACAAGTAAGGCCTCTCACTTTTCACAAAGAGAAAAAAAGCACATTTCTGACTGTTTTACAGTGTCATTATCTGGTGGAGTGAAGAAGTCAGTGTTACTCCTATGTTGAACAAAGATGTTTGCTATATTTAGACTCTTATGTCATATACTTTCTAGAATATCCACGAGAGACACAGTGACAAGACTTCAAGCAATTCCCAGTTACAAAAACCAAGACATTAAGTGAACATCTTGCTTAGCCTTTGACCTAACTTGTTGTCCACTTCTTTCTCTTTCGTGTTCACTTGATTCAAAGCCTGTCGGGCAGATGCTGAGTTGGGTTGAAGTTCTAGGACTTTCTCAAAGGCCCGACGGGCATCCTGCAGCTCCCCAACCAGAAGGCTGGCCTGACCCAGACGATACCAGGCCTTGGTGCTTGCTGGGTCCAGCTGGGTGGCATTCAAGCTGCTGGCCCTGGCTTTGGCAGGCTGGTTTAGCTTCAGCTGACAAAGGGAGAGATTCGAGTGGAGCTCTGCTTTCAAGTTTTTGTACTCCTCCTCAGTGGGGACATGGTCCTGCTCAGTGGCATCTTCCAACTCTTTACTGTGTTCATCTTTATTATCGCCCACAGCAGCTGTCAAGCCTCCCTCAGAATCTCCTTGTTCCTCTTTGTTGCCCTTCTGACTGTCTCTATCTCCACTCTGCCTTTCTGTTAAGGTGATGAGCAGCTTCATTGCCCTGCAGTAGCTGTCAGATGCCCCCCACATATCCCCCTTCCCAAATCGTTCTCTGCCCCTCTCTTTGTGCGATTTCACCCACGTCCATTTCTCACCAGATGTCATCTCCCATGATTCTTTGCCAGGAGTAAAAGAATGGAGCTCCAATGTATACATGATGCAGTTGTCAGGAGTACATTCCCCTTTGCTGTTGTCTTCATCTTGTGACTGTGTACTGGAACCACTAAGCTTGGGCATGGAGTCCTGTTTTAAAGGCATGACTTGAAACTGAGAAAAGAGGAAGACAAAAGTGTTTTTTTTCCATATTGTAAGCTTCTATGTTTTACATATATTGGAGGCCTGAAATATATGACATAGCATTGATGTATGTGTGTTTTTCACTTACCTCACACACCTCACCTACTTTCATTCCATCAAGACATGCCTCTATGACATCACATTGGCCTTCGCCTACTCGCAACAAGACCCATTCCTCCAAGGGAACCTGCAGCACAGTCTCCGGAGTGCGAGGGTAGGAGGCAGCCTGCACTGCAGAGGGGCTTGTTGACTCCTCACTCTTGTCAGACTGCTGTGTCATTGGATCTTTTACAATGCTTCCTTTGAGGTGTACCCTAACCTTGCACACTGAGCCAAGGAAAGGGGTTACGAAACCCTTCTTTCTCTCTCCTGTCCATTTCCTCTGCACCTGCCAAAGGCCACCAGGACAGACTGACACCCAGGACATGAAGTCTCTTCTGGCTGCATCACACTCTTCTCCAAGTGGCCGCACGGTCTTCATTTATAGACTGTTCAAAAATGTAAAATCGATCATTGTTGCTGAAAATTTCAAAATTACTACTGAAAATTACAAATGACATTCTACACACAGTAACGGGTGAAGAGTCTATTTAAAATTACACTACCATTAGAAGTAATAGACTACAATAATATTCTAAAGAAGAATGAAATACTTCACCGGGCTGGCAGTGCAAGCACACCCAGTGTGGTAAGCTGGCCACACCAGCATGTCCAGCCGGTGGTCCAACCAGCTTGTATCAGGCCAAAGACCAGCTGAATCGGTTAAAATCTGCTATCGGGCATGATCTGTTTATTTAGCTGTTTCATTCAGCATTGTACATATCTGTATGAACAACACTTACCGGGTGTAAAAATGGCATTACTTTTAACCATGACAAAATGATGTGGGGCGTGTAACGTTACTGCGACGGACCAACCAAGAGGAGGAAGGATAATTACATTAACGAATCTAGTCACAGCAATTCAGTTTAAAGAATAATGTTGACTGAACAAAGTATTTACAAAATACAAGGCACCTTATAATTTATGAACTCTTGCGACTGTAAAAATTGAAAATAGTATACGAATACTATACCTGCTTCTAAGAGCTATCCAGTGTTTTCGGTTTGAGCATCGCAAGGGAAGAAGCATGGCATGTAATCTGAGCGTGCATGGCTGTCTATCGCCCCCATCAGTATAGGAGTGAACAACATGTCTGACATTCAATTCCGACCACAGGGTGTCGCCCTCGTCTGAATGTCGTACAGCCAAAGCCAACAGTGTAAAGGGCCCCGTCAATTTCATAACGCGATATTAACGCCAACTTAACAAACACTCCAGTTATATATCATTAAATGATGATTGGTTTGGGCTACCACGGTTGCTGTTATTTAGCAGCACAACGCATCACACTCCAGTCCACAAGGTGGGGGTAAGTTGCTTTCGTAACGTCGACGTTCACGGACTGCACTGCCTGGATGAAGCAATTGTGATCATTTGATTGGTCCAGCAGACAAACGTAAAACTTTTGAGACGAAACGGCGGCCTCATAATAAAATCTGGTTAGCGTGTGCAGGTACTTTGTTTACATTTGAATCAAAGGTAAATGTTCAGTAAAAAAGAAAGAATTGCATTGCGATCAGGTATCGTAGTTGTTTCCACTGTTCACTGTGTTAGGACTACGTCGTGAAACATTTTTCTTCAAAAACATTTGCGCTTAACGTAGCTTTTAGGCGTTTTGATGTCAACTCCATTTAGCCAGTGGAGTTAGTAACGTTATGATTTTAGCAGTGTGGCCGCAATATGATGTGTTGCTGGTAATTTTGAAATGATTTGGTGAGACTCAAGGGAATATGATGAAGAACCATATTCATTTAGCCTATGTTTTCTGGTTTAGACAGGTCCGCTGTGAGCCTGCTTTGCCATGGTAACAGTAACGGAGAAGAGGCCGCGGGGGCCAAATGCTGCTACCAAGCCTTCATCTCTTTTTACCTCTGCCTCTAAAATAAAGGCAAAAATACACAGTGAGTTTTCAACTGTTTGTTAATTTGTTGTAAAAAGTCACTACACACAGCTTCAGTCACATTGCACTGTACTGCATATCGTCTGCCTAGCTTTAGCAGTACCTAGTTGGTATGCAATATTGGCTAATTATTACCGTTAGCCTACGGTTATCTTATATGATGCCTGTTAATCTGTTGAACAAATAGGGTATCAGTAAGTCGGATGTTAACAACACGCCACCATTGTGTAATAGTAACTTTCTTTTTGATTTGTCATCCTCCAGATACGTCCTCATTTTTCAAGGTTTCACTCAAAAGCAACAATAAAGCCTTGGCTAAAGCTCTTGCCGTTCAGAGTGAGAAAACCAGACATCTTATTCAAGAGATTATGTTACTACGGAAGCGTGTTCAAGATCTCCATATTGACCTTGCCAATCAGCGACATCAAAAGAAGGAATTGGTAAGTTATCAGCGAGTGCTAGGGGGGAGTATTCCAAAAAGATGATTAAAGGAGAAAGATTGCTGTGAATCAATCCATGGTCCTGTTGTTCCAACTCAACAAGTGCCGTCGGCAGGAAAAAGAATGATACAATTTGACGCACCATAGACCGAATTGTGAAGTGTAACTAACTGAGACAAAATGGGGCATAGAAACTCACATTGAGTGTTATTTTCCTATGCCCCTATCAGTTAATGTTAGCTGCCAGTTCACTATTCACTCTACTTTGTATGTATCAAATTTTCTGGTTCTTTTTCCTACAGATAGCACTCAGTGACTTGAAGTCCTCATTTTCTTATCTAAACAGAGCCAACCAGCTGCCCTGCTAACAGGTTTAGGCTTACCTGAGGTCCAAAATCACCTTAAAAATCTCCCACCCTAAAATAGTAAAAAAAAAATATATGTTGCTTTTGAGGCATAACAGATGCAATCAAAGTTGTTACATCACAGAACATGGATCAGTGCCCCATTGAACCATTGTATTCCTACAAACTAAAATGTTTGTATATTGTATTCATTCCTTTTGACCAGACACAAAATAAAACAGCATGATGCTAACCCAATGTGCTCCTCAATACAGTTTGCCATCATCCATAATTTCTACAACACCTCTATCAAGAACCTTGACAAGGCAACCAATCTGTTGTATGATGAAAATGTAAGAACACTCATATTTGGGAAGTGCTACTGTACAGTTTTAAATGGAAGAAAATATTGCCCACTTATATTTGACTATAGATATGTATGGTTAATTTTGCTTATTTGATGGTGTTTAGGAGATGTTTGGTGAAGATGCTGATGTGGATCATGCTGATGGTATGTAGGACTGGAAGCACTTACTTTTTTTGTTTTACTTTCTGAATCTTTCAGATGACCACATAAGTTGGTTGTAGGGGGGTTATTCCATGTCAAATCATATAAGGTTCTTTTGCACCATCTTAGATTCTTCTCGGATATTATCTTTATCTCGAATTGGTCCCCAAACCAAAAGTCCAATAAACTTTTTTTATATGTATATTTTTCAGCCCTTGATTAAGGTGCAGTTAGCGATGTTATGCTGTTTGTAAACACATAGCACTTTCTACAACATAAGAATACTATCTCCTCATGATTCACTGGTTCTCTGTCTCCTGGATCACTAATAAAAAAACATCTGGTCTTTTAACAATACCCTGGCTCCAAAAACTGGAAACAAACAGGGGGCAGCCTGCCCGAGATGAGCTACATCAAATATAATGGCGGCGTTTTTTTTTTTTTTTTTTTTTTTTGACAAAAATGTGTGTTAAAAGATGTAAGCAAACACATTCATACTATATGTGTGTATGCAGATCCACACATTAACAAATCTGAATGCTTAAAAATGTCAGTTGTTATGGTCAGAAAGACATGGTTTTGGTTTTGTTCAATGTTTGATGAGAAAAAAAAAAGTTTAGGAATTATTATTATATTGTTATTTATTTGTTTGTTCATTTGTTTGTAAACAGATGTGATGGAGATGTTTGGAAGTTTGTTGGAAGCACATGACAAACCACCAAGGGTGGACTCAGAGTTTGACTCCAAGAGTGCTTCACAGTTGAGCATCGATGCTAAACAGGACTTGAGGCCTCCACTTGATCAGCGCAAATGTATCAATTCTGTTGCATCATCTGATGGCCTATTGCCTATGTGTCTTTCAAGTAAGCAAACAACAAATGTGGAGAAGGAGGCAATTCATCAACAAACTCTGGTTTGCGGCACAGAAATGGAAATGACAGTTGTTACCAGTGCTGCACCAATAGAAATTGTTGAAACCAAGACCAGTAAAAGTAGTTGTAGTAATATGAATATTACAGGGAAAGATGAAGAGCCAGGCCTCTCAACACCACAAGAAGAGAAGCTGTTTGACACAGGACTTGGGGAAGAAAACGGCAGAAATGAGGTGATCGAGAAAGCATCAGCGGCTGTTGTACTTACTGAAATGCAGGGTTTATCATCAGAGCTGCACCTGAGTATTCATCATACAAATACAGATGTTGAATCTGCTATGGAGACGGACTTTGTTGTTCCACGCAGGAAAACACATTTCACTAAGAGGAGAAACAACAGGCTGACTCTTGGTTCCCATAAAGATACAGAGAACCTCTTAAAACAATCTGGCCACAGAAAAACCTATGTAATCTCCCAAAAGCCTGAAAGTTTGCCTGAAAAAGACAATGGCTGCAGTGAACATTATGATTTCGGAGGCATTGGAGAGGACGCTTCATCAGAAGTGGATTCAGCTGAAAGGCAGCATCACATGAAGACAGATGTATTGTCACAGTGTCAAAGGAAAAATTCAATGAATCGAAAGACTTATGTTATCTCAGATAGGGCTGCCTTTAAGAAGAGCAGAAAGTCTGACCTCTTGTTGATTACAGGTCAGAAAGCAGACTGTGTTACAGTTATGGAATCCAGTTATGAAGCACAGAATGATCAGATTCCAATTGAGCCTGCGCCAATGCGAAACACTGTCAAGAAACGCAAGACGATGGATTCACTCTCTGCAACAAATCAAGACACTAGAATGCAAAGAAGGGAAAAGAACACACATAATGGAGGGATCAGATGTAGTATTGAGGGGAGGAAATCCTATTTTGATGAATGGTGTGACTTCTTTGCAGATGATGACCAACAAAAGGCAAGCATCCGAGTTATAAGCACACTCCAAAACTCAAAGGCCACCAGTGCAGATATCGCAACAGATACCCTGAAAAACAGCGATGAGAACACAGTGCCTCACAAGGTTCCTTCTGAGCACCCAGTGGTGGGTAAACCTTGGAAAATCAGTGACTTCCTTGCCGATGGTGAGCAGATGACCTCGAAGAAATCCAGAAAGGCCAATAAAGGAAAATCTAAAGAGAAGAAATATCTGCAATCGAAAAAAGCGAAGGGATCCTCACAAGACAGGAGGCAAGGAAACATCCCAAAAAGTAGACGGTGCAATGAAGATCTGGTTTTGGATGAGACTGATCCTATTACTTGTGTGAATAAATCTCAAATTGTTGATACACAGCACTCTCAAGATGATGACAACCACAAGGCTTTGGAAGTCCAACATTCACCATCAGAAGTCCATGCATCTACTGAGAGTGGTCATTCTGAAAAAACAAATGATGCCATACATTTCAGAAGTGCATCTTCCATCACAAATGATGAACAAACACACATTGATAAATTGATAAGAAGAGGCACTTTTGTCATTTCAACATGCCCTGGTCAAGGAAACAAGGAAAACTATCTCCCTGAAGAGATTATACCTACAACCAACATGACTTCTTTGAAGTCGACAGGTTCTAAATCTGATTTATTTTCTAAAAGACAAACATTTGTTTACCCTATTAACTTGAATGAATCTGAGGCCCCACTCTGCCAACAAACTGAACTACTCTCAGAAGAAAGACCTCCATGGGAATCTCTTGATTTTGGTTGCACAAGTCCCTTCCCTATTAGTACTCCCACGCCAAGTCCCCCTTCAATGCAACCCTCTAATGTCATGGAAATATATCAAGAGGCTTCCCCAACAAAGTCAAACCTGACCCCAGGTAAGTTTTTTCCCCCTTTGCCATATGGCATTAATTTGGTGGCATAACAGCTGATTTAACTATACCTTTATCAGGGTATGAGCAGAGAGAAAGCATGAATTTCTGTCAGTGGTTGGTCGAACATTACTTTACAAGAAATCAGGTTTAGAAGGCAAGGCTATTGTTTAATGTCTATCCATCACATATTCACAGAGAGCAGACCTATGAAAAGCTTAACAAATACAAACCGTGACCTGACCGATGTAGGACCTGGGCGAACACGTCGAAAGGGAGCCACTGTCTCTTACAAGGAACCATCTCTGAATTTGTAAGCATCCTCATAAATATGACTGTCATTTGTTATTCTATTACATAGCAATGGTTTAATGTCGTTTTGTTTGTATCCTCTACCCTTATCAGGAAAATGAGGCGTGGTGATAAGTTTAGTGACCCCCAGTTCCTGAGATCACCTGTGTTTAAAGGCAAGAAGATCAAGAAGAAACACAAAGCCTAAAGGGGTACCGAGGGAAAACTGTCCAAATGTACATGCTGTATGACTGTTTGGTATTCTGTCTCTTGTTTGTATATCTGTTCTATCTGTATGCACTTGATTTTCATTTTAGAAGGCTTGCCATTCTGTGCTGTATTGAATCTGGTTTCTGGTTTTTATTTGTAGCAATAAAATATCTTGACAAATGTTTTCTTCTCCCTTTGTGTTCTAAATTATCACAATTTTTAGTTAGTTTGTATCAGCCTCTATACACATCTACACATTGCTGACTACAATCCTTTGTCAAATTTAGCTGCATAGAGATGAGAGTGCACATTTGTTATCTCTGTAATGTGATGTGAATATCAATTACAGGCCCAGAATAACACCACATGAAATTATATCATTTTAACAAAGAAAAAATTGGGAGCGCCATGGTTTTAACCATAACCTGAGAAATATGTCTTGATCCTGTGAACTGTAAACTTTCTCATTTTAACAATGACCTAATCACTGTACTGTAGGCTATACTGTAAACCAGTTGTGGTACGATATATCGTACCACAACTGGTTTACAGTATACAATAACAATACAGTATACAATAACAGCACTCTTTAGTACCTCTGAGAAAGACAGACAATCGACATGTGCTACATGGAGAATTTATTGATATCCTAAATAAATGAAAAGTTGAGTTCACATTTCTGAAGTCTGATTTTAGTCTAACCTATATGAATGACAGGACCAATCGGAAACTCGCGTGGCCCAGGCGTGAACGTGCTTATTGGAAACGAGGCTGTAGCCCACAGCCGTTTCCTGGGTGCGTATAGCGTCACAGACAGGCAGGGTAAAGTAGTTAGCCATCAGAGTACACGGAGAGGCGACTATGTGGATAAGAGGACGGGGTAACATTACAGTTTTGGAGAGATTTCTGACAGGCGACTCCGCTCTCGCATTGTAAGCAGTTAAGCAGAGTTGTCAAGAGTTGTCGCATAAGGAAATAGTAGGTCACCTGGAATTAGTCTAATTTCAGTTGGAACAACGAGTTCGAAGCGGATGAGGGGAGCCCCCCGGGAGGGCAAGTGTGTGCTGTGGCGGGGTCCTGCTAGCGAAAGATGAACAAAAACCACAGAGTGCCGAGCAACCGAACCCTAAGCACCGTGGAGGTGAAGAGCAAGGTGTGTATTGTATTTACTTTCTCACAATATTTGCTGATCCTCGGGGACACTGTCTAACATTATCTATGAGACATGACTTTGATGAAATTTTATGTATTTAATACATTTAGGTACACCGATCGCTTGATTGACCATATCTTATTTCCTATCTCGTTAGAGCTGACTAGTTAGCCTACAGCTAGATTAACTTCTTGGTAACATTAGAGTTAGCCTAGCTTACATTGAGATAAGCAAGTAACGCTAAACATGGTAGTGTCAAACAGGGATTGTTGTGGAGTGCTGAGGAGTTGCCAGGTGTTGTCACTGACTTGGCTCATGTTTGTTAAGTTTGCCTTGTACAGGTGCAAGAACTTAATCAAAAGTTTTTTTAACTAGTTTTCTTCGAGATTAAATGTTATTGCGTTTTTTATGGAGTGAAAATGTTTTTCCTCAGATAGGAATCTCAGACTGAAGTTAGGGGAAGCTGAAACCTTGCCTACTCATTACTATCATAATAACATGCCATTTATGAGGTTATGGCGTACTTATTTATATTTTCTGCTAACTGCTAACATTGTTAAATTTAAGACGTGTTGTATGGTTTAATATTTGACAATGAAACGACACACGAGAAGTTGTAAACTTCAATCCAAATGTATGGTCGAAATACGTTTGCATTGATGAACTGTTAGAATGGGAGATGTTTTGAAATTGCTCTCTACACGAAACTCTCGCTTGAATGTATCATTGGCGTAGATCTATGAATGCGATGGTCTTTGTAATCGAATAGGTATCCTCGTCACTTGCAGATGGCATGCGCAGGTGTCACAGCTCAGGTGATTTGGCTTTCTTCCGCCTCGACTCTGTCCTGAACTCTGGCCTTTGCGCAGTTTAGGAAGAGGGCTGTGCCAGACTCGGACAGATACTTTCCAGTCAGCGCTACCTGTATTATGAATGCTCATAAAACACGAGGGAACGCTCGTTGAAGCCACTCGTCCAAATAGTTCAGAATTTTTGTCTAGATGGTATGCAACTATGATCGCAATGAACTTTTTTTAAGCCAGTGCCATGCGGTGTATTCTTTAAGAATTTAATCATTGAAGAAGTAATTGTCATCATAGAAATAGAAATAAGAGTAATCCTGTCAAGGGTATAAGGAAGTATTGACTGTGGAAGAGGAGTCAGGGTTGCCGCTTGTGGTGCACTTTTGGCCATTTGGTAGTGACTGGTCTCTTTTTGTTCACCAGACCAGTAGTGGAGAGCTATTATTCTGTCTTTATTGCTAGCAGCAAGGAGTCCACAATCACACCATTTTGTATTGCTTGATACAATACTGTGATGCTTTTTTTCCCTCAAGGAGGCAGTCTGTGGGTGAAACTGTACGCTATCCTTAGACCTTTATTTATATGTCAATAAGCCTGTCAGAGGTTTATGTCTGGCTGTTTCAAAGAGCTTTGTCAGCGCCGTCAGACCACTGTTACCCTCCAGCCAACTAGCCCTCCCCCGGCCACCACCCATCTCTCTGCCCCATTGCATGTTTCATGGGAAGAAACCCTTGACCAATGACCCGCAAACACTCCCACCCCAAACCCACCACTAACCCCAGCAGCCTCATTTAGATGTCTCTTTCCCACTTCCTACTGTGCTCACTGCCCTGATGTATAGTTTAGTGATGGAACAAGAGCATATCAGCCAGTAAGTTGTAGTTTTTTTTTTTTGTGGGAATGGTGTACTTGATATAGCCATCCTTGATATACTATCTATAGTTCTTTGTGAAGCTAGTCCTGTAAGTGTGTGAAGATAGATGTCTGTGCCATACTAGTGTTATATTTTTACAGTTTCTTAATCATGGTAAATATATAATCTTTTTTCTAAATTGGTTTATTTATAATCTGTTCATACCTGTCCAGTTTGGAGCAGAGTTCCGGCGTTTTTCTCTGGACCGTTCCAAGCCTGGCAAGTTTGATGAGTTCTATGGACTCCTGCAGCATGTCCACCGCATTCCCAACGTGGACTTGCTGGTGGGCTATGCAGATGTGCACGGGGACCTCCTTCCCATCAACAACGATGACAATTACCACAAGGCAATCTCCACAGCTATGCCTTTGCTCCGCCTCTTCCTACAGAGGAAAGGTAAGTTGAAGCTCTGTAAATAGCGTGTTTGTAACAATTGCTCGAAAAAACTAGACCTGTGCATGGTGTCTGATTCACTTTTATGGACAGCATCTCCATGGTACTTTTTGTACTTGGTACTTGACAAGGAGTCTACTTGCTATCTAATGTACCAGTATTTTTATTAGTCTGATCATTCCTAAACTACTCTTTGCTCCAGTTTGGAAATGCCATTAGGTGGGTAGAGGGTGTGAATGTGCCAGCAATGTTGTCGGGGAGGGCAGGTTGTGGAGAAATAGTGTCCTGACCTGCAGTTAGCCTGAAAATAAGTTGTCTGAAACCCCACTGTGTTCTCTTTTTGTCCTTTGCTACTTTTGGCATCTCTTCCCCCTAAGATATAGCACTCGGTATAGCAGATCTGGTGTGATGTTCAGTTGATTTCTTAGGTCTAGACCTTACCGTTTTAGCTGATTTATCTAAACAAAGTGTAAAGAATGTTACTGCTGTTAGTTCGTAAGCCTCTCTTGCCAAGATGCTCAGGATTAAGGCAAGTCAGATTTTTGAGTTGTAGCGAATTAGTCTTAATGCAAACTAAGCTAACATGTTTTAATCTGTTGTTTTATTGTTGGTAGTTCAGAATAGTCATCTGTGTTTCATCCACAGATTCTCTTTTGGATGATGTAATTTCAGCTATTTTTGTTCAGCACTTTTTTTTTGTAAAAAGTGTGGTGGTATTGATGTCAACATTTTTTGTTTTTTGCTGTGTAGATTATATTTTTTCCTTGCTTCTACTCTTAGGCCTAACTCTTTAAATAGACTCAGATGCACCATGTCTGGGTCTGTTTCAGAGTTGTCCACTGGAGACCTAACCCCGAGTTTGTGTTTTTCCGCTTGTTTGGGCCCCTGTGTGTAGCCGTGGTTGTGGGGCGCCTGGTTCTAAGCTGTCTCTGTGTACCATATGACCTATAGATGCTAAGCCACTTTGTCAGGAGGGGATTAGAGGGGTCACAGTTGAACGCCGTGTGGGCCTGTGTTTCAATTACACACTAGACGCTAACGTCCTGCTGTGCCCTGCCGCTGCGACGGGTGTGTGACACACACACACACCCACACACAGAAAAAGAGAGGCTTCCAACCCTCTTCTTCCTAACAATGCAGGGGATTGTCGACAGTTGAGTTCATTGAAGGGATTCTTTTAGCCTCTTTTTGGTCGCTCACCCATAGCCTTCTTGAATGACCATGCTGGTGTCTTCTCTATTTCCTAACTGATAAATATGGTAATTCATAAAAACAATGTGTCAGATGTCATATGACAGTGTCTATAGATCCACTTCCTATAGGTGTGTAGCTGTTTGACCCCCTGTGTCTTCATGTTGCATTACACTGCTCGGGGGTGCAGAGGATGAAAGACTAGGGGGGGCACCCATTAATCTGCCCTAGTCTTGCCCTGCTCTTCTGACTCTGCCTTGTTTCATTGTGATTCCTGCCTTGTGGCTTCAGCTGTTTAGGTGCTGGCTTTAATACTAGACCTTCAGGTCTCAGTGCAGGTGACAGTCTATCTCTGTCTCCTCTGATTGGACATCTTTGTCTTGAGTGCTCTCCACTGAGGCCTGTGTGTTCCTGCAGTCCACTCACAGATGCACAACGCGTCCCTCTTTTACTCTCTCTCTCTCTCTGCCTTTCACTCTCATTTACTCTCTCTTGCTTTCCTGGTATAGGCCTAGTGTCTTCAGTCCAGGGAGGTGGTTGTTGTAGCAACTGAAGAGGTATTTTTACTCTGACAATGCTTGGATGGAGAATGACAGGTTTCAGGGGGTTGGCTTGGCAGTACAAGGGTTTATGGTGGTGATGAAGCTTTGTGTTTCCTTTGTATTGCAGTTGTCATGCAGTGTCTGAATAAACGCTGTAGTTTTGTTAGGAAGAAGCAGAAGAAGAGATTCTTTGTTTTAGGAATTGATTTGTATGTGTAAGACCTAATGACGTTTCATTGGGTTGCGTGTGAGTGTGTGGAGGGTTTGTATAAATGCATGCGTGTAGGAGGATACGGTTGCAGGAATGAAAGCATCCTTGTTTGTCGTCTCTCAGCTTTTCTTGTGTGTGTGTGTGTGTGTGTGTGAGTGAGAGGGAGAGTGAATGTGTGTATTTGACAGTGTGGGTACCATTCAGTGGAAGCTGTTTTGCATATTGAAGTGGCCCAAGTAAAGCAGGCTCTTGGCTGTTTCTTTCTTTCAGTCGGTGCAGCATCCAAATAATCCACTTTCACAAAGACATTCAGCGCTTTTCAGCAAGATGTGTGCATGCGCGAGTACATACACACACACACACTCATTCAAACTCAGTCTTCCTCCCTTGCACAGTTTTAGTTGACTCCAGTGCCACTTGTCTCGTGCTTGTTTACCTGCTGCCATGGGAGCCATGAAGAGGCCTGTGCTCAGTGGGATTTAATGACTGGGGATAAAGGTGATGGGAGCAGGATGCCATATGACATACTGATCTGCATAAATGCTTATGTGCGCACACAAACACACACACACACACACACACACACACACACAAAGTGAGAGACACATTAAGACAAAGATGTGCATTAACATGTTTGTAAACAAAGATACTTCTTTCACATTCACTCACAGGTGGGTATTGACTGTCAAACACACACTCACACTGTCAAACACATTCTTTAAACACTTGCACACATACATGCACAGTTTTTGCTGTCTCATGACGAGGGAGGGAGTGTGTGTTTTCATGACCGCACACATCCTGTCCTGGATTTTTCCATGCCTCACTGGCTACCCTGTCTGCTGCGTCATCTCCTCTCTGCTCCTTATTTGAGTTTAATTGCACTTGCTTGTTTTCAGTTCATCACTACCCTACAGAGTCGGCTTATTATTCTGCCTTTCAGACTGTTATTCTGACCATCCCACTCACTCACTCACTCACTCACTCACTCAGTCAAGCCTCCGCAGTGATTCTGCTGAGCCTGGTGGAATTCAGCAACTCGCTGCTGATCATGATTACTGAGACTGGCAGTCTCACCCCTCTCATCAAGCGCTGAATGATAAATGATGAAGGCAGTCACATTTATTTGTCTTTAGTCATTCAGTCATTTGATTCAGCACTAGGCCTAATGTTACCAATGGCATTCATTGTGCACATTTCCTGGTTGTGTTTCTAGAGCTGGTTATCACACAGATTGCTGATATTTAGGCCTAATTCTGGGTTTATTTCATATTGATAGACACTAAATGCCAAGCAGTCTTTTGGAGAGTAGGCTTAAGCTCACTTCAGATATCTGTTGGATCAGCCTAATCCCATCATGCCATAGATTTGGTAATAATCTGGTTTACCTTCAGCACAACCTCATAGTACTCTAACTTTTGATAAAATGTTTCTAAAGGAAATATATTTGTCCCACATTGCAACATAACTGACCACAGTTCATGTGGTACTATTGTTGAGAGAATGAGATGTTACAGAGATCTACATTGTCCTTACTAATGAGACAGTTTTTCTATTACCATGAGAGATTGTAGGCTATTTACAATGACAATGACACGCACACAAACAATACAATGTGCGTGACGTACACGTTTTGTTGACAGACAATTTACACCCACGTTTCAGCCATGTTTCTCACAAAGCATTGGTACTATTGTGTCAGGTGGTGGCTATGTTGGTGTCCCATCTCTGCTGCCTTATGTAGCCGGGATCGAGGGCCCCTGGCTGATGTCCTAAAAGCCAAGGGTAGGTTGCCAGGGCGTGCCCGAGCTGTCAAGTGGAGCGTTGCCACGGAGAGTGCAGCCATGTAAACAGTTCCTATCAGCACGCCGCTCCTCCCCTCTCTTGTGAAAGCCGGAGTGTGTTTAGTTTTCCCCTATCAGTCAGCGTGTGTGTTATGTGACGTTACGGCCTCAGAGCTGGGTGGGTGCCTGTGTGTGTGCGTGGGTGTGGGTGTGTGTGTGTGTGTACACCTGTGCCCCCGCCCAAAGTTTCAGTCTAGGGTAGGGTGGCTCAAAGATTGTTTTTAATTCCAGTTGTATTAGTTGAGACCTAAAGAACAGGTGTGTGTGTGTAGCATGTTTTTCTGTCTGCCCATCTGTCTGTCTGTCTGTCTGTCTGTGTGTGGTTAAGTGTGAGACAACATGTGTGGAAGAGTTGTGTGCTACGGGAATATTCTCATTTACATATCAGTCGCTATATTTTGGTTAGGTGACTGACATAGTCCACAAAGTTGCCTTATTAGCTGCATCATGCCAATTGAACATGCGCACATACAAAAAAACACTCTGGTAAGGAGCATGTATACATGACCCTGAATTCCATTTAATTCAGGCATAAACCAGGGGGATTATTCAGGTTTTTAGAAACCGGAATACGACCAAATTCAAAAGATGACAATTGGAATGAGGAGTTTACATGACTTGCCTGGAAAACTAGCCTGGTAAGAAAGCTAAGGGAGGGGTAAGCGAGAAAGAGATGCTGTTGTCTGGAGCAGGAGAAACAGAGGTGCTTGGAGGAAGTGATGATTGTAGAGAGAGGGAAAGAGTGAGAGAGTTTGGGGAGGGAGATGAGTTAAGTGAGGAATTCAGTGCAGAGGCAGTGAAAGCTAGGCCTCTGGATGGGGGAAGGGACCGAGGCGGAGGAGGGGTGCCGTGTGTGTGTGTGTGTGTGTGTGTGTGTGTGTGTGTGTCTGTCTGAGTGAGAAGAGGGGGTAACACTGTGTGGAATGTGGCCAGACTCTGATCACTACTACTGGGTAGATTAGAAAGGACAGCAGCCCATACACAAGAGTGAAAAGAATTAACCAGTAACCGAGATTGCAGAGAGAGGGAGAGAGAATGGGGAGGAAAGAAAGACAAAGTGATCGCAGAAGTGCAGTAATGGAGAGAGAGAAAGAGGGAGAAAGAGGAAGACTGATTGTAAAAGGCAGTTCTGGTGAGCGATAGATAAAGAGAAAGAGGAGAAAAAAAGAAAGACTGATTGCATCGGGCACTGGACAGTAATTGGTGATTATCTAGAAAGAGAGAGAGAGGGCAGGAGTTGAATTTAAATTTGGAGGTTGGAGAAAGAGTGCGCCTGCAAATGTAACAAGACATCTGTGACACGGGTGTGTTTTTATGGAAGCTTTCCCTCAGAAGCTTGTCCGTTTAGCTCACTGGTGGTGCCATTCTCAGAGAAATGGTTACACATGATTGGTAACAACAAATCAGAAAGAAAGAACCCATCCATCAGCAACTTTTTTCTGAGTTTCCAACACTCGGTGTGTAACCGTCACTGTGCAAATACCTTCCTGATATCCTCAGCGAGAAAGTCTACACTTATTGAGAGTCAGGGCCCTGTGGCCATTGTGGCGCTGTGCTTATCCTGGGTTCTGAGGTAAAGGGATTATTCACATAGTTTTCATACACTTGTGCCGGACTGGTGTGGCTGTTTCTATGGTACGTAATCTCTGTTATCGCTGCCTTTCTCGGGCGTCCCAGCACACCCTTGGCTCAGGGCTGAGAGTCAGACCAGGTGATCACACACACATATATACACACACACACACACACACACACACACACACCCTTCCTGCTGGTTTGAGGTATCTGAGATGAGTTTGGTGGTGCTGGCATCTCCCTTAATCAAAGTTAGGTGAGTAGGTGGTGATGGAGTATTGAAGACGAGTAGAAGAAGAAGAAGAAATGCCAGAAGACCTCCTGTTGAGGTGAAAATAGCATTGCCGGGAAAAAATGGTGGTAGTATTCTTTGGCGATCACCTCCAAAAAAACGTGTGTGTGTGTATTTGTTTGACCTCAGCAAGCCATTTTGTTTTTGCAGACCCCATGTCCAAGCACTCGCTACAGGCCAGGCAGTGCAGTGAGGTCAGGAGCAGGGGGAGCATCAGCAACAGCCCCCTGTGCCCAGCCAAGTCTCTCCTCAGACGCCTGTGCGACAGGGTGTCCCAGCTAGGGTTCAGTCCAGACAGCGCCGCACAAGCCTCTTCCTCCTCCTCCCCCCCTTTCTCCTCTTCCTCTCCACTCCTCGCCCACCTGCCACCTTCCTCCCCGTTCTCCTGCTGCTCCTTTTTGTCTTCGTCGTCCTCTTCCTCAGCCTCCTCTTTGCCCTCCTCCACCACCACCTGCCCCTCGCCTGTCTCTCTGTTGAAGCTGCGAGCTGTCAGCTGGAGGAGGGGGTCGCTGGCGTCAGACTCGGCCCAGCGGCAGGAGCTGTTCCTGGGTGAGATGGAGAGGGAGAGACAGAGCGGCCCAGATTCGTCCCCCGCCCCACTGTGACAGGGAGAGAATAACGATGAGGGGAGGACCGAGAGAGAGAGGGAAAGAGAGATGGAGGGAGAGGGAGAAAAGGAGAGAGAAACGAGCGCTGTCAGCAAGAAAAGAGATGATGATGATGATGATGTATGAATGCAGCAGCCGCAGTGACAGCAGACAGAAGGAACACATTTGTGTATGCACGCACACACACACATACACACACACACACACACACACACACACATACAGACACTAACTCACTCACTGTTGCTTTCATTCTCTCTAAGTACTAAGTAAGTACTAAGTAGAGGCACACATACATACATACTCTCGTTTTTGTTGTCTCTTTCTTATTCTCTCTCAAACACACACACACACACACACAAACTTGACCTTTATCCAGTAAAGAAAGCTACATGTGACGCAACTGCATGGTGTATGTATCACATTGAGTTCCGGCTTCTTCACCCTTGACCACCTGGCACTGACTGAGAGTCACACTGAAATGACTCACAAAGAGCTGTCCTCCAGAAGTCCTCCTCCTTCTCCTTAATGCACAAGAATTCTGCACTAGTCGCCCCCTCTCTCCCCCGCACCCACTCCTCCCCTCCCCTCATCTCATCATTGTCAGCTTTGCTTTGTTATGACCCACCAGTTTTATTTATTTGCTTTCTCGCTCTCTTTTTTTCTTTCGCTTTCTCTCTCTCTTTTTTTCTCTCTCTCTCTCTCTCCCTCTCCCTCCCTCTCTGCTTTATCAGTCGAAGGCTTATTTTATCTTAACAGTACTGCAGAGTTAGTCACGTGGAGCCCAGAATAGCAACACTTCAAGAATTTTATCCCTGTTGATTTTTCTTTCCTCTTCACCCTCCATCTCTCTCCATATTCTTTAATAGTCATTTGTTGCAGCCCCCCCACCCCAAACACCCCACCCCCTCCCTTTATCGCTTGGTAGCTGGAACACCATGGTACGCAGCGCACCATGTGGGAGCTGTCCAGACCAGCAGACAAGGAGCAAGACTGTGTATGCCAGGCAGCACAAACACACTCCTGTCACTTCATGTGAAGGAAAATGGAGAAGAAGTGAACCCAAACAGGATTCGACATGTTCTCTGTATTCCTCTCTTTTTTTTTTTTTCTTCACTATATCTTGACATGCGTTTTCATTTGCAAAATAGAAAACCTGTTGCTCACACCACATGAGAGCATGAATAAGTCTATTAAATTGCAAAAGGATGTAAAATCCAGTCATCGTCAATTGGGCTTTTTGACATAAGACAAAGAAATTTGTGTTTGTCCAAAATAGTCTATTTATGGTTGTCTGTTGGCAATTTGCATTTTTTAAGTTGCCTACATGTGATGGAGTATAAGACCCTTGATGACATGAGAAAAAAAAATATGTCTTATGTCTATGTTATTAGATTAGATTTTGTCAGTGGGATGTATGGGCAAAGTGGCACTAACCAGGAACCAAGTGCCTATGTGGTAAGGAAAGCCCAGGGTGGCTGATCGCTAGCGTGGTCTCAAGTGGGTCAGTGGTTGAGTTACCTGAGCAGAGTTGGTATCATATTAACCTGATTGAGCTCCTCTAGTTCTCTTCCCCCTTCTTCTACTCCACACACACACACACACACACACCCCTCCTCCTCCTTCTTCCCTGTCTATCCTCTGCAGTGGCTAATTACACAGACAGTAGAGTATCATATTAATTCTGATGAATGGAAGCAAGGAAGCTTCCAGTAGGCTGCCCCTTCTGTAGCCGTTAAGATACCAGAGCCCTCTGGAAGAGTGTCTGGTTGGGATCTGGGCTGATTACATTCCAATCACCTAGCTATCATCTGGCTGAGAAATGGGATCTCTAGTTCCCCAGTGCCGTAGTAATGCAAGACTTTCAAGATGTCCATAGATCTACGCTTTTCTGGTTTACAGCAACAGTAATGATATAGTAATAATAGTAATGTAGAGACTGGTAGTGTCATGAAGCCCTTATGTCTTAAATGAGGATGGCTTTGTGAATGGAATTAGCTTCAAATAAACTGCCCCCCAAAGTATTTGCCATTTTAATGCCATGGGAATATTTCTAAATGACTAATTGATGACTAATTAATTATCTAAGCACTAACATTATTGTCCTCTTAGCTGCCGGTTTACTTATCTCACCCATGTTAGACCACAGTGTGAAATGTAGGTAATTTATCATTGTCTGCTTATCATTTGCATTTGAGCTTGAATCATAGGATCAATAAGTCAAGAGGCCTTTGTTTATGAGCTTGTTACTGGTACTGACAACAGAACAGAGGGAAATTGATGAGACATAGAATTCTGTAACCAGTTGGGGCTTTTTGACAGCAGATGATAAGATTTAGTAAGTGCTTGAGAGGGATATTGATGGCTTGTGCTTCTTAATTGATTGGTTATGGTTTCCTCTTGGCGATTTGAATTTCATGCACCCTCAAGAGTATAATGTCTGGAGATGCAGACTGCGCTTTGATAATAAGAAGTGTATGAAAATGAAATATGCATGAATTCAGTGTTTTATTCAGTTACATGTGTTGTTGTGCATTTACTGATGATATTGATGCATTTGTTAGATCATAGAAGATAGTAATGGGGCTGCTCTTGTTTGGATAAAAGTTAAGTTCGAAGTTAATTAAAATGATTCCATATCCATAAGCTACCCCCAAAGTTTGTTTTTATAATTATGAAAGTAAAAATAAATGTTCCATATCCTTTCTGAATCTCCGATTCATGAATGATGCATCTGGGTTAATTGTTGGACTCGCTGTCATCGGTTGTTCATCTACCAACTGAAGATCATAACGTAGTACAGTTAGATAATAGTCCCTTATCAATGTCTTCATTATCATTTTGCACTTGAAACTACTGATCAGTAATACAGTGGGATTGTACGTCAGTAATTACATGATTCACAACCCACTAATGAACTCCAACACTTATGAATCACACTGAAACTTAACAGGCCTAATAAAAGGTAATTGAGGGCATGTAATGTGACCTTTGGTAAAGAGATACCGAGGGGCCCGTGTCGAAGGAGGCCAGGTAAGAGTTGCCTGCAGCTACGCTCATTACCAACTACATGTCAAATCATGCTGTGTTTGCATCAGCCAACGACTGAAAGTCATCCTTTGTTGTGTTTGAACACCTGCAAGATTAAAAATATCAGTCCTAAAATAGAATGGAATAGCAAAGGTTGAATCTGTCTGTTTCTAGAAATAGAATGCAGTGGGTTTCAGCAGAAATCAGTATGCCATAAGCATTCGAGTTTGTCATTGGGGTTTCAAGTTCTTGCCATTAATCAAGGGCCAAGGTATTGATTGCTTACTCAGCCCCTGTATTTATCGACTTCAGCTAAAACAGGACATGTGGGTGCATTAGTAGGGGTCGGCAAGTGACCGTGGGAGTGTAACTGCGGTTGGTTAATATTTAGTATCAAAGTGAGTGTGTGTGTGTGTGTGTGTTTCAGTTAAAGATTGAAATGCATCTAGGTTGTTTGTGTGCTGAATTAAAATGCATACCTGTGGGTTCTGTTTTCGTAATGAGATGATGACAGCACCTGTTTTTACGGCGAGAGAGTATTAGGTATTGGTTTCATGCATACCAGTGTATCATTAAGGTACATTCACTGCGTTGTGTGCGCACGTGTGTGTGTATGCATGCATGCTTTGCCTTTGTGTGTCACAGATATGCCATGCAAAGTCATAAACCAGAATGAAGCAGGGTGGTGTACTGTTGGTGTGCTGCAAGTGTGTTTTGTGTGTGTCTGTGTGTTTGTGTGTGTGTGTGTGTGTGGGGCACACGTGGATGAAAGCGTATTTTTATGTCTTAATCACTCTCCTTTCTGAAAGGAAGTTGCTGTGTATATGAAGCTTCTATACGTGGCCCTCAGGGAACCCCTCCACACACACACACACACACACACACACACACACACACACCACCGCCACCACCCACCATCTACATCAACTATAACCCCATTGTTTGCTTCACTACTTTGATATAAGAGAGGGAGGGGGTAAGCGGAGCAAGGGAGGGAGATGGATGGAAGAAGGAGATGGAGAGATTGAGAGGGGGAAGAATGTGAGAAGAGATGTAGAAACGTCTACACTGATATGTCAGTCCTGCACTGTGGAGGGCAACATTTCAGAGGCATGTATGTGCGTGTGCTCAGTGCATGTTCTTAGAAATCCTGGGACTGAGTTGTAGCTTGCTAAAGTGTCTGCAAGTCAGTAGGTGTCAGACAAGTATAGTTCCTATCATAAATCAATTGAGATGCAATTTTGAAAGCCCTTGAAAGACCTGAGAAACCATACAACATAAATAAATTTTATATGAATTTTATGATCACTGAAAATGGGAAGATTTTTTTTT
The DNA here is from genome assembly GCA_027481765.1 of Tenualosa thibaudeaui. Lineage (NCBI taxonomy): Eukaryota > Metazoa > Chordata > Actinopteri > Clupeiformes > Clupeidae > Tenualosa > Tenualosa thibaudeaui. Next base: position 11,782,151 of record JAIFZK010000005.1, read on the forward strand.
TCATAGCACTTATAAACAATAAATCATTGAACACTATGCCGTATTTGTGGTGTGTGGACATAGTTCTGTTTGCCATTAGGATCTTCACATTTTATACATTAGTTGGTTAACTGGTTGAGGCAAATGTATAGGAGGCGATGTTCAGGTAGTGGGGGCACCCTGCAGATACCCTTCATCTCATGGGAATCAAAGAAGACTGTTGCTCTTGGTGCACAATTGAGCTTTTGTGTTAGGCAGTTGTGTGTGTGTGTGTGTGTGAGAGAGAAAAAGAGAAAGAGGGAGTGAGAAACCAAGGTCACATGAGCGTGCCTGATTGAGGTGGGTTGTACGGTATATTTATGACTCCAGAAGCTTGCGTAATCCTAAGCGCTGGAACTCAGAAGAGTCTGATCAGCAGGTACTGTTTGGTGACAGGCCCGTGTCTACACAGCTCACTCTAGACCTCTCTCCCAGGCTATACAATAAGCATAGCAGGGACCACCATTCACTCTAATATCCAGTACATCTAGAACCTTTCAATTAATTACAGGTGTAGTGTACCTGTAGTACCTGTAGTATTTTGTGCAGCTCAGAATTGTCTTTGAGATTCCTCTTTTTCAGAATACATGTAAACACGTGGTGTGACAGGATAATGAAGTTGGTTGTTTCATTTTATTACCACATAATTGGAAAAACAATCGCAAGCATTTCCCTGGTATGGGCTGGACATTTTGATCTATTACTGGCGCTGTGAGTTTCTGTGGTGTAGTCATTTGCCTGAGAGATTCCGGCAGGTGGATGTGTGTGTTTGGACCGGTTTCCAGTGGGTGGAGGTTGTGGGGAGTTGCTCTCAGGTGCATTACCTTGGGGAATGTTAATAATTATTATGCTCAGGTTAACCATTGTCTCCCAGTAGTCTGAGACACTGGTTTCTCTCATCTCTCTCTCTCTGTCTCTCACTCTCTGTGTCTGTCTCTCACTCCCCTACCTTTGGCTCTGTCTCCCTTTTTCTACCTTTCTCAACCCTCCCATTTCTTCACTACAGACCTTTGATACTGAGCATGATATCCTCCTAAGGTGAGAGTTCAGGTATTTCGGGCAACCAGCAGAGGAATTTTTATAGCCCTGACAACTGGGAGAGGGAAAGTAAGAGAGTGGAATGGAAAGAGTCTCCACACCCAGGAGATTGCACATGAGATTGGTAAAGTCAAACATGGAAGCCCAATGAGTCACGGACTCTCAGCTGACTCTCGGACTCTCAGGGATCTCCTGCTCTGTCCACGTCAGAGCGGAGCGGAGAAAACAATTACACAACAACTAACTGCCAAACCACATCTCTTCTCTATCCTCTATCTCTCTCATGCATTCACTCTCCTCCTTCCTTCCTTCCTTCCTCCCTGAACCTCGAGCACAAATAAGCTTAATGTGGCATGGCAGTGTTACAGCATTGCTGAAGAATTTTAATGACCATGCAATATAACATGATGTGAAATCTAAAAAGGAAAGTATTTGACTTTTTTCTGTGTTTCTTTCTCTGTGTTTGCAGAGGAGGCTGATTATTCGGCATTTGGCACAGACTCTGTGACGCGCAAGAAGACACCGGCGGTTCTGGCGGCAGTGCTCCTGCGGCCCGAGGCCAACCGGAAGAAGCCGCCCATCATCATCAGCCTGCCGCGTGACTTCCGGCCCGTCTCGTCCATTATCGACGTGGACATCTTGCCCGAGACGCACCGACGCGTACGCCTCTACAAGCACGGGCAGGAGAAGCCACTGGGCTTCTACATCCGCGACGGCTCCAGCGTGCGCGTCACGCCCCAAGGCCTGGAGAAGGTCCCAGGCATCTTCATTTCCCGTTTGGTACCTGGTGGCCTGGCTGAGAGCACGGGCCTGTTGGCGGTCAACGACGAGGTGCTGGAGGTCAACGGGATCGAGGTGGCCGGTAAGTCATTGGACCAGGTGACGGACATGATGATCGCCAACAGCCACAACCTGATTGTGACGGTCAAGCCAGCCAACCAGCGCAACAATGTGGTGCGCCACAGCAACAACAGCGGCAGCGGCAGCGGAGGGATCACCTCGGGCAGCTCGGGTCGGTCCACAGACAGCGGCACCAGCTTTTATGGCTATTCGACACCCGGAGCCGCTGCCGCCGCTTCCATGATGCCCACGCACATCATCCAGAACTTCCGCTCGGAGGAGCTGGAGAGCGATGAGGACGAGGAGGACCTGGTGATCGAGGCCGGCGGCGAGGCACAGTCCATCCCCATGGCACTGTTGGGAGGGGCGGCAGCGGCCAGCTGCAGCATGCCCACCCTACCCCGCTATGAACCACACCTCAACCTGCGGCCACCCAACGGTGTCATATCTGCAAGCGCCAGCGCCGGGTCTCTCAGTGTGCCAGACCGAAGCCTGGACAGGAGAAGTCTAGAGGAAGACGGCACAGTCATCACACTGTAGAAACACATGCACACACACACACACACACACACACAAACAAACACACAGAGGTAGTCAGATTCACACAAACACTTGTGTGGTATACATCAAAGCGTTCATATTTCATGTGTATACAGAAATTGCTCTCTGTTCACTTTACAAGAAAACGCTGTCTGCTCTACAAACACTGGATTCATTTCAGGTTGAATGGTGCAGACAGCACATGATGCGGGACCCACTCTTTAAAGCTGCATACATGTTCTTAACTCAGTAATCCACATGCGCTCACATAGACTTTACAGCTCAGACAAACATGTACACACACTCACACGTACACACACGCAAATACAAATACTTACCAGCACATAAATACTTGCAATGTGTGCCATAGGACTGATTATGCCTGATTTTACATTGTGTGACTAGTAGACACTTCATCCACACAGTGTCCCCTTTAGGACAGGTCCACTGGTACTAGCACTTGTGTTTATATAGGTGGAATGAGATGGTCCACTATGGTTCTTCCACAAGGGGGCAGCAAAATGGCTCCCTCTGCACTTTGGGTACAATGACGGATGATGTTTTACCAGAGAGAATGAGAGAGAGAGAGAGAGAATGGCATTAGTGCACATTTGCAGGATTCCCCCCCTGAACGGAGAAGAGGAGTGCGACAGATCTTCTGGGCACAATGACTTTTATGACAATCTGTTATCAGCCTGTCCGATGAACCCCCGGCTTCTCTGAAAGTCATCTAAGTAATAAGTGCATCATGAACAAAAATTAGTTCCTGACTCCTGACAATGTATGTGTTACCATAGTAACTGGCAAAGAGCAGGGTCTGCAGTGAAGCTGTGGCACTATGAAGGAAAGCAAACAGCACCAGTCCTTTAGTTGCTTCCCTGGTAGTGCTAGACTTCATAACCATTCACATGTCTCTTACCCTTACTCTAATGGAAAATGTTTTACTGGAGATTGTACATTTATTTTATCTTCCAAATCAGCAAATGTATGATTGTTTGTTGTTTGTTTTGTTTGAATAATCATTTGTCCCTATGGGAGTTAAGTGAATGGGTTAAGTAGGCTGAGATGACTATGAAAGGTACTACACTACATCCCTCTAGGCTCGATTATATATATTTTTGCATATGTTCAGAGGGATTTTCAATACATAGTTGTATCTGTCACCTTTCTCCCTCCCTAGAGACAAGGGCTATATTCCTGCTTTAGCTGTGTTTTGTTCCTGAAGTGTGTATTTGTCATTTATCCCCACCATGTCTTTCTTCCTTTTTGAAAATGATTCCCACAATGACGGCATTTCCTGTTTATTTGCATGCCGACAGCTGACACTCTGAAGTGTACAGACACAATCATGTATGACGAGTGTTTTACCACACAGTGTGTATGTTTTATTTGTTTTTTTCCTGAGGCTGGTGACAGGGATTGGGAGCAGCAACCCTGTAATTGGCCTAACTTGAGTGCTTGGGTGATTGGGTGACCTCCACTTATTTCAGGGGGTCGTTGACGCCTCACTCAGAATTGCAGAAATTCCAAATCCCAACTCGACCCGCATAGGGAAATGGAAACCTTTTCAACATTTGACCACCGTTTCATGCACTATAACTTCTACATCTATCTGACTATCTGGGCTCAGTTGGGGTGTCTTGCATGAGGGAGCTTTTATTTGTGACCTGGAGCGTGACAACCGTGCACATAATGACTAATGTTGTGTAAGCCAAGTGTGTATAGGAGACACACACACAGAGAGAGAGAGAGAGAGAGAGGTGTGGAGTAGTGTGACAACTTGAGTCAACACAGGCCACAGGCTCCTTATGAAACCGAGACCCAACCAAATGTGACTGGTCCTTGTGCAGCCTCACAGTTTCACTGTGTGTCCACGTGCATGATGCATGTACCAGAATGCCTACACTCTACACTGCTGGTATATGAGTCAGGACTTCCCCTCGCATCTTAAGCAAACACACTCACGTGCACATTTATCCAGGTTCTCTCAGTTCTCTTTCAAGCAGATGTGCTACCTCAAGATGGATTTGAGGGGGAGGCTGATTTTGCCAGCATCACCAATTTTTTCTTTCTTCTATTTTTAATTCTGTGCATAACGGCTCAATTGTCAAATCTTATTTGACTGATACATTCCACAATGTTTGAATGCTGCTCTCTTGTTTCAGTTCATCTCATATCATGTCTCATAGAGGGAAATAACTTTACCTTTGGAAGAATATTCAAAAGCAATAGTGTTTCAATTATGTTCAAGGTTAACCTGAAACATAGTTGGTAAACGCACCATCAGACTTTAAAAACACCTGGATGGTCACCACTCTCTATCCTTTTCATCACTAATGCCCTAGCCAATAGATCACAACATATCTCATTGACATTCTGCCTGTAGCATTAGACAGGGGTCGCTGGAAAAGAATGGGTAGATGTGAAACTATGACCCGATGTTGGACTGGACAAACTGGACTGGATATACCAGACTGGACATATTCCCCGCCCCTTTTATTCAAAGGAGGTAGTGTACAGTCACCACTTTTTCCCCCCTTTCCATTTTCCCTCTCTTTCAGCGAGTTCCTGCTTTACATGTGGCCTAACGTGCAGATGTACATGATTAGAATGATAAAGCATCTGATTGACAGGATAAGGTACCATGTAGATTCACTAAAAGGAGCACATAAAGGACCCACTCTATCAACTCTTTGTATGCTAAGTAGCACAGCGGGCCTGGGGGATGCCCCAGTAAATGGTTGTGCATTAAATATACTCAACACACAAATGACATTATGAATGGATTTTTAAGGAAAAAGTCTCTTTTTTTATTTATTTTTAAAATATTCTAACCACTGCACAAAACTTAGGGATCATCACCACAGCAAATGTATTTATTTTCTAACCACTGAGAAATGTATTTGCCTTTATTTCGGCAAGTATATACATATACATATACTTGTACATGACATAATAAGCAAGTCTATACTGAACTCGATTTATTTTGAGTTTTAAAGCAATTCGGCAAAATTGCAAACCACCTGTAGGCCTAGACATATGAATACATATGCTGTTTTCCATACTGTGAATTCTTTTATTTTGTGAGACATGTTATTGTATCAGGAGACACTAAAAGGGGCTTTTAAAAGTTTTGTTTAATTGTTTTCTTTTGAAATAATGAGCATTGATTTTTTTGCTTGCCAGATAAATTTTAAGGTATAGATTTGTACTGGAAATGTCAGTATTTTCTTATCAATACAATATGTACATTTGTATCACAGTTAATTAAAATGTTTTAAGATAATTAAAGTGTATAGCACATGTATTATAGATGATACGACCTGGAGAAATAAACTAATGATAGTAACTCAAGGATTGTCTACATTTTTTGTCACTGTGTTGACTGAGCAGCAGGATGGGAACAATGCAGACAGGTAAAATGGTAAATGTTAAATTCTGACCGTAAGTGAACGTAGACCAGTGACTTCGATGCACATGCTGTAGTGACAACTGTCTAGGGGTGTGAATTGAGGATGGAATAATTCAGATCACTTAACATTATCAGTTCCTCTTATCAAAGTTGGCATGTTTTTTAAATCATGCTAGATCTTTCTGAAAACATTTTATAGACATAGCATGGAGTTCTATATGGTTTACCTCATTTTAATAAGCTGTTATTCATAATATTCTATTATCCCTAGTAGTATGAACTACATTATAGGCCTATGTGCTAATACTGCAAACCTGTGAAGAGTATCTTCTAAACAGTAAGAATTGGACCGATAAGCAGAATTGACAATGGCACTGATATTGATCAAATCCTATCCACTGGATAGGTCTGAGTCCTTTTTAGGTCTCTTTGTGTTGCATGTGACATTAAAAAAAAGTTACACTACTACAAGGTCTGTCTATTGTTAACCAGCAGGCTTCACTCACTGGAGCTAGATGCTCATCAACTGGCCAGATGGTATCAGATCTGTCAGCTTTCTCTCAAAAGTGATGTAGTGCCATGTAGGCCTAAATGTCTATGACCATGAACAATGCTTTGGATCATTGTCCTGCTGGAACAAGCTTTTATTTCAGCTCTAGGATAGTCAATATGTGATTAATAACTTGTGGTACCTTTGCACCTACCTTTTATTGTTATGATGCGCAACGTTGATTCTGTTGATTCAATATGTTTGGTCAAAATTTAAAATGTTACTCTCTTCATAAGGTAGGCAAAGGCTATGTCGAAATGTTGCTTGAGACATCAGATTAGGCCTATGGCAGTCAGATTATAAACTATTTATAAAACAGTTTTACAGTGTAAAAGTAGTATGGTACTCAATGCACAACGAAGAACAAAGTTCAGAGCCATCTTTGTACGTTATTCATTAATGGAACACGCTCGGTTTGACCTGTGCATAGCTCAGGGCCATTTGAGAACTTCTACTGCCACCCAACGGTTAAATAGTGTAGCAAAATTAAGCGGGACCCCTACACCAAACATCCTGTCTTTATCCAAATGTAATTAAGATACTCTTGATTTTCCAAAACCGTTTTCATTTTCGATCAGCAGCGTCATTGCTGGTTTGAATCACCGTGGATTCTCAGTATTACCAGGACTTTGAACTTCTGACCAAACACGTCTGAAGTTTTGTAGTTGGCTAGCCTTACATTCTGTGCCAGGCAACACGCATCCACGTTATTGCTAGTTTTACCTATGTGTGAAAGAACAATGAATAAACTCTTTGTCGGCATCCTAAGGCTGGAGAGAAAGCGACTTTCAGTGGATCTTGTTTCTTTCTCTGCATTTTGCAAACCCTCCAGATTATTTGCGTGTTGAAAGTGAAATCAAGCTCAACGATGCGAAATCTAAGAGTATATAAAATAATCAATATTATGCCAGGAGTGGAGCGACACCTTTAACCAGAGCTTGTCTGCTCGCTTGTTGATCCTTTGCTCATCTATGTCTGCACCACAGGTCTGCTCTTCGTGAAAACGTCAATGAAGGCTCCTGATTATCACGTGACGTGACATGACGTGTAACCAACATGGCGACGCAGTGCTGAGATAGCAGCGCTCAGCACCACTGATTGAGCGACTCGGACCGTTGGCCCGGTTTTGTTTTGACACTCCGACACCTGCTACTGTGCAGGTTCAGGCCGACAATGACGGCCTGAGAGAGCTGCAGTTCGGTCAAGAGATGAAACAGCAGCTCAGCCTCGAACAACAGCAACGGCAGCAGAAGCAGACAGAAAGCACTAAAACCAAGAGCATGTTTCTGTCGCGGGCGCTTGAAAAAATCCTGTCGGATAAAGAGGTGAAAAAGAGCCAACACAATCAGCTGCGGAAGGCATGTCAAGTAGCTCTTGGTGAGTAGTGATGTTTTTACCCAGTGTTCTGTCGCTTGACATTTTGCTCATGATGTCAATTTTAGCCTCGAAATGTTTCGACCATAATTAGCCAGCTTGCTAGCTATGCTACGCTAACTAGCAGGCTAGCTAGTTTTTTTTATAGTAGGTTGATTATAGATAGCTTGGTTGCTAATGCTAACTTTTTGTGAATCAGTATAGTCAGGTAATTCACGAGTTTCTGTTTATGCGATTTTAGTGCTTTCTAACCATCATGTTTGTAGTGTTCAAACAGCGTGCGCTATATGTATAATGGTTGACAGTTCTCCGAGTGGTTGTTGTCACATCAGCTGATGTGTCATGGCCTTAGCTTTTTGACAATCATTTGTCGCCACGATTTGATAATAACAATGTCAGGAGAAAAGCGTCTAATCGCATTTGGTTGGTTAATTTACTCTGCAAAGTTTAATTAGTAAATGAATCCAAGTGAGGTAAACAGCTAGCTTCCTACTTAGCAAATGTTTGACCAATCATAAAACAATACGTATGCTAGCTATCTAGCCCATTTATTGATTAACTTCGTTGCCACCGCCAGTGGCGATTAGGCTACAAGATGTGCAGTTTTATCCAGGTAATACTTGATAGTTGGCTGAACACAAGATCTGATTGATATGATCGCTGAGGTAATGTACGTCTATTGTACTGATCAGTCATTCGTGACTCACCTTGTTCTCCCAACTCTCATGACTTACCAAGTGTCCACCAAATATGAAGTGTGTTACGTGGCATTTAAATCATACATTAAAAGAGAAATAATTCACCTAGTGATATTAAGACATTCAATTCATTTGCGACATAAGCAACTTTTTATTGGTACACATGGCAAGCTGTTCTGCTTGAAATTCCAGTTTACCGTTACAATAGGATGTGCCCTCCATGTCTAGCCCGATACTTCCGTGAGTTTAGTGTGGACGTAGCTCTACCATAGTTTAGAACAACCGTCTCTGCCTCTACTGTCTCTGACTGTACACAGTAAAGCGTAACTGGCGAGGTAATGCTGATGGTGTATTTATTATTTACAGAGTTACAGGACTGTCGGCTCCGGTTGCGTGAGCCTGGCTATTTAGTGTTTCCATGAATACAATTGCAGTTTATTTTGAAACCTGTGAACGACACACCTTGATCGGGTTTTCGAAATTGCTTTGAATCCGCTCAATGAATGAGCCAAGCCATCATCTTAAAACCACAAAGTGCAAACACTCATAAAAGTGTAATAACAAGAATGGACCTGTGCAAATTGCATTAGTAATATGACCAGATGTCGCTAGGGTCTGAACTTGAAGTGCATGTAGGAACACCTTTATGGGTCGCTTCTGTTTACATTGTGCTCATAATGTTTGCACACATTTGCAGTCAATTCCGGGGTCAGGTGTTTGTCCAGTATATTCCCGGATTCGTTCTCATAGGCAAATAATGTACTCTTAGCACAATTTAAACATCTCATTCATCACTGTGATTATTTGATTTGTTAAATAGAAACATGTATTCAGATTTCTGCTAAGGACTTTTGGCGCCTTCCTAAAGCAATTTTAACCGCATTTTACAGTTAACATCAAGTGATATTGTATGCAAGAAAATCTGCATTTCAGTCATTACAAGGCTTATGGCTGTTGCAAAACTGATTTCATCAGAGCTTTGTGTGTAGTCTTTCTTGGGGAAACCTATCGGATGTGGGTGTGTATAACTGGTCATGAGCAAGCATGGTGGAGCAAACAAGACTCTTCCAAAAAGAATTTGCTGAAGAACATGATAAATGATTGAAGAGGCATTGTTAAACAGTTGCAAGGCTATTCATATGTGATGTTTAGATCTAGTATTTGCAGCTAGTGATCTATGAAGTGCATTGGCAGATGTTTGTTTTTTTATCATGACAGAAGATGTTTATCCTAAGTTGTTTTGCAGTCACAACAGTTTGGCCTATAGCCTTGATGGAATAGAGTAATACCAGCCATTTTGCTGTTTGTAATATTTTTTTCCTGCTACATCACCACAGATGGAACCAAAAACATTGAAAACTTTAGGTAGACCTAAAGCATAGTGGTTTATTTTTTGCATCAGTCTATAGTTTGTCAATTTTCTAGATTTGATCCATGAAATTGTTGTCTATACCTCTGTTAAATCAGGCATCTTTTCCTATAGTTAACACTGTTTCTACCTTCCTTGTCTTAACAGATGAAATAAAGCTTGAGCTGGAAAAACAGAAGTAAGTAATTTTTTCCCGTCTTTTTTGAAGTGCAGTTTGTATCAAATTAGTTTAACTCATTCCTCCTTTGTGAATAAGTAAGATGATGTGCTTTTGAAAAGATGATTTCTGGAGCATATAATTCACTGCAAAATTGTACCTCATGAACAGTGTATGAATGAGAATTTTACTTTAGGTGCTGTCGGTTACAGTGACTTACTGATTCCTAGTACCGTCTGAATGGCCCGTTCCACAACAGTATAATTTAGTCCCCTTTCCTTGTCACAAGATTATCACAGTCTATTTTTTTCCTGCGTGTGGTGCATCCATGTGATGTCCCATAATCGGTGGCACAGAAAATAATCCTGTTGTAATAAATAAAACATCAGTAATCAGTGGCTGAGTGAAAGATTATCATGAAAGTTGAATTGCATCTCCACCTAAATGCAATCAGAAAGTTGATCTGTATTGGCTGTACCTTGTAGAGATGGAACTGTGGTCCCTCCCCGAGCCAACTACATTGAGGCAGACAAATATGTGTTGCCTTTCGAGTTGGCTTGTCAATCCAAGTCCCCACGGATTGTCAGCACCTCTCTGGACTGCTTACAGGTACTGATGAGGACATAGCAGCACCCACCCCATAACCACATATCTACTGTACCCACATATCTGTCTACATATGAGTTTACTTGTAAAATGGCAGATAGTACAGGAATAGATCAGCACATTAGTATTATTATTAATATTACATATTTTAGACTACTATAGTATACACATGTATACAGATGTTGTATATGGATATCACACAGTACTGGATACTGTGCTGTAATACTGATACAAAATATGAAGACATACTGTGAAGAGTTTTCTTTAGTGATCAATGTGGAACATACATTTTTACAAAATCCCTGTAGAAACTCATAGCCTATGGACACATCACTGGCAATGCCCCAGACAGCAGCGCCCCAGGAAAGCGGCTGATTGATCGGCTGGTGGAGACCATCTGTAACTGCTTCCAAGGCCCACAGACTGATGAAGGCGTACAGCTCCAAATTATCAAGGTGAGAGGACACCTCTTTTATGTTACATCACCCATGGGATTACTGATGATGGTTGGCTCCACTGGGACCACAGATAGTGGTGTTCAAACCTCTTGTCCTCAAACTTCAGATTGGCTCTTGGTTTCATGGCATCATAGGTTGTCTATACTGTCTTTTAGGAGATGCAACTTCAATATGCACACCTATTAAGCATTTATAATACACACTGTACAGTACAATATAATACATGTCACTTGATGACATGTTTGTGTTACACCAGGCAACATTACTGCGTTTTTTAGGTTAGTTTACCAGCTTCATAGTCACTTTGATGGTTAAATGGCTCATTACAGAGTGAATGCATGGGGCTGAGTTGTACCACTTGCAGCTTCTCAACATCAAGCCATTGTGAAACAAAATGAAACTGAATGAAGCCAAAATTTCTATTTTTAAACTTGCCAGTCAACAAAACGATGAAAATGATCGCTGGTTTCTGTTCTTTGGTTTGCAAATAAATCCATATGTATTGGTGAGAATTTATGCCATATACCTATGGACTGTAGAGGGAGCTCAATAGGTAAAAAAAAAACACAAACTTGCCTGGAGTACCTTTAATACTGCATATAATTTAGAGAGAATATAATATTTATGCCCACACTCTGTACGAGCTTTGCTTAGAGATTCAGCTGCTTATTGAGATGTTGAGAGTCTCTTGACCATTTCCTGATGTCAGTTGGAGATAACCTTAAAGGTTTTGTGTGAAAAGTTCAAAAGCCAGGCCTATATATCAAAAAGCTGCCTTATCTCTGTTGATTTCATTATATTTGGAACTCTCAGGGTACATGCCACACTGTCATTAGAGCAATAGAACAGCCCCAGTAAAATAACGACATAAAAACACAGTTGCACACTAACCCACAGTGGAATTTCTTCCTTGATCTGATATGATTATTTTAACAACTATTGCAAGAAATCTAAGGTAAATTACCAGCTTATTAGTCACTGTAATAGTTCAGTAACTTCTTGCAGAGAAAGATGAAGGACCCCCACACTATCCCTTAGTGAAAAACCAGCCTTGCACAATCAGCCTCAGCGCCCCACCAAAAAAGGAAACTGAAACTGAATGCATGAGCCTTATGAAATCTTCTTTGTTATCGAAAATCCTCATTGCCTTTATTAACCTTTGGCTTGTATACAAATCCACATGTATGGCAAGAATTTAAGGTGTCAGTGTAAGTTACAAAATAATCAACAACTGTACGGGGAGATCCACTGTTTAAAAAAACCCTCTTGGGGCACTGCAAAGGGTACCTTTTAATTTTTATGTAGATGTGACTGGTGTGTGATTTGTTTAGTTTCTCCCCCCCCCCTCTCTCCCTCCCCTTCAACCTGTGTTTCTCTCCTATGGTTCTTTAGGCTCTTCTTACAGCAGTGACCTCACCTCACATTGAGATCCACGAGGGTACCGTTTTGCTCACTGTGCGCACCTGTTACAACATCTACCTGGCCAGCCGCAACCTGATCAACCAGACCACGGCCAAGGCCACGCTCACCCAGATGCTCAATGTCATCTTCACCCGAATGGAAAACCAGGCAGTGAGTCTACGTCAAGCAGACACAATCAAAGTTTTTGTGTGTGTCTGTGTCTGCAGGTGTTTTTTTTCCATTACACCACTTTTTCAAATATGGCATATGAAAGCATTCAAACATCATTTGTTTTACGCTCAGATGATTCAGTTAGGTATGCGCACAGATCACACATACACATGGAAGCATAGTCTACATATTTTTGTGCCACTGAAGGGTAGTTATTGACTTATTTTATTGTCCCACCTTCACATTTTTATTGATCATACTGTTATTACATACTGTAAAAACTTGAACTGGAGTCTCTGTTGCATAGATCCGTAAAGACAGCACTGACACATACAAGCCTTCACATTCCCATTGCTTCTGCACTGTCATGACTACTGTGTTTGACTGTGGCATTAATGTCACCATCTGTCTCCCCCAGGCTCTGGAGGCCCAGGAGGAAGAGAGGGAGCGCTCCCGGCTACATCCCCCCAACCCCTCACCCGTCCCCAGCCGAGGCTCCGGGTCGCCCCGGCAGTCTCGCTCCCCCTCTGAGCAGAACGGCCAGCCTTCTCCTTCCCCCAGCTCCGCTGAACTCCCTGTAACCCCCACCCCCCCACAGGATGCACCATCGCTCAATGGCCAATCTGAAGAGGGTGAGATTCAGGAGCAGGTGGATGGTGGAGGAGTTCCCATGGCAGAACAGGACAGAGAAGAAGCTCTGTCTTCAGGTAAAAACTCCTTGGACCGAATAACGGATTAGGGCAAGGAAACACAGTTTCAGTTATATTCTTTTTTGCCCCTAACAGTTAGTGTTAGCTGGCTGGCCTCAAATTCAGTCTATGTTGTACCAAATTTTCTTGTTCTTTTTCCTACTGACTGTACTCAGTGACCTTGAACAACAGGACTATAGGTTGAAATTTGCTGGAATATCATAGCGTTAATGTAACAGTTTTGAAGTTATTTTGATACTGAACACACTTGTAATAGGGAGAGTAATGCACAAATTACAACTGTATCCAAGCTTACTACAAGACAAGAACGGCCGTGCAACATCATTGTTGTTCACCCAGCACACTAATTGACGCAATAGCCTTTGTAAGAAAGTCTATTTATTTCTTTACTAGTCACTATTGCACTTTGGTTCCTATCCTTTGGCTATATAAACCAATCCACAATCACTGGTGTGAGTTTATGAGTATGGTGTGAAATAGAAACAGCAAGCTACTGTATGGGGAGTTCAGTAGCAACAAGAAAAAAGAGTCTTTATAGAGTGCAATAACCCTAAATCAATTACCTTAACCCTAAAACTGTACAGTGTGCCATTACCTTCACTATATTGTGCACATTGACACATCTACTGTATATGATGTTTGAAGCCTTAGAGACGCATATTCCTGTCATGCATGTGCCTTGCAGGTCTCATCCCTGTATGACACTATGCCTCACACAATACTGGTTATACACATCTTTGCTTGAGCGGTAAAGCATAATTTAAGCCTGTTTGCTAATCATATCTCTTTTTTTGTCTTTTGTAACTGGATGTGATGCTGCTGCAGAGTCAGAGGAACCGGCTGCACCGGCTGCACAGCCTAGTCCTGAGGGCGAGGGCGATGGGGGGGGAGGTGGAGGAGGAGAACCCCAAGCACACTCAGAGCCTGAGTCTTCACAGGGTCCAGCAGGGGAGAGCCAGGGAGGGGAAGGGGAGCAGGAGCAAACCAGCAGTGGTGATGGCAATCCTTCTGCTGGAGGTGAGAAGGAAATGGAAGAAGGAGAGGCAAAGATGGGGCAGGTGGGGTGGGCTGGGGTAGTCCCTCACAATTTTGTAGTGCAACTACTTTCTTAGGATGAGATGGACAGAGGGATGGTTTATTTCTGGCCCAAGATGTTTGTTCACTCTAATAAAGTGGGAGGTGCTGTTTAGAATGAGTGTTTCTATATTAATGATATGTTGCCCAACAACACATAATGTACAGCCCAGTTCTGGAGATGCAGTTGCATAGTCATCCATGTAAATTGATACAAAGTGGATGCAAGAAGTATGTCTCTTTCTAACTTTCACCTTGTTCATTTTATTGAGTTTAGAAATTAAGAGACTTGCTACTTTCACACCAGCCTTCGGGAGCTATTTTTTTTTCTTTTGTAAAGTCCTTTTGTTGTGCTCCTGAAAAGCATGAACGGAATTTTATTGTTTAGGGGAAATTGTGTGTCCTGCCGACTGCACAAACGCAGCAAACAACCAGAGACACATAAACCACCTGCATGACTGGGGCCCCATCTAGTTTTTCAACCTTTCACCATCTACCCACTCAGGGGTGGAGCGACAGGTGGAACCCGAGCCGCAGACAGAACCAGAACACGAACCAGAGGCCAAGCTGGCCGACACGACGCCCCCTACTGGTCGGCTGGACAGCCAGCAAATCAATGGCGTCATTGACGACCGCACCTCAGAATCCTCCAGTGACATCCTGGTATACCCTGATATTTTTTATAATAAATGAGGCAAGATTGGCTGAGGAAGTGGTGGGTGTTGAGGAAACTTATGCCACTGCGCCTTATGTGGGGTTATGTAATGCCATTGCCATTTTTAAGGAGGGTGGTGCATGCTTAGTTTTCCTGTTTTTCTTGTTGCCAGCGCTGAATAGGACTAGTCAAACCGTAGAACTGGATTTTGTTTCAGACTTTTGTGTTTGACTCTTCTTGAGTTGCATGAGGTGTGGTTCATGTAGTTGAGAAGATGCTGGAGGTATGAGAAATAGAAACTTGCATCTTGAAATGGAGTTAAATTAAAACAGTTAAAAAAAAAAAAACAGTAAAACACAAGGATTAGGAAGTCAGAATGTCCTACGTCATCATAAACCTGTAAAGTTTTAACTAATATACTATAAATTATATATTTTTTTATTGTTGTTGTTGTTACAGGATGCTGAGGCTTTGCAGGGCTCCCAGTCTGCAGCTCGCTTCTCCCACATCCTGCAGAAAGATGCCTTCTTGGTGTTCCGCTCGCTCTGCAAGCTGTCCATGAAGCCCCTGGCTGACGGGCCTCCGGACCCAAAGTGAGTGGCAGCAGTGGCTGAGTCTGTGCAGCAGAGACTATTAAGCTTTAATGGCTAATTAACCTTGAATGGCCTGTGAGTTAAATGGAAAACTCCCATGTCTCTGATATCCCCCATACTTTGATCAATGCTGTGTTCATCAAGCAGAATACTTTTGACAACCCTTTTCACAGTGTTATGTGGGAGAGAATGATTTTAATTTGATAAAAGCTTTAGGAGGATTAATGAATAGATGATCATTTGTTTTTAAAATGGAAGTAAGATTTTGTGTGCATAAACATAGATCTCTTATAATATTAAATATATATTAAAATAGCTAACTATGTTTGTTTCTTTCTGTCTCTCTCTTTCCCCTCAGGTCTCATGAGCTGCGTTCTAAGGTGGTCTCTCTGCAGTTGCTCCTCTCCGTCTTACAGGGTGCAGGTCCAGTGTTCCGGACACACGAAATGTTCGTCAACGCCATCAAGCAGTACCTGTGCGTGGCTCTCTCCAAGAATGGTGTTTCCTCAGTGCCCGAGGTGTTTGAGCTTTCGCTGGCCATCTTCCTCACTCTGCTCTCCCACTTCAAGGTTCACCTCAAGATGCAGATTGAGGTATGCTGTGCCTATTGATACAAAGAGTCTGAAAAAAAATGCTGCAGAAAAGGAAGGATAAAATCAAAAGAACTCAACAGTAATAGTCATTGGACAAAATACATGGTGTAGATCTGCATGTAAAAATATGTTATAACAGTTTATTTTTTTTACTGTGGCCATGATCAGGTGTTCTTCAGAGAGATTTTTCTTACAATCCTGGAAACCTCAAGCAGCTCATTTGAGCACAAGTGGATGGTCATACAGACTCTCACTCGCATCTGTGCTGGTAACACCGTTTGGACACTTGAACACATTTCTTTCCTCTGCCTAAACACCCTACACTAGCTTACCTCCCTTGCCCCCACCTCCCACCCACCCCTACCCCGCTCTCTGCTCTCTCCTCTCTAGATGCCCAGTGTGTGGTGGACATCTATGTAAACTACGATTGCGACTTGAACGCAGCCAACATTTTTGAGCGACTGGTGAATGATCTGTCCAAGATTGCTCAGGGCAGGAGTGGGCAGGAATTGGGCATGACCCCACTACAGGTGAGCACCAGTGGACTTGTATCCTGGGTTTAAGGTGAATGTGCAAGTCGGGGCTTCTGATACTGTACAGTGCCTAATTTGTGCAAGTAAGAAGGTTCAAGCTAATATTAACACAGTGTATGTGTAAGCCTAGGTGCATACAAACACCACCTGCTCTGTAATATAAGTTTAAGTGTGTGCATGTGTGTCCTCCTGTGCACTGCGTCTCTGTTTTGTGCGATGGATCTCTGTTTTGTCTAATGCTCCTCTGAGGCAGTGCAATGAGAAGGAAATGTGATCGCTCACAGGAAATGACCTGTTTAATTCTTCAGGAACTGAGCTTGCGTAAAAAGGGGCTGGAGTGCCTGGTTTCCATACTGAAGTGCATGGTGGAGTGGAGTAAAGACTTGTATGTCAACCCCAACCTCCAGACCAATCTAGGTGAGGACGGCTAAATCATATAGAGATCCCTTGACTATGATAACACGGACACAACAATATTGTCTAAGTGCATACTTATTAAAGTAAATGAAATGTAAGATTGATTCATCCGTAGTGTTATGAAGTTAAAACTGTGTGTGCGTGCGTGTGTGTGCGTGCGTGCATGTGTGTGTGCGTATGTGTGTGTGCACGTGCGTGCGTACATGTACATGTGCAGGTCAAGAGCGTCCTGCAGAAGGTGAAGGCGGGGAGCTGAAGCTCCCGGAGCACCTGGCGGGCCGCAGGGACAGCGTCAGCTCCCTGGACTCCACAGTATCCTCAAGCATGCAGTCCCAGCCGGATCACCCCGAGCAGTACGAGGTCATCAAGCAGCAGAAGGAGATTATTGAGCATGGCATTGAACTGTGAGTACAGGCCTTGATGTACTCAGGCACCTTGCCAGAATTCAAGCTGGTGCCAGACTATAGATACATTTATAGCAATATTACTCAATATTATGTAATTTATGAATTATATAAAAAATTCTGTATAACTGTGTGTGTGTGTGTGTCCCTGTGTTGCTGCATGCGTATGTGTGTGTGCATGAAACTACATGCACATGCATGAATGTGCACTGTGTGTGTGTGTGTGTGTGTGTCTTATATCAGCCACGTGGTTCACAGTGTGCACCTCTGTGCAGTTTATTCTGTTAATTATTAATGGTTTCTGATGACTATTAACCACCCATTATCTTCCTCCCCTCATCCCTCTCTTTTTTTGTTCTCTGGCAGCTTCAATAAGAAACCCAAGAGAGGGATTCAGTACCTGCAAGACCAAGGAATGCTGGGAACTACCCCAGAAGACATTGCTCAGTTTCTCCACCAGGAAGACCGGTTAGACACGGTGAGCTCAGCTAGGCTGTCAGTCATTCTAACTTTTGGTCAGTGCAGTGCAGCTCTGTAACCTTTGATGTGTGATCTGACCTCCGACCTATATGTCCTTGGGCAGACCCAAGTGGGAGAGTTCCTGGGGGAGAATGTGCGGTTTAACAAGGAGGTGATGTACAGCTATGTGGACCAGCTGGACTTCTGTGGCAAGGACTTTGTCTCTGCTCTCAGGACCTTCCTAGAGGGCTTCAGGCTCCCCGGGGAGGCCCAGAAAATTGATCGACTCATGGAGAAGTTTGCTGCACGATACTTAGAATGCAATCAAGGGTAAGGGACTATGAATAAGAGACACGTGACTCATGTCTTGTGAAAGACTATGTGAAAAGCCCATTGAGCTTGCTGTGACTGAAAACGTCAACATGTTCTCCCTGCAGGCAGACGTTGTTTGCCAGTGCTGACACAGCGTATGTGCTGGCTTATTCCATCATCATGCTCACCACTGACCTCCACAGTCCACAGGTGAGTCCATCCACCAGCTTTACCTGGGTCAGGTGTCTTCTGAAATACTTTACAAAATGTACAAAAGTTTCTACCGTTTGGCCATTTTTTATTTCAAAATGTATTTATTTATTTTTTGAGTCGCTTTAACATAGTAATCATTAAATTCATTGTGTTTACTACTTTCATCATCAATGCTTTTTGTAAAATTTTCCTCTTTTGTTCGATATATTATTTTTCCCATGAAGGTAAAAAATAAGATGACCAAAGAGCAGTATATCAAAATGAACCGGGGGATCAATGACAGCAAGGATCTGCCGGAGGAGTACCTGTCCTCCATCTACGACGAGATTGCAGGAAAGAAGATCGCCATGAAGGAGAGCAAAGAGTACTCAATCACACCCAAGTCAAGCAAACCGAGTGAGTCCGTTCACACAACACACGCTCGCACACACAGCAAAACAATCCAAATGTACCCTGATGCAAGAAGGCTTGTTTGAGCTACACAGACAGGAAGGTAGAGGACATTTATGTTTATATTTATGCATTTAACAGATTTCATCCAAATCAACTTACATTTGTCAACTATCAATTACATCAGTCTCCCCTAGAGCAACTTAGGGGTTAAGTGCCCACAATTTCCAGGCAATATCCAGCATGCTAGCCAGGTTCCTTAACCACTATACCAACACCGCCAATGAGAGGAGATTGAGTAAAACTGGAAAACCAATTTATTAGTCATCAGGTGACCCTCACCTGTGTATGAGTCATTCATAACCTCTTCCACCACAGTAACACCTGATCTACTGGATAGTATACATGACCGATATGCAAATGTTGCTGCACTGAATAAGTCAGATTTTATGTTATGGTCAGTCATGTGACTTTATTTGGCTTGGTGACAGATGTAGCCAATGAGAAGCAGAGGCGGTTGCTGTATAACATGGAGATGGAACAGATGGCCAAGACGGCCAAAGCCCTGATGGAGGCAGTTAGCCACGCCCAGGCACCCTTCTTCAGCGCCACCCACCTGGAGCATGTCAGGCCCATGTTCAAGGTAACGCATGCCTTGCTAAAGCTACCAGTTTGCTGTGCTGCTTGTTACTTTTACTTTAGTTACAGTCTTCAAGAGTTATTTGTTTTTTTTTTAAACATCATCTCAATAAACAGTCTCAGAGCAAACTCACATCAGGGGAAAGCGTTGACATGGGTAATTGCTGGGGAATTTATGACAGTTTATTCAGTTTTTTTTTTTACTTTTTGTGTGTGTGTGTGTGTGTGCGTGACACCTTGTACAGTTGGCCTGGACCCCTCTGCTGGCTGCGTTCAGTGTCGGTCTGCAGGACTGTGATGACCAGGAGGTGGCATCCCTGTGCTTGGAGGGAATACGCTGTGCCATCAGGATCGCCTGTATCTTCAACATGCAGGTCTGCTGGAAGTATTCACACAGCTGTTATACAAGCTTGCCAAACAATCATACCAGTGCCTCTGTCAGCAATATAAACACTGATGCCTTTAATTAGTGCTTTAATGGGTTAAAAACTTGGTAGCAGACATCAACAGAAAGACTAATGAAAGAAACATGTTAGGAAAGTATTAGCCATAGACACATAAGATCCATTTAGCACCATAACTTACAAGACCAGTAAATTCTCATTACATTCATGACTATTTGTGTGTTTGCTTTTCTGCACCTCTACTTGCCTGACTATACAATAATCTTTAACTAACTATGAATCTCTTTGCACTCTTACTCTCTCTGTCTGTCTCATGCTCTTTGTCTTTCCATCCCTTTCACACTCTCTATCTCTCTACCTGTCTCTCATTCTCTCTCTTTCTTTCTCTGGATCTCTTTCATTCTCCCTCTTTCTCTCTCCTTCCAACACATTCTCTCTTATTCATTCTTTATCTATCTATCTATCTATCTATCTATCTATTTATCTGTCTCTCTGCCTGCCTGTCTGCCTGCCTGCCTGCCTGCCTGTCTGCCTGCCTGCCTGTCTGCCTGTCTGTCTGTCTGTCTGTCTGTCTACATGTCACTCTCTCTCACAGCTGGAGCGGGATGCCTACATCCAGGCCCTGGCTCGCTTCACCTTGCTCACGGCCAGCTCCAGCATCACAGAGATGAAGCAGAAAAACATCGACACCATCAAGACGCTCATCACTGTGGCACACACTGATGGAAACTACCTAGGCAACTCCTGGCATGAGGTCAGTGAATGGGGAGCCACCTCAAGCATTGTGGACAGTGAGGGGCATTCAAGGGGTTTTCAAAGACTTGTGAAAATCACCTTGCACACTTCTCTGCTGCCCATTTTAATATAACAAGCAATTGGCAATAAAAGGGATGCTGTGTCTGGAGTTGTTATGTGTACAGTAAATCTAATTTAGTTATAAGAAAGTAGTGATATGGTCTTCTTTAATGTATTTATGTGTGTGTGTGTGTAATGTGTAAGGGCTATGATATGGATAAAATACGTTGCTTTACTTTGAAGCTCTGCCGACACAAACCGCATGCCTTCGGTGCTAGACTGATGCTCGTGTCCATTTTAAAGAGTGTGCAACTCTCTAAAAACCACAAGCACATTGATGACACTTTTCTCCCTCCTCCACACTGGTGTCCTTTGCAGATCCTGCGCTGTATTAGTCAGCTGGAGCTAGCCCAGCTCATTGGCACGGGGGTGAAGACGCGCTACATCTCCGGTGTGGTGCGGGACCGTGAGGGCAGCATCAAGGGCTTTCCCTCCGGAAGTGAAGAGTTCATGGCTTTAGGCCTGGGTAAGTTCCCCAGACCTGTATAAAAGATCATTGAATACTGACCAAGATAGAGCGACATAGTATGTTACAATGGGAGCAAACATGACTAGTTCCGTCAGCATAAGTGGGAAACATTTCAATGATTTTCTGTATCAGTTTACGAGGGCTTGACGGTGGTCTGCATAAAGGGGGGTTTCCCCCCTCTCCCTTGCAAACACGGAACCTAATGAATGTCTGTACCTCTCGCTCCGCTTTTGCTCTCTCTGCCTGTACACCTTGGAGGAGGGTTTGCATGCATTATGGATACTATGATAAAACTGACATTTATCTGTAAATAAATGCGTTTATGTATACATGGGACAAGAGATATTGGAATGGTGGTATTTTAGGATGCTGCCATCCATGACTTTTTGTATCTCTGTTCATTCACAGGAACTCTGGTTGGAGGTCAAGATCGGCGTCAGATGGCCCATCTCCAAGAGTCGGTTGGAGAGACCAGCTCTCAGAGTGTGGTGGTAGCTGTGGATCGGTAATTATTTAAAGCTCTCTGCTCCTATTGAATGCATGGGTTGCTTTTGTCTTTTTGTCGGCATTAGAACAATAAATCTCTATCTTTTCTTCCTAAAGGATTTTCACTGGTTCCACTAGGCTGGATGGAAATGCAGTCGGTATGCATCATTTATTGTGTATTCTAATAAATGCTCATATATTGTATATGGAATATATAGCATCCTTACTAATAAAGGGTTAATGAGTCTCTGTGTATGTATTAATGTGCTCTTCATTGGCTCTCTCATTTCATTGGTTCTTAGCCTTGTTTAGCAAACCTCTGTGTTCTATTTAGATGTCCTTTTTTGTTGAAGTCCATTATTCACTGACATTAACTTTATGTTCCTGCAGTTGACTTTGTGCGGTGGCTTTGCGCCGTCTCCATGGATGAGCTGGCATCTGCTCACCAGCCGCGCATGTTCAGCCTGCAGAAGATTGTGGAGATCTCCTACTACAACATGAACCGCATCAGGCTTCAGTGGTCCCGCATCTGGCAGGTCATTGGAGACCACTTCAATAAGGTACAAACCCAGTTTCAATCTCTCCAGAACAGGTGCGGACCCTTACGAAGGAAACAAACAGACCTGATGCATATATTATATTTACCACCATCTCTCCAGGTGTATGTGATAACATTGTTTACAATAAGTATAGTTTAACATTGCCACTACGCAGCATTTCCCACTACCCTGTATACTTCCAGAAGAACGGATAGTCTATGACATTAAGATAAACATTTGATATTGATATTTCATTCTTTAGGCTCTGAGCTCCAGGTCATGTACATGTACAGGACTACCCTTATTAAACCTTGACTCTGTAAGGAGATCCTGTCCTGTGTTGAGTTTGACTTCTGAGGAAACGTTAAATGTTTGTAACCTAAGCTGCATAACCTCTTCTCTTGGCAGGTCGGCTGTAACCCCAATGAGGATGTGGCCATCTTTGCTGTGGATTCCCTGAGGCAGCTCTCCATGAAGTTTCTTGAAAAAGGGGAACTTGCAAACTTCCGCTTCCAGAAAGATTTCCTCCGACCTTTTGAACATATCATGAAGAAGAACAGGTATATCAGTGGAACCTGATGCTGACACGTTGTTAACCAACTCTTGGTGCAAAAATGAGAAACTGAAATAAAAAATGACAATGGTGAAGGAGTTTGGAGAGAATGGAAAGTGCTGGTGTTCTGTGAACATGACACTCAAATGGTTATGGTTGTATTTTTTGGCAGACAATTTATCCAAATCCACAAATTACAACATATAACAACAGTCAACGTTTACCATAATTTCTCGATTATTAACCAAGGTTGATTTTGCTAAATTTCTTCATCTATGAGGTTAATACATGGGTGAGGGCTATATACAGGATTGCATTTCTTTTCATCATTCTACTTGATACCTACTGATCTGATAGTGATTCAGTAGGTAATTTTAGTAAACTGAGGTTAATACAAGGGTGAGGTCAATACATGGTTTTGTTTTTTTTTAGTTTGCATAAAACACTAACCTGAGGTTTATACATAGTGCAGCTTATATTCTGGAAGTTACTGTAGTAAATAAATCTGCTCTAGGTGGTTTGTAAACTGGACCCTTCTAAATAAGCTAACTGTTTGCTTTGTTACTCCTGTAAGGTCTCCCACTATCAGGGACATGGTGATCCGCTGCGTGGCACAGATGGTAAACTCACAGGCCGTCAACATCCGATCTGGCTGGAAGAACATCTTCTCTGTGTTCCACCAGGCTGCCTCAGACCATGACGAAACCATTGTGGAGCTCGCCTTCCAAACCACCGGACATATCGTCAGTAAGTAACCTGCACGCCATCGAAATATAATATAGTTACTTTTGGCTCATCGGAAATGTTTATATTTTATGAAATAATTAAAATGGCTGGCTGCAACATCTAGGTAATTTCATCGGTATTTCATGGCAGCCATTTTTCCAATAAAATGCATGGTAGCACAGGTGTTCTGCTACATTGAATCAGAATCGTATTGGCAGTCATTAATAACACCTATGCTTACCCTGCAACTGCTTGGAAAAATGGCTGCTGTAGTATATATAATATAATAATATATAATAAGTATATAATCCATTCGAAGTGTTAAAAACAAGTCAAACTTTTTTTCTGTTTTTCCCAGCAAATACCTTTCAGCAGCACTTTGCAGCGGCCATCGACTCATTCCAGGATGCAGTGAAGTGTCTCTCGGAGTTTGTGTGCAATGCAGCATTTCCAGACACCAGCATGGAGGCCATTCGCCTCATCCGACACTGCGCCAAATATGTGTCTGACAGGCCTCAGGTCAGCCTCACGGTGTTAACAGTGTAAAATGACAATCTGTTGAGATTTGCCCTTTGATCCAGGGCTGAATAATGGACTTGATAACATAAATGTAATATACGTGTCTGAAATTTGTTTTCAACTGCAGGGTCCCTTCATAAATGCATTTTTAAAATGAATGGCATGACAAGATTAATGTATTTTTGGCATTTAAATGATTCCTATCTTACATACTCACACCTCTTATACAACACTGATAAAAAAATATGAGCTATTATTTTAGACCTAATATTGGACCTGTAACAATGCTATTGCTCACAGTGATCTCATATCTGCTTTGCCATTACAGGCTCTGAGGGAGTACACCAGTGATGACATGAACGTTGCCCCCGGTGACCGGGTGTGGGTGCGAGGCTGGTTTCCCATCCTCTTTGAGCTCTCTTGCATCATCAACCGCTGCAAGCTTGATGTACGGACGAGGTGAGACGATATGTCCCAATTCTGCAGTTTCAGGGCAATGTGCGTTTCAGTTGGTATGCACTGGCCTTAATGTTGACTGAAAGGTGTCAAAATGTACTATATGTGAGTTTGTGTTGTGGGTCATAATATAAGCAGCATATAGAATTCTCTGTACTTGTGTGCATTTTTGGAAAACGTTTGTAAGCTCTGACATATGTCGATGCTCCAAGTATGGATCATTGTCATGAAGTGTGTGTGTTTGTTTGTTTCAGGGGTCTGACGGTTATGTTTGAGATCATGAAGAGCTACGGTAGCACCTTTGAGAAGCACTGGTGGCACGACCTGTTCCGGATCATCTTTCGCATCTTTGACAACATGAAACTCCCAGAGCAACAAACCGAGGTGAGACCAGCAAAGAGACTGAAAGTTTACCCCTCTTCCTGGATCATGCGTTTGCTATGGTGTGAATGCACGCATAGCTCTGTACTTTATTTTTTCATTCTTTAACTTATTATTGCTTTTCATCTTGGTAATTGTAGAAGACAGAGTGGATGACAACAACCTGCAACCACGCCCTGTACGCCATCTGTGACGTATTCACACAGTTCTATGAACCGCTCTGTGAGATCCTGCTAGAAGATCTTTTCACCCAGCTACAGTGGTGTGTCAAACAAGGTAGGCCAATGGCATCACTTGTCACATACTATCCTTTGGGCCGATGACCTTGCAGAACCATGTCAAGATCGGTTTCCAAGGTTTTTAGAGAACCTTAGACATTGATCATGTCAGCGACATAATGCCAGTAACTCTATAGCTATGGAAAAAGTGTCAAGTCAAGTGGGTTTTATTGTCATATCTGCCATATACACGAGATAGCGAGATGAAATAACGTTTGATCATGGATTCAAGTGGTGCTACATTTAAGATATATAGAAAGACATTTGAGACGGGCTACAGTTAGTGCACTTAAGCTACATTTAGTGCACATAAATTATAAATATACATAAAGTGCGTCAGACAACAAGACAGGGTATAAGTAGACTTCTAACAGAGCACTGATTGTTGTGAGATAGGTTCACAGTGTGGTGGAGGTGGAACCACACGTGGTGGAGTATTAAGCAGCATAGAAAAAGTGCAGGTGTGCATTCAGTTCAGTGTGAATAAACATATCATGTTTTGTTGTTCAACAGTCTGACTGCTTGAGGGAGGAAGCTCTTCCCCATTCTGGAAGTGTGGGCAGTTATACTGCTGTACCTTTTCCCTGATGGCATTAGGGAGAGCAGTCCATGGGATGGATATGTTGTGTCTTTAACAATGCTTGTGGCTTTGCGCAGACAGTAGGTGTTGTAGATGTCGGAGAGTGGGGGCTTTCTTTATGAAGTATTTTGTGTTCTTGGTCCATGTGAGGTTGTCTGTGATGTATATGCCCAGAAACGTGTCCTGAACAGTCTCAACTGGAAGGTTGTTTATGGACAGTGGGATCTATTTGCCTGGAGGTCTTCTGAAATCCATGATTAGTTCTTTTGTTTAGTCTACATTGAGGGACAGGTTGTTGTGAGCGCATAGTGGTGTCCTTTCAACAGAGTGAACCAACTCTATTGTGCCTGTATGAAATGCTTGTTTTCAACATCTCTCTGGGGAGAGCAACTGGATACAGTGAGGAGGGTTCCTTATTTACAACTGAACTAATGGAAATCCTTCCCCCTCACAGATAATGAGCAGCTGGCTCGATCGGGTACCAATTGCCTGGAGAATCTGGTGATCCTGAACGGCGAGAAATTTAGTCCTGAGGTCTGGAACATCAGCTGTATCTGCATGCTGGAGATCTTCCAGATGACCTGCCCCCATGCGTAAGGCATTACTGTTAACTCCATCAGTATCTGTGTAACCTGTGTACTGATCAGTCCCTCATAAGCATAGGCTGCGCTCTGTGACACACAGTGCTGGGTCTGTACAGTATCGAAATCTAGAACTTCATTCAACTACATTGGTCTTCAGAGTTTCTGTTAGTTTGATTTCGGAGAAATATTGAAGGATTACAAACTTTTTTTAATGACACACACAGTGTTTAGACAGCATCTACTGACAATTACATTCAGAATTATTTATGAGTGTTTGAAATGACTTTTCCCCCCTAGCTTGTTGACATGGAGACCCGCAGGGCAGGAAGAGGAGGTGGGAGATGGGAAACACATGGTAAGAGAACAATATTTCAAGCCAACATAAAACTTGCCCCCCCCCCCTACACACACACACACAAACACACACACACACACACACACACACACAGACTGACATTAGTAATACTTACTGACTGTTATAGTTTGATGTCTGGGTTTCATGACTGATGATTGATGGTTCCATGTGTTTTTGTAAGTCTGTCCCGGTGCCTCGTGTATAATCTGTTTGGTGTATGTGTTTGGGCACAGGATGTGGATGTAGACACCCTGTCCCAGTGCAGCTTTGAAAGGACGCTGTCTGACCGTGGACAAAGTCAGATGTCCACCGCCAGTGACGAGACCTGGAAGGGCAAGTCCCACACCAGTAAGTCATCAACCACACCCTCCTCTCTCCCAAGGCCCATATCACACTCTGCACCTGTCCATAAACTTGGTGAAGTTAGAGAACATCTCCCACTGATTATTCTCATCAACCTATCTACTCCCTATACCTCTTTTTCTATGTTCCACAGATATCCATAGATAGACCAGTGATTATTAATGTCTCTCACTCTGTAGCTATCTTTGACTTCTCTCCGTTTCCAATATGTTTGTATGTATGTCCAATATGTTAATCTGTTTGATATGCTATCATGTCATCCATGCCGGGAGTCTGGATTCATGTTTTTACTCTGTCTACTCCATTCGTCAGTGATTCTTCATGTGTTCTCTGCAGGGGTGTCTGACCAGAAGCTCTTCGCTGGTCTCCTTATCAAGTGTGTGGTGCAACTGGAACTGATTCAGACCATCGACAACATTGTCTTTTTCCCAGCCACTAGCAAGAAGGAGGATGCTGAGAATATGGCAGCTGCACAGGTGTGTAGCCAGAGAGAGGCTTCACCTGAACACATTTTTGTACACCCTGGAGTTATTTACTTCTACACTTACTTTAGTCTTGTTTGAAATATTATATTGTCTTGTACTATATTATTATTATTATTGAATTATTAAATTTTTTCTGTCATGAATTCAGTTTTCCCCCATTCTGAATTGTTCTTGGTCACCCACAATCTCATAGAAATGTTACTATTTTTTTTGTTTTTGCCTAGCATCACTTTTGGCTTTTAACAACTTTTTTTGTACAAAGGGTCTACCCATTTGGTAGCTAGAAACGATTGATTGCTGGAGGTGAAGTTTAAAAAGATTGGATCAGCCCTTGACTGATAGCGTTCTAGCTCTGTATTCACAACGATCTCCTCTGTTCGCTGATTGGATCCGGTAAAAATTCCACCAGAGACAACGGGCTTAGTGGGATCCAATCCAGACTAGCACTGTAGGGAGATGAGGATCGAGGGGAAGTGCGTAGGAAGGCATGGCCTGGCTAGAAATAACATGACTTGACTTGAGCTTTTATTTATTTTATCAACACAAGCATGCTCCTTTATGTCAAAGCATATTAGTATATGCGTACCAGTAGGGTAGGAACATCCTCACTGCACTGTATTGCAGTGCAAACTAGTAATAAATAATAACAGATACAGCACACTAAGTGAAGTTGATGGTGCATGGCTGCACTCTGTCTCTCCCCCACAGAGGGATATGCTGGAGGAGGGAGAGGAGATCTCAGGAGAGGCAGATCAGGGCATGTACAAACACCTGGCCTCACAGCATCTGTTCAAACTCCTTGACTGCCTGCTTGAGTCACACACCTTCGCCCGAGACTTCAACTCCAACAATGAGCAGAGAACTGCACTCTGGAGAGCAGGTAGGTCTGATGATGATCCACCCTATTGACAGACAAATGCATTTACTTACTAATATTTGTGTACTTGGTACTTTCTGAACCCTTGGTTATGGGAGTATGTGCACCTACAAGTGGTGTAATTGGCTTGCTTGCTTACTTGCTTTAGCAGTTGAACTTAAGCAGCTCGAGCCGCAGGATGCTCAGAGCTTGTTTTTTGTATGCAACATCTAATGACTGATGATTTTTGTTTGCAATATTTAATGACAATTGACCATAACAGGATTTAAGGGCAAGTCGAAGCCCAACCTGCTGAAGCAGGAGACGAGCAGCCTGGCCTGCAGCCTTAGGATTCTCTTCCGCATGTACTCTGACCAGAAGCTGCAGGACTCCTGGCCAGACATCCAGACCCGCTTATTGCTGTGAGTGCACATCACGTTTTATTGTTTTTCACTAACACAGCCAAAGGAGGAGGAAGGAAACTAGCTTGAGGTGTTAAAGGTCATGCCGGAATGTGCTGAGAAAGATCTGAGAATAGGTTTGGGCAGATATTTTGCAAGCTCATGAAAAATAGAATGGCCCTATTTTGCATGTAAATGGTCATGTCCAGTCTGTTCACTTAGAATCGCTCTTGTTTTGACATGATATGCTATGCTTCAGTGAGAGGCTGAGTAGTGTGTGTGTGTGTGTGTGTGTGTGTGTGTGTGTGTGTGTGTATTTATAGTGTTTGCAGTGAAGCCCTGGGCTACTTCATTAGCCTGACATCAGAGAGTCATAGAGAGGCCTGGACCAGTCTGCTGCTTCTGATGCTCACCAGAACACTCCGACTTCCAGACAACAAGGTACTATATTGGAAACAATGCATGCATTAACATACTAGATTGGAATCAACACATTGTTGAGGATCACACATTTCAATAATTTTACATTATGATACTCGTAATCACATTTCGCTTATAGTGCACTGCAGTCCACCTCCCTACAACTTAGCATGCATAAATTGATATTTCTAAACAGAAGTAAAAATCTGTTCTCTTTGTCATGCATACATAAACATATACCTACTTAAGACACAAATTCATTTTCTGTGAAAGAGCCTTTCTGTGAACTTGCCTTTACCAAAGGAACACTACCACCCTGTTTGCATAAGTGCCATTACACATAGGGAAATGGTTCCCCTGTGAAGTCTGCGCTCCAGTGAGGAGAGCCCCTAATTTAACTTGCTTCCTGGACCCACTTGTGTTTAGTGATCAAACAGGAAGGAGATGACTGATAGCTCAGCGAGTTTGAGAGCTGACCTTTAGGTATCAGAGAGAATCCTGCCTTTACGCAGGCAGAAGGGTGACGGCCTTGGGCTCGGTTGAGCGGCATCCTCCTGAGCAAGGGCTGTTCATTGTCCTCAGTCTAGCTAGAGGATAGCCCCGTCATGCTTTTTTTGCATTTAATTGCAGGAAGAAATCCCTGCCAGTGACGTCCTACTGCAACCGCGACACTGAAAAAATAAACTCCATGGCCTGATTCCAGAGAGCCTTGCTCTGTGTGTGTTGTAAAGAGCATATGCAAACAAACCTTTTTACATATTTACCGATCAGTGAAATTTAAAACATCCATTCATCATTTGGCTGTTTGTCCATGCTGAGGCACTGTATCAGGCCCTTGTTCTACCTCTTTTTGTTGCAAAAGTGAATGACTATGAATTGGTTACAACAGTTCCAGTTATAGTGAGGTCCTCAAAGCCAGAAGTATGGCCTCATAATTGTAGTCTCTACTATTGGTAGATGTCAGGATAAAGGGTACAGTGAGAAAAGTGTGAAGCACTTCAAATGTCAACAATGGTCTTCCTGTCAGTATTGGCTCCTTCCCAAAAAATATGACCCAATGTAAGGAAACAAATAAAGAAGTCATTCATTTTGAATAAATTCACTGTGAAATACTAAATATTTAATATTCAGGTTACTACTGTAGTAAAACTTATAGAAAAGTCTTAAACCTCACAGCAGTGGCTGCCTCACTAAGGCTGTCATCTAACATTAATCCATAACAGATGACTAATACCAAATCTTTTTTCTCCCCCATCAGTTCAAACTGCACGCGTCCTGTTACTACCCCCACCTGTGTGAGATGATGCAGTTTGATCTCATCCCTGAGCTACGCGCTGTTCTGCGCCGTTTCTTCCTCCGCATCGGTTCTGTCTTCCACATCGCCGCCCCAGAGGCCTGCCCCGCCACCCTACAGTCATCACCCTGAACTCTGCACACGAGGACGGTCGGCCACATGGACCCAGTATGAAAACTCTCTGATGGGGCATGGGGATGCAAGGTTGAATGTCCAAGGGCGTGTGTGTGTGTGAGAGAGAGAGAGAGAAAGAGAAAGGGACAGAGCAAGCACAACCCCTGCCCTCTCCCAGGTTTGAGTAAAAAGACTATGCATGGGTCCTGGGAACAGGCAGAGATTGTTGACTTTGGGTTTCTGAGGGTTTTTTGTTTTTGTTTTTTTTCTCCCCCCTCGGGAGAAAACGGAGGCTACTCTAAAGGTTGTCAGTGGCATCCAGCTCCTGACCCTCATATGTTGTCGGAGAGGAGAGAAGAGAAGCACTGGCACTGTAGAGGTCTGCTCTCTACTCTGCACTGGCTGTGTACATCATCCAGTGTCATCCAGTGATGTTCTTGGAAGACAGAAATCTTATAACAATAATTTATTCCAGTCATATATCCTGGGTTTTTGTTTGTCAGTTGTTTTGTCTGTTCTGTGTATATTTTTTGTCAATGATTTTCTCTATGCTTTTAAGACTGGGCAAACAAGGAAATCAAATAGTGTCGGGAAAGTCAACTACAAAATACCATATCACCTTGTTGGTTTATTTGTTTAGGCAGTTTGCAGCTGATAAACAAATTTTGTGCCTGGAATTGATATCAACAAATGTAAAGAAAAAATGACTCTGGACTGATTGATATAGAACGGTTTGAGCAATGGTCCTCATCACTGTCTTTTCTCCCACCCTTTTAATCTGCAAAAACAAAAATTGTTCATGATGACAAAGTAAGCCAGCACCTCTAAACATGAGTATCGACATCACTAAACTCCTTCACACATGCAGACACACTGATATACACACCCAAATGCACACACCTGTTCTATTTTTTACTGTGGAGGATATTTTTTATTTCATGTTTTAATTCTGTTCTTTACATTCCTCCTCTCCTTGACTTCAACATTAGATACATGCTTGGTTGTTTTGAAGCAGTGGGATTTCTAAAGTTAATTGAAGAGAGTGAAAATGATTATAAGGTGATGGCACCTACAAAGACTTTTGTACTTGACAAATAGTTTTTATTTATGCTTTTTGTTGTCCTTCCTATGATTGTGCTGCAGTGGCTGTATGAAAAGGAATGCCAACAAACTCGCCTGTTGTTATGCCCAAGTGAACATGGAAAAGTGCTTGTTCACTGTATACAGTAAATTTCCATTACTTGCGAACCCTCAAACCATCAGTATTGAGCCTTCAAATTATCTTGTACAATGTAACCCCCCCTCTCCTTTTTTTAAATGAGGATATTTAATTCTTTGAAGTGCATTTAAATATTTTCTGAGAAGCATTCCTTCCCTTAAAAGTATGGATGTCTACTTTTCCTTCCCTGATATTGGGGAATATAAATATATATAAATATATATAT
Organism: Tenualosa thibaudeaui; assembly: GCA_027481765.1. NCBI lineage: Eukaryota > Metazoa > Chordata > Actinopteri > Clupeiformes > Clupeidae > Tenualosa > Tenualosa thibaudeaui. The sequence goes on from JAIFZK010000005.1 coordinate 11,814,338, forward strand.
AGTATATGAAGAAAAAACTGTAAAGTTTTCATGTAATATAGAAAAAAATAAATGCGATACTATAAACAAAATGTGACGTAATCTTCCAAACATTTGGTGAAGTAACCAATAAAGTTTCAGCTCTGATCAAACAACACGACCATTAGCCTGATCTATCAAATAGTCTGTGAAAATCCATTTGGTGGAAATGTTAAAATGGGGGTTGTTATCCATTATTCCTCATCAAAACTGACCTAACTGGAATTGGAATGTTAAGGAATGAGCATTCTAAAGAACATCTAATTCCATAAAACCTAACATTGAATTTTAGAATCTTGGATTTTCAAGGAATTCTTAGATGAGTTCACTGTGTCTGAAAACATGTTCTAGCTGTAACTGTAAAATTTCAAGATTTTCTTTGTTTTATTTCAGTTCAGTGTTCAGTGGTTTTACGTTTAGTGGTACAGGTCAAAACGGTTTATCTATACAAATTATTCATCAATTTATACTGCTATGTTTTCTGCATGGGGAGGATAAAGGTGGGATAATTTTATATCTTTATAATATAATTATATTTTTTTAGGCTGTTCACTTGATTTGCCTACATACTATATGATTATATGAATTACATGGTATGGAGGAAGATGGGGCATGATGTTATATCACATCTAGAGGGAATTGCATTTAGAAAAATTTAGGCTCTCTGCCTTGGACCATGACCCACACATACTGTAGGCCTGTATAGTGTATTTGTAACATTCATTGAGAAGTTTCCCACTAACTCCACACCATGGACACATGCCCCATAATTCGTAATTAGCATAATGTAAATTCTAGATTTGTATTGTATAGATCAAGAATGACACCCAACTGCCGAAACTATGCTAGGCCTACAGTTTTTGGCCTTTGACCTATGCATAAATTATCGCAAATTTCCAGTGTTCCACCACTTGGACTTCCCTGGACTTTTAGTAGGCCGAAGGGAAACTTAAACTTAAACATCCACCCCGTAAACTACGTGGTAGTTTATATATCACTACATATCATATACACGTATTTCTAGTGATATTAAGAATTTCTGGAAACATGTCATTAAATAATGTTGTCTGTTGTCAGAACTCTTGATTACATTCTTTACGGATAACGGCACGAGATAAATTCGAGCAATTCGAGTAAATTCGAGCAACAAAAGACAGCGATAGATGAACCACAGCGTGGCGCTGCCTTGTAATGAACGCATGGAATGTACGCCAAGCAATATCAGGGTAACAAAGGTTACCATAGAGCGTCCAAATTCTTTGTTTTGGGGTATCTTACTTTACTTGTGTTGTGATGGCTAGCTAACTGCCATGATAGGTTACCCTGTGGTCTCAGACGAATAACAACGTAAGATTTTAAAGATGCCACTATTTCATACACCTTTGCTGTGGAACAGGGTAGCAGACCGGTAAGTCTTGTTTGCGATATATTATATCAATCAATGTTTGCTAATGTTTTAACGCTATTCACATTAGCGATGTTCATGAGAGAGCACAGAGAAAGCTAACAAGTTAGCTTATATTATCTGGTGGATTTTTGAAAGAGACCGGGGAATATAATTTATAAGGGGCGGGCGGATAACGTAAATGTGTTCATACAATCATGGAACGGAATAATAGAAGATGTTAGTATACAAGGATGACTATCCAACAGTAGTTTTAAGGCTGCCTGCGAGGTTTATCTGTGCCTCGTTAATGTCGCTCAGTTGGTTGTACTAAGCGTCATTCACTGTCAGAGTTGAGGGCGGAACATCCGTATGCCTGTCTGGATAACCAATGCTGTAGAACTGGGTTTACCATACTGTATCCTTTCGTTTGCTTGCCACTGCTGCACTAGAAATGTCGGATTTTATCTCATCCCGACTGGAAATAGGCGCACCTAAAAACAAAATCATGCTGCAAATCAGGGATTTCCTCCACGAAACATACTGAGTAAGTGGAACCAAGTTAGCTTGTGGTCCAGACGGCAACGTCTATCATTTTAACGTTTATTATGTTGTTTTATTGTATATATTATGTTTTGGGGACATTATTATTGCGAAATGGCAAGCTGTAGTAAAGCCATGTCAGTGATCCTTGCCAGCTAATGGGAGAAACTGACGTAGATAGCCAGGATTGCACAGGAAATGTAGCCTACTCATGGGTAACACGAATTGAAGGGAGCCAATGTTAACGTTAGGTTACGTTAATGATGTGAAGCCATGTAATTTGTTATGTGAAAAAAAACTGTTTTAATACGATAAAAACTTTAATCTTCGTTTGTAGTGGGCATGTAAATTCAGTTCAGTCAGCCATACGTGAATTAGCTACGTGTCAAAGGGAAAGCTGTGGCCTAGTGTTATATAAAATGTTATATTATTCTGTTAAGTGAATATGCGTAATCCACAGTTGTTGGCCTGGAAATGTGTAAGGGGTTGAAAATACTTTTTTGATTTATCTAGGTAGATCTATACTGCAGTTTTTGCAGCTGGCTAGAACACTAGCTGGGCATATGATGTTAGTTGAAGTGTTCGTGATGGTAGTTTCCCTTCCGAAACCGTCCTTTTCAACTAAACCTATTTATTTGTTCATTGAACTCCTAAGTCGTACATTAGTTTGTACATGTCTATAATAACCTGTTAGAAAGGTTTCAATACATGACAGCTCTTGTCTGAAAAAAAAAAACTCAACCAGCCGTCGGTTGTAGATGAAAGGGATGGACACTTCTTGTTACGTAATGGTGGTAGGTTGGGCTCTAAGCCAGGGACGTTTATAATAGGCCTATCCTATCGGAGAGAGGGGAGGTTGGGCCGGGGAGGTTCCTGGGGTCTGGTGTATTCTTCTCACACTTTAGTCTGTGCGTAGATAGTTCAAGGGTAATAAACAAAATACCAACGCTTTTGTCCGCTGACTCTTGAGCAGCGAAGAGCGGGGAATAAAAGATCGCCTTGGTTTTACTTGGTAAGAAGACGGATACTAACGTGGTATTTTGTATATTATTTGCAGACTGACAGGTCACGCGGGTGTTGACATATCCTCCTCGTGGTCCAACTAAGTTTACCAATTCACCCTCTTATGTTACAGCAAAGTGTGTATGTTAAAGCAGTAGAGTGGTCCATGCTCAATTCACCACGTTCGGTAATATCAGTAGTTATTGAGTTTTTTTGGATTGTAAACACTAATAAGATTGATGGCACATTAACCGTAATGTTTTACAAGAAGTATAAACGTGTTTTTTCGTCTTGGTGTAGAGGTATGAAAACCATTGCCCCTTATGTCGAATGTTGTGTCCATGGAGCGTGGTCTAATGTAAACAACTGTAACATCTCCAAATAGTGCCTGATCCCGAGCAGGACACGCTTGCTTACCAGATGTACGACGCATTGCATGTGCATTTCGTTGTTATTCTGAGCACTAAATACAGCATTTTAACATTTTGAATAAAGAAATGTCTTGTCTAACGCTTGCTAGCCAGATAGGCTATCTCCGATACGTGCAAGACGTGTGTGTATCACATGCAACTGTAGAGTACCCAGTCACATCGTAAATTATATATTTTTCATGTCACATACCACCTCTCTGATAAACACGGATAATTGACCATCGCAAATGTCATAATCACCATAAAGGAGGATAGGGATTCACGCAGAAGCATTTGTGGCGTGGTGCGCGAGTGGGTTCCACCACACGGTTCTCACGTGTTTGTCAGCGCTTTAATTTCCTTGCACGGTCAGTGCCCCGATCTACCTCCCGCCACGCAAGGCAGATCCATGTGCGTTTTTCTTTTTAAAAGAAACGATTCAGTGAGTGGATGTTTTGACGAACGAGGGAAGGTGATGTTGCTGGAATATTAAGATGCAAGTAGCTAAATTGTCTGTTGCTCGGTGTGACATTTATTCATCCACGTGAACTCAAGAAGTTAGTTCTACTTTGATTGGATGTGTGTCTCACGAATCGCCGTGTTGCGTAAAATACACCAGTTATCCGTCTCTGTATAACAGATTGTCCATGATACAGCCTGGATCAAATATGGCAATCAGAATTCTATCCACGCTGTCCCTGCAAACTCCCTAGCTGTTTAAAATTCACCCGTGTCAAGGTCAGTGGAGACTGGACTTCTTTCTTCTGTTTTTGAGCCAGAGGCTGGGGGAAAATGTAGTGCTAGTGAGGAAGGGCGGCAGGTGATCGCGCTACCATATGCTCCATAGCTTCTGCGCGCACCCAGCCAGCCAGCCAGCCCCCCGCCCCCCAATCAAGGCGGAGACTCCAAAGACGACTTCTCTCTACCACTGTCAGATTTCTATCTATACTTACCTTGCCCACTGTGTGTAGCCTACTAGAAGAGGAATTAAAAGATAGCAGATTTCCAGCTTAGGTCTTAACTTATTTCTGTCTTCTCCTCAGGTTATAAACCAGTGGTGCAGCCCTGTTTTTGTTTGCTTCTTCTGGGGCAACAAAGAGAGGACTCCAATGAGGATCGTCAACAGTCCCCCTTGTTCTGGTCCTTGATGTCAGCGGAAACAGCTTGGGACGCCTGAAGCCACAGACAGGTGGAGCAAGCTCGGAGGGTTGGACAAGTGGCATCCACTGTGGAGGTTATCCTATTTAAAGTTGTAATAAGTCCATTTAAAGAGGCAATTATGACTGAGCGGGAAACATCTTACAGCAACAGAGAACTGGTGCTGTTTTATATAAACCACAAATTGTCCCAGAGGAACTATCCTGTTAGCCACATTGGACTCACAGAAGGCACAGTTCGGACTGAGGGGGGACAAGAGGATGGGGAGGGTGAGCCAGGGAATGGGGCAGCAGCGGTTACCACAACAACAACGACCCCTCTTCCCAACGGGTCTGCCAACGGCACAAGTGCGCAGGGGGGTGCGTCCACACCCCCACGGTCGCCAGCGGCTTCTTTGGCCGGTTTGGACGCCGTCAAGGAGGCTCTGCGGGACTCTGCCAACGAGTTTGAACTGCGCTACGCTCGGGCATTCAGCGACCTCTCCTCGCAATTGCACATCACGCCTGCCACCGCCTACCAGAGCTTCGAGAGTGTCATGGACGAGGTGTTCCGGGATGGCGTCAACTGGGGTCGTGTGGTGGGCCTGTTTGCCTTCGGCGGAGCACTGTGCGTGGAGTGCGTGGAGAAGGAGATGAGCTCTTTGGTGGGACGCATCGCCGACTGGATGACCGTCTACCTGGATGAACACATTCAGCCGTGGATTCAGAGCCAAGGCGGATGGGTAAGTTGTTCCTGGCAACCCTCTGATGCCCGTCTCTCTTCCCAGTCTTTAAAAGATTTGCAGGAGATTTCTGTCAGCTCTATTCAAAGATGGGAAAGCGAGGCTCTGACCTATAATTCGGATAGAGAGACTTTAGAATTGAGTCAGACTTGGAAAAGACCATGGCAGCGGGTGGGCCAGATTTGGGGTCATGTTGATGTCAGCCTACCTTTCCCCATCTTAGTCCAAGAGGACATTACATTTGTCTTTAGGGCTATTTCGGGGTCCTTGTGCTCAATGATGCAATCAGTCAGTACTGTGCATGATTGATTGGGTGATTGATTTTAGATTTTCTTTTATTTAGGGTGTTGTGTAATTAAATCTTGTGCTGTTGATTGGACTCTCAGATTGTTTATGGTTGGTGAGCACCAGTGGAGGTCACTTAGATAAAAATGGGAATTGCACTGAAATACCAAGAAGTGAGACATTGATCAGCTTCCTCGAGTGTTATCATTGTAACAGCTCGGTTGAAGTAATGCGCTGTGTGTGTATACATGTGTGTGATCAGATCATCACAGGCTCTTTGTCTCTTTGTTTTCAATGTGACTGTTCTTTTCTTTTCTTTTTTTCCTTCTTTCCATTTAGTTTTGCTTTTTTCCCTCTGGTCAGCTGCCCTGTAGATGAAAGCTTTGCTCTCTCTGTAGGGTCATGTGAGAGAGGCTTTGTCCACTTTGTCAGAGCTACTGTTCTTTTATGGAGCTGGAAGCAATGTAGGGGGTCAGTTATGGAGGTGCACTCCATTAGGTCAGCTGTTTCCCCTTTGTGGTAGGCTACAGGTTTATAGGGTGAATGTTTATCAGTGGGGACAGAGGGGGTGGGGAACTAGATAGGCTTGTAACAATGCGCAGTAGGCAATATCCAGTGTGTTGAAGTCAGCATCTTATTGGAAAGGGCATATTGACACTGATGAGGTGGTATGTTAGCTGCTGCCTGATGAGAGAGGTACTGCCAATGTTTGTGGAACCAAAATGTTTTTTTTAGAAAGAGACTTGGGGTGGAATTCAAAGTGTTTTGTTAGCACACCAGCCTCTGGTTGTTTTTTTTCTGGAGTGGTGCTTCCCACTCAACCTGATGTCATTAGAATGTGACTTTTTTTATCTGTCGCACACGGATGTGGGTGTGGGATATAAAAGTTGAACACACCTACATGAAACATCGGGATGGTTTATGTAGGTGTGTTGAACTATGTCATATCATCAAAATAAAGGTCACATTTCACATATCCTTAGGAGTCATTGATGCGTGCATAAGTGCACATTTATCCCAAAGGTGTCAGAGGTCTGTATGAAAGTTGGGCTGCAGTAATTAATCGATGAATCAATCTGCCCAATTAATTGATTAGTTGCCCACTATTAAATTAATCAACAATATTTCTGGTAATTAACCATTTTTTAAGGAAAATGCCTCAAAATTCACAGACTACAGTGTCATAAACTTGAAAGTTGTTGGCTTTACTTCCTCTTCCACCACACTAAACTAAATATCTTCTTCATGTGGACAAACAAGGCATTTTAGAAGATAATTTTCGTCTTGGGGAAGCTCCGTTTTTTTTTTTCACCATTTTCTGATGTTTTAGCAAGCAAACAACTAAATGATTCATCTAAAAAACAAAAACAGTCATTAATTGCAGCCCTATGTATTGATGCTTAAGAGTTGCAGTGAGTAATAATATCTGAATGAGCTGAGTGGAGTGCTGATATGAATGGCGTGTTGCTGAGTCTGACAGCTGCAGTTTCGGTTCTCCTTGTGGTTTCTTTAAAAAATAAAAAAAGGCGAAGTATGGATCGTGTGTGTGATGTGCCAGTTGATGTCATTTCCTTATGTGCGAACTTGTAGACAGAGAGAGCGATGTGTTGTATTCTGGTGTATCGGTTGTCAAGACAAAAGCTTTTCAGCACGTCATATACCTTCTCAGCTGGTGTTTAGGGGTTTACTTAAACTACCCTTCTTTGTCTTACTCACACATACACACATACTCACACTAACACACACACGCGTGCACAGTTTCCATTGTGTAGCTATTCATTTGGGGTCAGTGTGATCTGGATCTCTCATATGCATCCCTTTCCATGACACTTTGCGGCAGCGAGAAAAAGTCCCTCTGCCACATCACCCACTCTGTCTATACCCTTATCTCCAGCGCAGGGGTGTCCCCTGTCAGGCAGCAGGGGAAATCTGTCCAGTTGTGTCCCTGCCGTCACACCCACTCACTCACTCATCTCTCGCCACCTTCTCTCCCACACAGCGCTGGTGGTTTGGCGTTAGGCTTTGTACTTTTCATTGTTCTTCTTTTACCTTTCTTTCGTTCTGTCTCATTCTCTTTCTTGCTTTCTGTCTTTGCTTTCTTTTTGTCTCATCACCCCTCCCTCTCTACTCTTTTTCTCCTCCTCCTCTTCTCGTTTTCCCCATACACCTCAGCAACAGCTCTCCACCACACACAAATGTGCACTAACTTACCCACACACACACACACACACACACCCACACACACTGTACACACATCCTCCCCCCCCCTCCCCTACGTATACACACTCACACACAGCGGTCGCACTGTCTGCAACTGTTGGCAGTGAGCAGGTGTGTCCTGGTACCTGGCTGTCGAGCTTAAATCTCCTGTTTGGGCAAGCTTGTCAATGGGTGCGTTCTCTGCGTCTTTGGCAAGCTCTGAAACGACTGACAGTGGCCTCTTTGTCCCCCCCACCCCCACCATCTCTTCACCGCTCCGGTCTGTGCTGTGTCTGTTTCCCCGCTCCCCAGCTCTCCTGCTCTGTTCGCTTGCCACATTTGCCCGTTCCGAGCTGTCGGGTTCTGGAACGACAGAGCAGAGACAGGAAGAGGTTGCTGGGAGCAGAAAAAAACGAGCACAGGACGTGTGACACACTAAAAAGTAAAAAAAAAAAGAAAGAAAGAAAGAAAAGTGGAGACAAAAGAAGGGGAGGCGGGGGGCTTTGGATGATGGTGTCCTACCTAGAGAGAGAGAGAGAGAGAGAAAGAAAGAGAAAGAAAAAAAGAAAGAGTGGAGGATGGGGTCTTGTGTGCATACTCAAATTTTATGCCTTTGTAGTGGCAGTTTGGTTTTTGTTCTACATGTGTGTGTCTGTGTCTGTGTCCTGTGCACACACAGTAATGTATCGTCAGTTTGGGGTCCGTACATTAGCTGGGGAGAGGGGGAGAGGGGAGGTGACAGTGATGCTGACTGGCTGTTGCTGTGAACTGCCTAAGGGGGGGTGGGGGATATTACCAATTAGGAATGAATAATATGAGGGGGCGCTCTCCATAAATGTCTTTGTTCAGACAGGCCAATATTAGATAAATCATTTCCCATCAGAGAGGAACATGGCTTGGGGGGGCAGGGCTAGATTCCACAAGAGAGGGAATGAAAATTGGGACCCCCACATGTCCCATACTGTCATTCTGGTTATTGCTGTGGGTCGCTCCTCCTTCTTCTTTTATTACTTTGTCTTTGTGTGTGTGTGTGTGTGTGGGTTGTGAAATAATTCTTAGTTGATGAGTTTTAAAGGTGCTGCCATCGTAGAATTCAGAGACGCACACACGCTCACTCACTCACTCATGCACAGGATCTGATAACAGACAGGGTTGCATCATGTACATCTTTTACATGCGAGTCTGTTATGTTGTACCCATTTACCACCAGAACTGTTCTCCCACTCCATCACTTTTCTCTCTGTGGCATTTATGTCAGAGCCAGCATCTGTTTGTCTTCTGTCTGGGTAGCCACAGAAGACACCGCTGACAGTCAGATGGTCTCTGGTGGTGGGACAGTGAGCCTCTCATGGGACTTCTCTCTCTCTCTTCCCATCATTCAAGTATCATTCAGTATCATTCAATCTTTTTTTTCTCCGTTCTTTTTGTCTTATCTCTTCCTCTGTCTTTCATTATCCTCCTTCACAGTTCCTTTACCGCCCACCTTGTCTGCATCTCACCTGCATTCTCTCTTCACCTGTCTCTTTTTTTTTTTTAGTCCTTCCTTCCCTTTCTACCTTTCCTCCCTTCTGTTTCTCTTTCATTTTCACTTTCCTTTTTCCCCCATTCACTTTCACTCCTGCCTTGTTGTTTTTATGTCTCCCTTTCACTTTTTCATTAACACACATTCTCTCTCTCTTTCTCTCTCTCTCTCCCTCCATCCATCCCTCCCTCCCTCCCTCCCTCTGGCTGCCTGCCCCTCTCTCTGCTAGTGGGGTGGACACGTTGCAGATTAGACGTGCAACAACAAGCTCCAGCGTCACCAGCGCCACCACACTTATCCCCAGTCTGTCTTCCGTCCCCGTCTCCCCCCATCACCACCACCACCACCACACACACACACACACACACACACACACACACACACACACACTCCCCACTCCCTCATGCAGGCACCGACAGCTCTCTCTCCCTCCCTGTCCTTTCCTTCGTTCCATTTTTCTGTGGTGTTATCAGTTTAGCCATCGATCGGTTGGACATGATCACTCCACGTTCTGAATGGCAATGTCTCTGTAATTCGCCTTCCAACTCCGTCCACCCAGACCCTCCTTCCCCCTCTGCGTGCACAAGCACAGACATACGCACGCACACACACACACACAGACGTGCACACACACACAGACACACACATAGACATCCCTGTGCTTCTGCTGTCAGTCGATCACTGATACATTGGTGTCCCAGCATGTGTGTTTTGAGCAGACGAGTGCGTTTTGGGTATTGGCTTAATTTGTGTTTAGGAGGTGCTAGATGCTTTATTGGGTTTTAAATTATTTTCAGCTAACAAAGGTTTGCTTCCTCCTTCCATGTGTGTGATGATATTTGTTCCCATTTTTTTTTTATTCTCCTTTCGCAGTGTGTGTGTGCCCGCGCGCGCCTGTGTGTGTATGTGAGTGTGTGTGTATGATGGTATGTTTTGCCAGACAAGAGGGTGTAGAGCAGACTGAACACGTGATGGCCTTAAACAAAGGAGCTACGGCACATACACACAAGGGCGCGCACACCCATAGACACACGCATGCACACATTAACACACACACACACACACACACACAGACGTAGACGTATATTCCCAGACGGTCCCTCAGGTGAAGCGCTGGTCCGTAAAGCCGCAGTGACAGTGACAGCCACAGCAGACGGCTGGAAGCTGGGGTGACTGATCTGAACGTCTCTCCTCTCCGTTACCTCCACAGTGTAGTTTGGCGGCGTTCCACCCAACCCCGCCTAACATGCACATCCATCTACCTCAAACTACACACACACAAGCATCCACCTACCTCAGCTACACACACACACATGCACACATACACACATGTTGTCTTTTACACTTCCTCCGCCACCGCCCTTTCACATTGACTTGACTTTAGCATTTGATCAATGCACACCCCCTCCTCACCATACGAGCGCACGCGCACACACTCGCACTCACACACGCGCGCGCGACTTGTTTACGTTTTGTCCGAGCCCACCGTATGGACGCTCTCTTTGTCAGCTTGCGTGGTGTCGCACAGGCTCATTATCATACCCAAGGTCAGGTCTCACCCCTGACCCCTTTGTGCTGCTGAGAATAATAAAGAGGCATCATGAGCAGCCCTCCATACGTACATGCTGCCATTGTGTAGCCTCCACTCACGCTCTTTGTTTTTGGGAGTGTAACATGCGTGACACGCTAACACACACGGGCATGTTTAAGATGGGGTCGATGTTCAGTTAAAAGTAATGTGGCTGTGTGGCATCTGTCGTGTTTGCATGTACGTAATTTGATCCGTGTCTTCATCTGTGTGTGTGTGTGTGTGTGTGTACTGAATGGAGTGTGTGTACTGATAAATGTTTTTTTTGTACAACCTGTGTGCTTTCAATGTGTGTGTATGCACTGGTTTCTAAGTTACTCCTTATCAAATTGTGTGTGTACTGACCTAGAGAATTTATGATTTTTGCATACATTATGTGTGCCTTTGTATTGTCATGGTGCAGGTGGTGTTCTGTTTACATATGTATGTTGTGGAGAAGCGTGTATTTTTTTCATGAAGTGTATCTGTGTGTGTGAGTGCCTGATTTGCCCAGGTGTGTGTGTGTCTGTGTGTGTTTGTGTGTGTAAGACGTTCTGTGTGTCCTTGGTACATCTGTGTACGTATGTGCATGTGTGATTGAGTGAAAACAGCAGCAAACAGATGGTGTGATTCAGTCTCCTCAAGCCTTGTCGCCAGCACATGTGAGAGAGAGGGAGAAGAAGAGAGTGAGAACAGAGGAGGAGGGTACTCAGACTGGGCAATTCCACTTATCAGCAATGCTGGGGGAGAGTGTAGATGTTTGTGGAGGAAAATGCACATTCACCTCCACCTCCAAGAAGATTGGACCGTTCCATTACTCTGGGGTCGGGGGGGAGTTGGCCTGGGTTCATCACAGCTGACGTTTCATGATGGCAAAACCAAATCAGTCAGAGAGAGTCAGAGGTTGGGGCTCTGGCGGGGGGGTTCAGGTATGAAACAGCAGCGCCTTTGCCACAGAAAGATAGCAATGTAGGGGAGAGTAGTGGAAATGATGTTATGATGCGAGATGTTTACAGTAGGTGTTTGCACTTTGGCAAGGTGTGTGTGTGTGTGCATTGGGTCTCATTAGGATTTTACAGTGTGTGTTTAGCGTCCCTAGTGATGTGCTGCTTACTGTGTGCACAGATTGCAGCAGAGATGTTTTCCTCACATTCGCTCTGCCCTCATGACTAATCATGAGCTGTGTGTGTGTGTGTGTGTGTGTGTGTGTCACTTAATTGACAGTACTGCATGTGACGTGTATGTGCATGCATGTGTGCTTGATTTTTGATTTTATGGACATTGCCACACACATGATGTGTATTTCCTGCTGGTGTGTAAATTCACGTGTAGATTATTCTACTTATTTAAGTTTCTGTGTGCATACGTGCATTTCATGGTCTCCCCTCGACAGATTGCCCCATCTCTCTTTCTCTCTATCTCTCTCTCTCTCTCTGTCTCTCTTTCTCTCCTTTTCTCTTTTTATCTCTATCTGTCTCTCCCTCTTATCTATTTATAGGCTCAGGCCGCGTTAGCCACTCATGCGGAAGAGCGACCTGCCGCTTGGTCCAAGCTGCTCCTAATGCACTCTAATTCAGCTTAGCCACCATCGAACCGCAAGGCAATTAGCCACGCCGCAATTAGCCGTCGATAGCACACCTAATATGCAGCTGAGCCATGGCTAACCGGCTAACCTTTTGGCCTTGCTAACGCTCAACCAGCCATCCACAACAATCCAGACTCGGACATTGTTTATTTATTTCACCTTGTCTGGGGTGAGAAGTATGAATGTAGGGTTCTTTAGTATTTCTAAAAAGGTCCCTTTTTTAAGAGTGCAGGATGATATCATTAAGTTGAACTGTGCAAGTGGCAAGATTTAGGAAGTCAAAGATGGAGAAGAAAGAAAAAAATCCCAAATAGAACCTTTAGTCAGTGGTCTGGCAAACCTAAATGCACCCGTATCCAGTATATCCAGCATTTTTTCAACGTACTCAGAATAGAAGGGGAATATTCAGACCCATCCCTTCCTTGCTTTTTGGAACGCAAACAATAAAAGTGTTCCCCAGACGCTGCCAGGAATTGCTTCCCTTCCGGGCATCCTCCTGCCTGGGATCGTGTCATGGGCTCTTATCCGTGCTTAATTCTGCCTGGCTTTGCCTTCTTGCCTCTGCCGTCCCTCCTAGCTGTGGGGCACCGAGCAGCAGTAGTCTGTGCCAGTGCGTACCGTACTGTGCCATGCAGCCCGCTGCCTGCATCATCCTGTTAGCCGGATGTACGACTCCCAACGCTGTGTGTCGGGCCATTTGCAGCCTGAAGCCAGAGGGCTGACTGTCTGATGGCTCTGTGTGTGTGTCTGTGTCTGTGTATGGTTGAAAGACCAAGCCCATGGAGCTAATGGCCTCTGTGTCTCAGGAGGCCTGGGCTTACCTGGGAGACAGACAGAGAGACAGAGATGGAGGTGACTGTGCAGAAATGGCTGCCATCTCCTCTCATCCCTCTCTGGATGTGGGTTGGCGGAGAATGAGGGGGTAGAGAGAGAGGGCAAGAGAGAGAGAGAGGGGGCTGAAGAAAAAAAAACTCTTGTGACTGCTGTTCTACTGCGACTCTGAGCTGGCTTAGCGTAGAAATCAGGTCATGAGCAATTCCCCCATCTCTGTCTGCCTCTCTCTTTCTCTTTTTTCCTCCCTCCCTCTCTCTCACTTTCATTTTCTCTTGCTTTCTCTCTCTCTCTGTCTGCATTTCGGCACTGTGTCACTCGTGTTCCTACTTTCACGCTCTCATTCCTCTTCCCTCATCCTTCTGCTTTCTTTCTCTCTCACTCATCTTCTTCTCTGGCTCTTTGATTGGTCTCTCTCCTCACGTGCCCCTGCCTCTCCTCTTACTCCTTTGTACCTTTTGAATTTCTCATTAGTTTGTCTGCCTGTCCTCCATCTTGCATGTGTGTGTGTGTGTGTGTGCATGTCTGCATGCGTGCATGTTCTCTTTGCATCTGCTCACTTCTCCTGTTCTGGAAGACTATGGCCACCCATCTCTCCCTCTCTCGCTCCCCCTCCCTCCTCTAATCTTTTTTTCAGCATCTGTCCCATCTCTCTTCATCCTCTCTCTCTGTCTCTCATCTCTCTGTCTTGCTGTCCTTCCATCTCTCCTTCCCTCTCCCTCTCTCACTCCCACTCTCTCTCTGTAGCTCATATCAGATTAAGTGGAAAATCGGAGGCCCCATCAACAAGATTAGCACCATGGTTAAACTGTATTATGCCAGTGGAGGACTCAGGACTAAGGGTTGTGCATGTGGTGCGGGCACAGTTGAGTCCAGTGGATCTCAGCTCAGCCACCATAACTATTTGTGACATTGATGACTCCCGTGCTGAGCGCACAAACCAATTAAGACTAATGGCATGGTGTCTGTCTGTCCATCCATCCATCCATGCATCCATCAGGGCGTCATTTGTTCATCTGATCTTTGTTTATCCCTATCTTCTTTTTCTCTCTCTCTCTCTCTCTCTGTCTTTTTTATCTTCTGTCCATCTCTTCTTCCTCCCGTGCCTTGCCTGCCTGTGTACCATGCTGCATATCCTCTTTCTAACACTAATCTCTCAGTGTGTGTCTTGTTCTTTCCCTCTCACCCCCCAACACACACACACACACACACACACACACACACACATACACACTCACTCACAGTGAGTGAAACACACAGATGGACAGATGGCAGGTCCCTGCTCTTTGTTCAGTGGTACAGAGGGCATAGAGATGGGGTTATAGGGTGGTGGTGGCACAGAGGGGTGCTGAGAGCATTAACGAGAGCCATATGACCCTGGCCACACACACACACACACACACACACACACTTGAGCTGGACATTGAAATCACATCTTTTCACACACACACTGTCTGTCTGTGTACACCTAGGCCTACATGTACCTGTACCTGTCATTGAGCCGTGTGCGTGCGTGCGTGCGTGTGTGTGTGTGTGTGTGTGTTGGCTGGCTAGTGATACCCCAGCAGGGATTTGCCTGACAGAATGGGGGCTGATGGTGACACCTCCCCAGTAAAATGTGGAACAGATTGTAGTCTGAGCCCCAGTATCCTGACTCATTAATCTTCACTTAAATTCATTTGTGTGTGTGTGTGTGTGTATGTATATACACTCACAGTGGTTGTGCCCAAATCTGTGTCCAGTTTTCCCTCTGTCGTCACCCAGACAGAAGAACAGCATGTCCCTGTATCTTGCGAGATTGAAACTTCTCAGAAAAGTTTTCTTTGTGACATTTCCTCTCAAATATTTGACCTGGACACTGAAGGCAGTTTCTTTCATCAGATGTCTGACAACAGAGGCCAATCTAATCTGTGTTTATACAGTCCAGCTTGTGAATTTTAGTCGCCTCAGACTGAACTCGTGACTCAACTGTGGCATTGATTTCCACATTGCCATCACACACAAACACAGTGAGAGAGATCGAGGGCAATGTCCGCACATAAACCTGATCTCGCCTGCTTGTTTGTTTGTTTGTTTGGTTAGTTACAAATAGGATGACATCTTTTGGTATTTCAATACATGATCTCATTTTTGCGCTTTCATCATGTCAGCGCACTTTGCTGCCGCTTAGCTTTCCCCTGTTCCTCTCTCAGTCCTACCTCTTGCACATACTGGCCCTCTGTCATAATCCCATGAGCCTCTCGAGCTGCTTCTGCTACGTGACTCTCCGTGACTGACACTTTGAGGAAGGAGGATGCTCTGTCTGTACACTGTGTAATAAACTCTGGCTGACCAGAGCTGGACAGTCCCCTGATGGCATGGTGAAAGTCAGGAAAGCACTCAGACTTTCACCCCTCATTTGAATGATGACACACACACACACACACACACACACACACACACAAGCATGCCTAGCTGTACACTCTGAGCATGTTTTAAGACACAGTGACCAGATTGCAGCACTTCCTTTTTCGAAACTTTTGCCTGTCACATGCTGTATCTTGTCTCTTGTAAGCCTTTCTTTGCTCCCCGCTGTGGTCGCTGGTCTTACCAAGCGAAGCACTTCACCTCTCTCTCTCTCTCTCTCCCTCTCTCTCTCTCTCTCTCCCTCTCTCTCTCTCTCTCCCTCACTCACTCACTCACTCACCACCAGAATCAGAGTGATTTGCCAGCCTCGTGCAGTGAGTCAGCGAAGGCTGACGCATGCACGCAGAGAGAGCATGCGAGTCCTCGGCAGGAGGACCACTTCACCGCCGCGAGCATGTGTGTGTGTGCGTGTGTGTGAGAGTAAGTGCGCATGCGTGTGTTCACACTTAATGACTCATGATCTCGGAAGTGGGCTTGAAAAGAGTTTGAGATTACTAGGTGTCAGCAACAGCAGAACAGACCAGACCAGATCAGATTATTCTTTTCTCAGAATCACTTGGCTTCCATAGCTTCTGCTGAGCAGAGCACTCAAGCCACCCTCCTGTTCAAGGTCCTTGATGCCTCTCAGTCTTCACGTCCCTCTGAGCTAAGTTTTGGTCTGTAGAGTTTTCAATGACAGTGGACTCAAAAATTCAACCTTCCAAGTCCCCCATTCCATCTCAGGAAATCCTCGTCTCGTGTCCTACAGCTGGTGGTGCTACTAGGTGGCTTGAATCACATCCACCCTCAAAGCTCCCTCCCACCTCTACTGGATGCTTTTGCTGATCAACGAGGCCTTGCGAGCTTGAAGGGTGAGCAAGCCACATTCCCTGTCCCAAGCAGCAGGGTTATCTTGCCGTAAACTATTCACTGTTTTATGTTGAAATAGAGCAACAAGATGGTTCTCATGGCCCACAGAAACAGGAAAGTCTTGTTTCGGCATCCCAGGAATGTGTGTCTCATCCTTGGTCACCAAAAAAAAACAACAAAAAGCTGTTTCCTCTTCTTTTTTTTTTTTTTTTTTTTGGGGTTAGTCACAACGAAGTGCTGAAGTCCTGCTGACACACTGGTCAACCTTTTTTGATTGTAAACTGTATTAGGAAGCCATCGATCAGAAGGGTTGCCATGGGGAGGAGATTCAGGGGTCATTCTGGTGCAATAGAAACCAACCAGTGAGTCACTGTGTGTGTGTGTGTGTGTGCGTGTGTGTGTGTGTGTGTGTCTCAGAACAATGCACACAATACATTGTATACAGACAGGAGAATGAAGCCTACAGCTTATGCATAAGCCTACGCATCACACAATCGATCACGCCATTGCTTTTTTGGTTTCCATGGCAACCATGCGTAGGATTTTCCCATCAAAGGGTCCTCTCTCTCTCTCAATCAGCGATTCTCTAAAGCAAGAGATGATACACTCCACCCAGCCTTGAACTTTTCCTCAGTAGCAGTAGTTTTCAAGGGCTTTTGTCAATCATGCTATCCAGTGCTAAGTGATACTGTGCTACATGTGTGTATAGACCTGTGTGTGTGTGTTGAAAGCTTTGTGCACGTTTGGAAAACACCCAGAAGGCATGGCTGCCTAGCACCTAGTTTCCCATGGGAACCAGGAGTGAAAGCCCTAGTGGGTATTTATGCTCTTGAGTGGAGCTGAGAGTGCTTGTCATGTGTGTGACAGTGATACCTTACAGTACTCTAGATACCTCAAAGAACATTCACTTTGGTTCCTTAGTTGCTGTTTCCTTTAATGTTGGTGTCATCTCTCTCGCTCATGTCAGTGTAGACCCCTCTCTCTAATACACACACACACACACACACACACACACACACACACACACACACACACACGTCTACCTTTTCTAAATACATATATTAGCATCAATGTCTGTTTAAGTGTGAGTGTAGGCCTAAGTAATGTCTTGTAGCAGCGTGTGAGTGGGAGTGAGTGTTGCGAAGCACAATGTGAGGGCAGGCTCCCTCTGCATTGATGTTCTGCCTCATTGACTCCGTCTTGACTTGTTTTGCCATTCATTAACATTAAGGAATTTTGTGTGTGTGTGTGTGTGTGTGTGTGTTGATGGGCTAGTTAAATTGTTTTTGTGACTCTACTGACTGGAGTTAATCTTTGAATGGCTCGAGGTTTGGAGGGTTGAAACCTCTGCTTACACACAGAGAGTTCCTAATTAACCACATTGTCAGTGGATAGGCTACTGTAAGTACATTAGGTACTTGCTTACACTTTGGAGACCATTGGGGAACAGTGCTGAGGAGAGACTGGATACATGTGCACATGCACACTTGTGTTACTGTTGGCCTTTATGGACTTTTACACATGTTGTTTAGTTTGTACTGCTGATAAAGGTCTATGAGTTGGTAACAGTTAAACTAGTGGAGTTGCACTCTCACCTTTTTAGACTTGCCTGAACATGTTAGAGGTTTATGATCCAAAGTTGTACCAAATGGCTTTTGTAACTACAATGGCATTCCTACATTTCCTGTTACTCAGACTGTACTACAGGGCATGATGAGGTGTGTGTGTGTGTGTGTGTGTGTGTGTGTGTGTGTGTGTGTGTGTGTGTGTGTGTGTGTGTGTGTGTGTGTGTGTGAACTGCACTTATTTCACCCTATCAGGGCTGTGGTAAGGCGTTGGCTTCCCTTCTGTTGAATGTAATCGACATGTCAAAAGGCCTTGCATTTTTTAGGAGCCTTAAAGCAGTCACTAACTAGACTATTGCTGGCTCACACACACTAACTCTGTCTTGGTTCACAATGAGGCGTGGCGTGGCACATTCTTTATGCATCTCAGAACTCATGAGGTCTTGATTGTATTCATAGACATATGTGTGTGTGTGTGTGTCACCTTTTAGATTCGTATAGTTGCCTGCACCATCAGGGTGCAAGCTCAACACACTAGCCTAAGTGACAGAGTATTTGAACCAGTACAGAGTATTTGAACCAATCAGCTTCATTTTATGTGTTCTGTTGGCAGTAGGTTTGTGATGATAGGCAATAGGATTGGTGATGTGCTCCTAGCGATAATTACACCACCGTGGTAGAAATTAGTGTCTGATGTGTGTTGACTAGATATTTATCTCAATAAATACAGTTGTATTAATGTACTGTACTTCCTAAGGTCAGGAGAGTTATGGGTCTATGGGTCTCTCTCTCTCTCTCTCTCTCTCTCTCTCTCTGATAACCTCTCGCGGTCTCCTCTCGACCGTTCTTAGTGATGTGTACGTTATCAGTCCCCACCACTCTGTTGGCGGCCCCCTCCTCTGCCTCTCAGAATCAGTTCCCCTGAACTGGCTTTCTGAGTTTTCCTTAGAACACCCCCCCCCCACACACACACACACACACAGTGTGCATCCATTTGCATGAATACAGACAGATTGACCAAATAAAGAAAATACGCACGCACATGCACACATGCACACACACACGCACAGATGTGACTGCAGGGCACCTACAAGATCTGTTCTGTTGTTTCCCACAATTCTTTCTTCAGAAAACTGAGACCACCGGCTTTCAGATAATTGCGTTTCCCAGGTTACCTCTTTGTGATTAAGGTGAAAGGTTTTTTTTCCCCCTCCCAAAATGTGAAGCTGTCCTGTGCCTGACGCCAGTGACACAGGGTGGCAGATGAAACGTGATAACCCTCGCCCCCACACAGAAGCTCAGCGGAAGGTCTGGATCTCTGTCACAAGAGATAAAAGTGCCAGGCTAGTAGCACACAAGTGTGTTTGCGTGCCAGTCTGTCTCTCTCAGCCCCTTCACCTCTACCAGTCCGCCCTAACTCAGTTCCAACTCCTGAGAACTCACCAACTCAAACACCACAGAAGGGAACCCACCGTGGCCCACAGAGCCAGAGGTGGCTCTCTTTCCTCTACCCCCTATAATTAGGCTTTTGGCAAAGGTTTAAAAAGTGTCCTCCTGAGTGTATGGTTAGTAAGGGAAAATACAAGCAAATATTTTTAAAAATCCCACAGAAGAGATGGGTCTCGGTTTCGCTAGATAGGCCATTGGTAGATGATGAGAAGGGGAAGAAAGTTTTAACCTGTTTTTTGTTCTGCTGGTCCGTCTTGTTTTTAACCCTCTTCCCACAGCTCAGGTTCCATCTGGTTCATTCTTTGTCTTGTCAGAAAGGCACTGGTAGGATGACATCAGTAAAAAGAGTGTGTGTGTGTCTGTGTGTGTGTGTGTCCAAGCCCCAGGAATGTGAATGACACAACTCCTATTTCGTAATCTGAGCTCCATGCCTGGCATATTTTTGCCCATGATAAATGGTTATTTGTTAAGAATTCTTCAAACTCGCTCCCACTAGCAAACAGAGACTGAGGAGCAGATTTAGAATTGTGACAAGTAGCGGTTAGTCTATGGAATTCCAGGCTAAAGTCCATGATTTTTGAGCTAGCTAGCAGAAGACTTTTTTGTTTGTGTCCCCACTAAGTGCACGGTTGTGCTCAGAGTAGGAGGGCCTGTTGTACAAGCTCATATAATCCAAAGCTTTAGTACGAGTCCCAAATTCTGCACCTAGGAGGGAGGAATTCATGCTGATAGATGTGCTCCCTCTGGTGTCAAGAAGAGGTACTGCAGTTGCTGGTGCAACCAAACTGCCTGACTCAGGGGTGGGGCTAGGGAGGCCACTGCCGGGAAAGAATGTGAGATGCAAAAGTGATTTGGTGGGATAACATCAAAAACAAATAATTGTCACCATGGAGATAAAATTAGAGCGGTCCACTCTCTGTCGAGTCAAGTGATGTGATATGACTCATATCATATAATTTATCTTTATTTTCTTCTCACTTCACTTTTTGAATCAATGGAAATTTTTGAATCAATGGAATTTTTTGCTCTCCTTGGTTTTATGGAAATTACTTGTCACTTTGCCACAGTGCTTTTTTTCCTACTCTTTTTGGTCTAGCCTGTGTGGTAGCTCTGTGTGGTTTCACAGGGAGGGGCTCTCCTGGGAGCTTGTGTGTGTGTGTGTGGTGGCTTGCATGTGTGTGGTGGCTTGCGTGTGGGTGAATGGTGGTGTCCTGACAAGACGTGCATGTGAAATCCCAAAACCTGACCTTATCTGATCACAGATCCACATCTGTTTTTATTCTCAACGGCAGATTTTACATTTCAACTCCCAACACATGACTTAACGTGTCTACTGCTGCATGGTGTCATACTGCAAAGTAGAGTCGAGCACAGTACACTCACCTTTGCACTCTCTCTCTCTCTCTCTCTCACTCTCACTTTGTCTCTGCAGGATCGGTTTGCTGAGATCTTTGGGAACGATGCAGCCGCAGAGGACAGGAAGTCACAGGAGAGCTTCAAGAAGTGGCTACTGGCTGGCGTAACTCTGGTGACCGGGGTCGTGGTCGGGTCACTAATAGCCCAGAAACGCCTGTGAGCAGCGAGGGACAGCCACCCTGACCCCCAAACCATGAAGGAGCGACATGCTTAAATATATGCTTTTTTTTTCTCTCTCTCTCTCTTTTCCCTTTGCCAAGATCCTCCATGTTTACATCCACTCCTCCTCCTCCACCACCTACTACCACCATCACAACCAGCCCACAGCACGCAGAGGCCTCTCCAGCAAAGCCACTGATAACCATCATGTCCAATGCCACTCACAGGAACAGGGACTCTTGTTTTTGAGTGACCAGAAAAGGACATTGTGAGTGGCATAGCTCAAGTAAGAAGACTGTCCTGACCCCCAACACCTTAATACACATACAAACACACACAGAGACACATACAGGAGTAAATGAATAAAAAAAAAGCTTTGAAAGTGAGGAATGGAATGGAGCAAAAAGAAAGTGGACCAAACCTTCACAGTTTTGTTTTTCCCTTGGTCTGTTTTTGTTGCTGTTATTGTTGTTGTTGTTGTTTCTTAACTAGTTTATTTTCCGTTTGTATGCAAATGCATATTTTATCGTTTTCACAAAAATGGACGAATAAAATGGAAGCTTGTGTTCTTTATGAAGGCTAAATACTTATAGAGTCCCACAATTGGAGTGCAGTTGACTCATAATCCATTTTTTATCCATAATCCATTTTCTATTGCTGTGGAACTTCAGATGTCTTTAAAACATTGTTTTAATGCCTGTTTTCATTTGGGAACATTTATTTGCGCATTCCCAAAAGCTGCTGCACCACAGCCTCCAAAAACAGCAAGGCAACCAAGCACTGACATGAGACGCTAGTAAACTGATGTTTTTGTTCCTACACTTGTAAAGTTTGCATGTTTTCCCCCCTCTATTCTTTTGTTTCGTTTGTTTTTCTTCGGGTTTACTAGTGTGACATTTGTGGAGGGAAACGTGTGTGTGTTGGGGGCAGGGGTGTCTTAAATTGTCAACACACCAGTCCCAAAAAAAAAAATTATGTTCTTCAATAGGTGCAAATGTTAAGTTGTCATATGCATGTCTGTTTGGTTGTTTTAAAGGCCTGAATATTAAAACAGTGATAGCATAGATGATGCCATAAAGACATTCCTCTCCTGTTTAACCTCAAGACACACAGCACAGGAAATGGCATATATTCACCCATATAAAGCCTGTGACTTCTGACTAATCTAGACAAAGCAGGAGGAAGACTACAATTTGTGGTGTTGGTTCATCCATATGTCTTGAAACGTAGACAGCTATTGGCTGGAGGTTGACAGTAACTTCTGTCTCTCCTGATCAAATCCTGAAACATTGAAGTTTGTTTTCTCCGTTCACCGATGCTGAATGGATACTTTGGCTAAGCACCAAACCATACTGGTAGCAGAAAGTGAGAGGAGAGTACAGAGAATAGTAGGCTAATCTGGGTATGACTGCCTTGGCTCAGGGGAAATGGAAGCTGAGGAAATTTGGCGGCTCTTGGTTTTGACACAGCTGTAGGGGCGATCCACTATGTGAAGAGAGCTTCAGATTATAGAAAAGAAAGCCTATGATGCGTCGGTAAACAATATGGTTATTGTATAGGCCAACACTGTCTTGTGAGGATAAAAAAGGTACCTGAAGTTTAGCCGTGCTACCCCACATATAAGTGAATGAGTCCTTACAGTTCACAGTCATGGATCGCACAGGGCATCAATTTATTTAAAGTATATCTGCAACCTATTGACATTGACAACCGGCAACCGTGGCGTTAATTCTCTACCGCCTTTCTGCCACAACAACTAATAGGGCATGTCACTCATCGTGAGCTCACCTGCTGTTTTCTGCATAGCTAATGTCAAACAGGCCAAAACGATTCCTTGGCTCCCAGACATGTTTAATTTAAACGTCGAGATGTTTGGCTTTTCCTATTAATGCTGTTTGGGGAGAAAGCTAAGTGAAGTGAGGAGAAATGAAAAGAGACTGGTATGGTGCCAGTAAGGTGTCAGAGCAGGTAAATCCTCCCCCACCTGTCTGCATTCAGAAATTCTGAATCATTTGGTATGACGGTCCTTTGGTCTGTCACTCAAATGTCATGGAGCCTGAAAGCTCCATCCTGTGAGACCTGTCCTAAAAATCTTGCGAGGATGTGAGACTTCATGAAGAATCCATCAGTTCTCATCGGTTTTTGACATTTGGAGTAGGTCTGAATATTTGTGAGCACTGGTGGGCTGGTGCTGTGTGTCTGGAGTTTCTCCTGCTGACACCACAGGATATATTGTGTTATCCTTCTCCAATCTCCTATTTGTGACCTCTTTGATTGGATTTGATTTTCAAAGGCCATATGCCATGTTTTTTTGTTAGGTTTTCCTAAGTTACAGGTGAATTTACAGTGACGGCACCCCTCACCCCCAAAGTATTTGACATTGCTGCTCCGTACAACATCTACAGAAAACATTCCTTGTGAAATTTAAAGAGCTGCTTGCATGCTTTAGCCACATTTCTCACAATATAGGCTGCCAAACAGTTTCCCTTCACTTGTTGGTGTGAGTGCATAACTTGTGTGGATACTTGATGGAAAGTTGCAGCAAGTTTGTCTTTCAACTTGCATTGGCAAGCATTGGCACGACACTATGTAAAGTAGCTAACTTAAATTACCTTTAGAGTAGCAAAAATAGATTAGCTAAATATTTAAACATCTGATTATTTCCAAATGTTATATTTCGTGTAAACAAATAGTGTTCCTTGCTATTGCCTTAAACTCCATCATTTCTTTCGTTGACGTGTATATTTGTCATTGTGTTTTAGGAAAATGCAACAAAAAAATAGTTTAAAAAAGAGAAAATATTTTTTTAAAGTTTTGATTTTATTTTTTTCCCATCCATAGTTTAATTTAAGCGAACCTGAGCAAAAACAATAACTTAAATGGGTTGTTTGATGTTCTAGAAACTTATTTAATGTCTGAAATGAATAAAGACCCATAATCACAGCTTTGTTGTCTGTTGCCTTTTTTCAGCCAAATGTATGTGATATAGTACTTAGAGTACTCAACCATACCTAATAGCTGTTCAGTGATGTCTTTCAATATCATATTAATGAATATGAAAATGAATATTCATACAAAAATAAAAAAGTCATGACAACACCAAGGTCAGGCTATAAAGGTTAAGAACCCCAGCAGGTGTCTAAATATTAATGATTTAATGTCTGCACAGTATGTTTTCTTTTAATGGAATGAAAACATTTCACAGCGGTCATTTGAAACACAAAGCTGTTTTTGCACTGTAAGGTTTAATTTTTGCTGCCTTGTGAGGACATTTGTACAGTACATTCAATACGGTGGAGCAGTTTGTTGAGTATGGACAAAAAATCTTTTTTTGTACCATAAACAGTTGCTAACAGAACAGAACATTTACGTAGTATTGACTAAAAAATCAAAACAATGAGGTTGTGGAGAAGACTGCATCTGTTCAGCTCAATATGGGTGTACTATAATTTCCTTTGTGACTGGAAAAATTGGCAGAAATCATGATGAAATGTTCTGAATATCAGACGTATTGGGCAGTAAGTAAAATGTCGATGAAGGAAACACCAACCGTATAACCTTTTTTTGTGTGTGGAATTATAATGTGCTGGATGGACGGGAACCACCCAAACTGGTTAGGACTCTCTGGCAAGAGAGAATGGCAGATAATACAGAAAGACTGTGTTGCGTCATGTCCCACTCTGCCCAAGGGCATAACGCACCCTGAGAATGAAGCTCTGGGTGTCTACTTCCACTGCTTCTTCTCGTAGTCCCATTGGGAGGAGAATCCCTGAATGGGGTTGATTTTCATGTCCAGCATCCTCTTTGCCTGCTTGGACTGCCACTCTGCGTCAAAAGTGTGGGGCGTGGCCGGGTAGACTGTTGAAGACAAACATGGAGGAGATGTTTTATGTTTACATGAAAGGACAATACATGTCTTTCCCAAAGGACAATATAGGCAAATGCTTTGACCAAAGACCTGTTTGATGCAACAATGCAGCTGCAGTTGTACTATTCCTTTCAAACATAGCTATGCTTATGATTTACCAAGAAAGTCCAATCTAATTACCCTACCCCCTTTTCTGTGCTTATTTGGTCTCGGCCTAAATTAGATTACAGGAGGGTTTATGATGTAGACCAGCAAACACAAAGAGGCAGCCGGGAAAATTCCTGCAGGTTCAAAGACAGATAAATGACCCCCTAAGTGACATGGTTTTAATCCACTGGCCTACATTCTGAGTCTGTGCTGCATAGAAATCTACTGTACAGGCTACAGGCTAAAGCTACCATTATACAACTACGTAACTATACATAACTATGTAACTATAAGCTTCAGTTTACCATAGAGGTCCTGCCAGATAACGATGAGACCAGTAAGGCCAAAGAAGATGAGGATGCCTCCTACCACTGTTTTCCACTCGCTGCTGGGCCTCCTCATCTCTGCATACGTGTCCTTAAACATGATCCTGTACACTGAGGAGCGAGACAGAGACATATATGCCAACATGACCTGAAGGGGAATACAAAGGTACTGTAGTCTCCTGTGATTTGTTTGTTTAACAAAATAACAACAAACAAACTTGTAGGCCTATTTTTCAAAGAGAAGCTTTGGGAAAATGCTATCCAGCACAATGTGCAGCCAAAAGCCAAAGTTTACATGCTGACGGACAGCAAGTGCATCAGTCACCAGTCGTGGATTTGAAAGATTGGGAGTGTACTTTTGTGTGTGTGTGCGTGCGCGCGTGTGCGTTCGTGTGTGTTAGTGTCAATCAGAGGCAAAGGAGACTGACAGGCGATCTTCTCCTCTTTTGACAGCTGTGTCCAGGGTCCCTTCTCTTTCTGCTTGAGGCTCTTGTCTGCAGTGGTGAGGTTGTCCTTGTAAGCTCTATCAGGCAGTGGGATGTCAGAACGGTCCCAGTACATGGGGAGAGACATGTCTGCCTGCTGAGCAACCTCTGAGAGAGGGTGGAGGACAGAACATGGGAAAAGATAAGGGCAGTGGTGGTTAGGTCACAACCTTATACTGGTGTCACTGGGTGAGTTATTAAGACATGAAGAGGAGAGTATGAGACAATGAGATTCAATGAGAAGTTTTGTAAATAATAATAATAATTTCAAAAACTATGTCAAACAATGTAAAAGATTTGTTATGTTTTAGATTAGAAATTGGAGGTTAGAACACCTTTTGCTTGGGTTATTTATTTTATTGTGATCAAAGTTATTTTGTTTAACCAGTACTCATTTTTTATATCCAACAGTGCCACCTGCTGTTCAACAAATGCCATAAAGTCTAGCCTATGACTAATACGCCAATGTTATTCAATAAGACTAACCCCAAAGATTGGAATGTTTACAAAAAAGTTGCTAAGTTGTAAACTTTATAAAAGCCCAACAAAACGCACTCCAGTCATAATTAATTATTATTTTTCTATTATTTATTATTCTGTCATTTCAAGAAAGTTATGTTGATACCATGGCCATGGCTTGCCATCCTAACATTGCTGCTGGTCAGTGCCATGACCCCCCTCCTGGTCAGCAGACTTCCCAAACGCCCAGCTGTCAAGTGCAGCATCTGGGTAAAGGGGGAACAGAAATAAATAATTTACAATACCATTTCTGTTTTGAATAATGACAAAAACTAAAGTACTTTGTGAAAGAAAACGCATAGCATCAAGTTATTATTTGATTTGTTTCTCTCTCTCTTCTTCAAACACGAGTCCTGCTCACGAGTCCACTATTTCTTCACTGGACGGGCATAGATCCTTGATAGTTCAGCTTGTTTATGTCATTGCGATATATACAGTACTGCACAAGAATCTATCTATCTAGCGACTCCTATTTGTCATCTGTCAACTAGAGATCTAGAACTAGACATAAGGGCCAGTCTCCCCTAGAGCAACTTAGGGTTAAGTGCCTTGCTCAAGGGCACAACGATGGTAGCCGGGATTCAAACCCACAATTTCCAGGCTACTAGCATGCTAGCCAGGTTCCTTAACCACTATGCGACCACCAACCACCATCATCTATCTGTGGACATGTACAGTAGCTTGATCAGATGACTAACAATCACATAGAAAGACTGAATAGTCCCTAACCTGAATATTCATCAGACAATATTTTGATACGCTATAAGAATGTTTATGTAAAGGTTATGTAAGTCTCCAAGTTCTCTTAACAAAACTTGACTCCTAGCCAAATAGGTCTGCTTCCTTAAGCTGCCAATTGTGTCGCAGTTTAAGCTCAAGGTTTGAAGACTGGACAGGATTTTGATAGAAACGGATCAGTTAGACATCCCAACAAGTTTGGTCAGTGTAATCATTCTTTTTGTTTTGTTTTGTTTTGTTTTCAGTAAAACACTGGTTTGGTCAACACAAAGACCTGCAGTGACACTTACTCCAGACTGCCCAGCATGTGGATGTTGACATAAAGATGTCATAAAGCCTCACTATATTAACTCCTGTGTCCTGTTGGACCTAATCCAAATCCCAGGTGGCTCAGTCTGGCTAATCTAATCATTTTGTTGTTGATTACAGTCTCACTTCAGCCCTACTGGACAACTCTCAAACTGTCAAGGAAAACAAAGTAGGATATGAATGTCCATATGTGTTCCAACTATGTCACACTTCTTCTCATTTTCCCAATTTCCAGTGCCATTCCTCATTCCACTGTAATGTAGAAAGGCTCAGTTTGATTGCACATAACCTTTCAGTTTTAAACATGTGGGACAGACAGGCACATGAACAGGCTGGAGAAAATGGTGGAAACTGGCATACGGTCAAGACCAGAGGACCATGCCCCTGTGCAGACGCGTCCCTTCTGACCTCCACATTCACCACTGGTCAGTAAACTAACCCTCACTTGTTATCATATGGACCTATGTCTGTTTTTTTTCAATGTGATGCTTTCAACAAACACTTTGTTAAATACAATCTGACAGATTCACTCAGACAGCGTCAACAATTGTCCAAATATGGCAAACAATGCGCCTTTGTGTGCATACTTGCTTTGCTGGACTGTGGCTTAAAGTTGTAGAAACGTATATCTTAATATCATTTAATGGAAACTTGAATCAATTCGGATTTGTTTGATGCATTGCATTTTCTCTAGCTTTCCATTTCATGCTTACTACTCACAGACAACTGTGACTGAATCAACAGCAAACTGTTTAACCTTTCTCTGTTCCAGTTTAGCATTTACAATATGGCAGAACTTTCCATAAAGGATCGAGCTCTTCATGTCTGTAAGTTTTACTCCGTGTTAAGATTAAGCCTGTGCACTTTGGAAGCAATATACTGCATGCTCTCAAATACTTACATTTCTCCCGAGACAAGGGATCTCACAGGAAACAGAACCACCAAACAGACAAATAAGACAAAAACAATCAGCACCCCCCTATTCTCCAGTAATGTGCGTACTGAATTTGGCGTCTGCGCCGAGTAGGAAAAGAAGGGTGGACGGATGAGAGAGAGAGAGAGAGAGAGAAAGAGAGAGAGGGAGGGAGGGGTAGGCGAGGGACTAGGCAAGTGCAAGTAAACAATCCAAGAAAAGCATGTGACTTGTGTGGATTAATAAATGGTGCTACTGCTCTGCTTTCACACTCTCTCACTCTCTCTCTCGCTTGCCTTCTTTACTCATAGTCATTTCCTTAATATCTTTCTCCTTGTCTGCCTCTAACCACTGGTAGACACAGCAGGGAGGCATGAGAGAGATGAACAGAGAGAAAGAGGGAGAAAGAGAGAAAGTCAGAGAGGAGTGATAAAGGGGCCCCCACACTGAACAAGGGGAAACGTTCTAAACGTTTAAAGAGAGATCAGAGAGGCAGCTTTCCCTTAAGAGAGGAGCTTGGACTAAATCCCATGGGACAGAATCGGACGTGCAGCCAAGAGCATCGAAAGAATCTGGGAAAAGCGAGGGATGAAGAGCCATGCATGGATAAAAGTGTGGACAAAACAGAAAAAAAAACAACACTCAAACACAGGAAGAGAGGAATAGCTTGAGAGCTCTGGTTAGGTTCGACCTCTCGTCTGTCCAGTTGAGTTTTATTTATGCTGCGCATGAAACCATCCAGAGCTGCATCTGGCAGCAGAGTGGGACCCACCTCCTTGTACGTGTCTGGCAGGGCAACCAACGGTCAACCCGCAGCAAAGGGGAATAGAGGGAGGTGTCGTCAGGCGGGTTAGTTAAGGACATGGCTGCTGAACTCAACACTCCCCCTCACCCCCTGCCAATTCATGAGGATTAACTCTTAAACTGCTGGAAGAATGGTCCTTCTAGTAACACCTGTTGGATGCCTTTTTTCCATTGCATTAGTTTGCAATTATAATTGACTAATCTCTGTCTATTTTTCTTGCTCCCTGATATGAATTGGGATATACAAATATGACAGCTCCAATATTTAGAATGAGAAATATGAAGAAATAATGAGAAATATGAGAAATATTAAACTGTTTCTGGTTCCTCACTGTACCTGCTACTTCCCCATCTTATAGAAACTTTTTGCATGTTGATTTTTGCCATGACACTCTCTTAACACTTTTAGCAGCTCCTGTGACCTTCCCATTATCATTCATAGATAAAGCCTGCAGCCAGGTAGCTCACCCTGTATAACCTGCTGTCCTGATTTGCCATTGCAGTCTTAGTGAGTTAAATGTTGCTTTTCAAAAAGCATCAATCAAACATTTCTGGTGAATTCCAAGTAAACAGACACACATTATGTTATTACACTTTCTCATCCTTATTTTTATTCACGCTTTTACACTACCAGCAGAACATTCCCTCATAATGTGTTTATGTAAAAGCAGGATTGAACCAGCTGTGAACTTATGAGTTGTGAGTTGTCAGTGCTAAAGGTTAACTCAGGTCTGCATGTATATTCTTAATGCTGAATGAAAGGCAATACTTATTATTATGCCTAATGCACTTTACATACTGATTGCTGACAAATCAACTACACATTCTCATTTGAGTGAAACTAGCAAGTTAAGGAGACTTTTAATGTATGTTATTTATGTTGTTATTTATGCTGTTTATGGTTATTTACCTTTAACCTTAAAATCTCTGTACTGCATACTGGATCTACTGAATGCATCATGATGATGCATGTACCACGTGAACTTGTTTGATTAACAGATGTTCCCTCTATAACATTGGATAGCTTGTGTATGATGGGGCAAGGGTATAAATAGGAATGGGGTTGCGGAGTGGTCTTCCTAATGGTGACTGCTGATCACTGGGCCTGAACTTGGCTGAAGTGACTGGACTTGTCCATCCCTCCAGGTCACATGACAGAAGCTGTCATCTGCAGCTGTTGTCCATGCTTGATCCAACACTAGTGGCCACTGTATGCCTAACGCTGCCCCATTAAAAGCTAACCCTGTTTTGGACTAGGTCCATGTCTGGTGGATCTGGGGCTCGTCAACCAATGTGGGTTCCTGCCTTTAGCAAATGTCTCCTGTCACAGTCCAGAGACAGCACCAGATGGCAACTTGCTTTGATGCTTAAAGAAAAGAAATACATCTACTGAATCTATACACTTTAGTGTGCATGTGATACCTTGTTGTATAGCCTCCTCAGTTTCAGATTAAAAGAACCTGGCCTGACCTGGCACTGAGATGGTTTTTATTGCCTCAGATTTGCATCAGAATAGATTTGCAATATTTTGCGATTCTATGCAACATACATTCATGTCTTTCTTACAGTCACACAGCAGGTGGCAGCGTTAGGCTGTTTTACTAGAGGTAGGTCTGACTGGAGCAACTGTTCCAATGCCCCCACAGCAGTCACAGGGTGGCAGAAATTCTGGCAACCACATGATATCCTGTCCGCCCTTTTGCCAATTTCCCAGGGGATTTGAGCGCAATGAATCCTTGGCTCATAATGTTCTAGGTCTTCTTTCTCAGATAAGAGGTGTTCTGATGTAACGAATGAACTAAATAAAATATCTTTGTCCGTGAAGCCTGCAGGGGTGGCACACACACACACACATACACACAAACAGTCTGCCAGTGGATTAAGCTGAGTGTATCAGGCAGGCAGACTGGGATAAGAGCGACTGCGGAATTCGGGGAAGAAATATGGGGTCAGGATGGTGTAGACTGGAGTGGCTGGCCTTGAGTCCTGAATGGGGTTTGGTTGTGTTTGATCAAATTCCAAATCTTACAGGGGGAGTAAACCAGAGAGACAGGGCTGCCAGTGGATCTGGATCTGTCATTATTGGAATAGACAGCCTTGTATTGCTCGAAAAGAAGGTTCTTCCCACACTTTATCAGTGTAGAACATTTGAAAGTAACTCATATGACATGTACACTACATACAGTATGTAGCTCCAACTCTCTGTGAACAAGCTGCAGAGGGAACTGTAGTGATTATTGATTATTTATAGGATTATAGGTACATTCTTCACAATGCTGACTAATATGGTGACTTTTTCACATTGTCTTCAACTAGTCTTTTTTCTGCTCAGTCATGTAACTCAAGTTAGAAAGAAGGTTAACGAGGAAGGATTATAGGTAGCGACCTCTGGTTCACATTGCAGGTATAACACCAGCATAGAAGGTAGGAACTGAGTTGCTGCGCAACAAAGAGTTTCATTTATCTCTGTTCCAACCCAAGGGTTATTTTTCCTTTACGCGACTCATCCTTTGAGATATGGTTTATAGCCTATTTAAAGAATGATTGTATGCAAATGTATGTTTTTGTGGAGGGAGCTTTATAATGGCAGATTGTTTCAGATAAAGACAATCTGATTTGGTATGGGTGAGCAGTGTGTGTGAATGAGTGTGTGGTGTGTGCGTGTGTGTGTGTGTGTGTGTTTGTGGGGGTTTGGTCTTCTGGGAATGATTCTGGGGTGTTAGCAGTGACACCAGCAGCTGGGGGAACAAAGAACCTTGGCAGACGCAGACATCGCTGAGCCTTTGAACCAACCCCGACCCGACCCCCCACTCCCCCACCACCACCACCAACCTCAAACCAATCACCTCACCCCCAAAAACCCATCTCGCACCCCTGCTGTAGGCCGGCACGTGTCCCTCTGGATTCATTCAAAGAAAAACCCCAACCGAGAGCATAAGGATGATACCCCCTTAAAGCTCCACCCTCTCCCCAATCTCCACCCTTCTGCCTCACTACTCTCATTGTTACCACTCTGCCACTCCCCCAGTGCCCACTCCCATGTTTAGCATTTTGGGGTCTCTGGAGAAAATGCATATGCCATTTGTCATTTCTATTTGCCCGTCTATTTGCACACAATGATGAGGCAGAAATGAGGCTGGACAGAGGCGTTCGCAACCCCTTTGACCATCAGCTTGAAGTCAATCTGGCCCTTTCTTTCATTGTTTGAACTCTCAGGCAACTTGACAGAGGCGCCAGACGGCCCCACTTGTCCAACCAAAACCAACAGCTATCGAGAGATTACAAGCCATCCACTTCCTCCTGAGGCCCGCTATTCTGCCTTTGACTCGTCCTGCAGAATCAATGAGCTTTTAATTATTTCTTAACTGACCCACGCTGTACGCCAACACCATGACAGCTGTAGGCCATGCAGGATTTACCAGCTCCCACATTCAAGAGCCGTCGTTGTTCGCCTGTTGTCTACTGACAAAGACTAATGATTGCAGGAGCAGTTACTTTGACAATTGAAACAAAGGCCTGGTGAGTTTGGATTTATACAACTGTTGCATTGAAGACTTCAGCTCCTATCATCCCCTTCCCAACCTTACCAACACCCACACTGGCTTCCAAGAATGCTGACCTCACCAATTTCAGCACTGGCTTTGTAATGATATGTGTAATGGCGTATTTTAGGTAGCTGGATGTGCAACTGAGATGTTTTTCGTGTTTTTTTAAGAACCTGTGGGTTTCCGTAGCCGTCTATAAGTTCCCGAAAGACAAAGTCACGTGAGGGGGAAACTCCTCAGAATATCAACCTACCATTTAAGGGAAAGGGCTCTTTCATCAACCTTTCAATTACAAGAGAGTGGACCATCATACCCGTCATAGCTGTGGGTTTGTTCAGCACCTGACCACTGTCCACCCTTTTAGAATTCAGGTTAATGCCAGACTCTCCTCATCCCTGCCAGCGTCTACATGTAATCTAGTCTACATATAGCCTAGTCAACATACAGACTGGCTTTGCTAAGCATTTGTCTGTATATCCCGTTACTGAGAGAATTACATAGTGCAATACCAGGCGTACCAGACATGCATTGGTGATATCAGATATGCTATTCTCAGTATATCATCAAAATGAGATGAATACTGAAAAAAACAACAACAACATAGTGTTGCTTCAATATATTATTCAATATAATATTGACTTATTGAAGGACCTCAATGTGCCGTTGTCTCTCCCTGTCTGCTGTTATCAAGCGTGACTGCATGTTGTGGCTATAAGATAGTCAGGCCTGTACATTAAAGCCCTCAGGGCTTCCTGAGTAAATAGGTCATTTTGAGCCTCGTCACAGCCTGCTCTGTTTGCTTGGTTCCCTAACACTGTTGCTCATTTCATGCCAGTGGTACAGACACCGCTGTGTGGTGATCCGTGGCCAACATCCATGTCTGTCCGGTGGGCTGTCGGCAGGGCAAGGCGTGGTGTGGCATGCCTCAGATCATGAGGGCCTCACTGTAGGCCTGTTGTGTAGGGTGCTGTGAGCCACTGACCTGAATTAGAGTGCTGATTTGGCAGCCTTCTGTCTTTGTTCTTGCTGGCAGAATGACAAGGAGGTGATTAGTAATGGGGTCTATGTGTTTATGGATATGTGTGTGTGTGTGTGGGGGGGGGTATACTGATAATATTTATGTGCTTATGTGATCATCTGTGGCAGGTTACCTACCTTGTAGTTACCTATGCTAACTGTGCGATCTGTAAACTGGATGCTTAATGAGCCAAATGGGGTTATGCACGTTGCTCTCGAGGTTGCACAAAGGGCTCTGTGCCACAATGCCTTTTGTTGGCGCTGGCCTTGGCACTTTTTGGGAGGGAGAAATTCTTTGAGCTCAAATATTTCAAACACAAATGTTTGAACAAGTAATTTTTCCTCCCTTCTAAACCCAGAAATTATTTTCCCTAGAGATCTCTTTTCCTATAGTGATTTTCCTTTCTTCATTTTTGTTGTCGTTGGCATCCATTTGTTGCCACGGCAGCGACGGGTCTGTGCCCAATGTGTCCAAGAATTCCGATCCATCCTTTAGATGTCAGTGCACATCCCACTGCCGGCTGATGAATTACCGGCCACACAAAGGCAAGGAGAGGAGTGCCCGGGTACCGGGTCCAGAGTGCTAATTAACTTTATCCCAATGGATTGACCACGCTAATGTTCCTGCTGTCATGCTTTTGTGCATTTCTAATGGGTGGTAAGATGCACAACCTGGCCAATGGTAATTTACTGGGATTTGATTTCATTGCCTGTAATCAACTTTCCCTGAAAACATGAACAGGAAGACTGCTGTTTGTTTTTCCATTTCATTTGAATGCAGACTAAAACTGAAGTCTTTACATTTGGATTTAACATATGGTAGAAATTAAATTGGCATGAAAGTGTGGGCAAACAAGGACAAACAAGGATTAGATCTGCCGTTCCTATTTTAGGAATGGATAGGCCGGTCTTCCAAAGATGCCTCCTTGCAATGTGTGAGGCTATACTTATCTGTAAATGCTTAGTGTTCCAGGTAGTACAATTTCCTTAAGAGTCAATAGGTTCTCAGCCTTTTGATGAACCAGTTTTGTAACTTCTATTCTTAGGCAAGCTGTTTTTGTATGAGTGCAGATTGATGATCGTGGTGTTTGGAATTCCGTGGAACGGATATCTGGAAAGTAAATGCTTCGTTCATTGTCAGGGTGGAGGAAGAATGTGAGAGGAAATTGTTTTTCCTCTCATCCGAAGTAACTAAATGAAAACAGAGGAGAAAGTGCACATTGCTGAGCCTGTGTGAGTGTCTGTGTGTGTGTGTGCATAGTATGGACACGTTTGGGTGTATCTGCATGTGTGTGAAAGTGTGTCTGCAGTTCCTCAGAAGTGCGTTTATGGATTTACTACAGACACCTAACAGGCAGGTCCCACGGTGTTGAAACGCACGTCTATTTGTACAACAAATACACAAACAGTATGCACACCCATGCTGTCCAAACATTTACACTATTATCAAAACATATTGGATCACAGATGGATACCACAGTAGCAGGGGTGCATACATACACTGCTCTGCATGCCAACCGTAGATACACAAACATACTTCTACACATATTCATACAGTAAAGTCCAACGAGGAGCTGTAGGAATAACAAATAGCCATTGAAGGGATTGGGTGGAAGAGACCTCCCAAACAGGTGACCCAGGGAAGGCAAGGGAGAAACGGGAGGCAAAAACACCAGCCTGCTGGCCCCAGGAGATGGTGGTCGCTTGCCTGTATTGCCAGGCTATTGCTTCAGCCCTGCCTCGCCATGATGAAATCACGCCCAGCATCCAGCTAATAGCACACCTCCGGTGAGCTAGACAAAGGGAGCAAATTACCGCACTTTTGTCTTTCTTCAGTGCTGCTTAGCAACATCAACGCCTCATTTAATAGCTCCATCGTTGCTGTTGTCACCTTTGTGCTTCATACCCCCAGGCTGATGAGAGACATTTCTCATGCTCAGACCTGTGACTTTTCTCCCGAGTCTGGTTAATAGGTTGTCTATTTCCCCAACAATACTTGGGAGAGCTGAGGATGTGTCTCTCCTTGGCTTTAGTGAGCTGACTGTGATGTATGTCTTTAGTCCAAGCTTTAGGCCTTTGATTAGGGATTACTGTCCCGGTCTCCTGTCTCCTGCGAGTGCTCCATGGCCACATCAGACTGCTACATGTGGACACATGACAAGACCTATCATTGCTGGGACAGACAGATAAAGACAGGAGGAAAACAGAGGCAGAGACACAGGCACCAGTTATTGCCAGCGGTTATTATTGTGTTGTAATCAGGACAGCCTTTAGGCTTCTCCCCTTATTCTTCTATCTTTCTCTCTCTATCTCCCTTTTTTTCTTTCTTTCTTTTCATTTTCTTTCTTTCTCTCTAATTTTTATTTTCCAGGTTCCCCTTTTTCTCCTCTCTCAACACCCCCTTTCTGTTTGCTCTCTCTCTCTCTCTCTCTCTTCCTCTGTCATTTTTCCATTTTTTTTCTTTTATCCTTCTCTCTTTCTCTCTTTTTCTCTTCTTGTTTCTGTGATGACAGCCCTAAGCATTGTTTGAACCACCAGCCTGTCACTTCGCCTCCAAGCCTGAAGCAGCTCCTCTCCCAAATGCTGTAATGATTTATACCCAAGTGAACTCAGTCAGTTTTATTCATAACAGACTGGATGTCCTTATTTTCAGTATCCAACAGCAGATGCCCTTGTATATTTTGGTGTGAAACACAGTATTAGTGGACACAGCATTAGTTTTTGTCAGCTGGTTTGTAGCTTTGGTGTAGGCTACATGGGAGAGTAGATCCACCAAGGCTGCTTGCTGTTACAGTTACCACTCTAAAGAGCGTTGATATGGAACGGTGATCAATTTTTTTTTTACCAGACATATGCCATAGGTATCCCGTTATTGGGGAATAATGGACACCCTGTCAGGCAATCACAAAACAGTATTTTGTCTCTCTGGGTGATAAACACAAATAAATAGACTATGTTTTCTTAATAGTTTCTAGTAACCACCATGACACTACATGATGACTAACTTAATGAAGCATGCAATTTTCCAGTGGATCACACAACTATTTGTATTTAATTTGACCTCAAAAATCTCTACATCATTATCATCAGTGATTAATTTATGAATTTATGAATCTCAGCATTATTTGTGCAGCTGCAGGGGCAAAAACATATTACATTCATTATTTATTTCTATTAATAATTTAACACTGTTAAGAGCCTCTGTGTGTAGAGGAACATTATTGTTTGTGTGTGTGTGTGTGTTATTCAGGTTTGTGTGCTGCGTGCCACTTGACTTTAATGAAAGGACTGTCTGAGTTGGGTGACTGCATACAGAGATTTATGTAATGCTGGAGGATATGGGAGTTTTGTTATGGAAGGGTAGGTGGATGGCGGATGGGCGTGGTTTTGACACTCTTCTCCCTGGGACCCTATTGTGTTGTGAGTGGGCATCCCCTGGGTGCTGAACCCTGTCTCTGCTGATTGACCCTGTAATATGCATGTGGAAGGCGCAATTGTGTGTGTGTGTGTGTTAAGTGTGTGTGTGTGTGTGTGTGTTAAGTGTGTGTGTGTGCATGAGTATTGAAAGGGCAATTTTTAAATGTAATTACTTCTCTGTGTGTTTGAGCTTTTAAGAATGTCTGCGTACATTTATTCATGTATCTAAGTATTGTATCCTTGTCTTCTATATGGATTTAATTTCTGTGTGTGGGGGTGTGTGTGAGTGTACATGTGCACCCATAGACACGGACGGATATACATTTTCATATTTGTGTGTCCATGACTTTTAGATGTGCTTATCTCTATGTGTTTATGTGTCTGTGCATACATATCTCTATATAATATATTGTGTCTGTGTGTCCATGTATTTGTCTTGCTCAGAAACACAAAGGGATGCGGCGCATGCCGCCCTGACCATCTGACCCTCCATGTCTGACTGCACTCATCTGCACTCCTCCCTTGGAGCCCCTCTCCCCCACTCCTTCTCCCTCTCCACTCCACTCCCTCTCTCCTGAGGCCTGCTCCACCAATGGAGGGGTGGGGAAGAGCAGCTGGCTGTCCATCCTGGTATAGACAGAGAGGTGGATGCACAATAGAAGTGAGCATGGAGGAACACTGAGGGGAAGAGTGGGGCTTCTCGTTTATTTTTCACCTTTGACCCACTTTAGCTGTACATTGTGGAGTCCAGCGCTGAACATGTAATTTGCCCTTATAGCATTAGTTATTGTTCCTACTCCTGGTTTTTTCTGTTAAAGTCATGAACAGTATGGTACACTGTTACAAACAATACAATGAATGAGGATACTTCAGTGTGAAAAAACAAACAATGTTGCTTCAGGTGTATTATGCAATCATCAAAAGAGAGACAAAACCTCAAACTGGTCATGGTCATTGTTACTGAGTCATATTCAAAGACAGAAATATCTATCACTTTTATCACTTTTTATCTCTTTGTATCACTTTTACATGCCTTTTATGTAGTTAAAAATATGACAAAGTGAACATCCAAAATAGTAAATACGGCTTCTGACCAATGCCGATTAAACTGATGATACACAAGCTAACATTTGTTTTAACTGAGCAATGTTTCTCATTTTTGTGACTGTGGCATGGTGATTTTCCTGGAGAACTTTAATTGCCTGTAGGCATGGAAAGTAATGGAACTGGCTATGTGGTTACGCAACAAAGTTGCTGAAAAAAAAGGTCTGATGTATCATCACCTTCACCAATTTGCCCAGGCTTGGCTTGTTGTGATCAGAATAGTGTGAGTCAGAGAAATAATCCAGTTTAATGAGTATAATGAGTATGTTGGGGAAGAGCTTCTTCCCGCAGGCAGTCAGACTGCTGAACAACCTGTAGTGAAATTGGACTGGAATTTCTTAGTAACTCAGGATGCAATAGTGTAGGCACTATTAGGTATCTGTCTTGTCC
This sequence comes from Tenualosa thibaudeaui, assembly GCA_027481765.1. Classification (NCBI taxonomy): domain Eukaryota; kingdom Metazoa; phylum Chordata; class Actinopteri; order Clupeiformes; family Clupeidae; genus Tenualosa; species Tenualosa thibaudeaui. The sequence goes on from JAIFZK010000005.1 coordinate 11,852,989, forward strand.
ATACTGTGTTTTAACAGTTACATGTATCACCAATTGTTCCCTGTGAAATTGTTCTCGTCTCACTATGTACTGTGTATATGGCTGAAATGACAATGAAAACCTACTTGACTTGACTTGTTGATCACACATACACAGTCCCTTACTCACACCAATTACATGGTTACTTGCTCACCTATTGGTATAAGGTTGCCTGTTTTTGGTGGAACTTTGGTGCAAATGTCACTGTGACCGTGTTAAGGTGACAAGGCTCATGGCAAATATTCACTAAGTATTGATGCTCCGGTAGTGTTTCCTGAATATTGGTGTTCTCGCAGGCCTACTTTTTTCTCAGTCATAAGTAGGCAAATGATTTGTGGTTATTTCAAATGTTAATAGGCAACATTTAATTTTCTAGCGAACTTTGCAAGTAGGCAAATTATAATGTCATGCATATGTAATGGATGCCAGCTAGCCTAGCTGTGCATGTAAAGCATTCGTAAACCTCCCTCTCAACAAATCCCAAAAAGAGCCACTTTGTCAGTTGACTGGGAACCTAGGCCTTGCTGTGAGATTGAGGGCTCTTACCCTGGGTTGGACTGTGCAGGATGACCTTGGTTACACTTAAGTACAGTGCAATACAATGCTGTGTCATATCCTGTAGTCCTGACTATCCTGGAAAAAAAAACAAGAATGTATGGCTATCTCTTAAAATGAACTTCACACACTGGGACTATCAAGATGCTGTAGGATAATTGCAGCAAAATGATGTGTCCAAAGAAAGTGATTAAAACTAGTCATTTGGAATGATTCTCATGCCCCCTAGATTTGGACTCAAATTGGTCCCAGAGAGATTTAGCCACCTTTTGTGATACCAAATTCTGTCCTGGCCCATGGACTAATTGTCACGTTCCCTTGGCAAAGCTCCAAGGCCTAAATCAGCCGGTAAATCTCCATCTGTCTTCTCCCTGCTCACCTGACCCCACCACGTCATGAACTTGACCTCTTCCTTTTCCCCCTGACAAGAGCTGCCTTGGGCCACTGCCTCACCTGCACTCCCATACACCCAGATAGACATCAAAGGGATGTATAGACACACATGTCGAATCACACACCAATCTGTCAACTTATTGCATTTAGTCCTATATTTCATTACGCATAGATCTTGTTCCATCCTTCACAGGTGTCTAATATGACATGCAGAGAGAGAGAGATAGGAAACAATCTTAAAGTGAGAGAGATGGATGCATTGAAAGATTGAGAAAGAGAGAGAGAGAGAGGGAGGGGAAAAAATGACAGTGGTTGCCTTGTTTAATTCAGCATCTATGTCTATGCACATGTTGGCATCAGTTGCCTTGAACTCTGCGGGGCTGTTGGATGAGTCCCGGAGGGAACGGGGAGAATAAGAAGATTTAAAGGAAAACTTGTTTTAACCCGTACAAAACTGTTGTTTGAGCTCCCTGAAAGTTGTCAGTTAGAAAACTTCAAGAAAATTTGGTACAAGCTAGATCGAAATATGCTCATGCTGGCCCACGCACCCAGATAGCTACAATGCTAACTTGTGCACAGTGGTGTCTCATAGGGAACCAGTTCATGCCGCACATGTAATATATCGGGTATGTTAAAAGGCTAAAGCACATGTAAGTGTGCCCCAAGAGATTAGCATTGTAGCTGTCTAGAACTGTGCACTAACATGAGCATAATTTGGTAGCTTGCACCAAATTTCCTTTCTACTGACTACAATCGGGGAGCTCATACAACGTAGCTACATGTTAACATCAGCTGGAAGGAACATGGAATGGGTAAAAGGAAAGTTGTTTATAATATATTTCTAATGCGGTGACTCACAAATAACAAAACTGCCTGAGTGAGTGTCACAGACTCTCCAGTTCCCTGTGCTTTGGGTCCTCAGCATGTGTATGAAGATAGTCTGTGTGACGGTCATTATTTATAAACATTCCAGATTACTTAAGCAACTGCACAGCGCCCTCCCATTTAAAAACCCTTAAAATAAACTGTGGTTTAGGCATGCGGTCTAGCCTACTCTTGAGGCCACATCCTCTTCCCAACATTCACTCACATGCAAACCAAGCTACTTCAACAGCATCCTTCATGACCTTATCCTTAATGAGACTTATCAACAGCATCCTCTATTTGCAACCATTCCTCCCAATCTCAAGAAGCATCTCCTTGCTTCTTCCGTCTAATTTTGTCATACTGTCCTCACCAGATCAGCCAAGGTAGTCAGTACACCAGTCTGGTCAGTGTTGTAGTTTGGGAACAATTGTATTTCATCAAAGCAGGTCCTTCCAGATCCAGATCTTTGTTTACCATCATTTCACTTTTTTACACTCAGTTTGTTTATCCATCTGCATAGACCTACAATTGTGTTTTCTCATTAAACATTTGCATGTAACAGGAACACAGATCAACCAAGCCTGTCAGATAAGAATGCCTGCCAAGGCAGGACGAGTATGAACAGGAGCCTGGGACTGACTGACCCATTTCTGTGTTTGCATCTTCACAGAAGAAAACACAAACATAGATGAAAACTACTCAGAAAGAATTATTTCTGACCTATAAGATTTACATCACTTGTTATAAATACTCTGTTCACATGTCTGAATGTAGATTATGTGTTTACAAGCAAATGAGAGAGCAAGTGTGTGTGTGTATGTGTGTGTGTGTGTGTGAGTGTGTGTGTTTAAGAAGCAGCAAAGTGTTGTGAATGAGAAGGAAGCCCTGGCCCGCCAGAAGTGACTGAGTACCAGCATCTCTTGTGCTGGCCTTCAGCAGCCAGCCACAGCCCCTCAATACCAGGAAGGGAAACACGCTGTCTAAAAAAAGAAACAGCCAAGATGGAGAGGGTAGATAAAAATGAATATATTTACACGTGGATGTGTGTGTGTGTGTGTGTGTTTGTGTTCTGTGTAGTGTCTGTCGTCACTGAGTGTTTTGGATCTGTGTGTGTTTGGTGAGTCTTAGAATGTGTGTCAACATACTATAATGAGGGGGAATAGCTAGTCTCTGTCCCAAATACCCAGAGACGTTTCATAGCATTTGCCGTTGTTCTCCTTCTCCTCAGAGAAAGGACATCTGAGGAACCGTCTCAGGCATGATCAAAGTTGTCCTATCCATGCAGATCTTCCCAAAGCATCTGTGGGAAAGAAACATCTCTGATGTTCCGGCATTCATTCTGTCTTGAAGATAACAAAATCTATGCCAATTACTGTCACCATCGCCATCCCCCCTATATGCACACAGCCATGCCTACACAAGCAACTGGAAGGCAACAGTAAATAACCAAATTTATCCTGTGTTGCGAAAATAGTCAACAAATTCAGACAATGTTACTCCAGGTTATGCACTTCTCAAGAATTCAGAAAAACAAATCAAACCCAGCGTGAATTCTATCCACGATTGCCTTCCCCTGGGTTGGTGTGGCACCGGAAAAACACACACAGGAAGCCAAGCTGGTGTCTCACAAGGGCCTTTAGCTGCATTTCCTCCTCTTTTATGGGGACGGTCTTGGGTTAAGGTCAGTGTGGTGATGGGGTCATCTCTGAGCAAACTGGAAGTTATTGAAACACAATAACCTAACCTCACATGGGCTTTTAACAATAGATGTTAGGCCTCTTCTAGCGTTTTCTCATGCTGCTGTTGGTGAGAGAAGCATGTCTGTTCTCTCTGCAGAGGAAGGTTTGTCATAAACTTTTTTTTTAAGAGAGTGAGGGACAACATTTTTTAGGAATAATCCTGTGCTTGTTCTGTTCCATAGCACTGCAAGACTTTGTTTTGGTAGTGAGAAGAGTTGTTTGGAAAACACTGTAGAGAGGGGTTGTCTGCAAGGGTTTATTTGAACCTTATGATTTGCTTTCTGAATATTAACGGAGGTAATCATAGCAAAACTACATCGATAGGGAACTAAGGTAATATTTTTGAGGCAGATATAAATGGGAAAATTGCATAACTGATATTTCATAACCATGTTGCTTCTTCCAGGACTAGGACAAAAACATTTGCAGTACGGTAACTTTTGTGAAAAATGAAAAAGCTCATTGCTGTTTGTATGTAATTTCGTTTGAAGAAAAAAAAAGGTTCTTTGGCTCCACTCATTTTACATGTCACTCTCCAGTAGACACAGAGGACATTTAGGTAGCTTTACAACATAAGGGGGGTAGTAGTCTGTATTTGTGTAGGTTTGACGGTTGGAACCACAGCCCTTGGGACATGGCTTCATTGTCTCCTATGGGTCCCTCTATTCATCTATCACTGTCTTCACTGACAGACAATGGAACAAATGGCAGACAGACCCAGGCCCAGAGGTAATACTGTTAACGAGGAGTTAAAGATCCCGGATGGTGTTACAATTGGGTGTGGCATGTGGGGTGCGGTGGAAAGCCCCATTGCACTCCACACACACTGACCCTGCCACACACACTGTCACTCTTCCCTTTAGGCACTTCAATCTTCATCAGGAGAGGTCTCACTTCCATCAGCAGGCTCTTTATCGGATGGAGAGGTTGAGACTTGTTATCCTGCGCCAGGCAAAGGTTTCCTGCCGGGAGCTTGCCAGTGTTGGGGTCTCCGTCACGTAAATGGAAATCATGGGGCATTTTAATTTAATGATGGGGTAGAAGAAAATGACTTGAATAAAATGATTGTTTTCAAGGGAAGAGAGAGCCAAGTGTTCTCTCTTTGGAACAACAAATGCCAAAAGGGAGGGGGAGGCACATCTCATTCTCCTGATGCAGTCAGATCTGAGTTAGACAATTGAAGCACTTTGTAGTACCGAAAATGAGATCATCCTGCCATGTGATTAATTAAGAGCACCTTTATTCCCACACTGACACACTTACATACTGACACACATACACTCGCACACACAGACATGCACACATCCTCGGGCAGGCACTTACACAAGAAATTGCAAGCGTCAGAGAAACTATGTCAGCAAATGAATTACTCCTCTGACCTGGCCTCCCTTTTCTTTGCTGGCTGCAACCCAGCATAATGCTGTCAGGATCCATGGAGCTCAGCTGTTTTAATTACATACACACTGTCTGCTTACTATCTTCTTTTATTGGTAGACTCTCTATAAGCAGCAGAGTTGTGGGGCATGCATGCTTAGGAAGCCGACGTATCTGCGATCCATTTATGTGAGAATTAAGTAGGGGATGTAGGCCCGTTGATTTAGAAGACGGACATCAGAGTTCTTCTGGAATTAAAACACTGCAATGGCTGCCATGTCAATGCAATGAGGCAGCCAATGAGGTTTCTGTTTTGTATCAGGTAGGCCAAAGTGTAGCCTAACATATAAATTCAATTTCCATCAAAGTTTCTAAAGGTCATAGCCAGTGCAGAACGGTAAATAGTCTGAGTCAGTCTATGACTACTAGGTGTATGCGCGTCGCTCCATTGTAGCCTAACGCTCCAAATACACCCAGCACATGTGCTACAGTATCCTAGCAACCAAATTCCCAGCGTCTTCCAAAACTGTGGAAAAGCCAATGGAGGGATTTAGGGCATACTATATCTACAGCCTGATAGGGGTGCAACGGAAACACAGTTTCACAAAGGTTCTCATACATAAATGATTTTTAAGGATCGAAGGAGAAAACAGCATCAACTTTCTGTATTTTGTAAGGAAACTTTGATTTTCGTTACTAAATTTTGCCTCTAACGAGTGATCATAGAAACTGTGGTTTTAGTGTAAAATTCACTGCCACCAAATTGGTATGACTCATGCCGAAATCGAACGATACTTGAATTTAAACTTTCGGTTATAATGTGTGGAAAATCTTTCAAATGAAAGTTTTGTGAAAGGAAAAGTGATAAATAAGTGAAGAGACACGGAGAAGTAAGTATTACATATGCAAATGGTTAATTAACTAAGTAATATGTTTTAGCTAGCGGTAACTTATCGATAACGTTAACGTTAGGATAATGTTACTAGCATTACGTGAGACAATAAAGAAGTTACAATGCAAGTAATGTTAGATAACTATGGCACGTACTATAGACATATTTACGCTCAAAATGACGGAGAGACTTTAAAAGCATTAATTATTCTGTTGCGCAGGTAAAAGAAAGAAAAAAGGCCTGGGGCTGGTTTTAGGCACAATAGTCAGCTTTTATTTGTTTGTCTAATCATAGCCTACCTGACAGATGAGCCAGGGGAAATCGCTTGTGGGAAATTATTTTCCCAAGGATGCATAACCAGATAACCAGGTGTATTATGTAATGCGATGTATCCATAAAGAGGCATCCAGAGGGTAAGGGATCACTGTCAAATATAAGGCTGAGATTTCTTCTCTCTTCTTTATTAGAGTCTAGTAGTGATGTGTAAAATAAATGGAGCTGTTCTGAATTCTGTAGTGCCAGATATCCTTTTCTGGAAAACTCAATATTGCAATATGGATGGTTGATTGCTTCTTCATGGAAAAGGAAGACTGGGCTTGGAGGCATTGGCTGGAAAACCACAAGCTTTTCCTGGATTGACCTGTTATGTTGCCCCTATTCTCATGAAGCATGATGTTACTGCAGGCCAAGTCTTCACAAATTTAGAGGCAGCATCAATAATGTTAAGGCCTAGTTGTACTGATAAAAGATAAGTATTTGCACAGTGCACTAATAATTTGGCTTTTTTTATTAGCTGCAAACAAGCTTGGTTTGGTCAAAGAAGAACCAGTGTTACAGCCAGTTACATACACAAATGTCAGAGTGAATGAAGTCCCATGATATTGCACTGTTCTTGAAGCCATCATGGCCTTCAGGCTACCTTGGATCATTAAGCCACTTTTGTTGTGCTGTTGTTCTTTGGTCCAATACACAAAGAGACACATAATTGTGGAACTGAAAAAAACAACATTGTTTTTCTCTCACATATTTGCAGAGATGTAGCTTATGGCTCTCACTTCCCTCAGCCATTTCAGGAAGCTGTCCATGTATTGAACTCTCTGGTGGTGACTTTGTAAAAGACATCCAGTGTTTCCTTGGACTACACATTAATCCAGTGCTTGACAGCATACCAACTTCAACCAGATTGAAATACGTTAGTTTGTCAGTTTGACAAATATGTTGCATTCTGTGCCATATGGTGCATTTCATAATGTCTGTGCGTGTATCCCTGAAAGCCTGAGCTAACCATTGTTTTCAGAGGATATCGCAAAAGCTGCTGACAGTGCATTTTGAATGTGAATGTTTCTTTTGGTCTCTATGCTCTGAACTGGAAAAACTCCATGAACCATGGAGATGAAATTTGTGGCTTGTGTTTCCTCAGCTCTTGGACCCCATAATGATGTGTAATGCCTGTCTGTGTCCCCAACAGAGTCTGCATTCAATTCACACTGTTTTGTCAGTCACATGTAACAAAAATGCAAAAACTGTGATTCACATTTATGTGAATGTTCATTCATGCTTAGTATTTGACAGACTCAAATCTCTGTGAAACTGTGTCTACTGGTATGTCAGGGTGACTAGGCTAACGATGGTAACATTTTCTAGCTATAATTCAGGGTGCTTTCTCAATGCTTCCTCTCTCAGATTGGTTTGGAGCGAGACTGTGTGGTTGAGAGGATTCCTTTGAGTCTTCACGGAACCGTACATCTGACCAGAGAGATTGTTTTGGGTTGTTTATTGCATAGCTGTGTGTGTGTGCGTGCTATGTGTGCATACACAAGTACACACACACACACGCATGTATGTCTGTGTGTTTTCTGTGCAAGACTTTTTGGGCCAGCACCAAACCCAAGTGAAACAGATCAGATTAATGAGGTTAACAGATGTTTCTGCCAGCCAGAGGTTTAGTGTTTAGTGCAGTGGTGTTTGCAATTACTAAACAGAGTCACGCTTAGCCTTACACTTGCACTCGCACTCTACTGTACAGCTTTGCTGTGCTTTTAAATTATGCCATCTTGGGCCAGATTACATCATCTGAAGATTAGTTTTTTTTTTATTTTGTCCCATCTTGCACAGTAATCTTGCTCAGTGTTGTGGTACTCACATATCTTGCTGACCTTGTGGTTGAAGTTAAAACCTTAAGCTTTCAAATCCAGCAAAACAGAACTGGAAGATAAATTCTAGCGATCCCTAGGCTCATAGGCATTTGGATCTTTTGAGTTTGTAGACCTGCAAAGCCATATTGTTGTTTAAACATTGTTTAAACTAGTCCTAGTTAACCACTTCAATAAGTCTGTTTGTAGCTGTTCATCAGAGCAAGGGTAAGAAATACAAATCTCACTGCCTAACATACAGATGGCCTGGTTCTCTCAGCCTTGAGGTGTGGAGAGGACTTTCAGAAGGACAGCTGCTGACTGATTTAATCAGATGCCACCGGACGCCCTGAAGTAATCGTTCACCTCACTGTCTTGCAGATAGACAGACTGACTGAACGACTGACCATGCAGATTCCACTGTTAAATAGCAGAAGACGTTCAGGAGGATTTCTGAGATTCTGATGTGCCTTATGTTAGTCTGGCTCTTCTGTTATTGCAGTAGTGGTTTGCTGTTAGTTTTTATCACCCATAGCCTATATGACCCTTTTGAACTATGTGGTGTTTTCAGATCGCCAGCCCTCCAGGCTGTATGTCAGAGCAGCACTGCAGGTTTGTAGGCCAGACCGTGGGAGTAAGGGGATTAGCCTTCAGCACGTGCAGTGCCATTGTGGACTTTGGTTTACCTTGTAGCAGAGTAAACATTCTGGTGTGTGTGTGTGTGTGTGTTTAAGGTTGACCTGAGGATTGAGTGGGAGTTGAGAGGTGTGTGTGTGTGTTGTGTAATGGAAACTGGTTGTCAGTGTGTTTTGCCCGAGAGAAGGCGGTGTTAACCCAAACAGGCAGCCTCCGCTTGTAAATGGGAATCCAACATGACAAATGATTAATCCCAGTTTCCTCATTAACCAAAATGGAGCCCATTTTACACGTATGAGTGCTTTTGATGAATCATCATTGGTCAGGGGCTGTTTTGAGGATTGATTTACATTAGGCAATCAGATGTAGCAGCAGTAGCCAGACATCTTTTTCTGTTCTTTTGCTAGTTTCCATGGGTCAGAGAAGAAATGGGGTAGGGGAGACTCCAGGCTTTCGCAGTTGCGGATTGTCCTGTTCCTGACACTAGGCATTTTGTTGGTCATCTGTTGCTCATCCTCAGATTGCTCTTAAGCTCTCCTGCAGCCCCCCCCTCCTCTCGCCTTCTGATGTAAAGGGCTGAGTCACGCAAAGCAGAACTGGGCAGATTTTCCTGGGTCTTTCCAGGTTCTTATCATGACTCCTCACACACAACAATCTATCTGCCAGGGGGGAGAACTCGCCTCTTTGGGGGGGAGGACGACTCACCTCTTAGTATCCTGGCACAGCTGCCATAGATATGGTAAACACGCCGCTTGCCAGAGCACTGTTGCAACGTTGTGCTTTTGCTTTTCACGCAGGCTGGCTGGCCGGCTCATCTCAGACAAGCACTATAAATATTCTCCCTTCAGATTGCAGCCTTACGGGCCTGGGCTGTCGGGTTGCCTCAGTGCCTCGTTGAGGCTGCCTCAGGGCTCAGAGTTCAGGCAGGGCGTTGTGGAGGCGGCAGAGGGAGAGACAGATGGGATCTTTCCCTCATCTCAGCAGATACAAGCCAAAAAGAGAACCCGGTAGTCAGTTAGCAACACTAACCCACATGCACCCACCAAAAAAACACTGCTGAAGCTTGCACGTTGGCAGTCATTTTTGTCTGTCTCTTATGTGCTTGCATGCACAGACATGGACGTGCCTGCGCACACATACACACACACACACACATTCAGAGACTACTGTCTCTTCCTTCACCACACACACACCCAGTAGACCCAGTACACTCAGTGTGTGTTGGCAGAGAACTCCTTAAGTGGTTAATGATAAAGATTTTCCTCTCTGATTTGCTCCCGTTCCATAGAAATGTGTGGTAATACTTTGTGTTATGTTGATGCACTGTTGAATGGCATCAGTTGGCTGATGGTTGCTGAGTTACAGCAAACAGAAAGATTAGTGACCAAGGCCTGCTTTCTGCCTCCACACCCCTCTCACACAGGCCCACATCTCCCCTCCCTTCTTTCTTTCTGTCTTTCTTTCTTTCTCATGGAGTTCTCATCTTTCTTATCTTTCATCCTAATGTATGCATTCCTCATATGTGTCCTACAAGTTACTTCTTCCCTCCCTCTGGCAAGACACACACACACACAGACAAGGCATTCTCTCTCTCTCTCTCTCTCTCACACACACACACACTGTGTGATGTTTTTTATATATGTATGTTAGTGAGTATGAGAGAGAGAGAGAGAGAGCTCATCTCCTCTCTTTGACAGCACATGAGGAATGTGAGTTGAGCTGCTCTTAGGGCCAATCCTCATGCTCATGCTCTCACTGGATAAACAACCTCTGTAAAAGTGTATGTGTGTGTGTGTGTGGTACTGATGTTTTCTATTCTATTCTATTGTTTATGTATGTTGAAGGTCCCGCTTGACTTTGATGACGTTTGACAGGCCTTGTGACCCCATTCTGTGTGTGTGTGTGTATGTGTATGTGTACGTGGGAGGGGTATATTCGTGCATGTATGTGTATTTGTGTGCATGCATGCATGTGCCTGTGTGTTCATGTCAAACACATGCAGTTGTGACACTGTGACCTTCCAGTGCAACAGTTAACCTCATGACCACTCTCACACAATTACCCCGTTCTTCCTTGCAAATTTGCATATAGATTTACGTGGCTCCGTTTCAAAAGCTCCTCCACCACATGCAAATCTTTAATGGATCAGGCAAACTAGTACAAATAGTTTTTTATCTGCTCAGGGTGTCATTATATTAAGTACTCTAGTTTTTTTGTAGAGCGTGTGTGTGTGTTTGTGTGTGTGTGTGTGTGTGGAGAAAGCCTAGTGTGCACGAGGCTATGTGACGATGTGCACATGTGTGTGATATGAGTGATGATGTGTGAAGTCTTGTCTGGGCATGCCTCTAGGTAATTCGAGTTTGTAAAAGGAGACATGAATGTGTGAATTAGCCTGGGTGAATCGTCAGGCTTTTGGAATGCACGTGTGTGTGTCTGTGTGTGATATCCTTGGCTTGTGATCTGTCATTTAAAAAATATACCAAGGTGTCTGGATCATGTCACATACGGACATGTCTTTTCAGACTGTTTTGGATGGTTGTGTGTCATGGCTTGTTGATCTTTGCCCACTAAATGCTATTGTGTGTGTGTAGCTATATAGCTCTCTAAGAGTAAAAGGATGAGTTGTGGGAAAGTGTGCAGCAGCCCATGGACGTGAGCAGCGATGGGGGTTACACCTCCCAGGTCAAAGGTCATTGTGATAGCTGCTCTGAGGGCAGTGAGCGGCTTAACCTTGTGCCCTGCCACAGCCGCAGATGTGTTGGCATAGCAGAATCTGAGGCAAGGAGGGGGGGGTGTAGGAGATCATCTGGCTACAAGGCACGTGTTGGCGGGGAGAGTTTTTGAACTCTTCCAGTCCCAAACCAAAAAGCTCACAAATCTATCAACTCCCCTGTGTGTTTGTGTGTGTGTGTGTGTGTGTGTGTGTGTGTGTCTGTGAGAGTGAGTCAGTGAGTGAGTGTAACTGTTCCAGTGCCCGTGTAAGTCAGTGCAGAATTACTGCACTCGGGGCAAAACTTTTTCACCCTTCTGTCTTACCAGAGCAGGCGGAGCTGAGCTAAGACAGCTCTCTTGCTCTGCTCCCCTTATTGACGGAACTGACCGCAACTGCAGAATTCCACCTCGTTCCCATGGAGCTCCGTTACCATAGCCACTGGCTCTCTCTCTCTCTCTCACTCTGTCTGAGGATTGTGAAAGAGACAGTCAGGTATGCCCCCCTGGCAGTGGTGGGATCTGTTTTCTCAAGCCTGTAGAGGACTGAGGGTTGGTAATGCTGGTGGTTGGGGGTTGATGGTGGTGAAGGTGGTGCTGATGGTGCTGCGGTAATCTCGACCTGAATGAGATTTTTATTGCTGCCGTGGGGTCTATGGGGGCAGGAGGGTGAGGCAGCTTGGGAGAAGCTGGAGCTGTGTGTGTGTGTGTGTGTGTATGTGTGTGTGTGTCTAATCTAACCTGTAGAGTTGGATGTTGCAGAGCTGTAGAGTTGGAAGTTTGACTTTGTTTACTGGAAGACTGTGGTCATGATGACTGGGAGATTATGGTTGTGCAATTATGATGATCAGTGAGTCAAAATCTGAGCCCTTTGGGCAAGAAGTTTAGTTTTTTCTTACTCCATTTCTGTTTCTCTTGTATTATTTACCCCAATTCGTTTGCACGCCATAGGTTCCCCTTGCAGCAAAGTCAAGTCCGCCCGCCCGAGCAGTTGCTGTGTCAGTTAAAATCTCTCTCACACACACACACACACACACACGCACGCACACAAAGACCAAAGGCAGTTTCATAACTTTACAGCCCTGTTCCTTCCCTCCTCCAGTGTGGAGAGTACTCCTCCCGCTTCGTATGCTACACAAATAAACACAGCTCCATTAACTGGGAATGAGACCTACAGTAAAATACTGAAACAGGAAACCAGGAGTTCCTTGCTGACTAATTAGGCAAGGAGTCAATGTATGGTGAGCAACACACATAATGTATACATGCGAAAACACACGTACAAAAAAACACAAACAGATGAACGTGTGCACACAACCAGGGCAAAAGTTAAGGTTGTCATACACAGACCCATACTGTATACACAATTAGGCCAAAAGTCAAAGGATGTGTATAATGTATACAGACAGACACACACACACACACATCAAATGGGTGGTCTGGCACAGGTAATCCTTGTCCGACACGACCTCTGTGATGCTGACTGGCAGCTGGGGTTGACAGGATATCCTCCAGTGACAGTGGTGGACAGTTGCACAGTTTCGGGAAAGTCACCTCTTCCGTTTTGATGGTTATATCACTTCCTGGCAAGGTGTGTGATTGAAGTGTTATAGGGAAATGATGGCTTTGTCGGGCCAAGACTCAAGTGTGCCAGGACTCAGACAGGGACTGCCGGGATGCTATGGAATGGAATGGAACGGCAGTCGATAAACACAGAAGATGCCAACACATTGCTCTGCCTTATGGTCAGAGTTAGCAGAATGCAGTGTGTATGTCTCTGTTTGTTGTACGCACACACACACTATATAAATTTATTTATTTAGTTATTTATTTATTTATTTATTTATATTGGTGTGTGTTTATGTAGTGTTTTGTCTGTGTGTGTGCATTTGAGAGGAGGTGTGGGTGTGTATATTATTAAAGGGACTAATAATTAAAGGGCTAGTTTTGGCCCATGTGGCCCGGAGGAAGTGTCCGTCTTCCTGCTGTTGAGCAGTGGCTCTGCATCCTGCTCTGCCAGGCAAGGGTGGAGTGAGGGGAGGAAGTAGAGAATGAGAGAGGGAGGGAGAGAGGGAGGAGGAGGAGTATATGAGTCCAGAGAGGCAATCCTGGTTGGTCAAAACGTGCTGTGGCCACTCTGGTAGGCTGTCCTACTCTTTTACACACACACACACACACACTTACTCACGCTTGCACACTGTTGACACAGACGCTCGCTGCGGCTTTGGCATGGACTGACAACTCCTCCACCGGGACTTGAGTTTGTTTCCTTGTTCAAGCTCCCAATTAAGACTCAACGACTCTCCACAGGAGTCTTCACACCAACCTAAACTCAGCTGTAAGTAGCCCATCTCAGAGCCCATCACGCATAACTTGTTTTTGGGGTTCAGACAGCATTTGTTTGTGAGTGAAGGAGCAGTTCAGAGTGGGTGCCATTTAGACAGTAACAATGGATGCATTAGCATTTATTCAATAAAGGTAAGTGATTCTGTGAAGTTGGTTAATGTTTAAATTAGCTTGTCACAAAGCTGTCTGTGTATTTACATCCAATTTGTCCACTGGCAGAAGCGACTCTCATGTGAGTAGTCAAATCCTTCTCCTTCTCTCTCTCTCTCTGTTGTTCTTTCTCATTTAATAATTTAATGTGAGGAACATTTCAACAGAGCACGTGTTGGACCATGAGATGGTCCTGTGCTGCTAGAATGTTAATGAGCACCATGAGGAACATGAGCCTACTAATGATTGGGTCACTGAACACATGGCTGGTTCGCTGAACACCGAAGACTGCTCTGGAGTGAGGGAAAGAGAGGGGGCGAAAAAGAAAGAGGGAGAGAGAGAGAGGAAAAGACGGGGGGAGATAAAGGGACTCTGAAGTGACAAAAGCCCTGCTTCCTTGCTGACACTCTCAGACTGTGTAACACTTTTGTCTGCTGGAGTTTTCCCATCACTAATAAGCCTGTGTGAGTCTTGTGTTGCATTTAGAAAGGCTTCAGACTTTTCCATTCATGCAGAAGCTGAAGCTGTGTGTGTGTGTGTGTGTATAATTGCAGTGTTCTCTAGCTGCTCATCTGTTTATCTATGCAAGTGTTTGGCAGCAGCAGTCCTTACTGTCAGTGGATGACGGGGTATGACTATTATGGTTTGTGTGTGTGTGTGTGTGTGTGTGTGTGTGTGTGTAGGCTCTCAGCATGCCAGTAGGGAAAAAAACAACTGAAAATCTTCTGTCTCTCTCTGCCACTTGGGCTCTGAGAGAGTTTCTGCCTGTCGGTGTACAGCTGAGGGCTCCCAGGGTATGATCAATGGCTGTGTGTTGTGCGTGTGTGTGTTTGTGGAGTAGTTGAGGTTAGTGAGGTTAGCTGTGTGTGTGTGTGTGTGTGTGTGTGTTAGTGTAGTGCATGAAGCCCTCTGGGAAAGCGAGAGGCTCAATTGGAGTGGAAATGGGGAAAGAAAACACACCAGGCCAGAGCAGCCCAAAGTGACGCCGCTTGGTCGCTGAGTGCACCACCGGGCCTCTGTGATTACACACATATTTGTGTGTGTGTGTGTGTTAGATTGCTTGTAGCTAGATTGTGTTGTCTCATGTTTGTGCTGCACTGTGCATTTATGTGTGTGTGTGTGTGTGTGCATGCGCTTGATCAGTGTGACATGAGTGTTTAAATGCATTGTAAATACGTCATTGTGTGTGACGTGTTGTTTTTGTGCATGCAGGAGTAGCAATTTTTTTGGATGGGACTTTGTGTTTAGTCTGTGCTGCTTGCTCTCCCCCGGAGTTGCCTTTACCCTTGGTCCCTCTTCCAAAGCATTCATCTCCCCTCTGCACTGCTGCACTGCCCACAAGGTTAGAGTGGAGTGGATAGGTAGCAGCTGCACTGTGGACACCAAATGACAAGGTCGTCGCAGACTTGACGACTAGAAAGTAGGACTTTGTTGTAGCTGGTTGTTGTTTATCATCCTAAGGAGGTTGTTTATTGTCCTATGTGAGTTTTATGCCTAATCAATAGGTTGGATCTGATTGTTCTTTTGCGTCTGTGTGATGACGGGCATGACGCAATATGACATTTGTTGTCGTTTGTCATCCCTAAATAGACTATATGCCTAATCAATAGGTCTCATCCGATGGCTCGTTCGTTATAGACAAACCACAGTGGTGTTGGCATGTAGGGCCACACCAGAATCTACAGGGTTAAAATGGACGACCAACCGCTGGGTCAGTTCAGGGTCAGGGCCAGACCATTGGAGCAGGGGGG
The DNA here is from genome assembly GCA_027481765.1 of Tenualosa thibaudeaui. Lineage (NCBI taxonomy): Eukaryota > Metazoa > Chordata > Actinopteri > Clupeiformes > Clupeidae > Tenualosa > Tenualosa thibaudeaui. Next base: position 11,868,551 of record JAIFZK010000005.1, read on the forward strand.
AGGTGGTGGTGGTGGTGGAGGCTGTTCAGGGCGGCTGTTGCCTCACTAACCACAGAAGCACAGCCTGTGTCTTGTCAATCATCAGCTGAGTCTGCCCTCTGAGGCCCTGCCAGTGACTCCTACCCACAGCAGCAGGACTCAGGGGCCCAACATTCCTAGGCACTGCTGTGCACTTGAAGCGCAGGTCAGACCATTTAAAACCTGACAAAGGATAATTGTATACTTCTAGCAGAGACACTTGTATGCCATGCCACAAATGTTGGTGCAGGTGTAGCTAGCAAATTGCCATTTTAAATAAAGTCTTTTTTAGGTTTATTTGAGCTATCTATGGGTAGATTGTTTGTTAGACATTGTTCAATTCAGACTTAAACAAGGACTCACACAATACAGTCAGTAAATCAGTACGACCTGGCGATCTGGAGTTTGGAATATCTCTCCATTCATTTTAATTGGGCCTGGTCTTGTTAATCCCAATTAGCTGCCCAAAGGCGTCTCCAGTATGTCTGCCAAGTGAAGGGACTTGACTTAGAAGGACTCTGCTTATATACATACACAATGACTGACAGAAGACTGAGGTCTCTTTCTCTATAGCCTGGGTGCTTGCAGCTCTGGTTCAAGCCGCAGGACTTCTCCGTCACGGCATTGGGACGGGAATGTGTGCTGAGGACAGGAAGGGGAATGTGTGCAGATGCGTCATGACACAGGTCTGGACTAGACTGCAGGGTTGCCTCCCACACTGCTTGGCTGCGCTGGGCTTGGCTGGGTTGGGCTGACGAGTGGTGCAGAGACTGAGGTAAGGGGTTGGGGAGTCACCACGGGAATTATGAGAAAGCAGAGCTATGATGCAGTGGCGAGTCACGGGAAGGTGACGGGTCATTTCTTGTAGAACTGGGAAGACCAGGGAATAAGGGGGTGGGGGGATGAGATTAGGCAAGCTACTACCCACTGAAGCTGCCTGTGGTTAGATAAGTGTGGGCACACTAACCCCAGTTGGGATTTTAGTCATTTGTTCACTCCTTCATTCATTCTCTCTCTCGCTCTCTCTCTGCACTGTCTGTTGATTCTCCTGCTGCTCCCTGCTTTCCGTCTCTGCTAATGAGGACAAATTACAGATGTCAGCGTCCGTATGTCTGCTGTAGGGGGGTTCAGATCCACCTCGTAGGGGGGCAGCTGGACTGCCTTTCCTCATCTGATTATCTTGTTTTCAGCTAGGCTTGGGACGTAGAGTGGTCCCACACACACACAGACACACACACACTGATACACAGAGTCAGTCTATCAGTCACTCGTTCCATGTAATGCCCAATTAAACTTAGTGAGGTGGAGGTCAGAGCATATTGGTGGCTATTATGTTTTTGGGAATTGAGACTGATGAACCACAACCATGTATGCATATTGCTTCTTTCTTTGTGATTGTGTGTTTGTGTGTGTGTGCATTTGACTGAGATAGACGAATTTAGGGAACAGTAGGGGGGAGGGGGCTGTGTGTGTGTGTGTGTGTGAGTGAGTGGGGTGCTGAATATTATGATTGTCCTGAGGGTGCAAAGACAGACAGTCGGGCTGGGGTGAGAATGGGGGTTGATGGGTAAAAAGAAGGGGGAAGGGATGGTGAGAATAGGGGTTTAACTGAGTTGAATCCGGTAGCGGGGGAGAGTGTGTGTTTATGTTTATATGTGTGTGTGTGTATAGGCCTGTGTTGTAACAACTGTTTCATGCTCCAGTGGTTGTGTGCCAGAGTTGACATTGGCCTGCTGTGAGTTGATGTGGAGTTTGTGTGTGTGGGCGGGCATGCGGACAATCATACTCATCTATTCTCTGTTGTCTGCTAGTATGAGCTTGCTCCTTCATCAGAGTACAACTAGCCCATCGATACCCAACGACCTCCTTGTTTAAAGGGCTGTCAGATGAAAAGGTTGGATCTTCTCTGTCCGTTCAGTGGCGGTGTCAATACCCCAGAGGCCAGAGCTCTGTCCTGTCTATTACCTGTGAAACTGTGAAAGCTCCCTTAACTCTTCTCAGGGAGACCCTGGACAGGCCAGCAGCTCTCCTCAGGGGCTGGTCTTTATGGCTTGGAAGCAAAGGACGGGCTGCGATATTGGTCTGTGATTGGCCAAGCCAGACGGAGCTTACCTGTGTCAGCGGTAAGGTGAACTGTGTGAAAGAAGCTTTTTGTTTATTTTTCATTATAATTTTTTTTCCATTGCAGTAGTGTGCTGCTGAATGCCAACACAGGAAGGGCAGTGCGTCGTTCTTGCGGGAAAAATGACCTGGGGGGTGGAACCATAAATAAATGAGCAGTGAAGTTGCTACAACAGCAGCCTTTCAATCCAGCGACTTTCGAGTTCGACAGGCAAAAAACTCTTTGGGTCTCACTGACCAACAGTCTTCGAGGCAAGAAGTCCCGCAGACTTTCAAGCAAGTACCAGCAGGCTCTAAGTTTGAGTCCAACGGTGTCCAGCAGAGATACCAACAGCACCATACGAGTTTTAATTAACGCTTTTATATATAGCCTCACACTTGCCTCCCCAGAGGACTTCTGCGTGGTCTGTTTCTGTGGCCGGTGCTGTAGTTGTTGCTTCACAAACAAGTCATGGTGGCTCCACTGGTGTCCGTTACCTTCTCAGCCCCGCTCACCTTCACCAGGTTACAGTCACACCCAGGAACCTTGCAGAAACAGTTGGGGTGTGTGGACACAATGGTGGGGCTAAAACAGGACAAGCTGTGCCCTTGGATAGTATGCTATTCCCCCCTCGCTCTTGTTTTCTTTTTCTCTATTTCACTCTCTCTGTTATCCTTCCTTCCTTCTTTCCCTTCAATTCTCCTGCTCTCTATCTGTTCCTCTTTGTGCCCCTCTCCCCTGCTCTATTCTGTTGGTCTGCAGTGTAGAGCTGAGCGAGGTGACCGGGTGGCATTGGGCTGGGCAGAGCTCGGGGGACTTCAGGCCGACTGCTACCCACCACGAGGCTCGTTTATTTTTACACGCGGCCATTTATTTTATCGACAGGAACCCCTCGGTGACTAGCAGCAACAGCGGGCTGGTGGTCAGCCAGCTCCGCTTCCCTTCCGCCCTTTCTCTGTCGATGTCCCGCTCTCTTTCATGCCGACGCTACCGCTACCATGGGGTGGGCATGTAGGGGATGGGGTGGGGTGGGGATGTGGACATTTGGTAGCCTTTCTAAGGTGTCCTTGGCCCATATCATGGTTCAATAAAAAGGGCTTTTAAAAGTCAAAGTCTCTTATTCTCTTTCTCTCACCCTCTCAACTTCTCCTTGTTCACTTTCCTCCCTCTCTCTCTTTCTTTCTCTACTTCTGTACCTGGAGAGTTCCTCTTCATGTGTTCTTTGTCTCATTAGTTCCCTGCTCTTGTTTTTTCTCACTTTCAGTTTCTTTTTCTCCAATGCGTCCATCACATGTATTGCTGTGCGTGGCGTGCAGTAATTGATAGATATTAAAGGAGCAGCAAAATTGTTTCCAGTCGCTGAATTCCCCTGTAATTATCCTGTGTAGCTCCATGTTTTTTTCCCCTCTCTCCCTCTCGTTGCAGAAAAACGTGTTGTGGTGATGTTTTTTCTTCTTTCAGCTGGAGACTTTTGGAACTGACCTCTGCTTTCCCAGGGTCCTTTGCGGCTGGAGGAATTGCACATGTGGCGTCACTTTTTCCCCCCCTTGTTGGGCACGTCTCGTAATAGCATGTCATTAAATCCTAATAAACTTAGCCCAGAGCTGCACATGAGGGAAAAAGACACACAGACACGAAAACAGATACGCAATGCAGAAAACAGACACAATCAAGGGCCTGTTTGATTTCTGGACAAGGCTCAGACCAAGTGGTAGGGAAATCTTTTTCTTTTTTTCATTTCTTTTTCATTTTTTCCCCTTTTTTGCTTCTTTTTCAGCTCTCAGTCTCTGGGGCCAAACCACAGTCAGTCCGTTACCCAAACGTTACGTCAGTTTGCAAACATTCCCAGCTCTCCCTCCCTACTGCCCTCCCAGAGCTGCTTTTCACACTGGAGGTGTACATTCGTGCCGTGTGCAAGCGTCAAAACCCTGTCTTACTTCTCCATCGTCAGACCGTGGAGCCGTGAGAACACGCATGTGGGCCATAGGGCCTTGGCGTTGTGGCATTATCCCCGCTGTGTCTCCATTGAACGGTTATTCCTGTCGCCCTTTTTTCCAACCCAATCTCCTGCTGCCCTGCCCCTTCGCCATGCCCTGATCCTCGTTGGCACGCTCTGGCCACCCTGCTGTTATCTGGAACAGTTCACACCTCGGCAGCCTTGCTGCAACCGCCAACGTCTGCCTGCCCACGGCCACACAGCCGAAGCTGTGTCTCAGTGTGTGTGTGTGTGTGTGTGTGTGTGTGTGTGTACGTGCATGTTTTGCGTGTGTGTGTGTTGTTAAGGTTGTTGGTGGGTGAGGTTTTTCCTCCATGTGTGGTAGCATAGCTTTGACATGATTCTTTACCACTGCCACGTAAAGAGAGAGAGTGCAAAGCAAAGCTGCCTTGACGCTGTGGCTCGGTTTAGCATGCAGTTAAATGGGGAATAGAGCTGTTTGCAGCACTGCAGGCTCCATGTAGCATTAAAGTCCATAAACAGTAGTACACTCCATCAGAAAGAGTAGGAGTCAGCTCTCGCCGTCATTTTGAGGTCAAGGCTGACGAGCCTGTTCAGTGAACCTCCCTGTTGAACTGTAGGAGTAAGCTGCATGGCGGCTCTCCTAGTGCTGTAGGCAAGTTTCTCTTCCCTCTCCTCCTCCTCTTCTTTCTTTCTCTCTTCCTCTTCTCTCCCACAGAACTTTGGAGCGTGATCCTGATTAGCAGAACAATGGCACTTCTCCTGTCATGATGTGGCATGATTACAGGCTCTGTGTGTGTGTGTGTGTGTGTGTGTGTGTGTGTGCGCGTGCGTGCGTGTGTACACTTGCATGTCTATGTTTTGTGTGTGTGCGCTTGTGTGTATATACTTGTGTGTTGTATATTGGTGTGTGCGTGTGTGCATGCGTGCTAGTGCCTCTGTGTGTTTTTGTGTGTGTGTCAGCGCTCTGTGTTTACCATACAGTGGATTTCATGTAACTGGTAGCTTAAATGTGGGAACTAAGGGCTGCCATATTAACACACTCTCACCAGCTGTGGGTGGGGTCATCACCAGTCTCTCTGATCCACCTTCACTGCTCCTTGCTGTTGGGATCATATCTCACTCTCTCTCTCTCTCTCTCTCTGTATCTATCTCTCTCTCTCTCTCTATCTCTCTTTCTGTCTTGGGGGACAATGGACCCTGCTCCTCTTTATCATCTTTAGTGACACCACTGAAACACACACACACACACACACACTCCCCTTGGGGCAGCTGTGTGGAGTGCTGAGAGAGGCCACAGGGCACTGGGGCAGCAGGGAAACTGCAGACGTGAGCAGCGAATCACGATTGACCCTGTGGGTATTTAGGAGAGAGGACTGGAGAGTCCCCATAGTCACATGTGTGGGCACACACCCTCACACTCACTCATACACACACACCTATACACACACATTGTACAAGTACATACACAGAGATGCACGCACAGACAGACAAACGTCTGACAGACTCATGCCATCGACTGAGCCAGCTTGGCACAGTCCTGAGCAACTGTGCTGCGGCTATTAAAAGCTTTGCCACTTCGAGACAGCTGAGAGGGTATAACTGTTTGTACGTGTGCGTGTGTGTGTGTGTGTGTTGAAGAGGAGCAAGGTTACGGATGTGTGTCTCTTCCAAGGTTGCGTTGTACATTTACAGTTTTGTATGTCTTTGAAGAGGCCCTGCTCACGCTGTGACCTGGATATGTTCTGCTCTCCAAGTGTGCATGTAGAGCCCCGCTCTGCTCTGACACACTACCCCTGACAGACATGTCAAATGTGTTAAATACATCCATGTGCTCCCAATGTGACACTAGTGCTAATCTATCAGGAAACAGGGCCTGCGTGTCTCTGGTCATAACTCCCTGACCACTTTAATCACCCGCCCCCCCCTCCCCACTCATACTCACACTAACACACACACACACATGTGCGCGCAAACACACACAGGCTAATGCGAAGGAGAACATAAGCATTAATGTCATGGATAGCATGACATTTTAGTTATGTTTTCTTTTAACTAGATTAGTCTTTCTTGTCTCTGTCGCGTGTGTGTGTTTTAGATGTGTGTGGCTGTGTCTGTCTGATTGTTTATCTATCTGTGCGCCTGGTGTTTCTAGGTTGCTGTGTGGGCACAGACAGCTCACTGTATATTCACTGCATTGCTAGCTGGGATTTTGGTGCAGAAATGGAGATCTTACAGACTAATTTTAGAGTCTATTCATTTTGGGAGCTGAGTCTTATGAAATCGGATTGCTCAGTGTGCGCCGTCGGGCCTGTTTTTTCATGCAGGGTCGGGGGCAGGGGGAAGGGGGGGGGGTTGGGTGTCAGGGGCATAAAGGGGAGGGCTGTGATGGGGGGAGGAGGAGGAGAGAGAAGAGGAACGGGGACACAGACTCAGGGAGAAAAGAAGGCTATAAAAAGATTAATTAAAAGTGTAGCAGATGAAGAGGAGGAAGAGGAGGAGCGACAAAAGGGAAGAAGACGAGGATGCAGGGCCCTTGGTGTGATGTAATCTGACGTGCTAATGGTGTAACTAAAATAGGAAGGGGAGGACAGGAGAGAAAAAGAGAGAGGGAGAGAGAGAGAACAAGAGAGATGGAGAAGACACAGACAATAAAAAAGAAAGAGAGTAAAGCCGCAAATCACAACTCGATTTCCCCCTGGAACACAGGATCAGGCAGACATGAAAAGACTAGAAAGTCATCTTGAGGATAGGGAGGGCAAGAGCTGGAATTAGAGGGGTGGTATGAAAAGAAAAGTGGGGATAGAGAGAGAGAAACACAGACAGAGAGTATGGGAGAGAGAGAGGGAGGAGAGGGAGAGTGTTAATCTAGAGCCTCAGTGGAGTTGAGTGGAAGCGACATTGGAGCAGCCCAGCATTGTTTACAGTGGGCAGACATCTTAAGAGGGTTTTAGGGCTTTATATTAAAAGCGAGGCTGGTCCGTGGCAGGCAGAGGTGACGCTCCCGACTGCTCCCGCTGGATTTAGACACAGGGACCGACACAGAACCCAGCCTGGCACTGCCACACTGCCTCCAGGACATGCTAATCTGCCTGTAATGTCCCCAACACACAGAGGACAGGACAATACCCCACTCTCCCACTCTTTTGTTGTGTTGTAGAGAGGCAAAATAAGTAGTGCAACAGTGCTGCAGATTTAAATGTGTACATACATTATTTTTTTTAATCCGTCACAAAAGCCCTGCTGTGCTTGATGCAACTGAACGTAAAAGATTGCAGCTGTTCCCTTCTCTAGTGTTTCTAGTCTCCTCCTTTTCTCAGTCGCTCTTTCTCTTTCTGTCTTTTTCTCTCTCTGTGTCTGTTTCTCCACGCCTTTCACAGGATTTCATTTGAATGAAAATTCGGCAGGAGTGTTTGTTTGTGAGTGGCTGGGGGAGGGGAGGGGCTCGGCTTTTAGTCAGGAGTTCCTTGGGGCCGGGCCAATGGGGGGGCAGTTCCCAGCCCCGTTGGCTTTACCCCGCCCTCTTGTCTGTGGAGATGCTGTGCGTGGCCTCTGATTGGCTGTCGCCATAGAGGGTGCATGGGAGGGGTAGACGGTGTATTAAACCACACGTCTGCTCCCATTTCATCCAGAGAGTCGCTCAGCTGTCGAGTCAGGGAATAGAGAGAGAGAGAGAAAGCAATAGATAGACAAACTGAGAGATGGATAGAGAGAGAGAGGAAAGAAAAAGAAATGGAAGGAGCGCTTGACTGAATTGATCTCTCTCTGCTGGACTATCAGTAATCATTCCTCCTATCTGTCTCTTTCTCTCTCTCTCTATCTCTCTCTCTGTGGGAAACAGGATCTCCAGTGAGTGACATAGTGAGTGCAGCAGTGCTGGATTAACAAGACTCCACTTGAGACTCAACAAGAAGCTGGCAAAGAGCAGCAGCAGCAGCAGGACGAGGAGAGGACTGCCTTTGTGGAGTTGTCGGCCGTGTTTTTTTTTTGTTTTTTTTTACTCTGCTGGGTGAAAGAAGGTGCTGTATCGGAACAGCGTCTCTGCCCCGGACATCTCACCCCACCATCATCACCACCTACACCCTTGCACCCGGTCCTGCGGTGGTCTCCCCTTTGGCTCAGTCAGCCGGACTGATGTGGAATGCGACCTCTGCTGACCCCAGCCCACAAGCCCCCTTTCACTGAGCAAGAGGGCGCATAAAAGAGCTGCGGCCAGGGAGGCCGAGCACAAAAAAGCCAGGAGGACAAGAACCAAGAGAGTGAGAAGAGGAGGAGAAGAGAAGAGAAGCAACAGAAGCAGAAGCAGCAGGAGGGACCCTATAGACTGGTAAGCCAGTTAAAGGAGGTGGGGGCCAAGATAGTGAGATGTGTGTGTGTGTGGGAAGGGGCTTGGCATAGAATAAAAGGATGTCTGGGGGTGGGGGTGTAGGAAGCAAAAGGTGTACAAAATAGCTGTTTTTTTTTGGTGTGACATTTGTGAGTGTCTGTTGAGGCTGTGATTAGCCTCTGGTTCACCCTTTTCTCTCTCTCTCTCTGTCCAGCAGCTTCAGCAGTCTCTGCTGCTGCCACCACCACTATAAGTCCCATCATGCCCGTGGAGACCCTGCGGCCGTCTGATGGCCGTCTGGGTGCCGGGGGCCTCTTCACCTCGGCCATGCCCTTCCGCATCCTCAACAAAGGACCTGACTACTTCCGCCGACCGGCAGAGCCGGGCACGCGCAAGCTGAGTGCCGTGGAGCGCCTGGAGGCTGACAAGGCCAAGTACGTGAAGAGCCAGCAGGTGGCGCTGACGAAGCAAGAGCCCGTCAAGCCGCCCATCATCCGCAAGCCACTCATGTCGCCGGGCATGATGCTGCAGTGCCGCATCAGCACACCACCGGCCCGGAAGGTTCCACGCCGCCCTGCGATCACGGCGCATGCAGATGCTGAAAACAATGGAGGCGAAGCTGGACTCGGGTCCCGCCGGGGGCCTCACCTCAACCTGGAGATCCTCAACAATCTCATCAACGTATGCGACGGTCCGCCACTGCCCTCGCCATCGTCCTCGCCATCTCCCATCCCCTCATCCCCATCACCCTCCGCCTCCTCACCCTCCTCGGGGTGCAAGCGGCCTGGGAGTGGCGTGCCCCCATCTCTAGAGACCCAGCACCTCACAATGCCAGTCTCTACTCCGGTCTCCTCTGGCACCTCATCCCCTCTTAATGGACACGTGGACCGCCGGCCACCCCCTGTCCCGGCTCGCGCCCCCAGGCTGGCCGCCTATAGCAGCTCGCCGAACTCGGTCACCGTGCGGCGGGTGGATGTGCGTCCCCAGGCGGAGGTGCGCAAGCCGCCCCGGAGGATGCCCCTGCAGCCCCAGCACAAACCCCGGCAGATCGCCCAGCCGCAGGCGGCCCAACAGCAGGCCCCGCCATCGCTTCCTCCTCCCCCACCACCTCCAACCACCAACACCGGAGCTGCCTCCTCGTCATCCCCTTCCCCAGTCTCTCTTCCGGCATCTCTCCCTGGCCCGCAGCAGCCTCCCTCCCCCTCCTGCCATACCTCGAGCCCCCGGTTGCTCCGAACGGCTTCGGGCGCGATGCTCCCGCCGGCGTCACCAGCCTTCACGCGCATCTCCTCAGCCAGCTCGCGTGGCTCAGGCCGCAAACATCCGACGCTGCACCGTTCCAAATCAGACCTGAGTGACCGCTACTCGCGTGCCACTGCCGACCTAGAACGCTTCTTCAACTACTGCGGCCTGGACCCTGAGGAAGTCGAGGGCATGGGCGGCGTGGAGTGTTTCGCCCGCGCCAGCTCCGACATCATCTCTGTCTCCAAGCTGCGCAGCGTCAGCACACCCAGCTCAGAGTGCGGTGGCGGTGACTACAACTACGACGGCCGAGGTAGAGGAGGCTGCGAGGACGACTACGACGACGATGACGACGAAGGCCCGCCCAGGCCCAACGAGCGTGTGCCCTACAGCATCTCGGTCATCGAGAGGAACGCCCGTGTCATCAAGTGGCTTTACGGCATTCGGCAGGCACGAGACGCCTCACAGAACGTGTCTAATGTCTAGACACTCAAATACACCTGTACCTGTCTGCACAGGAGGCTGGACTTCGAAACAGACGGGAATTAGTATTGGAATATGCGTTGGGGAAAGAGACTAACTTGAATAGCCCTACATTTTTTGTTGGTTTTGTTTTTTTATATATATATGGTATATAGTTTATTTATTAAGTCCCCAACAACATTTAGAGCCCCCTTTTGTGTTTATTTTTTTCTTTGTATATTTCTGTAACACAGAGAGTTTTCTTTTCGTTTTGCCTTACAGTAATTTAAAGGATATATTTTTTTTGTTGTCACGGGGGACTCCTGTACATTCAGTCCATTAACCTTCAGACTTGGAACTGCTCGCTCTTCTGGAAATGTGATGTCATCGTCATCAGGGCCAGCTAGCTGGACCACTTACCTCAGAGGCGAAAAGGAAGGCCAGCACACTCTGCACATTGACTAGTGGGTGATGGGGAGGCCTGTTAAAGCAATAATGATCGCAATGATGATAAAGAGCTTTTGAGTGAGTGAAAGGATGGTGGTGATGAAGGTGAGGATGAAGATGGTGAGGATGATGAAGGCAGCAGTAGACCTGCTGTGACCTTGTTGATGTTCAGGTACTTTTAGTGCGTTTCTAAAGTGCAGCGGTGGTGTGGCTGTGAACTTTGAATCCCAAGTGTTGCTGTCTGATATCTGGTGCTACTTTGATCCCCGATCGCCACGCTCGTCTTTTTTCTATTGGCTAATCTGCTTCAGGGCTTTAGCCAGTTTAGGAGGGTTGGATGATTGATTGACTGTTTGGTGGATTGATTAACTGACAGCTGTCACTTTAGGGTTCATTTTGTCACAGCCTCCCATGACTTTGGAGACTCCATTAAGCCACAATATGGTTGTCACATAGGCTTACACCCTGGGTGAGGAATCAGAGAAAAGCAGAACATGGCAGGGGGAATATGAATCTACACACACAGAACACAGTCGCACATGCACACACACACACACACAGTAATACACACAAGTAATCTAACACAACCACTCACTCGCATCTTCACACGTACACACAGACACAAAGTCTGCTTAGCTGGTATCTCTATGGTAAGAGAGTGTGTATTGAGAGAGACAGAGCTTGTATAGAATCACAAAGAATAACAAAGAAGAGACCCTCAGAAATACTGTGAAAACAAAGGAATCTTTCATGGAAAAAAATAGAGGAACACTTTTTTTCAGTTACCTTGGCTGTTAGACTGTTAATGCTGTCCATGTTCTGCAGTGCATGAGTGAGTGTGTGCGTCTGTATGAGAGAAAAAGAGAGATGATGAAGGGAATACACTTTTTGTGTATGTTTGGCCATCTCAATGAAGCACACATTTTCTCATATCCACAAAACACACCTGCTCATGTCTGGTCCAGATGGGTCCCAGGGGTGAGGTTGTCGTTCCACAAGAGTGTTCAGAATCAGCCGTTTTTGCTTTATGTTTGTTGTACGCTGTACCTTTTGGGAAAGATTTTTGGGAAAGGGCTTGTCATGTTGTCAACAAGTGGTTTAAGTAGGTCGGTTAGAAGAGATCAGAGGTCGGAGTTCAAAGGTCACTTTGGCCATCTGTTCAGTGGTGTGAGGACACCGGCCACACCGCTGGATGAGGGGAGGCAGGAGTTGGAAATAGACTGTGGAGGGTTGAGATGGTCATTGTAGTGCAATGAAAGAATAACGGGTATGGCTAATGCAAAAATAAACTACAACTACAAGAACAACTAAATACAACTGTAAAACAGAGACTCTACAAACATGCAATGTTACTGAGTTACATTTTCAATACTTGTCGGGTGTTCAGTGTTTTCAAAATAGAGTTCCTTTGTTTTCTGATTGCTGTTCTGGGGTGTCTACACACACGCACAGGCACAGGCACACAAACTTGCACAGTGATGAACACATGCACACCCACGGTTGTGTGATGACAAGACATGACATGTATGACTGGGTAGTCTTCTCCATATTTGTGAATGCCCTGTTCAGATGTGCTGTTGAGATGAGCATCGGCCAGTTCAAGAAAACAGAGAAGAGATTAGAGTTATCTTCCTGCTGCAACCTCTTGTCTTCTTTACATTTCAATAAAAAGAAAGTGTCCATACTTTGCTGTTGTTTGCATTGTTTTACTTTCTCAGTAATGAAGAACATAGTCTGAATATAGTGTGAATAGTCTGAATTGTTTAACTGAATCGTTCCTCTTAAAAAAAATAAAAATACAACTACCGCACTTTTTAATTCTGCTCTGGCTGAAGCCAGGAAAGTTGGGACGTATTTATTTTGTGATGGCATGATCTTATCCTGAATTCCCAGTGTTTGGAAAGAAGGAGAAGTAATGCCTTGTTGTAAATCTCATTGGAATTGGGACAGGAGTAGAATTTCTTTTTCCCTTTGCAAAAATTTGTCTGCTGTGGCACAGACACGTCTGCCAAAATGTATGGTTAGCCATAGGCAGCCTTTTTTCCGTTTTCTTCAAAGAAAATTAATAAAGGAAAAAAGAAATGGTGCCTGCCACAAGTTGGCAGTGCCAGCTTCCTGTGCTCTGGTTTGTCTCATCCCCTGCCAGCGGAACCATGGTGGCACTTTTAGCATGAATTATTGATGACCAACATCTCTCTTTTTGTGAGGCTTGTTTGATTCAACTTCTTGGTTGTAGGTCTTTTTGCTGCAGTGAAATCTCAAAAATGCATTATGTATGAATAGGCGCGGTGCAAAACACAGGAAAACGCAGACGTGCACACTTTGAAGACCCCAAAAAAAAAAAAAAAAAACATAGTGAGATTGGCCCTGTCCATGCAACTGAAAGAGTGCTGGCATATCTACCCACAACCCACAGTCACAAACAAACACTTGTCTGAGCGTGTCCATCAGAGCTTAGCCAGTGAATAAGAAAGGAATGCAGCACCCGCTCTCTCTCTGTCTCTCCCTCTCTATCTCTATCTCACTCGCCCTGTATAGTGGCACAAGTCCAGTGATGGCTTACGTGCCATCTATCTCAGCTCTGTTTTCAGGCTATGCCAACTGTGCCATCTATGCTTGCAGGTTATCATTCACACTTCTAGTTCAATTAATGCTTTGGTCATTGTCATTGTTAAGGCACTTGTCAATTCAATAATTCTGCATCATGTAAAGAGACTTTTTTCATCACCTAGAAGGAAAAACAGCTATTTGTTTTAGTTGTTCTCATACAGGTGCTGTCTGATATTCAGGAGTGGTTTGAATTAATACATACATATTCTGACTGGGGAGAGGGAAGCCAGTGTCTTTGTCTACGACGACGACAACGATGACAGCCTGTCACCGCAGTCACCTCTGATTAATGTCCAGCCCCGAGCAGACGGGAAGAAAATGATGGGGATGGAGAGGAAGGGAAGGAGTGAATCATGTTAAGTGAGAGAGAGAGAGAGAGAAAGAGAATGAGGAAGAGCAAAAGAAAAGATGGAGGGCAGACACCAGGGAGGCAAAAAGAAATAGTGAAAGAGAAGGAGGGAGAGAAAGTCTCACAGAGACTGCAGGAAAGACATGATTGAAACCACTGGAGTGGGAGATGGGAAGAGTGGTTAGGTGAAAAAAATGGTGTCCCACACCATGTCTGCATACAAATGTGGTTGACTGAGGAAAGACAGTAGAATGGGTCACTTTACACCAATGGAACCATAGGGAGGGGTCTGATCAACTGACCAGACAAAACAGTGTCACTGAGAGGAGAGGAACAATGGGCACTTACCTTTCTAAGTCTAATCATCATGCCAGACAAACCCATGAAGATGATCAGAGAATAAGAAAGGAGAGAAGGGGAGAGAGATGTCCCCCCTCCCAACAAGAATGAGGACTGAGGGAATGGGCCATATGTCTCTGTTTACTACAAGCTCAGCTGGGTCGATGTGTGTGTGTGTGTGTGTGTTTGTATTGGGGGGGAGGGGTGCAGTGCAATACAAACTCCCATACACACAGGCACACAAACAAACATCTGCACATCACAGCAGCTTCTGCTTCTCTGAAGCTCAGACGCTGCCACGTGAACATGGGCGAGCCTTTGAAGCTCTATACTGTACACCCACATGCACAGAGTGAGCTTAAGGAAATGTATTCACCCAGCCCCACTGTTCCCACTCAATTACTGTATGTTGCAATGCTCTTCAGTGTCAAGATAGTTGCTTTGCTTAACGTAGAATGCAACTAATTGGTATATTTACAACAACAAATAAAAATGTGCAGGAGGGGAGAATTTCTTTCCATGAGAACAATCCTGTAAAACAGTGTAGGTGATGTGTGTAAGATGTAAAAGTAACAGGTTCAGAGAGTAAAGTGGTGAGGTTATATATGTAGGCTGAGAGATGAGTAGATATGTAAATAAATACATGCACTCACATAAAATGGGACTGTGTACTGTATCAGTAGGAGTGGGCCACACAATGGTCCACTGGAGGGGAGCAGAGGATGCTGGGTAATGTGAAGTCAGAGAGCAGCCTTGCTGCTAATGTATGTCACAGTCTGACACACTCACCCACTGTCGCCCGGCAGGATATACGCCCATAAGCAGATTAAGAAGCTGGGGCAGATGGGGGGTGTTTATGAGAGTCTCTCTCTCTCTCTCTCTCTCTCTCTCTGTGTGTGTGTGTACGTTTGTTTGTGAATGTGGCCATGTATGTCAAAAAGTACACTCTGTGTCATGGAAGGGTCCAGGTTACTGTTATGTTGAGTTTGAAAGAAAACACACCTTCCTTGCTGAAATGGGGAACTGGATCTTTACTCGGATCATGCCATTTCGTTTGGCCTAGGGCTTTTTTATTCATCATTATCATCAATGATTGAAAGCTGTTTGAGTCAAGTTCATAAGAAAAGCCTGGACAGTTGACTAAGAGCTCTGTCAGGTCTAGTTACCTGCCAAAATGAAAAATAAACACAACAGGCAGCAGGGATCTGTTGTCTAATGGAAAAAGGAGCACAGAGAAAGAGAGCGCTGCTCAATATTTCATCAGGCTTGTGAACAAGGTGGCCACAGACACAAGTGGACAGAGACACCAAGGACAAGAGTGCCAGCCCAGCCCTGTGGACAGAGCATAGGAGGGAATGAAAGGAGTGTTAAAACAGATAGGAAAGAGTAGATTTGCGATAGAGAGAGGAGATGGGGAGGATAGGGGGATAGAGAGAGTGAGGCAGTGAAAAAGTGGATTAAAGGGGCACACAGTGGTAGATGAGAAGTATATAACACAGCCGCAGCGGCCTATCCTGGATCCAGCTGTGACACATCCTTCTTCCCATCCGTGGGAGGATCCAGCATCTGCATCACTGGGCAAAGCAGCAGCAACAGCAGCAGCAGCATGGTGGCTTACTGCGTCTCAACCACAGCGCTGACATAATTACATAGATCAGGCCGTGGGGAGGAAAACACCTAGCTGCTCAACTCAAAGGTCAGCCGAAGCCAATGAGTAGCAGAGGGCTTATGTGTTCTTTGTCTGGAAGTGCCACATCATGCTTGACAAAGTAGCAGTGGGAACGAAGGCGACAGATGGATGTTTACACAAGACTATAAAGGCATTGTTGGTTGTTTTGTCACTGGTCTGGCCAGTGAGTCTACTGTGCTGGAGTTTTTAAAAAATCCCTGCACATTTTTGTTTTGTAGTGAGGACTATGCCAGCAAGATACAGGACTGGGAATCAGAGAGCAGAGGCGTTTCTTAAAGTTCAGTTTTTCCTGATTCACTGTGTGGCTGCCAAACCCTCAATAACTTTTCAACAACAATGTAATAAAACATAAAAAAACAGAGGAGGGAAGAAAGCACAAAAGAGAAAAGAAACCAGACACCCAACACAAATATACTCAAAGATACGCTGTCTGGCTGAAGCCCCAGCGCTTTAGCAAATTACTGCTACATCTATGAGGTCGTTTTGGGACATGGATGCACTTTGTGTTGGTGTAAATCAGTGGCACATAATCAAACCACTCATCTGTACTCAGCCACAAGGTCTGATTTCTACTATAGTTTGCAGGTCAAAGGTCGTGGT
Source organism: Tenualosa thibaudeaui (assembly GCA_027481765.1). Classification (NCBI taxonomy): domain Eukaryota; kingdom Metazoa; phylum Chordata; class Actinopteri; order Clupeiformes; family Clupeidae; genus Tenualosa; species Tenualosa thibaudeaui. Next base: position 11,884,693 of record JAIFZK010000005.1, read on the forward strand.
TGTGGTCGTTTTTTTTCACAGTAGATTTCGTGAAAGATGTAGATGTGTGTCACCACAGCCCATGTCCTCAGCTGAAACATGCACAGACTCAACAGATCAATAGAGTGCTGGGCATTCCACAGGATGTGCCACACTGACCAGGATCCCAACACTGCCCTCGGATCCGTAAACCAGGCCATTACTGCCCAGTTCATTGCTGCGATAACTAAGTCAGGGTCCTATAAGAATTCTATACAGAGAATGAGATTGAATAAACACAAGGAAAAGGCTACAATAGAGAATTGTTTGTCATTTGTTGTATATATAAATAGGAGAGGATTTTGTATAGGTTTTTGAATTCACATTGTTTTGACATGGTAAATCAAAATCTAATGTACTGCTCCTGTCTGTTTTATCAACAGTGGTGCTTTTTCCACATGTAGTTTATTTTCAGTCTGTTGCTAATTCTTTCCCTTATGTACTTCTTTAAGTTGATGAATTTTATTGTTATTTACTGAATTCTCTCTCTCTCATTCTCCCTATCTCCCTGGCCTACTTCTGCTTTTCTGGTGATCTTTTTTATCTCTCTCTTACACACCGCCCCTCTCCCAACAGAGACTTCCATCCCATTTCCCTCGTCTCGTTTCAGTGTTGGAATACAGTCCTTGTTTATTTAGGACCCCACACACAGAAATGCACACACATACATGCATACAAACACACACACCTGCCCACCATACCCACCCATACACACACACACACACACACCAGCACATGGCAAAACTCGTCTCAAAACTGATCTGAGATGTAAATGGCAGCATATCCCAACAGACTGCAGGTGTTCTCCCTGATAAGATACAGACTGCATGCACGCCTGTCTAGATATTTCATCCTGCTCCCTCCTGTGTGTGTTTGTGTATGTGTGTGTGTGTGTGTGTGTGTGTGTATGTGTGTGCGTGTGTGTTGATGTGTGGGAGCTTGTATACCCTTGAGCTTCTGAAGCACATGAAATGCTGACTATTCTCTGACAATGTGTTTTCCTGTTTTAATGTGTGTGTGTGTGTGTATGTGTGTGTGTGTGTGTGTGTACATCAGTGTACGCTTTTGTTTTTTAATGTCTCTGTGTTTGTGTGTGGGCTTGTGCTTTGTGCCTGTGTGCATGTGTGAGTGAGTGTGTGTGTCTGTGTTTATGTATTCTCCCGTGTGTATGGTTGCACTCAGCTAAAACCTGGCTGGTTCACTGTGTTCTGTTCCATTGCAGAGTGTATCATTGCATTAGGCTGATTGTAAGTGTGTAATGTGGAATGTGCTACAAAGCCCTGCCTCAGTTAAAAAAAAAAAAAAACTTCCCATGTTCGGATCCAACACTTGCCACCAGTTGTTTCCCCTGCAGGTCCAGAGGCACACAGCTGGTGTTTGTGAACAGAGAAAGAGGGAGAAGAGAGAGAGAGACATGGACAGCTGTGTAACAGGTTCCCCATGGCTCCAAAAGTGAGAGCGAGACATGGAGAGTGAAGCCATAAGACACACTCACACACACACACACATATACACACATACATGATGCCAGCCTGTTGTAAATGTAGCATGTGACACCACAAGACACACACACACACTGCCCAGAGCTGAGGCACATAGGGTGAAACACGTGGCTCACCCGTGCTTGGAGTCACGTCACGTGGCACAAACAGGCTGCAATGCTGACGAACAAAAACTCAGACTCAAAGAGTTAAACTACCATGCAGCAACAAACTAAAACGTAGTGAAGAAGAACAAGAAAAAGTTAAAGGAAGAGAATAAATTGAGGAAGACAGTGTCTTCAGGACCCATATACAAACTAACAAACAAACAAAACATCAATGGCAGTGACAGGCGCACCTCCCTCTCCTCCTTTTACCCTCCGTCTCTCTCTCTCTCCCTCTCTCCCTCATTCACTCTGAGGAGGCTCTTTCAGTGGGCAAATCCCCTCTCTAATTAAAAATGCAAAATCTAGCCCACTTTCTGGGACTGCTAATGCCCGTGAAGAGAGCTGCTCTGAGCTGTTCACCACTGCTGCAGGCTGCTCCTCTCTTTCCCCCTCTTTCTCTCTCTCTCTCTCTCTTCATGTCTTCTATTCCCTCTTTTTCTGTCTCACTTACCTTTCTCTAAATTTCCACACTCACCCACCCCCTGACTTCCTCATGGTGTAATTCCTCCTCTCTCCCTCTTCCCCTTCTCTGTCTTATGTCATATAGATGCACAGTCATGAGTTTGGGCTCACTTCACAAGTGTATGGGATTTTCAGTCCCTGTTCATCAAAAAAAAGCTTACTTTGGAAGAGCAAAAATAGGACATAGGCTAAATAATAAGCTTTACATTGCTTTCTATAACTGCCCTCGATTGTTCTTTCTTTCTACCCATTTTTTCTTTATCTCAGTCTAAGGCATGTCTCACATTCCCACAAGACAATGCACAGCCTGAACACAATCTTTGTAATACGGGGTTTGACCTTTTAAACATTAAAGTCCCATTGGAATCTGTGGTCAAATGAGACGCACACAGAACTGATTTATTTAACAATTGATTGTCTTTCACACTACTAACTGTATCAGATTCATGGAACCACTCAATGACCATTTGTTTTCTTCTGGCTCTCTATCGATCCCTCTAAGTCCAAACAAAACTTTCTTTCTTTCTTTTCTTTCTTCCTTCTTTTTTCACTCTCTCCTCCTCTGTTCTCCTTCTCACTGCCCAGTACCCTACCTACCCCCCACCCCCCTCCCCGCTCTCAATGTGCTGGTTTATAGGCATTGGCTAAGACACAGAGGTAGCCCTCCTACTATGAAATAGGATTAATATTTGATTACTGTCTTGGTGAATGGCCAGTATGGCTCATGCTTTCTCTCCGTGACCACTTTCTCACTCTCTCTCTCCCTCCCTCTCTCCCTCTCTCCCTCCCTCCCTCTCTCTCTTTCTCCCACACTCAGTCAACATGCTGAACTCCTGAAAAGACGTACAGCTGTCTCCTACAGCAGTGGGCCTGATTTGCTCACACTAGCCAAGTCACAGTTGGATTTAACCATGTGATGTCTTACTGCATTACATTGCCCATGCTGTCTTTTAACTGTTTAGTATTCATCAAAATGTTATTCTCCAGGAAAGCAATCCTATCCCTAAATTGTAGGCTATTTAGTGATTTTTTAGTCCAGTTTAGATAAAGACAAATAGATAGTAATCATTATAATCATTTTTCTGTTGAGCACTTCTAAGACAGCAAGGCAAGTCTTGATTGGTTCAGACTTACTGTAGGTTCCTTTCTTATACATTTAGTATAAGAAAGTTTTCAAACCAGCTCTAATATGAAACACAGTTCAGACTGATCATCCCTCAGGCTGTGTCACCAAAGCTTCTCCTTTGGACAGGATGCACTAAGCATAAAATTGTGTACTCAATGTTCCTGCGGCAGCATCTCGGAGCATCTGTGGTTTTCCCCTCTCTCTCTCAGTCTGCCTCCCATGCCTTAATGGGGATGTCGTGCTGCAAAGCTCAACATTTCTTCAAAAGGAAACATTAATGTCTCAGAGGCAACGTCTTCTAACTGGGTCGCCATATCAAGCGCTTGGAGTTCTTCAGAGAGGATATTTAGAGCATGACAGAGAGAGAGAGAGAGAGAAAGAGAGAGAGAGAGAGAGAAAGAGTATTTTTCAGTACTAAAATAAATCTAAGCTGTTTAAATTTGTTAAGTGACACCCCGTCAACTTTTGGGGTGTCTGCTGTTCTGCTGGGTCACCCAGCCACCATCTTTATGTCTACACTTGACTCATGGGTTGGAATGACTCTCCATGCTTCTTCTCTTATCCCCCTACTCGGCTGATGCAAATGAGAGTCTCTTTATGCGTGATTTGACTTGGTGCTCCAGTGTCAGGAATGTCAAGCATTTTCACATCAGACAGAAACATCAAACCTTGGACAGTATATAGACTTCAGGGCAAGCTTATCTTACAGACTTCAAAGTGTGTGTTTATGTTTATGTGTGTGTGTGTGTGTGTGTGTATGTATGTGGTGCATGCCTGTCTGTGGTTGAATATATCAGTGTGTGTGTGTTTGTGTGTGTGTGTGTGTGTGTGTGTGTGTGTGTGTGTGTGTGTGTGTGTGTGTGTGTGTGTGTGTGTGTGTGTGTGTGTGTGTGTGTGAATGTTTCCATAAATATGTCTCCATCTGTTTAAGGGTGTGTATGTGTGGCGTGCAGCAGCATCTCCATGTTTGTGCATATTTTTGCTTGCTTGCATTTCTGCACAGTCCATTGTGCACACACACATCTCTGTACACCTTTTTATTTATGGTTTTTATCTGTTCAGACATGTGTATCTATGTACATATGCTAGAGCATAGGGTACAGTACACTAGCTAAACTGAGCACTGTGCACTGTACGCTGTTTCACTGTGTTAGCAGTGTACTTTCTATACCTGTATGTGTAAAGGGTTTTTCTGTGGTCACTCCAATGGGAGTGTTTTTCATGTAGGCTACTCCTTCAGCTGTGTTTATCTCTCCTGTCTTTTGGCTTGAGTAAGCATTTGTGAGTTGTTTGTGTTTACATACTATTGTATTTATGTGTGTGTTTATAGTGTGTCTATGTGTGTGTGTGTGTGTGTATGTCTGTGTGTGCGTGTGTGTTTTCCACTAAAGGCAAAACGTACCCCAGTGGAACGCTCTCTATTTCCCTCTCTCACACACACACACAAACATCTGAATCAGTTACTCTACAGTAACTCTAAAATGACTCAGAGGGAACTCATTTGGAGACAATGGACCTCCCAGTGAGATGAGGTAATTATAAGGTGGATGATTTTGTCACTGTCCCCCCTTGAGTTTGATAGTATACCCATATCTCATCATCCATAAAGTAATTATGACCGTCGCTAGCATAGCTAGTGCCTTGAAACTTGGTTGACATGCAGCCCCAGTAGGCCCATAGTACAAAGTAACTATAGCTACTAAAATCATTGATTATATTAGTAAAATTAGCTGTGGTTCAACATTGGTTGAATTTTGCTGGTAGTGAACACTGGAAGAAGGATACATCAAATTTGGATGACGTTGCTCCTACAGTTAGCAGTCGATCTCAAAGGCCACCCTACCACAGTATCTGTACCTGGTGCGCAGGCCCTAATTAGCCTACTTAGGGTAGCATGCCAGAGTAAACTTGCTCTTTGGATTCCCTGTGATACAAAAGCTATGTAGCATCACCCAAAATTTATTGTGAATGTGATTATTACAAGAATTTGGCTTGTAATATTTATGGGAAAGGGTAGTGGACAGTGACTAAAATAGTAATTTAGGCAAATTATGTTCAAAAATGCACAAAAATAGCAATATTTTGGAGCAAAATCATCAGTGATTCTCAGGACACCGCGACACTGGCCCACTTAAAATTCACTGGGCATAGACCTCCAGTGTGCTCATATGTCCTAAGCTATATTGGGCCCCAGGGACAGCTCCCCTGTGCTGGTGCCCCTGCAAGGACTGTAATCTTTTGGCCAACAAAATTTGACTGGTACATAGGTCTTAAGGACACGGATCCAAAGAGCCCTCAGCCACCCTTTTGAGAGAAACAAAAATTTGTTGGCTGGATTTTTTGGGGCCAATGAAACTGGGTGGCCTTGTAGCCTTACTAGGTTCATTGCATGTTGTCTATTTTGGGATAGCTTCACCATGTGTGCTTGATTACACAGAAGGAATTCAGGAATAAAGCAATTCAGACTGTGAACATGTGTGAACTGTACTGTATGTATGTGTGTTGACATGTATGTATATCTTATAAGGGCAAACATGTGTTCAAAAGATGTGTCAGGAGTATAAATGGTCATTCATTTTCTTCGGATGGAAGAATGTACCGCCTAGCGGCCATTCTATATCTTATGTCTGCATGTTAAAAGTCATGCAAAATGTTTGGCAAGTCACTGAGAGGTTTTCTTTTCCTTTTTTTTTGGTTTGTCACTGGGCCCATTCACAGTATCTACCAACGTTAATGAATTATAGAGAAAAGGGGGTTGCCATTTTAAAGGCAGGCAAATTTGGGTCAGTAAGATCTGCACGCGACACACACACACACACACACACAAGCACACACACACACAAACACACACACTCTAACCCATAAACAGACTGCCATGAACATGCAAACCAACACACACCCATGCACACCATCATGCGCTGACATGCACTGTTGCAGGTTACACGCATTGGCATGCACTTTGCACATGCATACACACAAAGTGATTCACTTATAATCTATGCAGGCACACATGCACACACACACACACACACACACATACACAGACAGTGATGCACTTATAACCTATGCAGACACACACATGCACACACACACTCACACATGTTATACATGGTATAATGAGCTGCTCTCCCCCACACTTTAAGGTGATCCATGGTGGTGAGAGAGGGGTCAGGCAGAGGCTACGGCCTGGGGAAATGAGAGGGGCAAAGGTGGCAGAATTGATAAGGTGCAAGTTGGACTGAAGTTTGCCTGAGCCAATCTTCTTGGAACCCTCTGACAGGATTGAAGACATTGTCATCAAATCAACAGATACTGAAATAAGAATCTCACCCAACACATGCTTGATACAAAACACTGATGTTGTTCACTGGAAGTGGATAGATAGATCTTCCCTTCCCTAGTCTTCCCACACAGTCTCCCAGCTGGTTTGAACAAACTGACGATCTAAATGTGGTTTCTGTTTACTTTTCTATGGCAGTGCACTTTCAATAACGCTGTCTAGCCTTGCCTGTACATGCTCCTCAATGGAACAAAACAAAATCTGAGAATGAGCACAGTGCACCTTGTGTGCTCATAAGACTGAAGGAGGACGTGGGCTGAAGGACCAGTGTTGCAGTGAATGGACTGATTACTGTTGCTATCAGGTCACTATCACAGACCTGCTTTAGATGAGCTCAAAATGGCTTTATTGCCATTAAGGGTTACAGTCTGACAGTAAAATTATTTAAAGTATCATGATGCATGTATTTGTTCTGTTTAAACAGTCATGTTTCAGTATCATGTGTCATTTCATGGCAGCTAGCTATCAGGACCAAATAACATGGTTTGCCTCAATTTTGGAATGAAGAGATCACCAGGTCATAGTTCAATGCCCCTTACACCAAAACACAGGCCTGATGTATGCATATTGAAGCTCTACAATAGCGTTCATGACAGAAAGTTTAGGGGAGATTTGTGCTTGTTTTTTTTTTATTCTGGGTCACTGGAATTACTGGGAAGATTTATAGTACTGTGTGCGTGTGTGTCCATGCACATGTGTGTATGTGTGTGTGTATGTGTGTGTGTTTGGGCAGATTAGTGTAAACCTGTGTGGTGGTGCCCACACAGCAGCCCAGTCGGCCTTCCTGCTAATCACACGGACGTGCCCAGTCTAGGCACACAATCCTCTTACCTGCAAACCAGCCTAATCCTGCTTCCAAACCACCCCACCTAGCTCTGACTAGTATGGCCCTGACACTGGAAACATGGGACCAGGCAGGATCAGCAAAGCTCACCCTGGACAAGGCCCTGAAGGCCGCTGAGATGTCTATGGGAACTTAGACACTATGTATTACCAATGCCTTAGTATACACTTTTAATTTGAAAGTTGGAAATATACTGTTGGAAAGTAGGCTACAGTTGTAGGTTATGGGCATCTGGTGCAATAGCCTTTCTGCCTTACCTGTGCATGAAGTGACTCATGTCTTCAACAAAACACTGACAGGTCCCTGTTTCCTAGAGCTGTAAGTTACAGTTGCAAATGGAGCCTGTTGGGACCTGTAAATGTGTGACGTGCTTTTTGTTGTACAGAACTTCCTTACTCTGTCAGAAAAAATGGTGGTTGGGCCATTCAGACTCATAGATGTCTATCAAAAGCAGGTTGACTAAGTTTGGGCAAAAGTAAGATATCTTACGGGGAAGTGTTTGTGGTATGGGACACCTGTTTCTCTCGTCACGTCCTAATCCTAAACTGCCCAGACAGTGAATCACACTGTGGATTGCACACCTATGGATCACCTGACCCTTGGGATTATCTGCTCTGACCATGGAACTTTGACACCGGTGTTAGATTTCCACAATCATTTGACACCAGTGTTAGATTTCCACAATCACAGCTGTAATGGACGATGATAAATTGCTGCGCAGTGTAAGAAAAACTACAGAATGTGCAAGAAAACAGTGATTATTCCACAAGTGCTTACATAAGCACTATGTGAACCAAGGTACACACAGGCACACACGCACACACACACACACACACACACACACACAGATCGAAGAAGGGGGATAGGCAGGGAAAGAGCAACACATTTGAGAGCGAAAGAGTTGAAATTATATTATTTTCTTTTGTCCTTTGCAGGACTCAGTAACATATCACAATATCTTATCCTAAAGTAAAAGCCCTGCCTAAGAGACCTCAGTGACAGACATGAGTTCAGACTGGGATGTGATGGACATAGGGCACCACAGGCCTGGAGGCAAGAAGCAGGTTAAAGTTCACCCAGTCAGATAGTGAATGTAGCCAGTGTCAGGAAAAGTCTGAAACAACAGCACTTCTGTCATCCTACATCCCCACCCATCTCCACATCAGCATGAGTGTGTGTGTGTGTGTGTCTTTGAAATGTTGGCTCAACCAGGTCAGCTCAGCCCTGTGTATGTGTGTGTTTGTGTGTGTCTGCAAAAGGTCAGCAAGGCCCTGTTTTCAAGGTCTCACTCCCTTGTCAGCGCTCCATGTTGAGTCTGGCCCATGTCTGTCTGGAGGTCAACAGCGGCAGGACGCAACTATTTGAAGAGCTTTACTTTTCATGCTGGGCTTTCATCTTCACACTGTTGCTTTAGTGCTCTGTGTCGAACAAACTGTAATTCTGCTATTAGACAAATTTCTTTTATAACACAATTTTATTTTCGTTTATAACACACAAAACATCAACAAATCTCAAGTGTGCTGTTCTCCTTATGATACAGCTAAAAACATTTTCTCTGATTGTTAAGTCCAAGAAGCCAGGACTGCTCCAATAATACAACCCCAGGTTATCAAAGTAGTTGTGACAGAGCGCTAGACTAATGATTTATGTTAGGGGAAACCGTGTGGCATATGATTGCCATTTTTGTTGTTGCTGTTATCAGAGCGACTCTGTAGCCTGAACTACAGCTGCTCAACAGCTACCATGAAACCTGAGGCTTGAACAGGGTATAGGTGTGGAATTTCACCAGCTTGAATGTGTTTGTATGGCAGTGTGTCTGTGTGTGACAGTGTGCGTGAGACTGGGTCTTTATGACTGGTGTGTGTCTGTGTGTGTGTGTGTGTCTGTGTCTGTGTCTGTGTGTGTATGTGTGTGGGTGTGTGTGTGTGTTACCTGTCCATGCCTGTAGGTTTGTGCATGGTTGTGTGTGTGTGTGTGTGTGTGTGTGTGTCTGTGTGTGTGTGTGTGTGGGTGTGGGTGTGTGTTACCTGTCCATGCCTGTAGGTTTGTGCGTGGTTGTGTGTGTGTGTGTATGTCTATGTGCATTCTTATTCTTAACACCATGTTACTCATTCTTTGAAGTCGGCACTGGTTAAATATCACCCCTAGTGATATTTTTCATCATTGTGGGTTTATTGTTCTGACCTGGAGATATTATTATGATTTCTACAGTGCTGTTTCACCCCTCTTACCCTTCTCAGTTTCGCAAGCCTGTGAAACTTCACATGTGAATGTCTGTTGTGTTTCAATGTCTGTAGCATGAATTAATTTCCTCTGCAGTCAAAAGTGATTCTCTCTCTTACTCTCTCTCTCTCTTTTTCTTTCTTTCTATTTCTCTGAGACACACACACACACACTTTTTTCACAACACAAATAAGTCATCTGACTCACCTGTGGGTATCCGGGACTCTGACACCTGCCTCTCTGACGTAAGGAGTATCAGCAAAGACTCATAACCTGCCATAACTTTTAACACTGTCCTCTCCCTCCCTCTCTCTCTCTCTCTCTCTCTCTCTCACACACACACACACACACACACACACAACACACACACACAAACACACACATACAGCATCACAGGAAATGCTAATTAATACTCTCTCTTTCTCTCTCCCTCTCACACGCACACACACACGTGCACACACACACACACACACACACACACACACACACACACACACACACACACACACTGCCATAACTGTCCTCTCCCTCCCTCTCTCTCTCTCTCTCTCTCTCTCTCTATGTCACACACACAGACACACACACACAAACACACACACACACAAACACACACATACAGCATCACAGGAAATGCTAATTAATGCTCTCTCTTTCTCTCTCCCTTTCACACGCACACACACACACACACGTGCACACACACACGCACATACACACACACACACACACACACACACACACAAATGTGTCCACACCTTGTTTTCCAGAGCCTTTCACCTAGTGAGCTCATCTCTGCTTCAGATCTCACACTGCTCATGCAAGGATGGTGCAACCAATGGAAAATAATTGTACTGTGTCAGTCAGTACCACATGGAAACCTTTCTCCGTCTTTGTTGCACAATTTCTAACACATATTCATTTAAACATATTCATTTGACTTTCTTAAGTTTTACTTCCCATGTCAGTGCAGGATACGATTGGGTGTAAGGTTGAGCTTATTTCAGGTTCTACAGCCTTGTCTTTCCCTCTATCTATCTATCTATCTATCTATCTATCTATCTATCTATCTATCTATCTATCTATCTATCTATCTATCTATCTATCTATCTATCTATCTATCTATCTATCTATTTATCTGTCTATCTATCTATCTACATTTTCACTCTCTTTCTGTACCTCTTTCTTTCCTCTCTCTCTGTTGTGAAATAGACTTGAGGCAGCTGGTTTCTGCCTGGTTCAGCTTGCATGTTTTGCATGCCAGTGTGGCTGCTCTGTTCAGACAGATTATGTTTTTTCTGTGTGTGCAGTGAGGGCAGCGATTGTGGCGATAAGGAGAATGTGAAGTATGAGTGAGTTTGTGAGTGCCAGGTCTGTTCGGCTCTCACTCCACCACTTCTACTTAGTTGGTCTCCACCAACACCACCACTGCGCCTGCACACACACATACACACAGACACACAAACGCACACATGCACACATACAGAAAGGTCTGTTCAGGGTTCACACATGGTCCTTACACAGAGAGAATGTAGGGTATGATGGAGCTCAGAGGTTTTTATTTATCAGAGGCATTTTTCTACCATTACGTTGGCATCACTGCACATGCCTTACATTACTGCAAATACAGACACACACATGAACACACACACCGTAGCAGACCTCTCTCTCACCTTTCCCTCTAACCTCTCTCTCTCTCTCTCTCTCTCTCCATGAATGTTCCTGTACTAAGGAACCCGTGATGAAAAACTGAGGCTATGGCAGGGCAAACCCTTGTCTGCTAAATATTTGATAAAGAGGCGTCTCTTTTTCTCTGGGTTATTATCATGATGCACGTATCTGGGACAGGATGCCTCTCCAACTCTTCCTGTCTGATAATGCAGGCCAGAAAGGCCCGCTTCGAAATGAGACTGGGAGATGGGGGTGGGCATGAGGTGTGGTGTGGTGGTGGAGAAAAAACAAGGGATAGCTGACATCAAGAGAGAGGGAAGAGTTTTGAGCGGAAGAGAGGGACAGTGCAGAGAGCAGAGGAAACTCATTTGGAGAGTTAGATAAAACATGAGAGAAAGAAAGAGAGAGAGAGAGAGTATGTGTGTGTGTGTGTGTATGTATGTGGAAGTCTGACAGAGAAATAGATGCCAAAGTGACATTTTCCATACAAAAGTGGAGTGTACAGCTGAGGGCATGATTTTGAAAACATAACCAGGCAACATTGGGCCTTAAACAATAAAAAGAGATATCCTGAGACAAAAGAAAGGCAAAGAAGGGTTATGTAGTGGTTTAGCGGTTAAGGAACTTGGCTAGCATGCTAGTAGCCTTAAAGGTTGTGTGTTCGAATCCAGCGTCATTGTGCCCCTGAGCAAGGCGCTTAACCCTAAGTTGCTCGGGCCCTGGGGAGACTGGCCCTGGACAACTAATAGTTGACAAAATGTATGTCACTTTGGAGAAAAGCATCTGAAAAATGTACATGTGACAAGAATACAGGAACTCAGGCCATACAAGGTACAGTAAGTACGAGCTCGTAGCTAGTTATGTTTGACACACAGAGGATGGAGAGGCCACTTGTGACCCATCACCTCCATGGATTTTTTTGTGGAAGGCCCTTCAGAGGAAACAAAAAATGATCATTGAAGAGGAGTATTAATATTGAGCTCAGAGCAATATCTCTGTGACTGTATCTGTAGTGCGCATTATGCATGCTTATGAGATCCATTAGTGATGACCCGCGTGCCAGAATTACCCTCAAAGCCACTTTACTAGAGCTCCAAAGGGGAGTGCACACGGGAAGTATCACTAATGGACTATATATGGGGATGCAAGTCCACTATGGCTAACCATTCCTAAAGGCCCCCTCTCAATCTTGCGCTAATCAATGGGCCAAGAGTGATTAATTGGTTTTATTGATCCCGTTTCCAGTAATTAAAGAGCTGACTTCAAAATAGTTTAGATTTAATTCTGTGTGCGCGTGTGTGTTTTGTCTTTTTCTTTTACAAGCATCCTCACCTACAGCTCTGTCCTTTTCTTACATGCTCACTTTTATACTGAACAAGCATGCACAGCTGTTCCTGTTTGCAGCTGTTTGAACTATATGTTTGGATAGCAATGGTAATGGTAATCATGGTGTATCTAATGCCATGGATAGCTTGCCAGTATCTCCATCACCTCCTTTTCTCTCTCTCTGTCTCTCTCTCTTCTCTGTTGTTGGCTTTCTCTCTCTTTCCCTTTCTCACTATCAGCAGATCAGTCTTAGAGAACGTGTGTTGCCTCAACTGCTGCCCCTCCCCCATTTCATAGCAGGGGCAGCTGTGCATCCCAAATGTGAAAATGAACAGACACACACACACACACACTCAAAACTAAAATGTATTTACTCTTTCTTCTCATGCATGTTGACTGGTAATGCATCAGCTCTCTTTTCTGAAGCTCCACTATTTCCAGAGGCAAAAACTGGAATTTAAAACACTAAGCAAAATAAAAAACAAAACGATTTCAAACATCCAAGAAAAATGGCCATTGAGACAGCATGTTTGAAGAGGGAAATGAATTATGAATTGACCTGTTTTCCACAATAGTCAGCTGAATGGCAGCAACAGGAAATCTGTTCCTTAGACTTCATGGCGCTTTAGATGGAGATGGGTGATATGTGTAAATACTGTTTGAGTTAGGTATGTAGATTACATCCACCCTGTTTGACAGCAGCCGTCAGCTTCCATTAAACTAATGAACGCTATGCAGCACAGTAAATCCCTGCACAAAGCTGCAGGACGGACATTTTGGATGTCTGCTAGAGGCCGGTGGTTTTTGGTGTCTTTAGAGAATCAAAACACTTTTAAGCCCCCATTTCTCTCCAAACAAAGCAGAGATTAACCCCATCAGTGCTTTTACACACAGTCACTCCCCCTCCACACACACATGCACACACACACACACGTATATCCTATAGCACATGAAATGAAACCATTGTCCACAATTTACATCAACAAATAACTTACACACATACACCCATTACAAACATGCACTTGCACACACAAGCGGACAGACAAACACAACACAAACCACAAATGCTAACATGACAACAAGGCAGCCAAATGTCAGCTGAGCTGCAGGGCATTATCTTGCAGGAACGACCCCAGATGCCCGTTTGGCCAGATGAGGTTTTGCAGCCAGGCATGTGGTTGCCAGGGTGACCCCACTCCTTTCACCCATTAAAGAACATGAAGTGATGGCAGAGGGAGTGATATCCCAGATGATTACCCCTTTTAGTGGATGCACTGTAGATGGGGGTGGTGAGAGAAAAAAAAGCACTGAAAGAGACAAGAATCAAGACAAAGACAGCTGCTTATTTCCTGTTTACAGGCTGGTTTTATATTTATTTGTTGGGATGTTGCCTCTAACATTTACAGTTTCATTGACTTAGCTGAGTTGATTCAAAATGAAAACCACTTTAGTCCACTTAATTAAATGCTGTGTTACAGCTTTTACTGTTTGGGGATCTTCATGGTGTTTGTCAATGGCCCTTTGTGCTGACACTCTTTGCTAAGGCTTACATGAGCAAACTAAAATCTATGTAATACACTCAACCATTAAATATTTAGCCCATTGTCTGATTCCTCCCGTGACTGGTTACATTTTAAATGATCTCTTCAAAGATTAGAAGAAATACAGTTATTTTGGGGGGCATGGGCAACCAGTTTTGACATCATCCCATATGTAGCCTTTGAGCCCCATGAGCCCCATTGTGGTCTGTCATCATTAGTTGTGCCCCAGAATATAATTCACAGCATTTAATTAAACTTTCTATCAGGCTGGTGAAAGGCCAGTGTGTCCTTCAGTAACAATAAGCTGTGCTAAAAGCAAGACTTCCCCTGCTGTTAAATCAGGGTCGTAAAACTAGTGGTGTGACTTAATGTAACTCAGCACTGAAAGTCACAGATTTATGACCCTGCCCACAAAGTGGAACGCAGACAGACGCTTCTTCCATTTCATCTACTCAGTCTTATCAGTCATTTTAAGTTTGCAGAAATAACATAGCAGGCAGCATGGTAGTCTGCAGTTTGTAAGGGTTCATTAATGTGCTACAGTGCTTTTGAATGCTGACATCTACCTTGCAGTCAGTTGCTCTCATGTTAACAATGGCATCATTAAGCTGAAATTGGCTGATAAAACCTCTCAAATTTCAAGCCAGGCGTGTTTCATTAAAATTAAAAGAAGGGAAATGTTTGTGCTGTAAAATAAAGACTTCAAGAGATACAGGAGACATGGCCCAGGATGAAACTCTATCCCCACACACTGTTCCACCAGACAGACAGACAGACAAATAGGTGGACAGGCGGTCATGCAGACGAACTGGGAGACATATGGATGCAAACAGATTTACGGAGAGATGGGCTGAGACACAGATAGTGGAGGAGGAAGGAGGAGGGCTGGCCTCTGCCTGCTTTGCCTGTCTGTGGTTGAACTCCCTGATTAAAGTGTCAGGGTGAAAAACGACAGGGACACACAGGTCACCGCCTCTGTGTGTGTATATGTGTCGGGGGGGTGTCTTGACAGGGCAGAATGGGGAGATGGAAAACAGAGGAGATAAGACAGAAGGAAGGATGAGAGACTACTAGCGAGAAGAAGGAAGGGAAAAGAAGAATAGAGACCGGGAGAGAAGATAAAAGAAGTGTAGAGCGGCAGTGAGAAAGGAAATGGGGAGAGAATGAGAAAATTAAATGAAAGAAGTAAAAGAGAAAGAGAGAAGTGGAAAAGGAGGAGAGAGAATGAGAGACTGAGTGAGAGGATGCATGAGACTGAGACTGCAGCAGGTTGGGCAGACGAGAAGAAGCAGATGGGGAAGAGGTGAGCCTGGGGCCTGGAGAGCAGATAAAACCATTAGCAGGCCACCACTGCTGAGAGGGCCTCCTTCCTCTCGCATCTATCTCCAACCCCCAAAAAAAAAAAAAAAAAACACAACACACAAATACGCCCAACCGGCTGGAGGAGATAACAGCAGAGGAAATGGGAACTTATGGCATTTAGTAAATACACAAAAATTGCAGAACGGTTAAATATTAGAAACGTGAGCTGGAGGAGGCAATCCCACCAATCCTAGTTACTGTTTTTGTTGACATGGCGATTCTGCGATAATGTTAATGATTTCAGTTTAGTTTTATCTAAACTCAGTTGGCTATCTTGATAAACCTGCCATCCTCTCATCCTGAGTGTGTTGACATCACATGCACTTTTCCACTTTTTTAGCCTTGAGAAAAATAGTCTTATCTATGCAACCCATCAGTCAGCAGTTATGTGTCTCAACGTGTTGAAACTGATGTATGTTCTCCTATTGCACAGCACATCAGAAATGACAGAAAGAGCCACAGGGAAATGGAGGCTGAGAATAAGAGAAAGATTGTCCTAATGGGCCTTTCATAGGTCAAGGTTCAAGTGATCAAGGTTAACTGGTGGACAAACACAATCAAATGCATGCAGCCGCAACACCTAGTTTTCAATCCGGTGCACTGTACGTGGCCATACATCAGAAAAACCCTTTGAATGATCCTCTCTAACCTCTAGACCATGGAGACTACAGGGGTAAACCTTCACCCCTGGTTTTAATCTGATCATAAAGACTGTATAGGGACACAATATGGTGTATAATTTACTCATCAAGTGGGACATGACTGCACCACTGCGATATACTCCCCTGTTTCCTTTGCTCATTATTGCACTCTCTCTCTCTCATAAGGACCTATTCAGTTCTTCCTGTTTACAAGAGTAAAGACAACCAGGGGTGAACTATTTAGATGAACAGGGAGAAAACATGGGTGCACGTGGGTATGTGCTGTTTATCCCTCTGCAAATGTGTTTGTTTAATCTGGGGTGCACTCCCCTCACTGAGTGTGGAGATGTTAATCGAAGAGTAGCTACTGTCCTGTCAAAACATCTGTATATCTCTCCCAGGGAAAGATAGCATTAGTTACAGTGGTACTGACCACCCGCTGAAAGATGCCCTTGAGATACATCACTACGGGCAGAGGCAATTGGCGGCCCTGGACTGTCAGTCTCTTCAGACCCTTCATCTTCTCCTATCTGACTCCCTGGATGGGTCATTACAACCCCCTACTTCCCTTATGCTTTGTGTTTACTTGTGTTCATCGGTATGCTTTTTCTGTTTATCACACGTTTAAGTTAAAATCATTTTCTAGAAAAGAGAAAGCATCCAGGTCGCAGTGTGAGTGGATGGATGACTATGCTTGCTAATGTGTTGTTATATCAGGGAGGGATGTGTTATGTACTTCCTCATCTGCCATTACAATGTTCTTCCTTATGCATTATGAACTGCGGCATTGTTCAGTCTTCCCTCTTGTTTGCTTCTCTCTGTGTGGTTATTTTCAGCTAAACCTGTGACAGAAAAAACCTCCATTGTTTTTGGTTGCCATGCCTCACCCATTGAGTTCTACCCAGTCATTGGCATGTGATGGAGTTATTTTTATTCCATTTTGACACATTTCTAGGTGACTCGTTTTAGTCTATCATTTGACTTCACCTAATTACTGTCCATTTCTGGTCAAATCACACCTCCTATAAGCTCATGGGGGGTAAAAAGGTCAGGGCTTCAACATTAATTGAAGCACTCAGAGGGAGAGGAGATTCCACTCCCTGCAAACTGTCATTGGCCATAAAACAGGTAACAGGCTTTTCTTTTTACATCACTGAATTGAGAAGAGTGTAGGGTGGAAAAGAGCATAGAGTGGTGCTATTGATTGATATTGATGCAGTTCACCATTGTGTCCAAATAGACAGGTGGCCTCTTATCAAGGGCTGTGGTTTGCTAGCTAGATAGCTAGCTTGATAGATAGATAGATGGATAGATACTTTTAGATACTGTTTTTCAACCTCATAGTCTTAATGTATTATATTAATGTTAATTGCATGTATTTGCCAAAGACATTTAACAGGTCACTCATTGTGATTCACAACTATTGTCATGTAAAAAGCTGATGTTCTACCTTCCTTTGTCTACCACATTTGTGTCTGTGTCATCAAGTGAAAAAACTATTTGTGTATTTGTGTGTGTGTGTGTGTGTGTGTATTTATCATGGCGATGGTGACAGCAAGCCTACTCTGTTCTTTATTTGCCAGCTCCTAATTACCCTTGAAGATCAAACGGCCACAGACACATTAAAAAAACATCTGGATTATCCCCTTCCTTCCCTTTGAAATTGTCTTTCAGGTTGGCTATCTCTTTACATTGTCCTTTGTTGCCACCTAGTGGGAAATATTTTTTGTGGGATGCCTGACTCTGTGTTCACGAAATATTTATTTCAAAAATCGAATATTTATTTTATTAACTCAATAGAGCAATATTGCTTCGTTTTAGTAGATAGAATTACCTCACACAATACATAGCCTAGTCTGACAAAGGAGGACCAACTTGTTACTCGCACATAGGAACCAATGGTGAGTTGAATGTTTCCCTGGAACTAGCCGGACACTTCTCTGCATTGACATTTCAAAATGGCGGACCAAGATGCGGCGGTGAGAGAATTTGTTGCTGTTACAGATGTGGATGAGGAAAGGGCCAGGTTTTTCTTGGAATCGGCTGGTTGGGATTTGCAGGTATGTCACAGTCATGTCCTCTGTGGCGTGGGAGAATCGATGTCATTCTTGTGACTGTTTGTCCAATATTGCGTGAATAGCTAACGTTAGCCTAGCTTCATTATCGTTGCGGCACTTCCATAGGGGCGCAAGCTAACATTAGCAGACAAGCTTAGCTTCCTTGGTAAATTGTGCAAGTCACTCTGTTTTGTCTTAGACAAAGAAGAATATCTGTTGACGAATTGTCAGTCATACAAATAAAAGATTTTGGTGTACTCTGTGTTCCCTATGGTGGTGTATAAAAAAATAAAGTGGTTCACGCATGATGGCAGTGACAAAGTTTTGCTCTGCTGTTGTTACCTTCTACGTTATCGTTTTGATTGTAAGCTAGCTAGCAACCCACTGTTAGCACACCCGGCAAAACATGCCTCGTAAGGCACAGCGTTATTATTGCAAAATTATTTAAACAACTATTGTTGTAGCTTTAGAGTGAGTGCCATTAGCGAAGTCAGTGTCACCTACATTGTTCATCGTCATTATCTAAACTATCTTCATTGAATTATGAACGATACACATAGTAGCCGAATTGTCAGCTCGCCCGCAAGCGAATGCCAGTTATTCCCTAACGTATATGGGCTTCCTTCATAAAGATGCGCTGGCAGGCTTGCGAAATGTGACATTTGCAAATTTGTGTATAATCAGGTTTGTCCTGATGACATGATTGTAATCGCTTGGTGCACAAAAGCTATCGTGGATGTTAAGATGAATGAAAAGCTATCCTGCGAACAACCAAACGTGCCGGAACTGTACATTGATCTCAGTTCATTTAACAAGCGTCTTTTATAACAAGCTCTTGTTTGAACAGCTTGCCTTGGCTAGCTTCTTTGAGGATGGAGCTGAAGATGACATTGTAACCCTGCCACAACCAGAGAGTGGCTCAGTTTCCAGATCAGCTGGGCCAAGGTAAGCTTCCTCTACTTACTATTGTGTGTCAGAGTTGCTGTCTGTTGTATGTGGTTGACCTTCTGCCCACTGTAGGCCCATGTCACACTAAAAGTCGATGCTGTGCTTTCTATTCTACTCATGCAGTGAACAACACCGTGTAACCTCATTTAGAGACCTGATGCATGAAGAAGAGGAGGACAGTGATGATGAAGAAGGCCAGAGGTAAGTTTACAGCCACCTTACAGCAAATGGAAAGTCTGCTGTAAAAGAAAAGCACCATCTATATGAGAAGTTTGATACGCATTAGGTATACTGTATTCCAGTAAGCAGCTGTAATGCAGGCTTATAGTGGTACCCATGCAAACCTGTGGTTTCAGCATGTTCTGTCATTTTCTTGTTTTTTTTTTGTTACTGGCAAAAGCGATGGGGTCATCACTGGAACCATGCCACAATGAGTTGTTTTGCAGACTCACTGGGCTGTTATAACGTGAATAAACGGTGTTCTGAGCAGGGTGGTAACGTTATTCCGGGTACCACGTGGGGGAATGGTGTTTCGTGTAAACAACCAGGCCAACTGAAATAAAAACATATGGGCTAAAATTTTCCTACCTGTACAAACCATGACTTGTCTTCTAATACATGAATAGGATAGTAACTTTTTGTGATGACAGTTTTAAAACTATATTTGAGGACAACTGGGCGTGGTGCATGGTGCACCCACAGGTGTAGAGAAGGCCCCAACTAAATGAGAGTAGCCGATTTGATGAAGTCATGGCAAACTTTGTGCCAGGCCATGCCACATCAGGTATGATTCGCTGGCATTTTTGTGTGGAAAACCATTATATAATCCAAGAGAACTGCCCATGTCTGAAACACTGTTCATCTATGTTGCAATAATGTAGTCGGTGGCCTCTGCTTTCTCCTCAATTTCCCTTTCAGGTTCTTTGCTGGTGGGTCTGAGCGCAGTGGACAGCAGATTGTGGGTCCCCCAAAGAAAAAAAGCCCCAATGAGGTTGTGGAAGATCTGTTCCGCGGAGCAAAGGAGCATGGAGCAGTCCCTGTGGATAAGGCAGGGAAAGGGCCTGGAGAATCCAGCCGTGCCAGGGTAACCATAGCCCTCTCATACGTCTGTAATGGTAGCAAACAGATGGTTGAGTAAGCCTTTTCCATCTGCTCTTATGTGATATAAACAGTAGCATTCATGGTTTTGGCACCCTTGGTAGCATGGCAATACCAATTCAGAGGTTGTATGTTAATCTAGGAACAGATCTCCCGATTTTTAACCCTGATATTGATATGATGGAATTTCCGAGCCAGTCGTAGGTAATCCAAGTCTACCCACATACTGATACAATGACTTAAAAGTAGTTTTCTTACTTAAAAGTATTTTTAAGTAGTAGTCTTTCTGTCATTTTGTTAATATTGCTAATAGAATTATTTATTTACAAGCAGATCACAAGTTTTCTGCCAGCAAGTTGTTCTGTTAGCTTGTGAACTTCTCACGTACCTGCCTTCAAATTAATGCCTGCTGATGAAGTGCTGATTTCAAAACTTCGAAATATTGAAATATAGGCACAATACAATCAGGAAAGCCTTCCACTGTGTCCAAAACAATGTTTGTGATTATTTACAAAGCTTGCATTTTAAACTAACTATACCTACAGTGGGTAGCAAGAAGCCAAAACAAAGCAAGCCAACCTATCACACTCTCCCTCTATCCATGGGGTCTGCTTAGTTTCGATGAATAGTTTGAAAATTGGGGAGGTATCCATCAGCCCTCGGAGAGCATGTTGGAGAGGGTACGAGTGTCTGTGTGTCTACGTGTTGACGGAGTGGGATAAGTATAAATGGACCTTAAGTATAGTTAATCATGTCTGCGCTGGTGCAGTCAACAAGACACTAAATCAGTATTTGAGTTATTAATATATTAATGTTATTGTCTTCATTGTGAAGAGAGGAGAAGGATTGGGCAGGGGCTGTGCAAGGGTTTTTTTTTGTTTGTGTCTTTCATTAGTGGGTTGTGGTGTAGAGCAGTGGTTGTCAAACTGGGGTTACTTGGATTAATTCTATGGGCTACACAAAATAAATTGGTGAATGGGTTCTCGGCTCTCACCAGCATAAAGATAATGGAAAAAGATCTTGCACTCAGACTATCCTCAATACAGGCTTTACAATTTTATTCATTGAAGCTATATCATTATCCCTAATGCTTGGTTCAAATCCTGCTTTGCTCTGATATGATTAATCAAGTTTGTAAGTTAAGTCATTTAACGTAAAGCCCTACTTAGGAAAACAGAGTGGAACTACATGGTGGCGTTGTTGCTTTTAGCTGAGTAATTGATGGTCTTTTTAGAGCTGCTGTTAACAGATAGCGGAGTTGGTATCAATGTATCCATGTAATAACAGCGCTGTAAATTGCCTAAGAAACTAGGTTAAGTTGCTTTAAGTATTAGTTGCTAATAAAGAATACAATATACAATGGTTACAGATTTAAAGGCTTCACGTCTTGCTCTGCTCCGTGTCATTTGGTGGTTCACTACCGCTACAGATCTGCCTTGGGGATTTGTATTTATGTAATTGTACAATGTGGGTGTCATGAGTAGTGTGTCTTTTGGGCTCAATGTATAATTATGTTTATATGTCTTTATGTCTGTGTCTTAAATAAAGCACAAAGGAACAATAAAGTGAATCATATCATATTTTTCTCCCCAGGCCTTTGGTGGTGGTGGCTATCGGTTGGGAGCTGCCCCTGAGGAGGAGTCCACCTATGTCGCTGGAGAGAGGAGGGCCTCCAGTAGCACACAGGATGTGAGTGTGCTGCTCATGGCAGTACTCTAAAGCCTCATTTGTAGGGTTGGGTATTGAGTTGGGTTTTATTCAATACTGGTGATAATAGTATTGGGCTGTATGTTCACTTTGTTACCAATATCTACAACTGCAATGTTTTCAGTAACTGTGATATTTGAAATAGCATTTGTACTGAATGGCTTGCCATATATCTTAAGTTAAAATGGCTTGCCATAAAAGGTGCACATGGCTAGTTCTAGGACAAACGCGAGCAATGGCACACAGACACTGTCCTCTGTCAAGTATGCACCTCCATCATTAAACTGGACATATTTCTTCTATTCACATGAGTTTTAAAACATGTTACATCCTGGTGTTAGAATATTTACAGACTGTTCAGCTGTAGGTGTTTCTGTTTACTGTGGCTACCCTCTGTAAGAAGTCAAGAGTCAAGTGAAGTAGAGATAGCTTAGGCTACGTAATGCACCTCTGAGCTCAGTTGCTCACAATGTTAGCAGCTCGACAATATTACTGTGGAAACGTATGTGTTTATTTGTGAACTCCAACAGTCTGCAGCATATTTAGCGAGATAGGGTAAACTTTGCTCATGTTTGAAACTTATGCTTTGCATAGCATAGTGTATTTCACTTAACAGGTGCTCTGAGAAAATGCTTTCAGTAGGCTAATTGGCATGGGTACACGCTATAACACGCACGCACCCTTCTACTTTAAATTTAGCTTCAGCAACTTTAAGGTGTTTTATGTTAGCTATGGAAAGTGTAGACTCTGCTGTAATCAGAGTGGAGATAGTGCAACTTGCAGAGACGCAACCTGCAGTGACACTTCTTATGCATAATATCGGAATACTAAAGTGCATTAAAACCAGATGAAAATGAGGCACTGAAATTGATGTCGTTATTCCGTCTGGTTACTACCATTTATGTTGCCACCAGTTCCGTAGTAGTACCGCATTTCGGTACCCAACCCTACTCATATAAAAACCTTGTGGAGAGTTTGGTGATGGAAACAGATGGAGGCATTGAACAAACACCACATCAACTGAATTTCTTTAACAGAACTATTTAACTGAAGCCATTGACTATAATTGATTTTGATCATGCTTTGAAAAATCTATACCCTGTTAACTGCCCATGTACACACACTCATCACCTCTGTGGTTGTTTCAGGTGCATGTGGTGCTGAAGCTGTGGAAAACTGGTTTTAGCCTGGATGATGGGGAACTGAGGAACTATAATGATCCTGGAAATGCTCTTTTCTTGGAGTCCATCCGCAGAGGGTAGGCTTTCATGTAGGACTGTGGAAAGCGTGAACCTCAGTTCTTGCTGATTTTGGATGGTTGAAAAATCTGGCTGCTGCTTTGGTTTATCTTGTATAGAACTTAATGTTATTTTTCTAAATGTTTATTATTGTCCCTGTCTCATTCAGGGAGATTCCTCTAGAGCTGAGGCAGCGGGCCCGGGGTGGTCAGGTAAACCTTGACATGGAGGACCACAGGGATGAAGATTTCTCCAAACCCAAGATGGCCTTCAAAGCCTTCACAGGAGAGGGTCAAAAACTGGGCAGGTGAGTGACCTGTAATGATACGTGATAGCTTATCAAACGATGGTAGTCTTCTAATGACGACAGTGTAAGAACAACTAATTCAAGCAATCTTTTATGAAACTCACAGTTTTTACGCCACAGTGGTCTGGATGTGGCTGGTATTTGTCAATCTCGAAAGATGATGGTTTGTAGCAAGCTGTTAAGTCACTTTCTGGTGCTGCATGTCCTTGTGTAACTGTGAAGTCCAACAGAGAACTTCGGGGCTTTTTTGTGTGTGTGTTGGCAGCCTCCTTGTTGTTTCTGGAGATTTCTACCTCTTTAACTCTTTGCTGAACAGCTGGCTGGCAGGCAGGCAGGCAGACAGACCTGGAGAGCTCCTTGACAAATGTGGTTAGAATAAATGTAGTCTAGAGTAAAAATGGAGTTAGCAGTATCTTTTTGAGCAACACCAAGCTACACCTTCCTTACTGAGGTGCCTTTTTAACTGACAGCTGTTCCTAAAATAGACGTCTCTGGAGCTTTTGGACTTTGTAATTCTTTATGATGGACACTTGCTTATCTCAGCAAAGGGAGGAGGAAGTAGATTCTGTTGGCAGCAGAGTCTGGTGGAAATTTAGTGAGATTTGCTGACATTGCTCACAACAGGTCTGTTCACTGTAAAGTTGCAATAGTATGTCCACAAGGGCTGGAGAGTTGCTGTGGGGTACTGTGCGCCATTTAGCCATTTTTTTTTCTATTGGTTATAATTTGTCACCCGGCCTTCCATGTTGTGCCTTAGCTTAGTGATCCCATGTGTTTGAAATGATTGTGAATTTGAGTATAAGCAAACTCTTCAAAAGGATTTGTTCATGATTGCCTACTCTTTCTAGCCTCTCTGTTCATAATTGTTGTCTGTTCGCTTCTGTGACTATGAGTCTCAATATGAAAACTGTGTGGCATGTCAGCTCCTTGATTTTAAGAGGGAGATCTTAAGTGGGCCTGCAGAGTTCTCCATAAGATGCCTTGTAAGGCCTAATGTCTGTTTCCTGCTGATTGGTCTGTAGCGCAACCCCTGAGCTGGTCCCCGCTCAGAGGATGATGGACAGCCCGCAGGAACAGACTGCCAGTGAGGCCCAGGCCAGTGCCTCCATCACCGTCGACACCAGCCAACCAGTGACCAACATCCAGATCAGGCTTGCTGATGGTGGCAGGCTAGTGCAGAAGTTCAACCACACTCACAGGTGAGGACATTCAACAGCTTGTTCATTTATAGATCCTTAGCAAATGCCTATGAACATTTGTTATTTTTTGAACAACATTTGTTCATGTCATCATGTCATCATGTGGCGTTAACGTAGTTATGTTTTTGCATTGTGTTGGAAAGGTGCACTGGTACACCGCTAAGCCACAATGTTTCGTTTTTCTCCAGCAAGAGCCTGTGTGTTTAAAATTACAGTGCAAATTAATGAAAGATTGATAAATGTAAGACAGAGATGGATCACTTGATCCTTAACAGTGAGCTTGGTGAGAGATAGGTGGGATGAAAGTCCAGAAGCAATCAGTTGGACTAAGTTATTTATGTGCATTAACATGCTGGTTTTGCAAGATTTTGAATTTGTTACATTGAAATATGCTTTTAGTTCTACTGTAATTACTGGGAAGCAGCTGTTTTTAGTACTATATAATGAAAGTTTTAAATCTAATGTTGTGGTGATGTTGACTCATGTATGAATAAGTGATGGTGTTTGTGTGTGACGTCTTACACCTTCAATCCTGCTCCTCCAGGGTGTCAGATATCCGTCAGTTTGTGGTCAGTGCACGCCCTGCCATGGCTGCTACAGAGTTTGTCCTCATGACCACCTTCCCCAACAAGGAGCTGACGGATGAAGGCCAGACGCTCAAGGATGCTAACCTGCTAAATGCGGTCATTGTTCAGCGGCTAAAGTGACAGCGCCGCCCCTGTGGCCTGGCCTAATCACAGCACTCTGAGTTCTCCGCCTGCAGGGGAGTCACTTGGACTTGTGGACTTATAATTACTTTTTTTTTCCTTTAGTGATTTTGTTTTCTTCGGTTCGTGGAGGGCATTGAAGAAGACATTGAGATGATAGCTGTGGCAGTGGAGATTGGAGTATCCTGAGTGGTGTTTTGATGGTTGTAGATTGAAAGGAAAAGGGAAAAAAATGGCAAAAGCAGTTGTGGTGGATTTGGACATATTCAGTGAACACAAAATATTTGATTTAATAAAGAGCTTTCATAAAGAAATGGATCTGATGCTGCCTCCCTCCCCCACCTTCTCTTAAGCTTTAACCCTCTCACCCCCTCACTCTTCCCTCCATACACTCCCACGCTCCAAGCCCACCCCCTCCATGGCTTCTCATCTTCTCTTTTGCCAGTAGCCTTACTTTCAAATTCCCAGTTTAAGGGCACTAACCTCCTTTATGTCTGACACCCGAAAATTGTTGTGGACTCTTAAAGGAAAAAAGGAGGTTGAAATATTTTTTATGTTTTTTTTTTTTGTCTTATTTTACAGAAGTAAGACTTAGGCCTATATTAACTAAAGCTACCAAAAGGCAGGCTTTTTATATGATGTCACACCATTATGTTAATTCTGTTGCCTAACAAGCATTCTCTTACAATCCTAGTTAATGCCCTAATGGAAGCAACATGAGTTGTCAAACATAGATGTTACTGTCACAAGAAGCTGTGTGGCAGCCATCCAATACTCTATGCAGGGACTCGCAGTAGAACTGGATGCACTGAGTGGGTGTATGGATCTTTGGAAACTTGTGATTAAAATCCTTTGTCTGGTGTTAGAGAGAGCCTTCTTTCTCTTCTGTCGTCTTGTCTCTCTTTATTCCATTAACTGATGTATGGTACTACGCTGCAAAATCATTTTGGTAAGAAATTGTACCAGGGGGTAATCACAGATTATTGGGCAATTCATTTTCAGAATTTTGGCGACTACATATATCTCTCAACAATCCCATTAGAAGTTCAGTGCAGAATATTGGCTTGTACAATGTGTTGCGTCATGAACTGTGGAAGAGTTGTCCCTGTATTAATAAAGCTAATATATCAGTCTATGTTTTTACATGTTCTAGGATTTCATGCTTTGTTAACTTTGTGTTTGCTTAGAGGAATGGATTTCTTTTCATTTCTTTTACAAGGAAGGTCCCATAGATCTAAACTGATTTGTCAGCCTGCTGGTTATTCAACCAGGGGTTAATCCACCATATGCTAGGTGTGTAGCCACTGACCATAAAGAGCTGTGGAATGTTCACTCATTTCTAGGCCACATAACACTGTTATTGTTTCAAAAGAAAATGACACAGTTTAGGTGGTTTCATTTATGTAGACAAAATACAATATTTGTGATATTTTCACATTTTTTTCTACAAAACTTTAAAAAGCCCACATTTCTATTCAAGAAGCGTTTTTTTCCCTATGGAAATTAAATTTTTAACCGCCTGTACAGCCTGAAAAATGTGTGTAAGACATGTATACAGCCCATATTATTTATATATATATATATATATATATATATATATGTTTTCCACAATGCTGTTTTACCTTTACAAAACACTACTTTTACCAGCTATTTTAGTATAAAATGATGAAACAGCCTTATAGTTCTACTCTTTCTTTCGCAAATGAATGTACATAGTGCCGCTGCAGAGCAACAGGGGCACGCACGCCCACGCCAAGATGAAGCAGTAACCAAAGTGACCCAGGCTCAACTTTCGGGCATCCTGAAGGATCTCTTTGTTGTGCAGAGTGTAGATGAGGGTTGCGGTGAATGCTGTGAGACCTGGGAGCACAAGAGAGTCACAAGAGTGAAGATTTACCCTCGTCACACTCTGGCCTGAGCATTTCCACCAAGAATTCACGGATATCCACCATGAAGAAATTTTGGTGAGTCTGTCACTGTATTGGTGTTGTATGGAGTGTGTCAGCCTCTCAGGGGACCTTACCAGAGAACACTTGGCAGAGGCCTGTGATGTAGAAAAGCCCCCCTTTTGACATGGTGAAGAGCTGCCCAAGAAAAATGAGGAAGGATACTGATGAGAAGATCACAGAGAGGACCATTAGGACTTGAACAGCCTGAAGCCACTCTGGGGAAAAGAGGGAGTCAAGTAAGGTTATTAGTCTTTATTAGTCAGTCCAGAAACGCTGCTTCAGGGCACAGTCAAGTTTTGCTGTCATGCTCCCTACATCTTTACAACAATGAAACAAGTGTTTCTGTTTTTGTTCCCTTTAGACCCTGCTACAAAGGCATGTAGAATGCACATGATGAACACTAAACAATTCATTTCTAGTATTCCTTGATAATAATACTGACCAAAGAGCACTTTTATTTTGGCAGCATCACCAATATCAAACTATTTTAAATTACTGATAATGTACAGAAAGTGATACATAGCTAATATTTTACGCCTATTTGTTCGACAGAAAGTATTCATGCATGCAAAAATATGTGCAATATATTCACCACTCTCTCTTGAGGAAGCACACACCCAGGTCTCTGTGTCATTATCAATTCTACAGTCATACCAGAGGTCTGAGCTTTCCAATCCCCAAACCCACCAAGACTGAATGAGAGACAGAGAAAGAAAGACATGGTGTTTAGATGAAGTCAAATGTTTAAATCCTTTGTACCTAGAAAAAACAACACCTGTGTTTCATTTTTGGGGGGTTATTAATGTTACTCGCATTGACAGTCCTCTCTTTGGTGAACTTGGCTGGTTTCTGCCCAGTGACGTAAATTATTCCACTTACGGTACAGAGATTAATGAATACACATGGGGCAAAAACCATAGATGAATTACCCAACTTAAGATATTATGTAACGCAACCTTAAAAAATAGGAGCAGAAGCTTGTCTAATTCACCTTTTCCATGGTAGCAATGAAAAGGACGGCAAGAGTTACAAGATGAAGCAGGGTCACAAACATCAACAGGTATGCCATTGTGGGTGGAAGAACCCAGGAGACCTACACTCTCACACACAGAAACAAACACACACAACTTTGACATGCACTACTTGATTTTTTTTATAGTTAAAAAAGAGCTTGGAAAAGTTACAGAGCAAAAGCTAAAACAATCTACAGTGTGAAAAAAACAATAATGTGGTGGGAATGTACATACTCCTAAAAGTGCCCTGGTGTTCAACTCAAGATCAGCTCTTGAGCCTCATGAACTCACAAAGCTTTGGAGGAAAGAGTTCAAATGAAATTATTTGGTAATTACTTACAGTATGACTTCAATAATCCTCTCCCCTGAAAATAAAATAGTGACTGCATTGTTTGTTTTTGAGAAAAACAGTTTGGCTTTTGTACAGCTAAGTCTGGGATGCACATCTCTTTTGTTTATTTCATTAGGTCATGAGCATCTTCATCAATTGAAATCACGGAATTAGAAGTTCCTGAGCAGTAATATCACAAAAACAACTTTTAAGACCAAAATGTTTTTTTAACTGAATCAAGATGAAGTTTACCAATCAATATTTCTATACAGTTCTGTGCAGAACTAGATCTTTTTATTGACCTCGTAAAATTTTGAAAGTATAACGACTATTGCACTCAGTTGTTTATGTAAATGTTTGGAGTTTTTACATAACTGAGAGGTAAGTAATAACAGTCTTTGGCTATTACAAGAATGTTGTTTTCTTTTGAATCCATATATTAAAAAAAGTGAAAACCAAATCATTATCATCGATCCTTTACATCAACTCACTTATTATATTAAGAATGAGCTAAATTGTAAGTCATAGTTCAGTCATACTCACTTGCGATGTGGATCTGTTGTATACTCAGTGCCACACAACTTCTTTACCCAGAAGCGCTTTCTTTACTCTTGCCACTCCCCTTGTATTCCAGTTAGCCCTCAATTTCCAAGTGTCCAATGGAAGGTGGGGAGGAATGTTGTGTGTTTTGAGAAAAGTCTGAGGAAAATCTAAACCTCCATTTCCTGTGTGTGGAACAGAGTGCCCATTGCTCTCTGGCACACCCCCTCTGCTCTGATCTCAGCACCACCTCAAATTTAGTCCAACTAGACCCACCCAAAATACTGAAGCTTAACATACAAAGCTGTACTCCACTCCACTGTAAAATATGATTCTTTTAACCTGCTCTTCCTTAAGACAGTCATGCTGTCAACATGCTTTCTTGGTTCATTCACTAGAAAATAGTCTATGGATTGTGGCAGATGCAGATTTAGAAAAGAAGTCAGAAAAAAACAAACACAAGCATGTCAATTTAGTGAAAATTGGGGGAAATTACAGGACATAGACGTGCAGAGGAGGACTCAGGCAGAGATTTTCCACTGGCACAAGTTACAAGAAGAGTCAGATGATCCTGATAGATAAGATAATTAGATTGGGAGAAACAGACAACACTGCACTTATGCATAGAGGATAGTCTGCCCAACAATATCTTAATTTCATTACCAGTTATACATTGTGGCTACCTTCAGAGATAGGACATATTTGTTAAAAAACAAACAAACAAAAAAAAACATTTGTATTTGTGATTTGTAATGACTAAGGTTTTAAAGGACACATAGAAAGAAAAAAACATTTTCACCTTGGCTTTGATGAAGTAGGATAGGTTGTTCATGGCCTCCTTCATTCATATGAAAATCTTGGGAAAAAACATGGGAATGAGAAATTAGAACAAAGCCTACATGTGATGTCAAATATCACCAAGCAATTGTAGTTCAATTGTGGTTGCCAAACAGGATGACATTTAGCCAAAAGGACCTTTTCAATACTTAGCCTAACTGTAAGGTTTTGACTGGGCTTGTAAAATCGCGCTTATTTTGAATAAACCAAACTAAACATTTTCTACTTTAACATTAGAGGACAAGGTACACTACTCTATTCATTCATTTCATGTCCCCTTTAATTTTAAATGAAAACTTTAATGTATTTTTTTGTATTTTAAAATATGAAACAATTTTCGTAATTGTTGTAAGTATTTCTCAGTCCAAAAGGAAGTTGTTATTTTGTACAGTGCACTTCACCAGTGAATTGAAAGTCTATAAAGACAAGACAAATAGTGTCAATTCTATACTTCATTAAGCACACTGATGAAAAGGTGAAGTTTATACTCACTAATGGCTATGTCAGTATATTTTACACATATGCCTATACTAGATTCGTGAAAAATTGTGATTGAGATTGTGCAACATCATCACTGGCGAAAACACTTCGGAAAAGTAGAAAACATTTGAAAAATGGTGCTCATATGATGCAAATATACTGTACATCACTGGCCTCTCTCTGCAGAGATAACATGTGAAAAGCCTTAAAAGGTCAGAGGTCAGCAGTCAAAGAAGGTGCGCTCATTCTGCAGCGTATCCAAAGATCATCAACCATCTATGTCGTATCTCTGCAAGGTCCCCTAAAGGTCATGGTGAGATTTTTTTCTGATGGTGGGATTTTTTTTCTGGATACCCACGTCTCTCACAATATTTTAACATTCCCTTCCCCAAAATCGCATTTTGCTATGGCACAGTCAGGGATCTCTCCATTAGCTTAGGTTTCCTCTGACATGTTTTGGGCTGGGCAATGCGCGAACAGAGGGCTCTGTCATGTCCAATATTTTTAAAGTTCACAGAAAGTATCTGCCCACGAGGAGGGAAATGTACGCCAGTTGAGGGATTACAGACGCTTTCCACAAAGTGAAACGATGTGGGAGTGTTTGGTGCACCAGGCTATTAATAATATTTTCATGTCCCCAAACCTGAAAGATTATATATTTGCTGAGCTGCAGTAAGAGAGTAAGAGAATTGAAAAATAATCACCGCAATAATCAGATTAAAAAGCAATGGCATCAATATTACTAAAATCTCATTAATTTCTGTCCATAGTCTTCTATGTTTTTTTTCTCTCATAACAAGTATGTAAATTTCACAGTAATACTGCCAACAAATAGTTAACGCAGAGCAGTTATGTGGACTGATCTATTCTGTACCATTGGTTACTGACAGTGGTAAAGTGAGAGGGAATACAGCAAGAGCAGGGCTATTCAAAGTGCGGGCCGCGGGCCAGAACCGGCCCTTTAAGCTATTTGGACCGGCCCGCGGCCCATATATCCATGAGTAATACTTTTCTTTCAAAATTACCGATCAAACTGTACTTCCGCCGATTTGCGACACTTTACTAACGCTATTTACGGCAAACAGAAGTTCGTGAGAAAGCATGGCTCTATCTAAGGAAAAGAAACGGCGCAAAATTGACACGGAAAAATATGCACACATTGCAAATGCACAAGGCATTCCCATGTGCCTTCTGTGTTATGTTTGCTCCGTAACTGCAATAGCACAAATGCTTGTGGCGTTTTTTTTTTGTTTTGTTTAGAGCCAGTTGTAGCTAATCTGATGTTGTTGCTGTTTATTTTTTGCTCTAAGAACCATGATGTTGGTACTGTTACCTCTGTTTTTGCAATAAGAGCCAGTTATATTGTTTTGCACCTAAATGATGGTACTTTTACCTCCTTTTTGCACTTGAAGACAGTTATTTTGTTTTGAACCTGAATGTTGGTACTATTACCTATTTTTTTGCACTAAGAACCATTGTACCTGGATGTTGGTATTACTGTTGATTAGCTTTTTGCTGTTGCCTGAAAAGTATTTGCAAATAAGTGCTATGAGAAATAAGCATGTTATTAATAATGTTTGACTGTTTTTACATTTGATATAAAATAGTGACAGGCGCACAGGCTGGACAACCATCCGAAAATCTGGCCCCTAGGGGAAAAAAAGTTGAATAGCCCTGAGCAAGAGCAATGAATACAAGGATACAACATTGCAGGCAAACACAAAACGTATTCCCACCATGACCTTCAGGGGGCTCTGTACATCTCATTGCTGGTGGCATGTGGGTCTGGGGACAGGAACGGCAACATATGTTCACTCTGTTGACTCCATTTTGTTATGATGACACAAGATTCTTAATAAAACAAACATCTTTAAAAATGTCATATTGTATTGGATTGTATTTTTTTTTTTTCATATTTTCTATAACAATATATTACAATGGAACAATGAAAGTTTCCCTTATTTTGTGGCTCAAAAGCAAAAAGAAAAAAAAACGTAATTTTTGTTAAATTTTAATGAGAAAGTAGGTTATCATTTTAGATGAGCATAACCAACTAGTAGGCCTAGGCCTTGATACACACTGTAACTGCTTCAAGAGAGATGCTACAGATGACCAATGCAACCCTCAGTCTATTTGCCACATCATATTTCTTCATAATTTAACCAAACTTGCAATAGATGCAATAGTTTTATACCCTACATATTATACAGTCACAGAGTATTCCATGCTTATAAAACAGACGCCCTGCATCTAAAATATACAGCTACATTGGACAAAACCAATGGTTATGGTATCCCCCCAACTAACTCGTTCAAGTGGTTCGTTCCGTTGCCAAGGATCCAACTCCAAACCACTTGATGGACACTTCAGGAGAAGGGAAAGACTGGAACTACGGAGTCTCTAGCTCACATTCCATGCTAATGTAGCACCAGCTGTTTAGTTGGAATCAACTGAGTTTTAAACATTTGTGCTGAAAGACTCCGAGGAATATAAGCGAAGTTTAAGTTTTTCCATTGTTAGTACCACTTAACCAGTATCGACGCCCTTCACTACCTGTTGTGGATATAACGTTAACGTTTAGTTGTGTTAGCGAGTGTGCATGTTGGATGTTTGGATAGCAAGTTGTTGTTAGCTTGTTAGCCAAGCTGACAGATGTCTGGCTGAAATTTTGTATTTAGTTTTTTGAGGCTTGACATTAGTTAGCAAGGTAGCTCTAGCTAGCCATTGTTATGGCTGGAAATATAACGTTACATGTATTTTAACGAAGACCAAGCGTGCATTCCATGACTGCTTTTTAGCAATCCAGGCTAACTAGAATAGTGGGATTACTATAACACCCTTAATAGTGAACTCCTAGGTGTCTGCATAAAGTTGTATTTCTTATTATAAGTTCCTCGAGGATTACTTTTTAGATGAGATGCTGCTGTATTTTGGGGAAATGTTTGTGTTTGTATGAAAAACGTTTGTGTTTGTATGAAATAGGCCTTGAACTGCATCAAGGTGGACCAACTATCCCACTAAGTAGCGTAGTGTAACGTTAGTATAACGGACCTGAGAGTTGGGTCAGTTTTCTTTTTATAGTTTTTTGAAGATATGCTTGGAAATGGTTTGTAATGTCAAGTTACTTTGCTGAGTCTTGGTTGCGAGAAATTTGCTTATCGTCTGATCTTTACTGCATTTGGCGCAAGCCGTGGCTTTATTATGGGGAACAGATATCGGTTCACTCGCGCACTACAGAGGGAGTTTAGCTTTGAAACTCAACCCTGGGTTAAGAAGTTTACCCAAAGCACAGTGTGGAATGATGTCATCATTTGGAACTTTTGCAACTAAGAGGATCTGAACATGGAGGTAATGCTACAATTTGTAACTTTTTCAAGCTTTGTTACCTTATGAACTGTATATCTTTCTAGATATACATTGTTATTTGCCATTGCATTTTACTGAAACAGGGGGGATGCAACTGGTGGCACATTCTATGTCAGTCTTTAGTCTATGATTTTGAACTAGTTTAAACGTCAAGCACTATCTGGAGACTTGAGCCTTGCATATATCGGAAAAGGTCTCAAGTGACTCCCTTACATTGCCACTTTAAAATGGTGAGGTTGGGTAATGTCTGTGTTTCCATAGGGGGCTGCAGAGCTTGTGGAGGAGATTGCCCTTCGCTTGCAAAAGGATGGTGTCTCTTCTGATGCCTCGCCCGAACAGAAGCTGTGCCATCTGTGGCAGCTGCTGGTGCGGAGCGAGAGGGAGCTGCTCTCTTCATCAGAGGAGCTGCTGACCCTACGCACACAGCAGGCCACTGAGATGAAGGAGGTAAGAGGACTGGCTCTCCGACTGCAGGTGTGTATGTTTGTGTGTGTGTGTGAGGGAGTATGTGTCTGAAGAGAGACCACTCCCTTCTCTAAAGAATGACTAATGAGAAGCTTCTGCAAGCAGGCTGTCATAGCATAAGTGGCTCTGGAAATACAATCCAGTCTTCCCATCTTATGCCACACTGTTGAGTTTCCAGTGAAATTAAACGGTATGTGTTTTTGTGTCTGTAAAAGTATAAGAATTTATTTGAATAGTGTCGCTCTTTTAAGTCATATGGATCTTTGCCTTTGAGCACAGATGCAAAGAAGCTGCTATCATATCTCTGTGTGTTTATGTTAAATAGTCTTTCCTCACCTCTGTGTGTGTGTTTTTTATTCAGGTGGAGAATTATGTAGAACACATCCGCAACCTGCTGGAGGAACGTGAATCCCTGACAGCCGAGTATGAGCGTGAGAATGACCAACTCCGTGCCGAGCTTGCCCAAATGAAACACCAGCAAGGTGACCTTAGATGAAAAGATGAACAACTACTTTACTGATTAAAATGATAATGTTTACACATCTTTTCTGTACTTTTGCTTTTCTCAAACCAGATAGAGACTCGTGGCCTAAAGTGGACCCACTTTGCCATTCAACTTTATTTTAGATGTATTTGTCTAGTTGTATTTTTTCCTCTCTGGAACTATATGCAGACTCCCAGACAAATGTGGATCAAGTTTGCATTTGAAGTATTAGGATAACTTGTCTGATTGTATTTTTAAATTTGCTTTTCCGGAACCATCTACAGACTCTCAACGCAAAGAGGTTGTTGAGATGCTGGAGCAGGAGGGCCTGGCCGAGATCAGCCAAAGCAACTCTAGTGAGCAGGTGGCCTACATGCTGGTTGAGAGAGCCACTCTTTTGGAACGCCTGGAGGCTGCTGAGAGGAAGCTGGACACCCAGACCCTAACAGGCAACCTCAGAGAGGTCCACTTGCAGGTAAAACATACATCATCCATCACTAACAATCCATTACTATATCTCTAACTAGTGTTTTTAAACCCTTGGTTCATAGCCTGCTGGTGGTCTAGGAAGGTACTGCAGGTGGTCCATGACAACAATCTAATGCTAATGCTACACATACCTGGGTATTTTTGAAAATGGGTATATTCTCCCCCTACTTATTAGAAAATAATTCAGTTTACACAATGCTCAAAAAACAGCCAGGGAAAAACATGTCAAACATGACATGTCAAAAACATGTCAAACAAAAAGATAGCCAGCCAGAGATCTGAAAACCAAGAAGGGACCATCACATCACATGCTAAAACTCTGAGTTTTTAAAGATCTCCAGTTTGAGTTTTCAAAATAGACCATTTCAGTGACTCCATTTACGTTTAAATAATAGGTGCAACATTTTTATAGTAATCCGGGTACGTGTAAACGGGGACTAAATTCTATGTGGTAACCATTATCTTTTTATATTCACTTGTGGTCTCCTGGGGCCCTTCCTGAGACACAATACATCGATAACCCTATTGTATTTTTTTTTAACCTTCTAATTAACTCTTAGATATGATTATCCTTTGTGTGTCTTCCTTCTTGTAAAAGGCAGTTTAACATTTAATCTGTATATCTATATTTAATCTTGTTTTATATTGCATTGTAGCTTGAATATGGAACCCATGGAACTACTCAATGTGTTGGAAACCAAGTTGCTCTGTGTCAGAGTACATCAGTTGAATTAAGAATTGGGTCTGTGTTTCTCTACAAACTGTAGTTTGCTCAGCAACAGATTGCAATAAAGATGAAGTCACCATGCAATACGGCACATCATATCAGCATAGCAAGCCTGTCAGATAGGCACTGAAAAACAACAGCAGCCAGAACAGAAAATGATTTCATTGGAACTCTAGCTCTTACGCCTGTACTTCCCACTGTACTCTTGGCAGTAGTGGTGCCATCACTGGCTCATGTCCAAAGAGGTGCAGGTATTAATCACCCTGACTCTCCTTTAAGTCACTTAGTGTGGGGCATGCACTAATTGGCTATAGAGTTATATATATCTAGAAAATGTGTTTAAAACCAACCAAACAAACAACATGATCAAAGTGATACCAACATCATACCAGTACTATTTCTAAATAGTGCTGGTATAGTGACTATATATCTGAGACTTTCTATTGAGGTTACATTCTCCTGATCGTAAATCAGCGCAGTTTCAATATGAGTGTCTAGATGTTCATTCTAGGTAAATTAACAAATGAATGAAATGTTGTCTTTTTCTGAGGGGCGTTTTTATGGTAGTGTAGTGGTTAAGGAACCTAGCTAGCATGCTAGTAGCCTGGAAATTGTGTTTGCATCCCGACTGCCACTACTGTACCCTTGAGCAAGGCACCTAACCCCAGGGGAGACTGGCCCTGATGTAATTAATCGGTCAAGATTGTCATATCTTAGATATCATCTGCTAGGAGCTGGTTACATGTTTCAAAACATTTTAACCAACAAGACAGGCTTGATGATATGAGATCAGACTTGGTGACTTGCACCCACAACTTTTAGATAAAAGCATTTTTTATGCTGCTGAAACTAGTTCTGTTATAGATCTCCAAAAACGTATCCAAACAGACTGAAAATGTGTGAGGATAATGTCTGATATTAATGTGGTCAGCACTGTAATCTGCATCTCAAAACTGCATGTTACATCTAAACCCATGTTACTTTGTGCCCTGTGTTCCCTCTAGGCTAGCATTAGGCCTATTTGTAAATTGCACCACGATCAGAATCAGTTCTATAATCAGCACTATACACCGTATAGTGAGCAACACAACTCCCAGTCAATAGATTGATTCTCACACTAAGACTTTATCAAATGCAAAAGGTAGCCTACTCTCATTCAAGCGAGTGCTGTGCTAAACAAACCCCGCCCAATATTTACGCTGCAAGTCTACAGCCAGGGGTACTTGTTTCACTATCAAGCCTAAAAACAAAGTCTTAATTGTGCTTGTAAAATTGCGTTTAGCTTATTTTTGGTAAAATAAAGTTGAATATATTCTGTTTTAACATCAGAGATCAATGAACAATACTCCATACATCCATTCTATGTCCCCTTTAAGAAATATCCAGGTTGAACTATAAGAAAGAAATTTGTTACCTGTGCATCTGTCCTAGAATTAACAGCAGTACTTCAGAAAGTTAAGAAAATCAGTGCATAATCACAGTTGAAATTTTGGAAATTATGGTGATGAAAGACACCAGAGCGATGGTACATAAGATCACACAAGGTAGCCGGAAGGTTACACAACCTGTAGTGCCTAATGATTCTTAACATTGGATTTAAAGGTGGGAAAGTCATCTAGGAATCAGGACCATAAAGAGTCTTACTGTTGATCAGCTATTGCAGACATGGAAAAAGAAGTATTGGAGGGTTTGTCTAGTCACATCTTGCGAAACTGATAGATAAGTAATCATCTGAAGGGTGCCACTCTATCAGAGATCTTATGATGAAATGTTGAGTTCCTCTGTGGAGACAATAGAGGGAATTTTAACGAGTCAGTGTTTTTCGTTGTGACATTGAAAAGACAAACCTTGTGAGTAAAAATATACTGTGTAACTCAACTGATCTCTGAACAATTTTGAATACATTGAATGATTCGAAGAGCCCAATAAATAAGAAGCCTGTAAATTCTGTCTAATCTCCATGTGTCCACCAGGAGGAGCTAGATCACATGCGTATCACTATGGGGGAGGAACTGAGGCAACAGCAGGAAAGCATCCAGCATGCAAAAGACAGTATGAGTAAGGTGAGGGCATCTTTCCCTGTGGCTCTTGCCTTTTAATGCCTTCCACTCTTGTTTGTAGTACCACTCCACTACTTCCTGTGACTCTGGTGCAATACCATTACATTGTGTAATTTCACAGCTTGTCCATATGAAGTGCTGTACATATGTAGATCCCTTTGTTATGTGTGTCCTTGATTTACCTCTTAAGGAACAACAGTCTCATGGTCACAGTCCCTGGAGGAAGCTGTTTGGATTACGCAAAGCGACACAGAAGGCACACGTTTGTGCTAGTGTATGTCCTGGTTCTGCCAAATAATTAACCTTCTTTCGAACACCATAACACTGCAGATCCCTTAACTGGTGCAGCATGTTTTCACTAACATTGGGTCTCATTTAACATTTTTTAACTTTAAGTGTTCTCTGTGCATAGAAATGATTTCAGAACTAAATTTTTATTTACTATTTGTAGTGGTATTTCAGGTAAATACAAATAAATGCGCCTTGTACTTGATCCACACTCCATTGTGTTTATTAAAGGCAACTTTTTTAGGTAAATCTACCAGCTTTGTAGTAGCTTCGATAATTAAATATCTCAGAGGTGAATGAAGGCTCTCTCGGCTGCCTCTAATGTAGATTCTGCAGTTACTACATTTGCAGGATCTGAAAGTCAGAAAGGTGGCAAAAACTAAACTGAAATTGAATGAATCCAAAATCGCATTTATTACTGACTTATTAGTCAATGTAACGCACGAAAAGGATCAATGCTGGTTCCTATTCTTTGGTTTGCAAACAAATTCACATGGATTGGTGAAAATATTACAATAGTACAATATTGTTGCTATTTTCTTTAAAAATGAGAAACTGTAGGGGGGAGCTCAGGAGGTAAAACATTGCAGTCTTTCCTGGTATGTCTTTAATATAAACTTGTCAATCAACATGGCTCTTCAAAAACTATCCTTGCTCGTTCCCATCTTTTGACTTATAAACAGATCCACATGTGCTGGTGTGAATTTAAGGTCTTTTTGTAAGTTACAAAAATTTGGTGACTGTAGGGGTAGCTCTTGTAAAAATAAAAACCACACAGTATACAGTAATTTCCCAAATGCTGCACCATGCATAAACTGCAGGACAGGGTTTTAGTTTGAAGATACTGACTGAACTGATTCTGTCTCCAGTCATCTTTTTACCTCACTTCTCACTGCCTAGATCGAAGTTGCTCTCATAGAAAAAAAGTGCCTCCTTATTATTGTGGTTGGGGATGAATATCAGGCTGCCTTCTTCGATTCAGTCTGTGATTGATGTTGGTCTAGATATCTCTGTTGGTTGGTTTCTTGATTTTGTTTTGGGTCTTAGGCCCATCTTCATCACATCAAGGGCAAAAGTCTGTTTTTGATTGGTTTCATATCTCAGACAAACTAAATATTTTTTTTTTCATGCTTCATTTATCTACATTTTTGTATTTCACACATTGTCAATGAGACCCTGTATGCACAGACCTAACCTACCTAACTTCTTTTTCTGAACAATTGCTGTTCAGGACACAGAGGATGTGGAGGCATGAGGAAACTTGAGACCTCTCTTTGTGTGTCCCATTATTGTGCTTTGTGATGGAAGCATCTCTATCATGTTGTTCCATGGTGTTCGGCTTAGCTCCAGAAGCATGCAGTTATTTGTCTCTCACACAAACTGTCTCATATTGCACCTTTTAATGGTCTGCTATTTAATCGTCTCACCTTCTGTTTGTGTTGACCACAGTCACCTGTGGGATGGATGCATGGTCACCAATAGTGTAGACTGTGGCACTGTAGAAGCATTCCAGGCGTGGGTGATGAATTAGTATTACATTTCACCCAGGTCCACAGTGAGGAGTTACTGAAGCAGAGAGGAGAACAGCAGAGACTGGAGAGGGACCTGGAGGAAGCGTCCAGGCGGCTCACCATGGCACACAGGGAGATTCGTCACCTGACTGAGGAGTTGGATTCTCTCCGGAAAAATGAGGGCTACTGTGGTAGGAGCTTCAGTGCTGTACTTGTCCCTAGTTGCAAAAAAAAAGATGGATAGGAAAAACGCAAATAATTAAGGAAATCATTTGACAAAACTGTTAGCTGGTCAGTCTTGGAGTAAGAAAGGGCAAATGCATTTATATTGTTATAAAGGTGAAGCACTACCAGACAGTTTCATTTGAGTGATTAAACTTGATAATGTTACCAATCAAGTTATGGCCCAGGAATAGCCCTAAACCCTGACTCAAATAGATAAAAAAAGAACGGGATATAAATTCAGTGCTTTCAGCCTTGCAGATATTCTGATTGTGACAGTTTTTGTTCTCAGGGTCAGAGCTGCAAAGGACTGGACAGGAAATGGAGCAGCTGAAGCAGGAAGTGGAGAAGCTGAAGCAGTGTGGTGAGAATTCAGAAACAGATCTCCTGATCGTTTTCTGTGGTCCTCATGTTTAACACCCTCCACTTTATATTGCAGTTCTTGGTGACTCAGACATGTAGATGCTGTGTTTGCTAATTCAGTGAGAATGAGTTCAACCATTACATTAAAGTGGTGTATACAGAACAGACAAGGAATGATTCAAATTAATTGACTATATATTGCAGGTGTTATTTTGTGGTTTTAATGTTTTCATATAAGACAATGTTCCCTGCAGGCCTGTAGACACCAAATATGTAGACAACAAATATGACCAAATATAATGTTATTTATTCCCATCCAGATGACCAATTAGTGG
This sequence comes from Tenualosa thibaudeaui, assembly GCA_027481765.1. Taxonomy (NCBI): domain Eukaryota; kingdom Metazoa; phylum Chordata; class Actinopteri; order Clupeiformes; family Clupeidae; genus Tenualosa; species Tenualosa thibaudeaui. The sequence continues at coordinate 11,925,610 of JAIFZK010000005.1, forward strand.
TCTCAAAGATTGTTTGATGTTAGCTAGTGCGTTGTTGGTAAATGCATCTGCTGAAAACGAGCATATGCTGCGAGCCTCTTACTTGAGATCATGCATACACCATATCCTGACTTGACGTGGATTTGAGTGTGAATATCGCTCACCCTAAATCACATTCAGATTGATCATTTTGCGTGGGAATGACTGTACACACAGATTTCTGTCATTGTTCTGTAAAAGAGGGCCAAGGACGTTTTTGCTACAACAGTCCAAGATGTGGAGAAGTATATGTGTCAGCCTGAAGATAGAAAGAGGATGTTAGCTGTATATAACTGATAAATATGTTACTGACAAGGAACTACTCACACTAACTGACACTTTTGACCTAACACAACATACACAGGTGCCAGTACACAGTCATGGTCATAATACATTTACATTTATGCATTTATCAGATGCTTTTATCTGAAGTGTTTATCTGAATCTGTACAAAAAGTTGATGAACATTCAAGCTACGCAATTAAAAATAGGAAATTGGCAGGAGATGAAAGTGCAGAAGTGTGATAAAAGTGCAGGAGAGAGAGAATGGATGGTGCATTGTAAGTGCATTCCAGGTAGTTAGAGGTTTTAAGCCAAGAGATGCTCTTGGAGGAGTTGGAACTTAAAGGTGGGGAGGTTACCTGTTGGTCTGGTGGCACTTGGAAGGTGAGAATAGTCTGGATTGACCTCTGTGAGGTGTTGGCAGTGCTAAACAACGATTCTTGGAGGAACAAAATGGCCTGGCGGGTAACATAGGGCTAGTAGCCAGTGGAGTTCAATGAACAGAGGTGTGAAACCAGATGTGCAGCTGCATTCCTGATCATCTGTAGTGTTCTCACAGCACTGGCTAGAAGACCTGTTAGCAGTGCATTGCAGTAGTCAAGGCGAGAGTTAACCAAGGTCTGTCCCAGGAGCTGGGTTGCGTGTTGGGTTAGGTATAGCCTGATCTTACTTATGTTGAATAGGAAAAGCAGCAAGCTACGGGGTTCAGAGGCCTTTGTTTGCCAGTTTGTTCAGTAGGATATGGTGGTTGACCATATCAAATGCTGCTGGTAGGTCAGGCAGGATGAGTACTATGGGTTGGCCTGCCGCTCTGGCTTCTTTTAAGGCTTTGGTCACAGACAGAAGCACTGTTTCAGTGAACTGGCAACTTTTAAAACCAGATTGGTTGCCACTTGCTTGAAGTGTGTCTTCTATTTGAGGGAAGTGGACATTTTTTTTTTCGTGTTAAGTTGGTAGTCAGTTGCATGCTTGAAAAGGTAATAGAAGAATCCATACATTTCACTTAAAATCCCACAAACTGTGCAAATTTTTGGTTGGAAAGGGTGTCACATTGGTCTTAAATTTTAGTCATAATGGTCATAAAAAGTTCTTAAGAAGTCTTAAATTTAAGTTGTTGGAACCTGCAGAAAATTTAATTATTTTATTCTTGATCATATTTATCTGTTTTGTGCTTTTGCTTTCTATTATTTACTGTACTTTTATTTTATTTTTGGGTGCCACATTTAACCTTTGTGTATGAAATATACTACATGAATAAACTTGACTTGATAAGTATGTGTGCCACAAACGGCTCAGGAGAATGAGCAGATACTGGCAAATATTGTCAGCGATACATTTTATAAACATTTTTGTGTTGTGTGTTATTTTTGAGCAATAACACCATGTTGTTATATTGCAGATGTGGTTGAACTACAGAGGGCCAAAGAGCACAATGAAAGACTGAATGAGGAGATTCAAGTACTCAGGGCGCGGGTTCGCTCCTTGGATACTGAACGGAAAGGCCTTCTGGAAATGGTGAGAGAAATATGTTGTGCTCGTAATGCAATTGTATTGTAATACAAATCTGTTTAGCTAACTGAGGAGACCTTATGTATTCGTAATCTAATTATATTGTCAGTTGTTTTATATAGGATGGTTATATTCAAACAGATAATGACTGTTGTCTTGCTAGTCATTAAAGGCTATCTTATATTAAGGTAAAATCTTTACATTGCTGAAATCCTAAAGCAATAGTCTAGAGTACTCCTAGTCATAGCCCTGTTGTTTGAGGTCACCAACTGTTGTTGGTAGGAAAAAGAATGAGAAAATTAGGTGCAACATAGACCGAACAAACCATAGATGAACTGGCAGCGAAAGCTAGTGTATGTACCAAATTCTCATGTTTTCCCTGCCAACACTCTGTGACCTCAAACAACAAAACTATGGTTGGAAGTACTCTGGGCTATCGCTTCAAAATATTGTATATCTAACAAAGAGGTTTACATCTTAGTAGTAATTAAGTAGTAATTAACTGTATTGTATTGTAGTGGCCTAGCCCACTTGTCCAATCCTGTTTTGTATTTCCCAATAGGTTGATGATACAAATCAAGTAAATGGTTCCGTAGCATCACCTGAAGATCAGGAGGTTCATAAAAGGTAAAGCAGGGCACACTCAGGGGACACTCAGGCCAGCTAATTAAAGTAACTTTTGCACCACAGCAATGCGGCATGAATAACATCAATGTCAGATGCAGATCTCAGCTCCAAGCCTCAAAAGTCTAGCATGAGAATTGCCGTTTCTACATACCAGTGTATATAGAGGGATGTGGCACTGGCCTTACAATACCTAATCCTGTCGAATCTAATCTGGGTGGATGTTTGTGGCAGGTGCCGACAGACACTGGAGGACCAGGAGTGCCGTCTGCGGGAGGTGCAGCGGAGGCTTCAGAAGCTGCAGGGGGAGCACGAAGAACTGGTGGAGCGGAACGAGGAACTGGAGGCCCTCCTCGGAGAAGAGCAGAACACCAGCAAGGAGGAGCGTGAGCGGCACGAAGGCGAGGTGGAGGGCCTCAGGAGGAAGGTGAGGAGGCAGAGGGCATCAGAGGGCTAGATAGGGTTAAACTATACTGAGGTCTGTTTCCCAAAACCATATTTGCTAACTAAATTAGTTACTTGGTTGGTTGCAATGCAATTGCCCATTTCCAACCAATGAAGTTGCGATACGGTTAGCAACTCTGATGATGGGAAACGTACTCCTGGACTAGATTTTTAGCCACATGATACTTGGCACATGACAGGATGCATGGAGGAAATACTCCTATCTGAAATGTCTGCAACAACCCGTCATCAAGAGAACAGGAAGTAGTGGGTAGGTGTGTGTCTGGTTGCAGGTAGGCAGGTGCAGTTTTAAGACCTGTTTTAGACTGAGCTGTTTGGCATAGAGGAAAACTTTTTAGGTTAAGAAAAGATATACTTCTATTTGTCAGGATACTAAACTATCAAATGATGAAGGAATTTCCTAGCTATCAAATATGGTAGTCAATTTTGCGACAAAATGACAAAGGATATCTGTCTGATGGTGGCACTTTGCAATAAATATCTTAACATCTTACATTTCTATACTAGAAATGCAAAAAATGCAACATATTAATAATTATTAATAGTCAAAATTAGAATAAATCTTGTTTGGCTGTCAATGTTCACTAGAGTTAGAAATTTGTAGAATCTCTCATCAAAGTTACTGCTGCACTGATTTCCCTTACAGATCAAAAACTTGGAGGAAGAACTGAACAAGAAGTCATCAATTGCATTGACAGCTCTAGACCCTGTTAAGGAAGGAAATGGAAAAAAGGAAGGAGGTGTCAACACTCAGCAGGTCAGTTTGTGTGTTCGGTCCTTTCAATTTATTGGGGACTGCTGTGGACAATTTCAAATAAAAAATATAGGTATTGTTTAAAGACTTGTCTTTTTGCCTCAGTTTAACGAATTGATTCAGTTGACAGTGTCGACAGGGTTCCCACTTGACATGGGATTTCTGACATAACATGAAATTTATGGCATTTAAGGTATTTATGAAAAGCAATACTTTCGGTCCACTGATTTGTCTTTCTTTTCACGTGTTTTCACATACTACATGCTATATAGACATGACAGACAGGAGTGGTATCCCAATAGACACCCAACATATCGGCAGTCTTTTGAGTGATGTCCTCTCTCTAATGCCTCTGATCAGCAGAAAGATGCCTCTTGGGAGAGGTTGACATTTCTGGAGGGCCGGCTGGATGAAGAGAAGGCATGGAGGAAGCAGCTTGAGGTGGATTTGGGAGCCGCCCAGACCACCCTCAGGAAAGACAAAGAGGTGCACATCTGTGGTCTGGTTCTTTTTTGCATGGTTGCCATGGTTGCATGGTTGCTATGCGCCCAGTCCCAAACTGAACCCTTTTTTTGAGTGGAGATTGTCATTGAAGAACAATAATTAATTTATCTTGTATTTCCATGTTATTATACCCTGGTATGCCCATAGACAAAGGTAGACCTTTCACAGCTCATGTATGTGTATTTTGGCACCTGGACAAACTGTTGAACAAACACCATCTTCCATTTGCCAGAATGCTGAAATGAGTGGATAAGAATCCATTGTTTGGATTTTATCTCCATTAGGTCCTTTCTAGAGAACAGGAAGAAGTGAAGGCTTTGAGGTCGTTGGTGCAGTCACTACAAGCTGAATGTAAACGGGCGAAAACCGTCAGCCACACACTTGTGCAAGTGAGAGGAGAGAAGGAAGTTCTTGAAGAGAAGGTGCAGCACAAAAATCATTATCTTCCAAATCTGCAGACTTTTCCATTGAATTAAGTAGCCCGTTGCAACATGTAAGCACCATGAGACAATTCTATAGCAAATGGCGCTGTAGAAATGTAATGTAATTGAATTGAACATGTAGGGTCCTGTTTATCTTATCAGGATTTGCCTCTCATCAATCAATCAACAATGGACCAGGCATTATCCCTGGACTGAAATCACATCAGATCTCGGCTATAAAATTAATTCCCTTTATTTTCCCAGAGAATTATTTAGGTTTACAGTGCATTGTGAGATAAATATTAACATCCAGTAACAAGCATTTCTATATTTAATGTACATTCACAGCTACAGTGTGAAATGAATAAATTTAATATGGGAAGATGGTCTGGGATGATCAGTTTTCTCACAATGATCTGAATTGTTTGTAGGTGGCACAGTTGGAACGCACTTGTGCTCGACTTAAGAGTGACCTGGCTCTCCAGGCAGAGAGCAGCCTGGCTCAGAAGGACCTGAGAGAAAGCAGGGGTCAGGTGTCTGACCTCACGGCTCAGGTGGAGCGGGTGAAGGCAGAGCTGTCCAGCCTGGAGAAGGAGCACAGATCACTCAAGTAAACAGATTTACAAAACATGGCTGAAACGGTGCAATAATTTTGAAACCCAATAGACAGTAATGTTGGTAGCAGAGCAAGGAAGTGTCACAGTATGACAATTTGTGATGTATAGACATTTTAAAAAACTGTATTTTCTTGTGCTCCAGCATGGTGAGTATATTTTGACAGGTAGGCCTTTGTAACATGAACTGATCGTGTGACCTCAGCCACATTCTGAAACTCCATCCGACTCCAGGCTCCTCTGCCTCACACTCCTACCCTTTCCTTCCTGCAGGAGTGAGATGGCTGAGAGGAACCGGCAGTTGCTGGAGCTCCAGAGGGTGTTGAGTGAAGAGGCTCAACTCCGTCTGCAAGCAGAGGGGGAGAGGCAACGCCTGGGCTTGGAACTCCAGCACATCAGGGACCAGCAGCAGCAGCAACAAAAGCAGCAGGTTTGGCTGGAGGGGAGGAGGCCAAAGCCAGAGGGAGAGCCCAGACCCATGCCTGTCTTTGGGACCAGTTCACAGGAAGAGGGAGAAAGTCAGGTAGTAAGCAGCACTGCACTTCAGTATATGAATATGATTCTTGTCTGTGTCTGGAAATATTTTCATTTACGGTGACAATGATTTACATTTAAGTAATTTTTTAAAATAAGTGAATCACTAACGGAAATCTTCTTTCTAGTAGGGTTTGGTGAATATGACAAAAATCACCTCAATTACGATTAATGAACATTTTTTCTTAGCCTCAGAAAACACTCTCAGTGCTTGTGCTATAAATACTTGAAAAAGCTGGGTGATGTTTTTCCTAATGGGAAATTGCATTCCTTATGTGTTGATAAGAAGCTCAAGAAATGTAAAAAAAAATGCAGTAATTACTTTGGGCAATGTTGTGTAATGGCTCTGAGCATCGGTTTAGGTTATTTTTCTGTTACATGCCCTGCCCTAGCCCATGGAATTTGGGTATGTTGAGATTTGAGAAGGGGTCTGGTGCCAACTAGACTTCTACTTGCTTAGGCTCCGGCCTGCTGCCTCTGTTTGATTTGTGTACATTTTAAGTGTTTCCACTCATGTTACCTCATTTGAATAGCTAAGGCTAGGACCCACTGGGCAAGTTACTGAAGCGTCACAATAAATAAGTCATGTCACAGCAAGAGAAATATATATATACACATATATTTCTTAGAAGAGCATTCTTTTCTTACTCAACAGTATACAAAACACTGTTGGATGTTATATATAACTGGCAACACCACATTGTTACTATTGGAAAGGGAATGCAAGAGAATTTCCAGTACAAACGTACAATAACATATTATTTTACTTATTTTACTTATTTAGCTTAGTATCTATCTATATGGTATCTGTTCATTTATGGCTGACTTCAGCACAGGGTGGTTATCAGATTTAACAGTGTAATATTATGGTACTGACTGGCATGACTGATGCTGAGGTTTGGAGTGTGTGATGAGTTGTTGTGGTCATCTTCCAGCGGATGTCTCTGAAACTGGAGATGAGTCAGCTGCAGTCTACCCTGGACGAGGAGAGGGAGCTGGCCAGCCAACACCAGCTTGCTTTGCAGGCTCAGATTAGTGAGGCACATGCCCGATCAAAGGTTAGAAACCCCAAAGTACACACACACACACACACATACACTTAAATGACCTTTGCATAGCTACAGGGCTATGCGATCTTGGTGGAGGTGTACTATCTAAGCAAGGTTACAGGATGCAATCAATTTAGGTGCCCGTGCAACCAAAAATCTGTTCAGTGTAACTGAAATACTCATTGGTTGCACCGCATGGAGACAAACATATATGGATTAAAATTTCTAGCTCTTTTACTTCCCATTTACACAGTATGGTCAGTCTCAACTATGCCAGTGGCTAAATCAAGGTTTCCATGCTCTTTCTCACAACCGCATTTTTCGCTGCATCTCCTACCCTTATTGTGTTGCTGTGAAAATAATTTGGCTACACAATTTTTTTTTTTGCTGGTGCACCTAAATTTGAAATGTAAGAAGGTGGACGTGTGCAGCCTTATTTCTAAAGGTCAGGAGCACTGCTAAGTACACACATTTGTATTTGGGTTTTGAATAGTGTGAGAAGAGATACATTTGGTTTTGAAAAAAGGACCCCCCCTCCCCACACCCAAGTGACAATTACATTTCTGGTTTGCAGTCCCAAGATTTGGTTCTGCAGCAAAAAAGTGAGGAGAATAAGCAACTGAAGCAGGACCTGGCCCGTACCCAGAACCTCTTCACCTCGGCTGAGCGTGAGCTGCGCTACGAGAGGGAGAAGAACCTGGACCTCAAGAAGCACAATGCTCTGCTGGATCAGGAGAAACTGAAAGTAAACTACCTTCGTAACAAACCCACTGCCTCTCTCCTGTCTGTTTTCAGTCATGTGCAGGTGTGGATTTTTCTTTTTGTAGGTTTGGATTTTGGTGTATGCTGGCTAACCAGAGATATGGATATGTTGTAGACGTGTGTAGTGTGTGCTATTACAAACTGCTGTTGTTTTGTGAATGTCTGCAGGGTGTTCTTGCTCATAAATGACAACATGCTATAAACGTGTGCACTGATCTTAAAACTACAAATTTGCATGTGTGCGGATGTGGGGTTAATGAGACAGTGTGCACAACTGTTTTTCTAGCAGGTGTCTTTGTTAGCAGGTGTTATGTATGTTTGCATGTTTAATGTTCATAAATGGGTTGTGGGTGTGTGGAGGTATGTAGTCATTAGCAGGTGTTGTTAATACATTTATCTATGAAGTCATTCACAGGTCTGGTGGATTTGTACAGGTGTGTTCCTAACAGGTAGATGTATGCAATTGATAGCAGGTTTTATTTGTATGTGCAGAGGTGGTTCCTTGTGGTGGATTAGGATAAATTGGATAAAGTGGATAAATGTGTGCAGGTGTTGTTGATCTGAATGAATGTTATAGCTGTATGTTGGTGTTTTATGGTGCACAAATACTAGAAATATTCTGCAATATCCAGAATATTATGGTACAACATTTTATTGGTACCCATACTATAAGTCTCTATTGGCTGTTGTGGATGTGTGTAGGCATGAGTGGTCTCTAACAGGTGTTCTGACAAAGTACTAAGTGTCTAACAGGGGTTGTGGATGTGTGTATGGGGGTGTATGCAGTCTCTGTATTGTACTCCATAATTAAAATTAAAAACTTTTTGGTACCCTAGATTATTATGAGCCATGAGCGAACTTGATGACACTGAAGGCTCTGAATAAAACAAGGTCACGGCATGCAGTAGAATTTTTCAGCATTTCAGCAGTAGCATTTTCAACATCTTGTGGCCATATCCTGGTGTGTGCAGTGTCTCACAGGTGTTGTGACTGTGCAGGTGTGTGCAGAGCTGAGGCAGGCCCAGGCCAAGCGCAGCCATCTGGAGGTGAGCGAGCGCGAGCAGGCGTCCGAACTGGAGCGCTTGCAGCAGAAGAGCCGGGAGCTGGAGCTGCAGCTGGCCCGCAATGCCCAGAGCCGCCATTCCACCAGCAGCCTACAGGAGGAGCTCTGTGCCGTGAGGAGCCGCCTCATCACTGCTGACAAGAAGGCAAGAAGACACACTTGGCGGGTGTCTGTTATATATTCTGTGTGCTTTTACGGAAATTTGGCTAAAGAAAATGTGAATATCTGTGTGTTTCCATTAACTTTTGTCATGCAAATTAAGAATTGACCTCCTCATAACCAAGGGAAGACTTCTGATCAGCTGTGGGATCAAAACATAAGGTCGACAGGACAGCATTTATGAAAACACCTGGAGAGACGTGAAAAATGTGAATGTTTGCGAACAAGTTCCAACAAAATTAATGATGAGACGTGACAAATGTGAATGTTTGCGAATAAGTTCCAACTAAATTAATCACATGCCATATGTGCGTCAAGAGTTAATCCATCCTCTCTAGCAAATTGGTTTTGTGTGTGCATTAGATGTCTATAAGCGAGTTTCAAGGGTTTATAAGAGAGGATTTCTTAAATAGCTACAATGTTTTTTTTCATGTTGGACGGAAACCCCTTGATAGCGCAACATAGTTTCCATAATACAGAGTTTATCACAGCTTGTGTGATGAAATTGTACAGATGTGGCTTGAATGCACTTAGGTTTGTGCAAGGCCTCTTGTGAAAGTATAGGCCAAACACAGAGGCTGAACAGCTCATTGTGTGTATAAACAGATAAAGGTCTTTACCTAAGATTAATAAAAATAAAAAAAATCCACATTGCTACAATGCTATCAATGATCTCTGATCAGTGATCTCTTTCATAACATGTTGTCATATCATGATATCATGAGCATGTGTTACCCACCCTTACAAAAGTGTCCTGTAGCATTTTCTCATTTCTGCTGTTGAAAGAGCGGTCATTATCTTTGAGCTCAAAAGCCAAGTTGTGGAGGTGGTGTTGCCATGTGGTAGACCCAAGGTCACACCTTTGCACCAGAGAGGGTAAAAGTGCAGTGAGAGGCACAAACGTTTGTTAAGTTCCATGTACTATTTTCACAAGGGCTGTGGATTCCCCTGTATGCAGACCATAGTCGAACCCTCATACATTGATAAATAAGATCAAAAGTTTACACTGTGATGTTATGTGACACTTTCACTTATGCAGACCAGTACTATTCACGTTTTCTCCCATTGTAATGTATTATGTTGCTCTATCTTGGTCAGTATTCAATGGTTGCATCTTTGTACTGATGTCTACATGCTGGTGTTTGTCACTGCTTGTTGCAGGTGCTGGAGCTGCAGCAGCAGCTGAAGAACACCCTTCACCAGCTCCGTCTGGAGGAGGCACGGGCTGGAGAGATGGTCAAGCTGGAGAGGGAGAGCAGGGACCTGGCTGACAGCTTGTCTGCCCACAGGGCCAAACTCCAGGAGGAGCAGCTGCAGAGGTGCAGAGACCCCCTGAATCACTCACAGAAATACACACACACACACACAGACATAGGCACACACACACCACCCCCAACCCCAGTGGTTTTGCCAGGTTATCTGAAGCATCTGTAGAATTATATAACCCCCCAAACTCAGAGACCATAATTGTTACTGCTACATTAGCAGCATCGGGTTCAGCCAGTATTTTTTTATTCTGTTTTCTTTTAAAAGATAGAATTTAGGCAACTTTTTTGTAATTTTGGGCTTGAATAGTAAATTGATGGCCGCTGTTGGATCCTTGGGCCACAGTATAAACAACTCCACATGTTCATGTCCAATTACTGGGATTTAGCTCAGCACTGATGGGAAGAGGCTGGTGATGGCTACAGGGCCATTGCGTACAGTAGGGTATAAAGGGAAAAGAAAAATAACCAAACAAACAAGCAAGCCTATTATGCAGTTTGAATAAGTTTGATATCTTCCAAATAATTTGTTGATATCTTGCAGATGTAAAGGCTATATATATGCTATGCCGTTTGTTATTTTTACCTGGGTGTATATAGCCAACAACAACTGGTGGCCATAGTAAATGTGGTTATTTACATCCAGGTGTATATAGCATGGACCAGCATCACTGCTTAGTTTTTTTACTTTTAATAAATTTGCAAAAATCTCAAAAAAACTTTTTTTCACATTGTCATTATGGGGCATTGTGTGTAGAATTGTGAAGAAAAAAAATGAATTGAATCCATTTTGGAATAAGGCTGTAACATAATAAAATATGGAAAGAGTGAAGCGCTGTGAATACTTTCCAGATGCACTGTATTCAGAGTGACAAGTCAAGAGACTTGGACCATCAATTTTATCTACTAGATATTCTATCATGTAATGGTAATTTGGGCTGTGTACATTACCTCAACGTGTGTTTTTGAGAGCTCCGTTCATCCAATTGCAGCCAAATTTGGTACTTATTTAGCTAACAGATATACACAACATTCTGCTATTTCATGTTTTACATACTGTGCAACACTGAAGATGTATTGGGTTTTATATTCAAAAATTGAGTATAAAATATGCAAATGTGCCCTCTACTGAGTTTTATTTACATTTACATTTATGCATGGCACAACAGTGGCAGCTGGGTTTCAAACCCACAAGCTACTTGCTAGCCAGGTTCCTTAACCACTGTGCTACCACCGGCCTTTATGTAAGATATACAGCTTGGCAAACTGCAAAAATTGCTTCAGCACAAAAAATACCACAAGAAGAGTATACCATAAGTATACCATAATTTCCCAAATATTAGATGCACTGTGAATAAGCTGCATGACAGATATTATGTAAAAATGTATATGATATGTAAAAAAAAATTATATGTATGTGATGTATCTGAGCATCACCTCAAAGTCTCATCTCTATGTCTCCCACCTCAAACAGGAAGTTGCTGGAGCAGAAAGAGCAAGAGGTACAGCAACAGCTGCGTGCCCTGAGAGCGAAGGAGGCTTCTTTTACACGCACAAACTCTGAGTTGACTCACCGCATGCAACAGCTTGAGACACGTCTGCAGGTCCTGGAGAGTGAGCAGAGCGCCACCAAAGAGGAAGTAGGTGTTTGGGGCATCACACTCATCCCATTTTTAAAAATGAAAAGTAAATTTGTTATATGAAGCCTTTCCCCTTTACCCTCATTTTTATTGCAATGTGTTTTTCCATGGGACATGAACTTTGCAAGGAACTCAGTCCAGCCAGACAAGCTGCATGGCAGAGGGAAGTATTTATATACTGTATGTGGTTGCCATGGCAGTAAGTAAACACTCAGCCAGTGTTTTTGGCCAGCTCTTTGAGCACGCTGTATGGAAACATTCAGTCACTGTTCCACTGAAGGCTTGAAACTATATTGGTCCATTTACTGTACATTATGGGGTAAAGTCTGGTGGAAAGTTCAGTTTTCCATGCTTGTGGGTTCACTGGGGACTTTTAAAATGGAGCACAGCAGTAACAGTGAAAATAGGCTGCATTTTATTTAAGTTTGTCTAACAGAAATGGCTGATCTTTGTGGAGAAACACTATATACACAGAACAAAAACTGCAAAAGAATTAAGCACAGCGTTTCCAGCAACTGAATAGTATGTTCAAATGTCATTTCTGTTTGTCTGCATGTTTCTGGCATTGATGTTCTATGTTGACGTTATGATGATGTTATTTACACACACATTTACACTAATTGCAACACATGACGCGGTTAAAGTTTTGTGGAAACAGAAGACTGATGCTATTGTCCAATGTATAAGTGTTAGAGAGCTTACAGCTAGCCTGTGACTAGCCCTGGTACTTTACAGAAATTAGTCAAAAATGGGGTTTGCACCAACAGTTACACTAGCACTGAGCATGATGCTGGATTCATTCATTCCAAAATACTGGAACCACTACATCACATGTACGTTTAGTCTAGACCCTTTTATTTAGTCTGTTAAAGACAGGTGTAGGTAGCACATTGTTGTGTAAATGCTACTGTGCACTGGAGGTACAAAGTCAGAGTCTGGTCAAAAAGGTAAGGCACATCATTTATTATTTAGGTTTACCAGGTGAATCCCATTTGGTCAGTTGCCAGATGTTTTGTTTGATTTAGATCAGATGTATGTCTTCTATCCAAGTGGCATGTGTGAAACTGGCACAGCGCTGCCATGCTGAACATGTTGGGATGTGCCAGATGATTCACCCATAAATACCCACATGTTTATTTTATAGCAGCGTGTGACTGAGCAGACATGCCGCAGCCTGAAGGAGCAGCTGACCTCCAGTCGGCAGGAATCTGAGAGGCTTCAGGAGGAGCTACAACAGGCCTTGTTGCAGCTTGACTCCAACATCCAGTAAGGAAATGTCAAATCAAAAGACCTCTGGAGACTCAAGAGATGACCATTAAAAGGCCTTTTGTTGGGTGCCTGCCATTTGGGGCATTGTTGCGTTTCATGCATGTGTTTGTTGGCCCCTATCATAGAAAATACAACGAGAAGCAGTGCCAGTACAAGTCCAAGCTGCGCAAAGCCAAGCAGGTGTACACAAGGGCGACAACACAACGGGACCGAGTCATTCACAAGCTTGAGAACGACATCATTATTGCCAACAGTCTATCAGAGAGAGTGAGTCCCCTCTAAAACCCCTCTTCATCTCCTGAGCAGAGTTCAAATAACAAACCAGGCACTCACATTGCCTGGTTTGGGTTTAGTGTTCAGGCAAAATCCACTCATATTCAGCATACAGTATGTGTACCCTCAGTGGGAAATAAGTATACATTTTGAGCAAAGCAGTTTGTCTTAAGGCATCAGTGGTCCAGGAGACAAAGAAGCCTTTAGGCAGCTTGAGGCTCACAGGTTTGATTCTTGCTACCCCAATTGTTCCTGACATGTAAGATGGCATCTTGTCTTACACCATCTGCCAGTAGGTTATGATATGTGTGAATGGAACATCAACGTGTAAAGCAGTTTGCCACCATATACATTTGCTTTTAAAAATGCATCTTTGCCAATCGAATTGCAAGTGGACAGAGCGAAATGCATAAACAGCACTAAATAAATGGGTGCATTTAGAGCATGAGAGAAGTGATAGAGCCATAGAGCCAAGAGCCATCAACAAAGGCATGCTGGGTAAAATTGTAACAGGTTTGTATTGACCTGTGTGTGTGTGTGTGTGTGTGCGCGCGTGTGTGTGTCTGTGTGTGACTGGCCAGGAGCAAGACCGCGTGAAGAGGGTAACAGAAGAAAACGAGAAGTTGCTCCTGGACAAGAGGGAGCTCCTGCAGCGGGTCACTGACGCTGAGGAGATGGGTAGTGATGGCCTTCGCACCGCCACCAGTGTCCAGCAGAGGTGTGTGTGTGTGTTTGTGTTCAGCACTGCCTCTGGCTTTTTTTCTGGCTTAATAACTGGCTTTGGATGGTTCTGGCCCTTGAATATGATTGGCTGAATCACTTTCGATGTTGTGGGTAAAAATATCATAACTTTGAGTTCCTCACTGCATTTCATGCATTACATATAATATTGCTGTTCCATACAAAAGTTACAGTTGCAATTTTGTATTACCTGCCAACCATTCATCCAGAAAAAAATGTATTTCTTGGCAGAAGAATAATTATTTATGAATACATATTTAAACTTTGCATTGCTTTGTACAATGAAACTGCCAGGTATACAGTGCATCCGGAAAGTATTCACAGCGCTTCACTCTTTCCATATTTTGTTATGTTACAGCCTTATTCCAAAATGGATTCAATTCATTTTTTCCTCACAATTCTACACACAATACCCCATTCAGAAATTACTGAATTGCATTCAGTTAATAGTTGGAAAGTTACTGTATTTATGGGTATGTTCAGTATTGTGTAAAGGTTTCAGTCCAAAACATGTGTCTGACACACTGGAAATTACAAGCTTCACTGTACCTGAAGGCACCGGTTCTCTTCTTTTCATCCTAGTTCTCTTTTACCTGAGAACTGTGATGTTGCTCCCAGGTTATATTCCCAAAATTGTATTCAGTTTGTCTCATATATCTTGCCCAGGGTGAACATTCTGGAGATGGAGAACAGACAGCTGCAGGAGAAAACATTACAGCTCACCCATCAGGTGGGGATGCTGGAGCGCAGTCTAAGGAGCCTTCACTCCACCTGCACTGTGGAGGTAAGATGAGCTTCTGTGGTGGAGGAGGACATCTAGGAAAAGGGCTGGGGCATGTACATCATATTGAAAAAGAAATTTTCAATATGTGAACATTTCAGCTGCTGTCAGATCGTTGTCAAATTTAGCAGCCAAATTGACCTGGCTGGTGGTTGGTTGGTTCTCAGTCTGTCTTTGTTCATTTACAAATTACATCTTTTGATCTCATTCATTTACCTCCATGTATACCCTTTGCACAACTACATTTGGTAGCACTACTTGAGGGTGTCAACATAAGACTGACACGAACCTGTCATAAACATGACATGACAAGTGTCATTAATATTCATGACTGGTTATGTCATGTTTTTGACAGGTTCGTGTCACTCTTATGTCAACACCCTCAAGCAAAGTATAAGCTTACATTCTTGCTCTCTAACAAAAATGATGGATGTGTATTAAAATCACCATAGAAGAATTGCAATACATTTGGGGGTGGTACACTTGCACACTGTTTAGATTTAAAGTTTGCTATGGCTTGTTTGGTTTTTATGGGTATTTATATAAGTTTTATTAAAAAAAAATAGTTTGGCTCCAGGGCAATCCAGGACAGACCATCATGTGGAAATGCAAGAAAAATGGCACACTAACATACTAACACAATGGCACACTAACACAGCCTGACATGGCCAAACACAATATAAAAAGGCACTGGTTAGCACACTAAGGAGGTTGTACCATAACTCTATTACAGTTCCAAATGTCCAAATGTCATTTTGTAAACTTTATGCCTCATGTCTTTACCTTACACAGTTTAGACCAAAACTCTTGTAAAGGCATCAGGAAAGTAGAGTATTGTCATTGTTTGCTAACCAAGCTGGCCACAGAGCTTACTTTAGTTTGTCCAAGCATATGTGCATAAGCTATTACATGCCATTGCTTGTTGTTTTGGGATTTTGTTAGTTACTACTGGTCTTAGTTTCCTTTCTTGTTTTTTTCTGGTATAAGGATTTAAAGAAAATGCTTCCTTTGGACAATGACACTTTTCTCCAATCTTCTGGATCAAGGTATAGTTTTTACTTCTGTCTTTCTAAATAGAGAAGAGAACAGTCATGTGTCTGTAATGTAAGATCTGAAAATAGCCCTTCTATGAAGTGGTCCCTTGAAGGTCATATTTGGGACATTAATATCAGATGTCACTGTTGTGGTCATGGAGTTTCTAAAAAAAAACATTGTATCTGCAACTTGATTGCTCTCTCTTCAATGTGTTGTTCTGACATCCACTGTCATATGAAGAAGTTTCAACAAAACTATGTTTCTATTCAGTTATTAGATTATTGGATAGCTATTTTATCCTCTAAAAATCCAATAAAAATCCTAAGGACATTCAGCCAAGCACATATTTTTGATTGCATGCCGGGGACTTGTTGCTATGGTCTTGCCACTCTGGACAGATCCCAATTTATACATCTTAGTGACAAGCTCAGTGGAATGCCATGCCTTTAACATGACTTTAGACAGGCCTTTCTTCGTCAGTGGCATAGCTATTTAGCCAGACTCGGGCTGCCTAGTACCTCCATTCAATATTGCATTTCACTACAGTTGTAGTCAGGGTACTCTCCAAAGGCTTCAGTTTCCTCGACTGGATGTCATAGCATTTAGTTGGCAAGAAATTGAAAAACAGAACAGAACCAAAAATAGCATTGCATTAGTATAAGGTATTACCAGTGGTCCCAAAAGGTGCTGATCTTAAGCAAATCTCTCCAGTTAGCCCTCCATTTTCATGAAAATGTTATTTAACATTACTTTTGACATTAACCATGGAGCAACACTGTTGGCATTTACAACTCATCTGCCTTTCACTTTACCCGAAACAAGTCACTGTCTGCTTGTTGCATCTCATGTGCTTGCCATGTTTTGGGAATTATGCGCTAATTGTCAACATTTCATTAGTTGTAAATGACTGTTATTCTAAATTATAATTTAATTTTGAGCAGCCAAACCTTTGACTCATCTTGGAGTTTGATGTTGGAGGGATCACCTCAGTATTATTTTGGGTCCAAAACCTAAACATTCTGAAATCAAATGAATTGGCTCATTATTTTTATATGTCTCCTAATCAATACTGCACATTTGAAATTGTATTTTAAAGTTACATAGAATGTATTGCAATATCGCCTGTATACCGAGATTACACTTGCAATGTGAATTTTAGGCAATATCGCCCACCCGCCCTATGTACAAGAAGAAGAATATAATTACAACAGAAACATGATAATTAGTCTGTTGGTAATTGTAACATGAATGACTTGACACTATAGGCAACACATTAATATTGCCCCAGTCAAATCATTTGGAAAAACCCTGGTCTAACCTGTTAAAAGTGTTAGTTACTCACACCTTCCTCAGCATCTCTCTTCACACACACGCACACACACCTTTCATTTGCATTACCTTTTTTTCTTTATTTTTTAAGATGTACTTTTTGTTTACTCTCTTCTCCCTTCTTTTTTACTTTTTTATTTTTCTCCCCTTCTTCCTTCTTACTCCTAGGGCAAAACTGGGTGTGGGTGACCCTCTGAGCATCCTAGACTCCATCCGCAAGGTGAAGATGGGCGAGCACTTGGAGAGCCTGAAGTCCTCCTTCTCCATGGTTGTCTCCCAGCCTTCAGAGCTCAGCTACCTGAACGTGACGACACCTGAAGGGGCTCGTGCCACCAGAGACCAGGAAGACAGCCTCAGTGTGGCCAGCGATGAAGCATGAGAAATGCGTCTTGAGATGCTATGGTCCAGGACAAAAAAAGGGTGAAGAAAATACATGTGCTGCCACAGTTTGTGATTAGGTATGTGCCATGATTTCTCCCAAAAGAGTCTGTTATCCAAGTATAAACAATGCAGAGGATTAAATGTTTACTTATGTGCCACAACATGGGCAGCTTCACACACACTGTCAGAATGAGCATGGCAGATGGTGAAGTGGTTGGAGCAGTGGTAATGTCACAGAGAGATAATCATGTGTTTCAGCTTCAGTTCTTTAGCCCTCTGTTGTGAGTCTGTGTTACTTTACTTTTCTGCTAAACATCAGTCAACTAGTTTGACAAGACAAGGCCATTGACAAGAGAATAGTTAATAGCTAACAACATCAAGATTGAGCTTTATATTACTCCTCTAGATCAATGGGTTATTGCAAAGCTCAAAGCTAGTTATTTGTGTCCAAGAGGATTGTGGTGAATGGTACTATTTTTATATTGTTACTTACTGTCCCTAATATTGCTACAACAAAAAAAAAAAAATGAAATATTGTGGGATGGGTTCAGATCACTACTTCTAAGAGATGGTGTGTCAGCTTTGAAGCAAGTGGGGATAATGCAAAGCATGAATCCAAGTATTCTTGCCAGATTCACATACTGTATGAATTTATGTATGGCTCAAACATGTGGCTGACATCCTCTTAAGGTCTTGTAAGTGCACTACATAACAAAGACCTTGTGGAATTCTTTTTGTCTATACTTTACTATACTTTTTTTAGATAATTGGAGAAAAAGGCCACAGTAGTGTGGTTTTCTTGCTTTCATTATACACCATGGCCTTGTTTTCCTCTGTTGCTACGGCTGAGCGTTAGTGTTTGGCTCCAGCTGTTGGCACCCACTGCCGGGGCCTCTTAATCATTATGCTAGTAATGGCCTCAGAGAATGCCTTCCTTGGAAATGGAATGCTTACTATTATATGAGGATATTTCCGCACAACACTAAGAACAAAACCGTGTCACTGTGGTACTTTTCTGTTTTGGTTGCTTTTTGTGGCAATCTGAGAGAGGAGGGAAAAATACAGCACTTTTTTTTTTTAAACTAGAGATTATATTTGTATGTTAAGACTTGGTGATTAGGTGGAAGTACCTAATGTTGTACATATGGTAGTGCAAGTGAAAAAGCATACATATCTACTGCCTCAGACAGATTCATGCGGTTAAATGTCATTTATAAAAAGTTGATCCTGTACATGAAATGCTAGGAAGGTAGTACATGTGCTTCCTGCTAAGTTTTCTACCAAACATAATAGGACATGAGAAGTACATTAGCTAATCACATTAAGAAGAGGTAGGCAGAATACACCCACGTGCTTTGAGTACAGGGCTTGACTTTCACAAAGTGGATGGCTTGCTCTCACTGACCCCGCTTATTTTAAGTTACTGAAGAACAGAACACTGCAGTTTTATGGCAAAGATTTTTCCATTTACCCGTCTCATTTACCTACTAGAGGTTTTCTTCACCAGTACTGTTATCGTGTGATTTTATTTTGCTGCTTTTCATGTTGGTATATTGAAAAATATTGTGTTACTTTTAGAAGCTTGATCGACTTTGTATGGTTTCTCTGACTAAATACAGTGAGGGAGTTGTAAAATGAGTTACATCGTTGAGGGATGAACGGATGATTTTGTTACATTTGTTTTACACGATACAACATGTGTTAGTCATATTTGGGATTGTAATATCAGGTGAACTGTCAGTGTCAGTGTGGTAACCAAAAGATACATGCAGTGTCAAATGCTCTACTGTCCATCGTGGCCATTTGGCCATTTTTATGAATTGAGGGAACAACATGTTTCTGTTACCAGCTTGTTTTTTTTGTTTTTTTTTTACAATCAATCATGTTTGAGAATGTGATTTTGTTGCCTGTGTATTACAAGAACCATATATTTTTGTTTAAAGTATTTTAATAAAAATGGAATTGTCTCAAGTGCACATTCATTTATCAAATCAGGAAAAACACACAGTATCACAAATACATTCCAGCTATTCTAAATAATGTAAATTAAAGATTGTACAAAAATACCTGAGATTATACTTCCCAAACACTTATATTTTCAAAAAGCACACATGGAAATCAATATTTACTTTCAAACCCTGCCATAAGAATCAGTGGATTTTAAGAATTTTTAACCTTACACTGTCTACCTGATCAGTGGTCCTATGTCTGAGTGACCGGGAGGCCATCACATGTTTCAAAGCCAATCTTTCCCCCTGGAAATTGTTGAAAAATTAAATGCAATTTTCTGCATTCTGGTACATTTTAACAGGTGGTTACATAGCTTTTTATAGCAGTTAATTCAATGGCTTACCTAATGCCATTGAATATTATTTGAGTTCTCCATGTGAGGTAGAAAGCTTTTGATTTCACCATGTCACCATGGTAAAAAAAAAACGCACTGTGAGTGGCAAGTAATGTAAATAATTTGATTGTGAACTGAGTATACATTGAACTGTGAACTGTGTACATTGCGGTTCAAACACTAAATGATTCTCTGTCAGATCTCCTAGTTAAATTTCATTTGGAACACCCAATGGTCCAACCAACATTTATACCACTTGCCTACTCTGTATAGCCTATCTCAGTCATGGTTACCCTCTCATCTCTGATCTCTCCCATCAATCTACTGATTTTTGTGTAGCCTATGTGTGTCTTAACTCAATTTTTATTCAGGCATTATAGAACTTTCATGGTCACAAAATTTTAATTTGTTCTTAAATTAATATAGAATCAAGAGGGTTGAAGCAGAGCACAGTCAATATTAAAGATCCTAGAATGGAGCAAAGTCAGCAGGGAATGGGAAATGCATTTATCCAATGAACCAATTTGCAGATCAAGTCTATTACAGAAAGCTAAGGGGATAGATGAGCAGCCCCTCGTCTTGGCATGACCCTAAAGGCAAAGATTGACCAGGCTGACTGGAAACGTTTGGGAACAAATCTGGTGTGTTCAGCTACACTGGTACCAGAAACCAGAAACGTTTGGAGCTGCACAGACAGTGTCTGCTCAGATTCACCATGCAAAGTCTGAGAGTGTTAGCTAATAACATAGCCTATGTCAGACAGAGGGAAAGGAGCAAGTTAAAGGAAAAGTAGGGTAACATTACTTTTGACTTGGAAGGATGTTTTGAAACTGGAAGAGTGCTAGAAGTAGAAAGTTTAGAGAGAAGACGGTGCAGCATTGCACAGAGCACGAGTCTGCTTCCTTCCCCATAGAGAGATCATCTTTCTTTTGTCAATTACAATTCATCATTGCAGAACTTGTTTTACTGCAAGACACTAAATTGACCAATACCTTACCACAACCCTAACCCAACCAGTGAGATGTTTGAGCATTTTGGAAAACACACAGTTAACAGGAATATTTGCCTCATTCAATAATTCAGTGCAAAATCTTTGCAGTCTTGGACAGAAAAGATGAATAAAGCTTCACAAAGCTAAATAAAACTGGCACAGGCAGCAACAAGTACTCTTCTCAACATACTTGTTATCATATAAGAGATTTCAAGAGTTTTGTGCAGCATACACAAACTATTTTGCAGCATTCTTTGTGGTTCGATTCCTACAACAAAACCTGATGAAATGTTTGACTTGTAGTCTATGCCTGATCTCTGAGGCTCTTATAGTACTTTTCAGCCCAGATCAATCTATGGATCTGGATTTCAGAAGTGAAGCCAATCTCAGTAGCCCAGCAGTATTCTGGGGAAAGCACTTTGCTAGGCTTTTGGAGCCAAAAGTACTTATTCAAATGACTCTCATCATGCCAAAGTGCCTCAACACCATTGATCTTATCCTGCTTAATTCCTTGGAGGCAACTTGTGGTAATGTTCCTAACACTTTGCCATGTTCCACCAAAAACAGCCGCATGATAATAGTAGTCCCCATCATCCATGTATGCCTCTGATCTGGGGTTCCTGTCATATGTGAACGCCGATACTGGGCTCGTGTAGAAATAGGCATGCAGCAAGGCCACTGAATCCCCGAGAGCCTCTGACCCAAAGGGCCCAACGAAGACCTGGTCAACGTCCATGCAGAATATATAGTGGTTCCGCTTGCTGATGTGGCTGTCGATGGCCTCTGTGATTGCCTCCATGCGCATCATGGAGATGTCCTGCCAACGGTCATACTTCTTGATCCCAATCACCTGCAGTGTGCGATCTGGTGCCAGTTGGATGGAAGGAACATTCTGTGGGACATCTGTAAAGACAAAGTAGTCCACTGGCAAGCCCAGCATGAAATGCTTTTCTGCTGATGTTAAAAAGTCTCTCAAGTAGATCTCCAAGTACCTTTGAAGTTGAAAGAAACATATATATATATATATATATATATATATATATATATATATATATATATATATATATATATATATATATATATATACCAAATGTGATGTTGAATTGAAATTGACACTTTAAAAAGAATATAAAATAGTTACAGAGAGTACACATTCCATACACAAGCAGACGTTTAGACACTTATATAAACGACTGGTAAAAGTGTAAGTGCTAATTTGACTTCTTTAATCAAGTAACCATGACAAAGTATAAAATCTGAAATGTACTTAGTGGTATATAATATGACCACCGCACATTTGCCACATGTGCCATCCAAAGAAAACTCTCACCACATCTTTTGAACCGCAAGTCTTACAGATTTGCCCCTAAGAGTTATACAAACATGTTAACACACATACCTGCAGTTCACATATGTTCACAGTTGAATTCTTTTATTCCTGAGTTATTTCTTTTGGTTTGTGTTAGCAAACACAAGGGGAGATATCCCTGGAGACCAAAATAGCTTACATGCTATGAGCCTAGTAGGGCTACATGCATACTAAGTTTTATCGGCCCCATATCTCCAAAACTGTAGACAGAAACTTACTTTCCAAAAATCCAGCCAATTTAACACATTTTTGTTTCTCAAAAGATGCCACCACACTACACACAGATCGTTGAGGGCTCACTGGATATGTCTCCTTGATACCTATGTACCAGTAAAATTTCGTTGGCCAAAGCATTACAGATCTTACAGAGGCACCAGCAAAAGACATATAAGCCCACTGGAGTTCTTTGCCCAGTGAGTTTGAAGTGACCCAGTGTTTTGAGAATCACTGATGCTAATTGCTCAAAAGTATTACAATTTTTGTTTGTCAATAGGTGGTGCTACGTTACACATAGGAGGTTGATGGCTTGTTGGATGCAGCTCATTGAGACCTGTCTTCCACTAAAATTTTGTTTGCTGAAGTGCTACAGTTCTGGAGTTATTCCGCGAAACTGTGTCTGACCAACTGTCCTGATGGTGTTTCAGAAGAATTTCAGAAAGCATAATGACTACCATGGGTGAAATAAAAACATATTTTCTGAGGGCCATTGGCAGAATAGGTCTAATTTAGGAATGTATGCATTTAAAGAGGAAAAGCAAATGGCAAAACAAAAGCTAGCACATTTTCTATTAAAGCACTGGATTCAACAAAGATGTAGGTTTAATACTTTGTCTCTGACACCATTGCATTGATAGCTTCCCTCAGATGCATTAAGACAAAAGTAACAAATCTGTCTTGAAAATGTAGTACAGATAGTACAGTATTTATACTTAGTTCCCACATCTGCATAGTTCTTTATAGAATAAATTACTGTTAATGAATATTACTATTTTTCTGCAAAAACACTTCTCCTGACTCCTGACTTCACCCATGCATTAACCTCATGTTTACTAAACATTACCTATTGATGAATAAAGATAAGAAATGCATTCCTATGTATATCCATTATGTACCCTCATAGATAAAGAAATGTAGCAAAATCAATGTTAATTTAGTTAATAATTAGGAATTTTATAGTAATTAAACACTTACCTTCCAACAGCAAAGACAGTTAAGGCTACTGATGTGCCCTTTTCTTTAAAGTATTTATCATAGATTTCTCGTTCAAACATCTCATTCCACATTATAGGTGCTCTCCAGGATGTACATGTTTGAACATCCAGCCTTGACCTAAAAAGGTTTAAAAACACACATGGATTTTTCCACCACTGTGAGTACCGTAGCATACAGATGTCACAAAATACTTTTAAAATAACTCTGAACATACCAAAGATTTAGTGAATTATCTATATGGTCTCCTGGTTGTAAGCTTTCACCAGGGGGCAAAGCACACCTTTTTGTTGCAGGAAAATATCTGGTAGAGGGTATCAGAAAAAAAACAGTCAAAATCGCACACACAATTAAATATAATTATTGTCAGGCTGTTAGACATTGCCGATTCGAAGTACATACTCCTCAAACAAAAAATTTTAAAAGCTGTGTTCAAATATTGACCACATACACAAGTCTTACACTGAGCGTGTTTACATGTGCCACTTTAAGCCGACTATTGGGCAAATCTGATTTAAAACGCACCAACGTATCCACACCATGCGATCGGATTCCACTCGACTGGATTGAAATTTCAATCGTATTGTGAGAGGTAGTGTACACCTTTTAATAAACCGATCTATGGGCATGTAAACATGGAATTGGATTCATGGACTAGATTTTCCTGTTTGCGCGTGTGTAGGGATGAATGTGTGGTGACGCAAGTATACACACATATAGCTTAAAAGTACTATCGGCACCACAAAGTTATAGAAATGACCGTAGACAAGTTTGTATTTTCGCTTATCTTACCATACAAACCTAGCTAGCAAGCTAAAAAAAAACTAGATTCCTCAATAGGCTGCTAAGTGTGGTATTAACTGGCTGCTACCTTGATAACATTAACATTAGCTAGCCAAATGGGTGAAAGTGAATGTATTTGTTATGATAATGCAAGCTGCTGTCTCATAATCTTAATGGAGCACAATACAGACCATACAGCATATCAAAGTCTATTTGTTACAAAGTTAATTTATGAACAACTTTTAATCCATGACTGACAGTAGACTAAGGGGTGCTAGCTAAGGGATGTCAGATGGATGTAAAGAAAAGGACAACGTGAGAAACCACTGTGCATGTCTGAAGGTGACGATCAGATTAAATGCTCTGAGACGTAAACATAGATTTAATGGTTCAAGTGGTTTGCCTTTATTGCAGGACAAAAGATGACTGAAAACTGCAGATTCTATTACTGAGTTAACAAACGGACACTTGCAACTGTTTTAAAAGGGCCCTTGACAAACTTTTTCTTTGTTGAGAATGGATTTCAGCATTCAAGGAAAAACATACCATCACTTTCCATGTAGCCAAATGTAACTCTAGTAACCTTTCTCAAGAAAGGGCAAACACTACTTCAAATTGTGCTCAGCAGAATATATTTCTGACAACATTCAGGTGTATGCCAGATATCTGCTAGACGGGTAAACGTGATTTTTTTGCCCTTTGGGTTGGTTCCCTTCTGGGGCTAACACCATGGTTCTCACAAACATTCCTCCATGCACATGAGCAACTACAGTCATGTGAGTAGATGAAGATACATTTCACTTTGTGTTGTACTTCTATAACTATGCAAGTGACAAATAAAGTAACTTGAACTTCAAGCATGGTGTTGAAATCAAAATTTTGGTGTTGAATTGATATAGAATTCCATGTCCATGACAGCATGTAATAATAATCTGTCCATGACAACATGTAATAATAATCTGTTAAATGGACAATAGGTTGTTGTGTTTTTACTCAGACATCTTAAAATAACACACTTTAAAGCTACACTAGCAAAAATGTAATGTTTTCCTTAGGTTGTTCATGCCATCAGATGCAGAAAAGGCCATAGGCCTCCCTGCTTTGCGTGTCTGTTTGCTACTAAGCTGTTTCATTGTTTGGAGGAAATGAATATGATTTTTAGTTAAATACCCATGTACATTTAGAAAGAACTGCTGATTCCAAAAGTAGCAGGACACTGATGAAAAAAACAACACAAATTTTACCCTGATCTCCAGTATTGTCCATCTGTCAATTTGTAAAACCCAAAGCCCTTCAGCCAAAAAGGTTGCCCACCCATAGGTCATTGAAAGAAGAGTACAGTGCAATTTAAATTTTATGGAAGTTGTTCAGCACTTACCCACTCAGCACTGTGTACTGGTATGAGATGAGGAGCACCACAGTCACACACAGAAAAATTAGGCATATAGATTTAACGCGGAGACGTCTGTTTAA
Organism: Tenualosa thibaudeaui; assembly: GCA_027481765.1. Lineage (NCBI taxonomy): Eukaryota > Metazoa > Chordata > Actinopteri > Clupeiformes > Clupeidae > Tenualosa > Tenualosa thibaudeaui. The sequence continues at coordinate 11,951,252 of JAIFZK010000005.1, forward strand.
ATACGAATTGAAAAGGGATAGGCATGCCAGGTTGAGAGAACAGCCAGTTGAAGTTTCCATCTTTTAACATTTCATCAAACTGAATTATAAAAAAAGACAAAGCAGAAACTGACCTTATTGTGGCGAAAAGATAGTTGGTTACATGTGAAACTCCAGTCATATTCTATAGCCTATGTCTTGATTATGTGGTGCGAAACGTGTCATTATGCTCATTAACCGAATAGTAACTGACCTTCAAGGTATTCAATTGATCATCCAAGAGACAATTCTGCCAGTCTACGGCCAAAAAGATATCCGTTTTTTCGAATCTCTAATGTTATTCGGCGGCAAAGCGGCAAATTAACCGCATATGATCTGCATACGGTTGGAGTAAAATGAAATCAGCCTGCGATTCGCAAGAGTTAAATCGAAGCAATAACAGACACATTTCCAAAAGTAAATTGTAGGCAACAACCTATGGGTTGTGCCAAGGTGTGCGGTATCCATCCTCCATTTTTGTGAGATGCAGTTGTTACCCGAAAACTATTGATGTGTCGCACAGAGGTTTCGGTTTTCGTAAACAATTTTCTTACTACCCCGAGATTGGCAGTCCCAACTAAATGTTACTTGTGCTCCTGCCGAATGACGTCGCAACATCTGTCGCAGTAGTTTACCCCTGGAACTCGTACCCTATTAAAAAAATAACCCATCGAATTTAGCCTGCAGCTAACTAGCCTTAATGAGTTGGCACATGAAATAAATGAAATGTGTTTTTTTTGGTATGCAGAATTGATTCATGCCTTCATTACACTAACCCATTTAACTGACTAAAATTCAGATGAAAATGTTGGCCTCTTTGAAATTAACCTATGGGCCCTATATTACACATATTCACAGACCAGGGCTGTACAAAATTCAGAACAGAATGAGAATGATTCCTAAATTCCAATTCAATTCTTGAATTTGAGATTAATTTGAATTTAACCTACTACCTGCGGCCGAAACAAACTTGTGAGGATATTGTTGTGGCAAAAAATATTGTCCTGTTTGCTAACAAAATTTCAATTACACTCTGAGTTAATGCGATCCATGGAGATGAGCTTGACAAGAAGATACTGGTGATGCAAGTCCTTATTCACCATGCCCCATGGTGACATCAGTTACATCAACCAGACAACAGTCACAATTAATGCACCAAGCAGCAAGATAGATGCCCTAGGGCCTCCTTCTTTCCATATGTAATACTTCTAATCAAAATTAAATATTTGCTCCGTAACTCAACTCTTGGCCAATCAGGGTTCATTATGCCACAGTTGTTATCTAATCATATTTGTCGGATTTTTATGCAACCTTTGCTGATTAACACATGACTCTCACTGGTCGCCTCCAGCCCCCCTTTAGCTGAGTCAGGGGTACTGCTTGGTTCCATTTCTGATGCTCTAGGTGGCTTACCGATATATGCCTTCAACATTTTACCTGATCACGCGCATCTACAGTTGGTCCAGACATGGCTCAATCAGGAAAGTACCTGATTCAACCAAATTCTTGATGTTCTGAGTATATACTGGACAGTGATATGTCCACTTAGCTATGTTCATGTTGCTCTGAGCATGCGCAGGCGGGGACAGCCTGACATTTCTACTGGATTGTCTGATTTTCTTTACTGTGCTTTTACTGTTAACTGATGCATTTAGGTCATTTTCCATAACATACATATGCTGTCTATTACACATATTTGTTAGTTTTCATATTATGCTTACACATGTATTTTTTCACTACAATATCCTCAAACAAGCTCACTCCCTCTCATGTTGCTTAAATATAGAAATATAAGACTTTGTGTAGAAGTTTAACCAAAGATTGACTAGAGCAATTTCCTTCTGAGATAGTCAGGCACATTGCAGATTAATGATTAATGGGTAAATAAGGAAGTCAGGAAAGCTATATTTATAACACAGATGAAAAAATAGGAGCACTGTAACTGCCAAACCACATGAAGCATTGGTGGTGTGTAAAAGAAAATATATTTGCTCTGAAACTGGCATGCTGCATGGGGATAATTATACATCGATGTGTAGATGGTTTTGTTCATTCTCTGGTGGTTCAACAACTTACTGTTTGAGGCTAATATCAGCATGTGAGCAAATATTGTGGGGACAGAGAGGCAATATCATGCCTAGCAGTCAACTTTTTCTGGCCATATGTGACAAGGTAAAAATAGACTTTGAAGTTGAAGTTCATTTGTTTTATATTGATATACATTTATAAATACATATTGATAAACATTTTCAAAATGTAAAGAAACAAGATTGTAGCCAAAGGCTATTTTCCATTTTTGTCCCTTTGGTTTCTTGTTGAAATATGGTAGATAAATACAATAAAACAACAACAACAGACAAATTATAGGTTATTCAAAGTTGTGGTAGCAGCTTTGATTAACAAGTTACCATATATTGAAGTGTTTGCTAAATGAAGTAAGTTCACATATTGCACTAGGTACTGAGTTTCAGAGATGCTTGAAAAATAGCCCAGACGTCTTCAACAGGTAGCTCGGGCTACCAGTAGCTTGCCACCTGCTTAAGAGTATAACTCTACTAAAGATCAAAGGAAATGTAATTAAATCTCATAACACAGTCCCAAAAGGTATTAGACCTATTAAAATCTTTATGAAATCAAATTCAACCTTCTTCCCCTGTCTAGTATGTGACTCTCTCCCAGTTTTACTGCTCTCTGATGAGTTAATGTTGGCAGTGCACACCAGCTATACAATTATTGAAAATAAATGGGACAATTTATTTCTCCTCACAAATTTAGATGACAATTTAGATAAGTGTTTTCACTGCACTGTAAATGTGTAAGATGGTAAAGGATGTAACCCCTGGCCTCTAAAGGTTGACTAAAGGCACTTTTCCTAAAGGAGACAGCACAATCTGCCCTAGAGCCTGCTCTGGTTGACCTGTTTGAGTACCTTTTAATGAATTCCTGCAGTTGGAGTGGGACTGTGAAGGATTTTATACACTTCCAGAGTCAGTGTATTTCACAGTTATCTCATTCTAGCAGTTCAAGATCTGACAGTGGTATTATGTTTGGGGTTTTCTATCTAAGACTTTCAGAACTTGTTTTTATGCAGTTTCAATGGACTCCTCACTTCTCAGGGCAGTGGTGGTGGGCAACAGCCTGTCACTAAACATAGATCTCTCCTTGATTAATGTACAGACTGTGGCATCAGCTTAGATGATTTTCTGAACTTTTACAATCATTATTAGAGTACATTGTAAGAATACATGTCAGTATTATTGCCTTACACTGAAGACGCCCTATGAATTTCGCCATGGTGATGAGGTGTTGAGTTGGAATAAAATCTTAAATCTACCTGGCCTCAGTGGGACGTACGTACATCTATTTTTACTAAAACTTTCCCTAAATAGGCATAAAGTCATTGAAGTGAAAGAAAAGTGAAAGAAAGTGAAGTGAAGTGAAAAAAAATCTGCAGACACAGAAAAAAATTGTGCCTGACTGTATGAGAAAGGCAAAGTTTAGCTCATAAGACAGACCTTAGCTGAACAAGTCCGCCCATGTAGGTAAAACCTACACTAAGTTAAGAGTGGATTTAAATATATTTCTGAGTGTATTACAATGAGTCTTAAAGTAAAGGCTAGCCAAACCAAATGCTGCTGTGACCCCTTCAGGGGAAAAGAAACATAACACCCTTATTTTAACAGCTTGATGTCCAACCACTCTGGAGTCTTTGACTTAATGTTATCAGTTAAAGCAAACATCCCATAAATGATTGTGCATCTTTTGCCATCTTCTCTCTCTTTATGTTTGAGGTCCGTACACATTCATAAAATGTCATAAAGAAAAAGTTTAAAGAATACTCATACTTACATGTATTCATTTTATTCATTCATTTGACATGTCAAAAGTTAAAATGGGAAATGGATAGTGGTCAAATGGATAATGATTGTTTGTATTATTTATTGTTAAGCTAGTCTGTCAGCATCAAGGAGAAAAGTCTATTAGATGCTGAACAGAGTACAGCAAGTTAAAAAAAAACTTTTTTTTGGTTGTTTTTTTTTTTGGTTTGTTTTTTCTATTTTTCAATTTTTCAATTCACTGTTGTACAGATGGCAAAGTGGAAATGGTATGCTAATCCTCAGTTTTTTTCCTACATTTACAAAAAGTATTGAGGCTTCCTAAGATGTCAGTAAACCAAGACCATAGTAGACCTCATAAGTAAAAAACACACCCACGTAGAAAGGGCAGTCTCTCTCTCTCTTTCCCCATGATATACAGCAGTGATCATCAATATCATCAATATACAGAAATGATTTTAGGACAGAATTAGAATGGACGCATCCTACTCTGTAGGGTGACATGCCAGAGAAAACTCTTGTACTTCCCATTGCTACTAGTGCTATGTTGATATATAGTAAATTAATCATGTTTTACATTTTCCAAAACCAAATTAGTCTGGCTTAATTGATTTGCTTCCTCTGTCCACAATCATCTTTGCTGAGTGTCATCCCTGCATCCCTGAGGACTGAAACCTACACTACGGGAAGCCCGTGCCAGGACCAGCTCTCCATCCAAGAGGCCCTTCCTAGACGCCCATGCCAGGACTGGATATTACTCTGGAACTATTATGATCCTTAGCTAAAACCATAGACAACTTGTAGTCTCTCATCGTTACTACTGATTGTTCTTTTCCTGCATGACCCCTGGCAGTTGGGTTAGCCCAAGGTTTCTTCCTAGACTAACTAAACATAAGGGAGTTTTTCCTTGCCCCTGTTGCTCTTGGCTGCTCCTTCTGTAAAGCGCCATGAGACAATACTATTGTAAAAGGCACTGTATAAATAAAATTGAATTGAATTGAATTGAATTGAATAGTATTCAATGGACAATGGACATTGTCAGGGGGACATTTTGCCACACATACACACATACAAGGTGAGAATGTGAGTGTGTGTGGAAATTGTGTATTTAATTGGATTTTTTCCCCTGTATTCTAGTGTTTTCTGGGTCATCCTGCTGGAAATGGGCAATACAAGGAGTCCAGTATTGTATACACAACATACATACATACGTAAGACAAAGAAAGCACCCAAATGAAAGCATGACATAAAGAGCAGTATGCAATACAGACTTCAACACTAAAGTCAATCACACTCTACTGCTGTGTGGCATTGAAGAGTTGGGAGACAAAGAACCTTCTCAGCCTGTCTGTTTGGCATGACAGAGACAGGAGACTACTGAACATGCTCTTCTGCTTGGAGAGAGTGGTGTGCAGGGGGGACTTGTCAGTTTCAGATTTAAAGGCAAGTTCATAGTTGGAAATATCAGCAGTCAAGCCTAAACACTAAAGCTAAATGTTATGTTTATTAGTAATTGTTGCAAAAATGAAAGAGTAGTCAGTGAGGGACATTTATTCTTCCTTTAAGTTTTTTTTCACCACTGGGTTCAGCAGAAAATTGCCATGGGGAAAAATATCAATAGCAAGACAAACAACAAATAAAATGTTTAAATATGTAAGAAGGTGACATGCTACAAGAAACATTTTCATAAAAATGCTTGGTCTTGGCCATAAATGGGAATAATGCATTTAGGATAAACTAAATATGTAATAGTCTATATAAACTTTAGTTTGCCTAAATCTTTCAGGCTTAACTTGCATTGGAGGGGACTATGTAGAAATGTCATGCAGGTATCATGCAGGTAATTTCTTGCTGGATTAGGCTTCTTAATTGCCTAATTACCCAAATTAAGCAGGTCATACGGCATGTTCTCACACTTTGTTTCTCACACAATTTTGATACAGGCTACCCTGTGGTTTGTCATTTGTTCAGTAAGAACAAGTCACTGTGTGATGGGCACAGAGTTGCAGAATGTCTTGAGAAATGTAATGTAGTCATCTTTCTTGTGAACAATTTGTTACAGCAACGAGTTACTTCCATTCAGATTCAGATGGTGCAGTTTCAACGGGCATTGATCAAACCCACCAAAAAAAAAACTACCTCAGAGGCCTGTTGCAAAGCAGTGTGCTACGTTGCAGCCAAACACCTCATTCAAATGCATGTGTTTCACACTTATTTTTGGGAGAGCTGACAGCCCTGCATGTTAAGTCATATCTAAAGATCATAGGCTTTCAGAAGTAGTTTATGCATTTAACTTGTTTACTTAAGTGTATGCACTCTTGTAAGTCACAAATCTTTAAAATAAGTCAATATGTGGACAGGTGATGCATTTTTGCCCTTATACCCTTAAGGGAAACAGCTTAAACAGCAAAAACGATATATTTTCTAAAGGCTTATACCTTCTAGATGGGACTTAACATGCAATGAGATGTCCCTATTTACTCCATCCCATGTATTGTACACTATGATGTATTTAAATGTAATTAAAAGGCTTTGAAACACATTGATTTTCAATGGGCAGCTACTCATAAGGCTGAAATAGGCAGCTGAAATATCTGAAAGCTGTTTCACCATATGCAGACTGTGATATATTTATATGTACATAAATTAATTCTAATGCTTCTGCATATTAAACCAAGGCATATGGACCCAAACATGCATGTTAGTGCTGTAGCCTACATATTGCTCCACAGCAGCCCCCATTGGGGTACTTTATGCATGTTTTGCAACACGCTCTGTTAGTTCCTCTTTCAAGTTGAAAGATGGACCCTGATAAACTCTAACTTTAATATTTTGCTTCACCTCCAGTCATCCTTCATCATCATCTTTAAGAGGTCAAAGAGGCAGGGACAGATAGGGTCTTACAGGGAGTAGTTCTTTCAATGTTTGGTACAGCACCTGGCAAGGAGTCAGAGGAGGTGGGTGAAAAGAGGTATGGTTATGGCTGGTTGTTTCGAAGCTGGTATCATTGGGATAGCTCACATGACAGCTGAGGTTCAGCTCAATTCTATCCCAAACAATTCTACTCAAACTGTCCATGAAGGAGCTGAGTATTTTTTACAGCAGTTTCATCCTCAAAAAGGAAGAGAACTTAAACAGACATCCTGGGCCCTGTTGTACCTTGCACTGTCTAAAGAAGAACTCACTTATATTGTGCATTGTTCCTGGAACCTCCAGTGCACCTTTATTCCACTTAATATAAATACATGTGGTTTAATGCTCAGCAACAGAGGTGGAAAAGTACTGACAAATTGTAATGAAGTAAAAGTAACTTTACTTTGCTTAATTCTACTCAAGTAAAAGTACCCATCTAAAAATCTACTCAAGTAAAAGTAAAAAGTAATTAAATAAAATTTACTTGATGGGGGGAGGGATGACAAATGCCTCAGAAAAAAAAAACAGAAATAGATAGCCTACTACAAAACAGACACCTACACACTATTACAAAGAGGCCTATACACATTATAAAACAGAAGTTCAACATGCATAGAAGCTTTTTGGTTGATAATCACAACAGCCCTAAACAGAATAAGTCAATAAGTTGGTCCTCAACAGAGTCTGACTTAGATGTTTGACTTAAAGTTTGTGGAAGCAAAATCACCAAAGGGTGTCTCTGCACAGAAAATACAGCAGCCACATCCAAAGTAATACCACAGTTGGTTAAACTTTGCCACGTCAGACATATGTAAGTTATTAAAAGTATGTTAGCCTGTCGTAGACATGAGGAGATCAGCCGCATTGAGACTATGGGAATAACATTCAGTTAAGCCCAGAATACTAAATAATTTTACTCATAGACATGATTAACCTACGTCCTATGCCAATTGCAATAGAGGACACCAGTCCAATTTAATGCAATTCCTCTGATGTAACTTTAAACGTCCAGTAGGCTAGCCAAACTTTACAAAATATGTCGCAAAATTAAGAGAGCTGCATAGCTATGCCTTTTTCTTATAAGATGCTTGCTCTAGGAGAGAGATGCTAGAATTAAGTTTAGGAGTATTCTAGAGACAAATAGCTGAACCATCCTCCAGTGTAGATTGTTTCCAATCCTGTAAAAACATCCACCTGTACCTGTAAGCCTCTTCTTCTACTAACATAGTGTGTGCGCATGAGGAGAAAGAGAAAATATTTATTAGACTACAGAGATGCTGACTGTAGTCTAATAAATAAATAAATAATAACTAGCCTGACCCAAGAGAGACATTTAATTAGGGGTTAGATCCCTGTCAGCCAGCCTGTCATTTACAGAACAAAATGTCTGACCGGATGTGACATACAGGATGTGATATTTGCACAGTCTAAAAGTGATCCCAATGATATTGTTTCACATTAAAAGTAATTAGTTTGTAGTAAGAATTGCAGACTGGTGGCAGACTCCGGAACTTCAGGAAACAGGTTTAATCGTTACAATGACGCGCATCAAGGGAGACATAAGGGTTTCAACCCGAAAGCATTCACCATTACATCTAACTTAAACAATGAAAGTGTTCCACTTAAATACACTTAACTGAGGGGAGTTGCACACAGTTAGCATACAGCTGAAGGAAGTACAATGAAAGGTGATTGGTTCTTTACCTGGCGCCATTGTGTCTAATGGCCCAAGGACACACCTACGGCAATTAGCATTATTAAGTGGCTATCCAGTTGTATGTATACACCAAGATTCAGAAATATTACTTATGGATTGTTCTGACCTGTCATACACTTGAGAGATGAGAATGAGAATGAGTGAATGAGAATGAGATTTAAATAGATTATTTATTTTAATTTTTGTCACAAATGACTCATGCTTATCATGAAAATGAAAAGCCAAATGTAAATCTTTCATTTCATTTTGGCGGGATAATTGTACTGCTAATTTGAAAACTAAATAGCAAGAGTTTTGCATTTTCATTTAACTATTTTCATTATCATTTCTTTTTTACCTCTAATAGAAGTAGATCAGCCCAAGCATAAGTCTGTGGCCCTGCAGAGGCTGTCGACTAGGAATGTGCATTCAATGAAATTTTCCTTATTGGGAGAATTAACAGTACATTTTTCCATTAATCATATTTTTATTTTAATTATTAATTATTTAGTATAATTTAGTAGCAGTGTTTTCAACTGATTGCACTAGCAGATCACACAAGGGAAGTTAAGTTGTAGTGGGCGTTCATGGTTCTCTTGAAAGAGGAACTTAATATACCTGCATATAAACTTGAAGGTGGTCAAAGGAGATCACATAACACCTTCAACCATCTAGGGCGTATCTATTTGCTAGACCTCCTGACTTGAGGCTGAGGCAGACAAACACATATTCCTTCAAAGTGTGAGTAGATTGTACCTTTAACATCAAGGAACTTTTTTGTAAGAATACTAACTGAGAGTTTCCTAATGTGACTCCTTATGTGAAATTTACCATTTGAGCAGGGAAACCTACCTATAGCCTACATAATAAATCTTTTCATAGCCTATACTTCCACTTAGTGTTCAGCCTAGGCATATAACTTATATGAGTACACTGTTTTTTTGGTCCAGTATTATACTACACTTTCTCTTTGAAACTGTGTAAAAAATGTGGCCTAATTTAGCCAATATTTAGCTAATTTTCTCGGGGTGGGGGGGATCCCCCAAGCCCCCAGTTGGTACACTTGTTCTTACATCTCCACTTTCAAACTGGTTGCGGCAATGCTCTACGCCTAATTACTTTACTACTTTACTACTGTTTATGTTTTCAACCTTACCAAGACTTTCTGAAAGCGACAATTAGACATAAAACCTCCAATTTGTTTTGTTCTCAAAAGTTGCAGGGTCTAACATAGGTTATGTAACATGCTGAGATACACCATCTTACAGGAATAATCAAAAAAATCTTCTAACAAAGAAGCTGGGGAAAAAAATAGTAGCCTAATGTTAAACAAACAAAGCACAGAAGAGGGAGGGAAAGACAGCTGGAAGACTGCTGCCGCAAATTTTAGTACTCTGAATGAAACCGGGATACTTCAGCATGAATTCTGACAGTTGCAGAGAAAGATTCCAGAGTGCGACGTGCGAGATGGAATGCTGATAAGCGCCAAGACAATCAAGCAGCGCTCTTTAGAATCATGTTAAACATTACCTTGTTGTAACTATGGCGTTCATCATTTTACTCTTTTACCAGGCGAGTTTTTACTGTTGTTTTGAAAGCTCACAATAAACATGCTCTAGTGATAAAGTGAAATACTTAAACACTGTGTTATAGTAATAACATGAACTACCAGACCAATCCACTTAGAGATTTGTCTCAAAGTGTTTTGTCTGTGTGTCTGATCCATGAACTACTGTATGTGTCTCAAACAATTAAGAAACCAGAGCAGTTTCAAAAATAAATTTTGACAGTGCTTTGAACACAAGGGTTACTCCTACAAGTAACTGTCTAAGATATGATGAGAAGATGTTTACTCAGGGTAGATAAGAGATATAGTTAAAAATAAGAGATAACTTATGCCTTATAGCTGCTATGTATGAGTCGTGGAATACTTTTGGTTTTGTATCATCTTGAATACAGCTTTATCTATATATATATATATATATATATATATATATATATATATATATATATATATATATATATATATATATACAATGTGACACAGCAGCTACAAATGGTAGAATATTATATTGTAAAGCTGAACTGAAGCTAGTTGATTTGCATTCTAGCTTCAGTGAAGTCAACACAGTTATTTCTTCACATTCTGTTCTGTGTCTAGGTCATTTTGGATATTTCAACCTAAAACATTATACATAGCCTATTAATGCTGTCTTTTTGCACTGTTTTTTTCCACAGGTGAATCTGTCATGGATGCCACTAATCCCATTCTGATCACCCTGTACCTACTTGACTTTAATAGTTTATTCACTGTGACAAATGCATCAACAGAAGAGAAATCTATCACCACCACACAAATAGGTCAAGTAGAGAAAGGATTAGCCACATCTAAAGAGTTTCTCAAAGGTCTAGATGATGTGGCCAAGTGGGTCACAGTAGGGAAAGACCAAACTCTTGCAGTCCAAAAATTACTTAAAGTCTTTGATGCATTTGGTAAAATTTCTTCAAGTTTTGGCTTTATAGGTGCTCTGATTAGTTTCATCTTTGCCCTTATTCCAAAAACTGATCCAATGCTTAACATCATGAAAGAACAGTTTGCTGAGGTCAACCGTAAACTTGATTCCATCTCCTTGCAAATTTCTGACCTGCAAAAAGAAATGGAATGGACAAGCTACGCAAGTGCATATGGAAAAGATGAGAATGCCATTAAAAACTCCTGGGCCAAGCTGAAAGAACTAATGGAAAAAGCCCCCACTGCTACCACAGCAGAAGAAAAAAGCAGACTGGCTGAACAGTTCACTTCATTTTATTTAGCAACAGGGACAGAGAGTAGTGTTGCTAATCTTTACAGATACATAACAGCACAATTCAGTCAGCCTCAACAGAAACCTCTTGCAACTCATCACTGAGAAGTCAAATGGTGATTTTAAGGTTTTGACGCAGTACTCTTCCTACTTCACAGCACTCATGGTTTCTGGACTACAGATGAATGTGTTTTACTACAAGCTAAAGGGTTATGATGCAAAAGGAAAAGCACAAGAATCGGCCACTCAGTTATCAGATACTCTTGTAGCCTTACAGGATGCCCTAATTGAATGTGCTAATGATTTTGAGAAATGGGCTGCAAAGGATGCTCAGAAACTTGGCACTGAACGATTCTCAAATACCAAGCAGCTTACTGCTGATATTAAAGAACACTTGGAGAAAAAGTTCTTCGGGTATGACTGGGTTGTAATCGCTCACCACAGAGATGCTAAGTATGAATACACCTATGGACAATCAATCAGCTTTACTGTACAAGACAAGACAGTGGTCCACCTTATTCACAGAGAAAAGGCGGCACTTCCTGATAAAACTATTATAACTTACATTACATCCAACTGGTTGAACCAACGTATGCCCTATCCTCAGTGTATATACATGAAGGCTGAGTTCCTTTATATATTTGGTGCCCAAGCAGTTAGGAATATGCAGTATCTTCATGCAGTTGAAAAGTCATCAGATTATGCTCAGACAAATGTCTCAGATGTTGAGCTCAACTGTGGTGTGTTTGTTTTGCCTGAATCCAATGAGAATAAAAAACCCTTCGGTGATATCCAAAACATTAGCATTTTCCTCAAGAGTAGGGACATTGTTCAACAATCTCCATGTTCTAAAGTCAAGTGCCATAATGGAGATTGCAAACCCTTCAAGGACACCACTCAAGGCTTCTGCAGGTGCCACAAGATGTACAGAGGTTCAACTTGTGAAGAAAGCATCCAAAATGAAATCGATTATGCAGCAACCGAGGCAAAAATCAATGAGATAATCATTCAACCTGTCCCTGATCTGTCTGCAATATATTATAGCATCAAGGAGTTGATGGAGTATACAACAGAACTGATAAAATCTGTCCAGCAGGATATTCAGTGGACTCAAATATTTGTCAAATACAATGAAGTGATCCAGAAATTTCGCTATATTGCCACAATTCATAATATGTTTGAAACCAATACTATAGCACAGAGTCAATACATTTTTGAAGTTGGAGCACAGTTCACAGGTGGGAAAACGTTTATTGCCTGCCTCACACAATTTCACGAAATGATGATGGGTACTGGATTTGGAGATAAGCAGAACATTCTGGATATGTTTCGCAACTCATTTCTTCTAAATGCAAAAACACAATCTACGGACCCAGCAGAATGTACAAAAACCTATGTAAACGAAATGGATGCTTTTGTGCACTTGATGTTCATGCTGGAAAAGGAAGCTGTGTTGGCCTGGCAGAAATATCTGATTGCCACTAGAAAGTCAAAGAAAATTCACTTCATGGAAAATCTCTTCAAGTCATTTGTCTCAGCACAGTGGACTCTCTTCAACCAAAAAGGCTGTGGCCCTCTGACTGCTAAGCAGCTTTATAGTAACTATTGTGAGAGGCCTTACCACAGCACAGACCGGCAGCAGGTGCGACTGAAGTGTCTTGGAGACTACAAGCCATACCCTCAGACTGTGCAGTGCTCCCAAGGTCAGTGGAGTGCTTTGCCTGTGTGCTTTATGGAGCAGGTCAATGGGCATGTCCATTGCAAGTCAGAGGGTGGAGGTACTATCTGCACAGCAACTTGTGTAAAGGGTTGGAGTTTAGCCAAGCATTCTCAGACACAAGTCATCAGGTGTGAAAAGCAGCCTTGTCCATCATTCACCCCATCATTCAAAGTGTGATAGGTGTACAGATAACAGTGTATGCAAAGACAATGAAATATGTGTGCAGAGCAGTGGTACCTGTCATGATGGGTGCAGTGTTGCACCCTGTGGTGTTAAAGCCAGATGCCTCTACCAGAATCACCAGAGGACCTGCACATGTGAGAGTCCATGGAAAGGAAACCCTTACTATGGCTGCAAGAGCCAGGATCTTAATTGGATTCAGACTTCAGGAAAGCCTTCTAGTGAGTAACCTCCAAATATATGTCTCATATGTACTAATGGTGAGGGTCACATGTGTGGAGTTTTTTTAAACGCAATATCACATAGAAATTCTTGAAGCTCACACACTGTAGGTGGTGATGCTAGTGCCATGATAATGATGGTGCACAACACTGTAAAAAAGTAAAAAGTAAAGCTTACTTGAAAAATGAGTGTAATTTGTTGCCTCAAATGAGTTAAGTAAATATAACCAGTCTCTTTCTAGTACACTGTGAAAAAGAATACGTAAAGCTCACTTGAAAAATTGGTGGAAACTCTTTTCTTCAATTGCCAATTTGCATTAAGTGGTGTTCCATTCCAAAGGAATATATTTCTACCCGTAACACTTCTCATTTCATTGTCGAGGGGCATCTCCCTTTGGATGGCAATCAAGTAGTATTGTTAAAAGAGAAGAAATGGGATTGAGTCTAAATATCATGAGAGGAAGACAATGCTTTCTGAAATCGGTTGTTCTGCTCTTTATATGCCTTTAAAATGTTTTCATACTCATATGTTATAGATGCTGTTGTCTCTAGATCTTATTTGGCAGTCTGCCGAGCCTACGGGCCAGATGGTGGGATGCACAGTGGATATCTGAAGAACAACAGGGGCTGCAGTTATGAGTACAATTGGAAGGAGTATATAGCAAACAGCTATGAGGTATGAGTAAGATTAAATTATATAATTAAGGAGCTAGTGCTCAAAATGAAGGACACATGTTATGGCTCAATGAAAACTGACAAGCAATTATCTGTATTTATAACCTGGAAATGATGTCTACTGTATGTAGGTCTATGCCTGTTTGCAACATACAGTACACAAAATAGCAGACAATAGTTATAAATAGAGAAGGACATTAGTTATTTTCCATGGTACCTGACTGGCCTCTAGTGTCCCTGCTATAGTGGGGAATAGACATGACAAGTAGGGTGTTACAAACAATGTAGATGACACACTTAGTAATAGTCATTTTTAATGCAAAAAACAAAGTAACCACACTGAAAGTAGTCCTTAAAAAGCTTAGGAAAAGCAAAACATGGGGAATGTAAGGAAAATGTAAGGTGGAACCATAATGTGAACATAACGTTTAACATAATGTTTATTGCTTATGTTGGGCAATGGAGGATAGGTGCGTCCCCACCACCACAATTGTAGTGTAAAAGATTAGCAGGTTAGCAGCAGTTGGCTGATGATAACCACAATACACTTCTGTCTCAAATGTCTTCTATGTATCTTAATGTGGCACCACTTGAATCCATGTTGAAATGTTGTTTCATCTATCTATATACAGTGCATATGGCTGAAATGACAATAAAACCCACTTGACTTCTATGACTTTTACGACATTTTGTCAGAGCTAATTTCTTCACACATACATAATAATCGTGAATGAGATCCCATTCCAGATTAGAATCGATTACTACCATCCATCACACACTTCAAAAAGGCTTAAAAAGTTTTTCTGTTGAACAGTTACCTGCAATCACTGACCTTTTATCACACAGGTTATATTTGAATTTTCTCAAACCTCCTGCCTTAAATGTTTTGGTAACATATTCTGTGAACCCAGTATTGACAAGGTGCATAATCAAAGTACTCACAAGGCATTATAATATTACCTTGTAAGCCTTTATAATTTCAAGTGTCACACTGCATTATAAAGTTTTTTGACCACCTTTAATTGTTCTTTTAAATGCCTAATTGCTCATAACAAATGATGAAGAGACACACACTCTTTATGAATGTGTTTATAATGTCTTATGTATGCTGGGTTCATAGAGTGCTACCAATGTTTTGTATTGCCCTTACTTTTATGTGTTTGTTTTTATTGTTTTCTTTGTATTTGTATTTTGGTAACACGTTCTACAAGCCCACTATTCATGAAGCATTATAATTGCATTCATAAAGGGTTATAATGCATTCATAAATCCTTATAACTAATGATATTGGAATTCATAATTGTTTATACATTCTCATGACTATATAAGGCATTGCAATGGAGCTTTATAATTCTTTTGACACAAGTTGTAAATGCTTACAACAATGCTTTATAAGTACAGTCATGAGAATGTATGAACAGTTATGAACACTAATGACTTCAGTTATAAGATTTTATGAATGCATTATAACCCTTTATGAATGTTATAATGCTTAACAAATACTGGGTTCATAGAAAGTGTTCCCTGTATTTCTCCATGTGACATTTTGGCCTACATACTAATCTCAATGTCTGTCCTTAATGACTCCCAGAGTTAGGTGTGCATTCATGCTAAGGGCCTTTGTATCAAAATTCATTTCTGTCTCATGTGCTCCAGAACAACAGGGACCTGCTGAAACTGAAATGTTACTTTTAATCTTTTCTTATAATAAATAAATTCTATAAAATTGTCAGGAACACTCCTGCACAGTACAGCAAAGTATATGCTGTCTCTACATAATATATGATTAGAATATAATGAATGACACACAACTGATCACCACGACACATGTAGCATACTGTAATGTCTTTCTGCAAGACTGCATTTTCAGATTGCCGTCACAGTTTTTCATGCCTGTGTTGGCAGGTTCTAGTTGACCCCTGCTCAGGAAAGGGTTATGAATGGAAAGAGGGGTGGCAGAGCAATACTGTATCATACAGCAAATCCATAAGGTTTTCTGGACTCCCTTACTATGTATGCAGGTAAGTCACAGCAGTATTTCCTATCACTTCACCCTTTTGCGAATGTACTAATTTTTGTCCTGAATGCCTGTATTGTATGTTTATGTTGTTATTTTATGTTATTGTACTGACCAGTCAAGAGACTACAGACAAAAATTTGCTAACTCTGGCACATTTACATTTTTAATTCAAATGGAAATGTTGATTAATGTGCTTTGTCCCTTTTAAATAAACTAAATAAACAAAAAATACTGGGAAAAAATGACAGAAAAGCATTATTTACCTTTTAAAATTTTAATGGCTGAAGAATCACGGCAAGAATGTTGAAAGACAAAAGATTCTTCAGAACTTTTATGAACCGGATCTGCTTGTTGTTAGTCAGACTATGTGGTGTTGCATGTAAATGGGGAATATGAATGGAATATTCTTTTGGCAACTCATGTAAACACAATCACAATATTGTTGCAATTGCAATACTCTCATATTCAGAAAAACTCAATAGCTGGATTATTGCTGTCCATGTAAACAGACACAATGTTTTGACCAAAGCTTCAAAATCTTAAAACTCCAGTCAATCAGCCCATGGTCTGTGTTGTACCAAATTTGTCATTCTTGTACCTACAGAAAGCATTTCAATCAATGTGGATATGGGCTTACTAACTTTTTCTTTAAGTTTTTGTGATTTACTGCTTTGCAGTTTTTTGCAATTCTACAATACACTTATTTTAAAACACTGCACACTATTTTCATACATTAGTAATTTAATTCATAATCAAAATCAATTGCAATATTTTGACTTGATAGAGTAAGGCAAATAGTGGATGAATGCATTGTGTGGTGTGAGTGTTATTTTGAAAAAGAATATTTGATTGTAGTTTCGATTGTACATCAATTTTATTGACTTGTGTGTAATCACACACTGTGTCACTGGCTCACTGAGTCAAATCGTCAAGCAGTCATCAAAAAAAACTTTTTGTCTTCTGACCTTCATTACCCTCTAGTGCCAAGAAGAATGACATGCCGGGGAAACTCTTCAACACTCGTCATGGGTTCTTGTGTCGTATCCCAGTGTGGAAGGATACCAGACACTCTGCATTTTACTCTCTTGTTCCAAAACCATGCTTTTGATCACTGATCATTTGAACTTTGACCTTGTTCTAGTCCTGTTAAACAACTAATGCTTCTTATGCGTTATATATTAAATTAGGTAACTAAAAAGATGGGGAAAAAAGCTTGCTGTGACATAGGTATTTACACTGCTCTCTCATTTTCTGCTGAGATGTCTAATATCATTGCATCATTGCCTGAACTCTGTCAGGGTTCTTGCTGCCAACTCTGATTATGGGTGGTAGCTTAGCTGTATTAAACATTGATAAAATGAATATATGTCTGATTCACTGAGTTTCAAGGTACAATAACTTTTGAATTATTAAGGCAAAGAAGGGTTACAAAAGTCATCTCAACCTATTCGCTATTAAGTTGAAATGTGTGTGCGAGCATTTGTGTGCCATGTGGGTTGTGTGCCATGTGGTTGTAAGATGTACAAGAGACACAAGCATGTAAGGTCTAATTAAAGAGTTACAAATATGGTGATTCACAAATTTCATTGTTATACAGCCTTAAACTGTCATTATCAGCAACAAGATGCTGGTAGTGACCATTCATTTCTGTTACAAGGCCATGGGTTTTCTCAGGCTGCAAGCCCATTAAGGGCACAACTCAAGGTTTCTGCAGGTGCCACAAGATCTACAGGGGTCCAAGTTGTGAAGTAAGCATCCAAAACTGATTTTCAGATAATATAAGATATACAAGATAATTATCCAACCTCTCCCTGATCTGACATCAATATATTACAGTGTCTTATATTACAGTGTCAGTGTCGAGTATACAAGAGAACTGGTAGAGTCTGTTCAGCAGGATATTCAATGGACTCAATTATTTAAACACTATAGCACAGAGTCAATACATTTTTGAAGTTGGAGCACAGTTTACAGGTGGGAACACTTTTACATTTTACCTAACATAATTTCACAACATCGTGATGGATGCTGCATTTGGAGATAGACTATTCTGGATATGTTTCCCAACTCATTTCTTCTAAATGCAAAACCACACTAGATACCCAGTAGAATGTACAAAAACCTACATAAAGCAAATTGATAATTTTGTCCGCTTCATGTTCACACCTAAGAAGGAAGCTTTGTATGCCAGGCAGAAATGTCTGTTTACCACTGGAAAATCAGACCAAATTTACGCTTGTGGCATTTGTCTCAGCACAGTAGACTCTACAACCAAAAAGGCTGTGGCCCTCTGACTGCTAAGCAGCTTTATAGTAACTATTGTGAGAGGCCTTACCACAGCACAGACCGGCAGCATGTGCGACTGAAGTGTCTTGGAGACTACAAGCCATACCCTCAGACTGTGCAGTGCTCCCAAGGTCAGTGGAGTGCTTTGCCTGTGTGCTTTATGGAGCAGGTCAATGGGCATGTCCATTGCAAGTCAGAGGGTGGAGGTACTATCTGCACAGCAACTTGTGCAAAGGGTTGGAGTTTAGCCAAGCATTCTCAGACATCAGGTGTAAAAAGCGGCATTGTCCATCCTTCTTCACTCCTGAAAAGTGTGATAGGGGTACAGATAACAGTGTATGCAAAGCCAATGAAATACGTGCTTCTGTGATGCATGTCTCTATGTAAACATGCGCTGGTTTCTATGTGCTTCTGCGATGCATGTTTCTATGTAAACATGCTGGTTTTTACGTTTGTTTGATAAATGAGGGCCACTGTCTCCAGAGAGGAAAACATACATTAACAAGAGTAATGTTATTTGCAGCAAAGTCTTCCATGTGTGTTTTTTAGACATGTTTGTTCAGAATATGTGAGCTCTAAAATATTTTCATCAACCTCACATTTTACATTACAGTAGAAAAATCAAATCACATTTGGGTGTTGAAGGAGTCAAGAATCCTTCCTATGTCTGCAGGACAAAGATCAGTGTTTATGCAGGACACATGATCAAAACATATATAGACCTAGTGGTAATGGGTAGTGGTTCAAACAGCAATGAAGAAACAAATAGATGAGCTTGATTAAAGAGAGGAAAGGCAGAAACAATCAATGTAAAAATAAATATAACCTCTTAGCAGATGTTTTTTTTCTGCCAAAGGAAAAGCCCAAAGCCACAAATTTCCAAAAAAAAAAACAACAAAAAAAACATGGAAGATAATTTATCAGTACAAAATAAAGAGATGCATCTTAATGTAAAAATCTGACCGATGATTGCAGCCAATTCATTCCACCACTGAGGTACCCTGTTGCCTCTTACTATTGATAGTCAGCCAACACAACAGACGCTCATTGGATGAGCTATGCGGTCTAGAAGAAGTAGAAGGCTGGATCATATTGAAATAGGATAGTCGGCAGCAAATACAAAACGTTCCATGTCAGCAGAATGACAGCACTAAAAACCTAACTGCATGGGGTGAAGTATGTAAAGAAAAGAAGAGACTTGCTTGAAGACAACTTTCCTGTGATGGGAAGGGAAGACGAGTGTCAGCTAGTTCTACTGTAACTGAGAGTGCTTTTCTTGAGCAAAGGTGTGACCAGTCTATGGATGTGACTTGTTTGAATGACTAAACCCTGCTTTTGAATTCTGTTTTTGCTTAGGAGAGGTCCTATCCTAATGAAATGACCTGGAAATATTTAGGGATAAGGAAAGGTTCTGAGGAAAGGTTTATTCAGTGCTTCCTTCCAAACCTCTTTTAGCAAAGTATACACTGAGGGTCCCTAGGAAGTGAAAGGAAGCATGGAATGCCAAGAACCAATCAACCTGACACAAATCAATAACACACGCCTTCCTCCAAGTGCAAGTGGATTTGGATTCTCTCATAGTCACTGTTGTCCAAAGTCCTTATGAATTCATCTTCACCTCAGCCTGTCTCCTCTACCAGTCTGGCAAATGGAATGGGAAAAGGCATTAGTTAGATTAGTCGATTTATAAATAAATGAACTAGTAAAGGAAAAAAAGCTGTGCAAGCACATTATTAACAGTCTGCATTTATTAAAACCCGATAAAGATACAAAGTATTTGTAACATTGATATTATTTAATTCACCTAGCATGTCTGTGCATATTAAGCCAAATCTTAAAATGAAACCACAATGCAAGAGAAAGGAAAAGGGGTGTTGTAATTGCTAGACATGTATAACAATGTCAGACAGAACAAATGCTACAGTTAATTAATACATAAGTTATTGTCAAAGTACTCCATGCGCAAAATTAAACTCAAAATGCACAGAAACGGAATACTGAAAAACACCAATATGGGAATATGGAAATAAAATAGTCAATGATAACAGTTAAGGCTTAAATGTAAGAAAAAAGGAAAGAAAAATAGAATGGATATTAATAAAAATGATCAATACTCACAAAGATGATTAATAAATGAAAATATACTAATACAAAAACAGTAAATACAGTCATCTGAAAATTTGCACTATAAATGAATACAAGGGTTATTTTTTGTCATAACAAATGTACACTTCTCAGTTTACTAGCTTTATGAAGACAGGAAGGGTAGAGGCAGGGTCAGTTATTGGCATAAAGAGTTTGTTTTGTGGCAAGTTGCCAGCATAGAATGATCTGCAGTTGTACATACTAGACTTTATTTTACTTGTAAACATGCTTATGTTCCATCTCAACATCTACAATTAATGTCGTTTGACACATAAGAAGCACCTCATCTCAAGTACAAGGAAACATGGCACACAACTGTGCACCATTGCCTCTCAAGTCTTGTGGGCCAATGTGTTTGACCATTCCAAAGGAAACCAAATCACAACATTATTTTTAAACATGTCCAACTCCTAGCTTACACTGAACACAATAGACGTGTATAAGGGAGCGAGTTTCCATTTGAGCTTTTTCAGTACTCTCAGTACAGCACCAGAGTGATTGCCCTCTTTTGAAAATAATAAACATGAAAAAAAAGAAAAAAAAAATTGGTCCTGTAACAGGAAACAAAAACAGAATAGTCAAACTCACATCAGTGGCAACATTGTAACAACTCTAGCAACATGTATGTAGAAATGGCAGCATATTGAGCCTGATGCAGCGGACGTTTTATGTTTTGTTTTTTAGTCGAACAAGACAGTTTGTTCTTTCTGATCTCAGCAGGATTGCACACCATACAGTTAAAAAACAGTATCTAGCTGTGGTAATTATTCTGCCAGAGAAATGTGGTTAACAGAATGCTGACAAGATATTCAAACAAATGCAAACTGAGCAGTCTCTCTTGGTGTGCATCTAGAGCCAGAAAATGTCAAAAGAGTTATGTGGACTTTTTTAGGATTTAAATGGTCTTAAATGCAGTGATGCTCTAGTTTGCCTTCCAGTGCCCCATGTGGTGCAATGTGGTATTGCAAAGAAACAGGGCCATCAGCTGGTTTGCATTCCAACTTTACTGGATACGGGCACTACTACGTAGAGGCATTGGCATAATAAAATGTTGAAATGGTTGTTCACATTCTGTTACTATAGATAGTTTTGTATGTAATGAACAACAGAAAAAAACTCCTTACTTTATGGTCTGCAGTAAAAAACCTAACTGTCCTGGACAACTGAAAAAGCAACTACCTTTGCACTGAGAGTCAAGTCTGACTCGCCCTCTTCAAAGTGACAGCAAGCCTGTGTATGTGAAATGAGCTTAACAAGTGACTGGTATGATAAATGTAAAAGGATGAACATTAAGTAAACCACAGAGTGGCATACTTAGTGTTTGGGTTGAAGTGTTTGAAGTATACAGAATAAAGTATACAATAACAAACAAAACGGGTCAAACAGTATACATGAAAAGTAAGTACAGTATGCATCATACTGCAAGTTTAGGGTGCAGGCAAGAGGACTATGATTTTTGGTCCACCTATTTTAAATAGTTTCCCACACCATTTATTGCTGCATTGTGTTATTAGCAGTGATGAAGAAAAAAACACATTTGATATGACACAGTTACAAAACACCCATCTAGCCACAACAATACTGAATCAATAGTCATTTTATAAACAGTGGGGTGAAAGGCTGCTTTATGGTGACATTCATTCATTCATAAGGATATTTCTTGCATTTCATGCAAGTTAGGTTATTATTTAACAAGGTCAGTTTGTCCTTGATAAAGCCGTGAGAAAGAAACTCACAATATTTTTGGCATCAATTGACTTCACTACACAGAAGAGGGCAGCAAAAAAATATGCAATTAAACTCAACCCAGCATGGGGTGACAATGGACTCTACAAAATAAAATGTAAAAGTCTGACTTAAAATCTGATTGCTCTTCTATAAGCAGCACAGCATTTAACCATTATCACTATGACTAAATTTTAGTAAGGAAAATGGTACTTGGCAGCAAATTCTTGCCTCACATTAGGAAAATGGCTATTGATTCAAGAATGTCAGAACAAAAAAAAAAAAAAAAGACCATTCATTCTGACACTAAAAGTCATTTTTACAAGTGCAAACACAGCATGACTAAACTACTTGCAATACTTCCAAAGGTATACAAAAATGTCACCAATTATGTTTGCTAAATGAATTCCATATTGATATTTATTGTATAGCAATATTCATCAACCAATGTATAGGATAGTCAGACGTTATTACATATTTTGGTCAATTTACTATGTATAGCCTGTTTTCTATCAGCTTTGCTTTTGCACCTTTAAAAATGTCATCCTCAGTGTTACTGAACACCAGCCATAGCAGAAGGACTCTAACAGAAAACATGGGAAAATGTTGACAAAATTAGGAGGATGTGTATATCAATAAAGAATGAATAAGATGAAGAGTAAAACAACAACAATGAAATAAAATGATAGTCTTGGAACCTTTAGCTGCCTAAAGCAATGCCTTATTCTTGAATTGAAAAAGAGAGAGATCTGTACACTATCTTGAACCAAAACCACAAGGCCTGAAAGTGCTTTTTAAAAGATTATCTTTGGGCATCTCCCTAATACATCCTTGGTAACAAACATGAGTGACAGCAACAAACTGGTATCCGCCTGTCTGCTGTAAGGATGCAGTTCACTTCCAAGAGTGATGAGAGCTGTAGATCACCATAGAAACTGTATCAGCAGGTCCATCTACTCTCCATAAGCAATACAGGATTGTTATCAATTGGTTAAGGACAAAAAAACAACAACACACCAACAAACAACTGAACAAAAACAAATACACCCAGCAGCAGCCACTAGGCCCTTTGAGGACTAAAGTGCTGCTTTCTCTGCTCTATTCTCAAGAGAGCAGGAATATCATCTGGCACATTCTGAGGAAACTGCTTTGTTACAACAAAAAAAAGGAAGTGAAGTCAAAAAGAGGAATGGCAGAGGAACGAGGAAGAGGGGAGCAGAGTGAAGACTCAGATGAGAGAGATGCGTATAGGAATGTTAGGAGACTCAGTTCTCTGGGGAGAGTGCTGGCTCACGAGGTGTTCCACAACTGTGTGTTTGGACATGTGCTTCATCAGGTAGGTCTCCTGTTAAAGGGCACAACACAATGACAGCAGTGATACATCTAGACTACCTGAATCTTTAAAAATTGCACAATTAATTTGTTAACCTTTGTGAGGTATTCAAAATATTGAGAACATATATTCACTGAAATAGTCATTTGACAAATTAGCCTGAGACACCCAGACTGCACCTCAGTCGAGACTATGAGCAATTTACTTAATTTCCAGGAATATATAGAACAGGGGTGCCCAACCTTTTTCGACTGGCGAGCTACTTTTAAATCTAAACAAGAACTTGTGACTAGGTTACTGTAGACTACTTTGCTGTTTCGTGTCGGTATGCAGCAGAGTTGAGGTCCACCTTCAGATAAACACAAAACAGCTGTCTTTGAACCGGTCTTGCGCATATTGAACTTCTGTGTAGTGACTTGTATAGTCTATGTTACCTTAGAAGAGAAAAGAGACCAAATTTAAGGTCCCATTCACCCCAAGTTGGGCAGTTGTTTGCAACAGCTGCAGCCTGGCTGGGCCGACCGTGTTTATGTCAATTACATGTTAACGCCAAAGAGAGGAGATAGATTATAGCTTTTTAGAGTTTCTGTAATAAGCCCCTCAGTCCCTTATTTTACAGGATGACTGCCCTGCATCCTGAGCCACTGCCTCTGCCCCTTGCCAAACGGCTAATGTTGTACTTAAGCTCTCTTTGAAGCTCAATTTTACATACACTACAAAAGTTTAAAGACCACATCCAACATTTCAAATAAAATGAGTAATTCTATCTCTAACAAACTACAGAATATATCTTGTTCATGGTTTTTCATAATGCTGTAGAAGCTCTATTCATTTCTATGAGCCTTCCAACTTTGTAAGGTCTGATACTTCTAATAACGGACCGTTGTTATGTATAACAAACTGCTGTCAAGGAAAATGAAACAGAACTTTCTATAAAGAACAAAAAATCCAGCCAGGTGACATCAGTTAACGGACTACTTATTTATCACTCATCACTGAAGCTATTGCCCATCATTAATATTACTATGAAAACAATGAACTATGAATAATGAACAATGTTTTGATGTCATGTCATTGATATCTTCAATAGGCAGTCGTGTAATAAGTGGGGAAACGTTGTGTGAGGAGTCATTATCGTGGAATAAGCCCCTACAGAGTGATTCAAGACCCCTTCACATCCTGCATCACTGTTGGGACTTATTTCACAATAATGACCGCATCACAGAACGTTGTCCCTTGTGTAAAGCCTGTTGGTGGAGGTGTAATCATAATATAAAAGTACTCACTGAGGTGTATGCCCGGCCACACATACTGCAGCAATAGGCTTTAGCGTTTTTGATGGCGTGAGCAGAGAGGTGTATCTGTAATGAGGCGGAATCTGAATATGCCCGGTAGCAGTTTGGGCATTTGTACGGCTTGTCTTTATTGTGTTGTCTCTGGTGTGACTGGAAAAAAAGGACAAGAAATAAAATATACACATCATTATTTTTCACTATACAAATAGATTCCTGAAAAGGTAAAATCCAGAGTCACTCAGCCCATATCCCTGTTCTGGCTGCTGAGTGTTGTTGGTATGTACAAGAACGACAGCATTTGGTACAACGTTGACCAAATTTGCGAACTGCCAGCTAACGCTAACAGATGCGGGCATGAGAAAATGACAAATCCTTGCCCTTATTAGTTAGCACTGGCTGCATGAAATTCTGTTGTTCTCATAGCTACAGACAGCACTCGGCAATGTAAAGCAACCTAAAGACCTTTTGTCTCTAGCCCTGGCCACCTTACCAGAGAGCAAACTTTAAAAAAGTTACGATGATGCCCTTTACAGGGCAACTAAACAGGTCGGTCTGCTTGTAGAATACCATGGCTGTGACATCACAGCACTACGCAATTTATGCAGAACATATGCAGACAAATTATGTATTTATTTTCTTTTTTCCCTTCTTTTTTCCCGTCTTTAAGCCCAGGACCATTTTCTGTCACTATGTGAAGCCTCTTGAATCTTGAATAGTAAAATGTGGCGCATTAATTAGCTTAAACATTATCCATGTCTAACAATGTCATATGCCCACATTATGATGCACAAACACATGCTGCAAAGCAAAACTCACAGTCTTCACAAGTAGCTAAACATGTCAACACATTACTCAATAAGAAAGATCTTGGGCAGAGGTTTTCTGTTCAATGGTTGTTCAATTCTGCAAACACATATCTTTTTTTTATTGGTTCTCACAGCAAAGACTGACACTACAAAATACCAGATACTATATTTGTAGACTCCACCAAAGCCACCCTGGGGGTAGTTCAGTGGACTTCAGTGGGATGCAGGATGCCAATGCTTCCATCTTTGCATCTTTTTATAGTGGCCAGTGAGATTTGTTTGCATCCCAGATCTTACCTGAAGGTTAGACAGCTGAGTAAAGGCTTTTTCACATCCAGGGTGTGCACACTTATAGGGTCTATCACCAGTATGAATTCTGCAAGTCAGAAGTACACACTGGTAAATTGTAGGCCATGACTTCATATATAAATAAATAATAAAACACTTTTGCAGAAGGCAATACACACCATATATATGTTTTTATAGGTTCTCAACAAACACATGAACAACTAGATGAACCACCTAGCAGTACATAATATGACCGCCACACATTGTTACATGTGCCATCTAAAGAAAAGTAATGTCCATTCAAACTCTTGACACATCTTTTGAATTGAAAGTCTTACAGGTTTGCCTCTAAGAGTTATACATACATGTCAACACACATACTGTACATAAAGTTCGCACATCACAGGTTTACAGCCTGAATCCCTTTATTTATGAATTCCTTCTTTAACATTAATGTTTGTGTAATCAAGCACACAGGATGAAGCTATCCCCAGAGACCAAAAGAGCTTACATGCAATGAGCCTAGTAGGGTTTACATGGCCACCAAGTTTCATTTGCCCCATGTTTTAGTGTCCCCAAAATCGTAAACAGAAACTTGCTTCCAAAAAATCCAGCCAATTTGACATATTTTTGCTTCTCAAAAGGTGACACTACACTATCCTATCCACCACTACACTACTATGCAAAAATATATTTCTAGTTGATACCTTCAGATAATAAACACAAAATTTATTGTTTTTGTTCACACTGTGTTTAAACATTGATGAATAAATGTTCCTCCACTGGAACCTTCGCTAGCACCTTGATTTGGCGTACTCACCTGGTGTGTTGCTGAAGGTGAGAGAGCTGGCGGAAAGAGTTTTCACAATAGGAGCAATGATAAGGCTTAATCCCTAAATGAATACGTAGATGCTGAGCCAGGTAGGAGGCATTGGCGAAGGATTTGGAACAGTGAGGACACTTGTGTGGTTTGGCCTCTGTGTGGGATTTCGAGTGGATCTGCATCTCTGACTTGGTGAAGAATGTGAGAGGACATACTTTACACCTGGGACATGCAGAGGTGGGAGAAAAGGAGAGGGAGAGGAAAGGAAGTGAATTGCATGAGTAGGAAGACAATTACTTTTGCAATGCTGAAATTCCCAATCCCAACTATTGCTGGCTGTACAAAAACGTTATGAAAAGAACTGTAACTTAAAGATCAATGTCAAATTGCAATACAGTGAGAGTGTGCAGAATTTGTGGTACTGGCCACAGTGTGACTCTACTGCATAAAAATAAACTACACGGGGGAAAAAAGTCAATGGGAATGATTAAATGGTTCATTATGGGGTGAATGAAGGCTCTCTCGGCCACCTCTTGCGTAGAATGCACTGTTATTACACTTGCAGGATCTGAATCACGGAGTCGGAAGAAACAAAACTGAAAGTGTATGAAACCGAAATCGCATTTCTTACCAGCTTGTCAGTCAACGCAACACACAAAAATGATTGCTGGTTCCTATTTTTTGGTTTGCAAGTAAATTCACGTGGATTGGTGAGAATGTACAATGTTGTTGCCACTGACTGTAGGGTGACTGTAGGGGGAGCT
Organism: Tenualosa thibaudeaui; assembly: GCA_027481765.1. Taxonomy (NCBI): domain Eukaryota; kingdom Metazoa; phylum Chordata; class Actinopteri; order Clupeiformes; family Clupeidae; genus Tenualosa; species Tenualosa thibaudeaui. Next base: position 11,978,800 of record JAIFZK010000005.1, read on the forward strand.
ACAGAGATATATATAAAAACAAATGCAGTCTTGCCTGGTGTGCCTTTTAAGGGTACGAATATGCAAGTCATGAGATTTGTTTTGTACATCATCAACATCATTTTCACCAATACATGTGGATTTGCTTACAAGCCAAAGGACAGATAACTGAAAGATGATAAACATGATTTCAAAAGGATCATTCATAGGGATGGGTATTGTGAACCAGGGTTAATATTAATACCAGCTCATGCCTTGTTGGTAACAACACATCAGTAAGCTCCCCTACAAATTGTGCTATCAGAATTTTATGTCACAATGTGATGCAAGTTTATGTTTAATTTTACCAGAGCAAATCGGTGTCCCATGTTTGGCAGATAAAGGGAACGTCATGTGCAGATTTCTTTACCTCTGTCATTTGAGGTTGCCTATTGTTTTCCAAATATTCCAATGTTAGCCTACTTCACTTGATTGAAATGTGAAGAGTCAAGAGAAGCCATTTCCTCTTTATGCTCCTGATGCAAATGTAGCCTATGACGTTTGACAAAAATAGCCTTTAGGCTATTTCTCCAAATCTTTTGCACATATAGCCTAGCTAGTAAATGAATGAAGTGTACATTACTTTAAAAAGAATACAGACCTAATATAGAATCAAAATCTGATTTGCAAATGCTTGGCCTATGCACTATTCATTCTTTAACCTGTCTGAATTATTCCTTGAATAATGGCCACAAGGGAGTTTTTCCTTGCTCCTGTGCTCCTTGTTGATGTCTGAAGCAGCAAAAAAAGCAGACAATTCTATTGTAAATAGCGCTGTACAAATTGAATTGAACTGAATTACTGACATGACATGAATGGTAATAGTAATTCATTTTTGAAATTCTTCATGCAAGATTTTTTTCTTCCCGATAAGCAGCACTGGTATCAAATGTAAACAATACCATCCCTACCATCCCATGAGTTGCTTACAGTTTTGTTTTCTGGTGAGGCGCTGATGGCTGAACTTGCAAGCATGGTTTTCACCAAGAGACCTTAGAGGGAGCCTAGGGAATCTCCATCTTCCCCATAAGGACTAATTTAATCATCACAGTGACTATACTTGCATAGTGTATACCATCTTAAGTACAAATACTGCATTCCACACCTGTAAGTTTTTCCCTCTTTGGCAGTAATTGTGACGGAGGACTGGTCTGTGCCAGAAGCCATGATTGGGTAAGGCACCACGAGGAGAGGGCCTGAGGGGTTCTCTGCTTTGATCTTCTTGCGCCCGCGCGGCGTCTTCGGCGGTGGCCCCAACATGCCCGCAAGGGTTCCACCCTTGATTGGGTCCATGCCGGGTCCACTGGCCAATCCGGAGATGACGTTGAGGCTGGGAGCTCCACCCAGTCGGTTCTGGCTGCTGGAGGTCGGCGTTGTTGGGGTGATGGCTTCTGAGGTGTTATGGGGTGTGTCTGTGCGAGACGATGGTGCAAGACCTGAAACCACCATCAGACACAACGAGTAAATACCAGTCGCTGACTATGTCCAAGCTGCTTCTGAGTGCTTGTCAGTGACTGAATTTTATTTCTAAATCTGCATAACTGACCTACTGACTTACACTACCACATAAACTTTGTTAACACACACTGAATGCAAAGCATCTCCCCTTCCCTTACAAAAGATATAAAAACGTAGCACATTGACAGCCATGAGGAATATATTCCCAATACAAAGTACACTTAACAGAAAATCTTATGTACCTGATCGCTGGTTAACTCTATTGGCCTGGTCAATAGACTGACGCATATGCCAATCTTCCCATAATCCTTTTGCTTTGATTGCTGTTTTATCATCCATATTCAAGTCTGTATTCAGATAGAACAAGCATATTAGATAAGCACTAACAGCAGACATTTGCTCATATCTGGCTGAGATACAAAGTGTAAGATTAGGACAGAAAATATTAAACCAGTACATGGTTGGTCATACTTTAACAACTTCTACATGGCAAACAGTATTAATCTGGGCCACCAAAATCACATTCTATTTCTTTGTCCCTTCACTGCGTTTACATTTACATAACCTACATAGTACAGTTGCAATCACAAGCCCAATTAGCAGACAATTTTACACCACGTAATGCAGATAGATCAGGTGGTTACCAGTATGTGCTCACTGGATTAGGGGTTGGAATTGAGAACCAGGAATCACAGGGAATCGAATGCTGTATCAATTCAATCAATTCACTGTAATTGTATGCCTCTGGCATAATAAATTCCTTTTATCAATGCCACCATGTTTTTCAGACTTTACTCAATGGGTCTTTCTAAATACAAAATTGAATTAAGTGACACAATTCTACATGGTGTACCTCATTCTAATAAGTTGCTGTGGTCACCATAATAGTATACACTAGTATAGTCTACATTACAGGCCTATGTGCTGATACTGAAAACCTACACAGACTACCTTCTAACAGTAAGCAATTTATAGGAGAATTGATAAAGAATTGGACTGATAAGCAGAATTGACAATGGCATTGATATAGATGAAAATCTATCAATTCTCACCCCTACACTGAGTATTGAGCCTTAAACACCTCTGCTGCTTAACCTCTGTGCACCTCATCATGTAACAAACCAACACAATGGGATGTTGGGATGAGAGATTTAAATCTCTTTCAAAGTAACTGAGCCTTGTACCTCTGTGTTGCCGGGAATATGGTACCTGAAACAGTGCTAGAGGCTGGCCTGGCATGCAGTGCAATGTCGGGCTGCGACGTGGGGTTGTGGGCCTGGAGGCCAGGCACCTGCTGCAGCTTGGGGAGAGACATCACATGCTGGCCAGCTTCGGCAGGCGGAGAGGCTACCAGCAGGGTCTGCTGAGAGGGAACAGTGGTGGGTGGCAAATGCGGGGGCCTGATCTTTTCTGCCATCAGCTGCTCTTTGATCTTGTTGATTAGAACCAGGTTATCCAGCTGCAAGAGTCATGAGGTTTTTGTGCTGAGCTAAGAGATAGTAGGCACTACAGCGCACACCAGCAACAGTAAAAGATCAGGTGAGCCAACTGTATGCAGTGGAATGGTAAAGTAATATAATCCATAGAAGAAAAATTATGAATGAGTTATGACGATGGGATATAGATTCAGTGGTATGTTCCTTTTAGTCGAATCTGCTGGTATGAATCTGCTTGGGATGAAATTGACCTGTGATTTGTCTGGACCTTTCCTCAGTTTTCTTGTTGGGAGGTCAAGTGAGGTCAATCACTTATTGCCAGACCATACATCTTGGTTGATGTGGGTCTGTTTCCCAGGCTAAGCCATGAAAATATTCAATACATTAGAAAAATGATATGTGTATTGTGTGGGCTCCTATAATAATTATTTCTAAATAAACAATAATCTAGGACATACTTGAACACAGTGCAGCCACCATCTGTATACAGACAAATCTGACTGGGAGCGGGTAGAAGGCACATTCTTAACTGCACTGAATGTAGCACATGCAATTGAGTGTTCACATTAGTGATTATTCTGCCAGTGCTAAATGAACTGAGTAATATATGAAAGCCAGAGCATTAAGTCTAGAATAATAATGGGCTACAACTTGCAAACAACTTACAACAAACATCTAGCTTAAGGTAGTACAGACTGACTAACCACCAAAAGAGGGAAGATGGGTGTGCCAGCATGACAAACGCACTAGTGAAACTTAAGTAGCATATGTTGTATGATATAGTGAAATGACAGATGATTCATTCCAGTGATTGGAGACAAATGAAAGAGGTCCTCACCTGACCAGGCATTGAAGGAGGTGGAGGCCAGAAATAAGGATTATTAAATCGAGGCTCTGCCATCCTGCAAAACAAAGTGTGTAGAATTGGTGATAACTTTTTAAAATTATTATTTATTTTAAATATTTTAAGATAGAAATGCATTAGCTAACCATACCGACTTTAGAGTACCAGCTTTAAATAGTCTATTGCATTCATCAGCTGTATTTTGCCAAAGTGCTGTCTATATTCACTAAGCCAACACAATAGAGCAGCCAAAATTGAGAACGAGAATGAATATTGAACTTGCTACCCAAAGGGGAGTTGGGTATTTATTTATTTGCTCGCCAGGGAAAACCAACTTATAAACAGTATGAACACGACAATGTCAAACGACATCACTGAAAGTCTATTTTTTTAACTTATGATTAACAGAGAGCTGTCCATTTGCACAAATACCACAGGGCCCGTAAACTATTCTACCTCCGACATTCTAGCAAGACTATATTAAAAAGCATAGCCAACTTATAGTCGACACAACTGCATATTATGCGCCTGTCACCTTACGAGTAACATTGTTTAAACTGCTACCTTTCATGCATCACGTTACACATGTAGCCGACGTGGCTGCCGACTAAAAGGCGCGTTTAAACTTCATGCCGAATCAATGACGATAAGGGGTAACTTAACGTTAGCCAAATAAGCCCATGCTCAAAATCTACATGGCAAAATTAGTGGGTGCGTAGCTAACTATGACTAACGTTATACCAACCCCAAAAGTGTGCATCTCCCCCTGTAAAACCGGGACCTTTTCCCTCACTTAAAACTGAACTTCTGTACTTAGCACCTTATTCGAACTCCGTATGTCATTTTCTTGTAATTGACGAAAACAGACTGGGTGCCATCACAATCACCGTGCTATTTTTTGTGTCCTACACGTAAGCGTCAGTTTTTATCAAAAAATCAGACAAAAGAAAAACAAAAATGGCAGCCTGTCTTATAAGGAAGGACGCCATATTCTGCAGGTCCAAATTTAAAACCCATTCATATGTACCAGAGATTTGTTTTATACATATCATTATATCTGATACAGCCAGTGATACATTATGAAAGCTATGTTTGTGTTTAACGAAGGAACGATTGTTTACTGAATAGCGCGTTTGAATTGCCCGGCCCCTGCTTGAAAAAAATGACACTTCCTTCTACAACAATCATGCCTTGCAAAATTGCACCGACGCTGATAAGGGACAAGGTTGGGTGCGCTATTTGGAATAACAACAGCCAAATCATCTAATATGTGTGCACGGCACAGCACAGCAAGACAAGACAATTGATTCGGATAAACGCTCGCACGATGAATTCTAAAATCGCAGCTAGTCATTTGCAACTTTGTAACGATTGAAATGGGCGTCAAAAGCCCCTCAGAACTATTAGAGGGGACAATATATTGTTACAATTCTGGTGTCATTTATATATAGAAACTGGGGTGTCAATCACAGACCTGGTATCCCGATTGCTGATTTATTTCCCTCGCAAGCACAGCTTTATTACAGCAAAAGCTTGATATTCTTTCTGTCTGTCTCAGAGTTCAGAGCTTCCGGGTCGCCTGCTGTTCACTTCTGGGTGTTGCAGCGAAGAGTTTTGGAGCCTCAGATCGCTGTGGTGTGTCAGCAAGACTTAAAATGTAAAGTTTTGTAAAATATCCGAAAGAAAGCAGTGTGTGTGTGTGTGTGTGTATAAAATCGGTGATCTCAACGATCTAAGATCGAGGTTCTTTGGAAACGAAGGAATGACTGCTGGGTTCTTATCTACATACATTAAGACATTTTTCATTTTTATATAGATCATTAATTCGCTATGGGAAATCTATCGAGCCAAGGTAGATTATCAGATTCAGTAGGCCCACCGCAGCACCAAACTGGAGTCGAGATTAGTAGAGGCGGATGCTTTCAATGTCCACCAGGGGTCTCTATTGCCCTGCAGCTCACAGTGCCGTATATTTATGATAGACTCGAGTTATCATTTTCTTTTAAGATTATGACCCGCGAATAGGCTATTCGAACACGTTTTAGCCTAATGATACATTTTTTGTGACGTGAGAATAGGCCTAGTTTCCCCTGAAAAAACATCGGCCTACCTAGCTCAACTTCAGGGAGAGATTAACTCCCATCAAAATCACTGTTGGACTTGATTCAGGCTTTAAGGCTAAACTTCCTTGTTCCTTTATATATGAGAGTCCTGCGACATATTGCGACATAGGAGGCCGAGATGATGAGGGATCATAAACTACACGTGAGGTTTTCCTGTGACGTGTTTCCTCTTGCTCTCTAATTTAGCACATGTCAAACATTCCATCATGAGAATATTTTGCGTCCGCCTGTTAACGACGATACCTACCAGATAGCCTGCCGCGTATCTCTCACAGGTTAGATGCAATCTCCAGGCATGTAAGTAAAAACGTTTTGGTAATTTGCGATCACTTTTATTTATGAATTTGTTACTTGCTTCCACTTCCACTTCTCACATTGGTTTAACCTCACGTTTTACCTGGAATTTAGTCTGTAGGCTTGCTACTTATGATGAAACGGATCATTAACAGGCTTTGGTTCATATTTAAGGTAGGTACCTATACTACTACTAATAATTATTCTTCTTCTTATTATTCTTATTATTGTTGTTATTGTTATTATTATTATTATTATTATTTATTACTTATTATTAGTTAACTTTTAATGACGACAGAATAGTAAGTAAATCTGATCTTCACAATTTGTTTTAACACTGCTTCCACTTTAACTTTTAAGTTAAAGAAAGGGAAAGTATTCCATTAGGATAACATGTTTTTTTCCATAGGTTTTGACCATCATCAGTGCTTTCTCTGACCAGGAGTGCTGTAATGAAACACTTAATCAGAATAAAACAGTGTGTTGTGTGACATGTCCTGCTGGTAAGCTAACAAGCGTTAATTAATGTCAAACTGATAATACGCTTATAAGCGGGAGCCTTTTACTAATTTAACACCCTTCACAGAGTATTACAACCCATACAATATGCCTATTTGCAAGGGTGACAATGTGGACTACCTCAGTGCCTGTGAAGAAGCCTCTGAGATTTGTCAGCGGTGTACAGTGTGTGATGATGGAGGTAAGCAACCCCTGATTTCTCCATCATATTTTCACAGTTGTCTCAATTATTCATAGATCTAAGCTGGGTTTGTTCAGTTTAATTCATTATTTGATACTGTGTAGATCTGAAACCCTTACCCTCAACTAAACAGTGATTTCCTCACTAGTGTTGGAAGCAATACTTTTCTTGCTTGTAGGTTCACTAGTGATTGTGTTCTCAACCCTCAACTTTGCTAGCATGTACTGATGTCTGGGCTCTTTAATGAGGAATTAGCTTGGCTTTGCCTTATGTCTGTTGTCAGAGAAGTAGCTTTGTCTACTAATCACATACACATCACATAACAAGGGAGCTCCCTAACCTGAGTAAATCCAGAATGCACCTCAGTTGAGAATGAGAGTGGGTCTGGAGATGTGACATCCCATCCTCTAGGGACATAACCAACATGACATTTAAAGTTAAACTGAAGTGTAAAACTCACCTTTCAGAAGTGCAGCAAACTTCATTTATGTAAACAATGGTTTAAATGCAGTTGTTATTCAATTTAAAGGAAAATACACATCCATTGTTTAACCTTTAAAGCCCACCCCTAGATAAGTGATTGTGATTGGTTCCTGGATTTTTGATGATTCGGAAATGGGCTGCAATGGGCTCATCTCCAGACAAGAGCATTAATGGCACTCTCCTAACTAGGGTCTTACAAAGCCCTTACAAGGTCTTACAAGCCCCAGCTACCATATCAATATTATTTCAGTGCAAGTATCAATGAACGCTAGGTAGCACTTCACCGTCAAAGGGAATAAATATCTCAGTAGTTTGTGATCTGATTATCAAACCGATAATCAAACCGATCCGCTATTTTCAATCACCTGAGAACTGGACTTGAGTATTTTGGTTATACGGGGGTCATTTCCTTGAGTCTTGTGTCTTGAGTCTTGTGTGTATATTTTTAGTTGTGTGTAAGTCTCAGAGAGATGTATGCGCTTCAACTGCTTGAACCTACTATCAATGTTGGTGACATTTTATTTTTCTTTAATGCACTGTCCTGACACTATTGTATGGCACAGAATTGTGTACATTAGAATAGAATAGAAAGGCTTTATTGTTATTATACACAGTATAATGAGATGTATAAGTATAAGTATAAATATGGCAGCTGTACGGGAATGCACATTGGGATGGTGTGTCAGAGCGGTTCCCCTGGTTTCACTACCGACACTCACCCAGATACAAAATTTAACAGTTCTCAGTGCATATGTGAGTTCAGTATGGTGACGGCTTTGGGATAGAAACTGTTTATGTAACTGTAAACTGTACTGTTTATGAAACTGTATTATTATTATCAGTAATTGTATTATTATTAGTATAATTATACTTATTCTTGTATTGCACATTGACCCATTTCTGCCAGTTAACCAAATTGAAGACAGCCCCTGCATGCCCACTCAGGACCGTCGTTGCCGTTGTAAAGATGGACACTACAGTAACAAGGCAGTCGTTGGTCGTCTAATTTGTCAGTCATGTAAGGACTGTAATGACTCAAAATGTAAGGATATTTAAAGTCATCAGTGTTACCAAAAACTGTTGTATGTACTCTACAGTCCACATAGTAAGTTAAAGGAAAAATCCAGAGGCCCTGTTCTTTAAGGGTACAGTGTGCTACTGGTAGCATTTGGTACAATGTAGACTGAATTTTTCAAACTGCCAGCTAACGCTTACTGATGGGGTCAAAAGGAAACCAAACTTTTTTGCCCTCATCAGTTAGCGTCGGCTGCCGGGGTACAAGTTGATTCACTCTGGATAATCCGTTCGGTGCAGTAATGCAGTAGATATTAAAAAATATTAAAGTTTTACATATACAGAAGTTTTTATTGAGTTAACATTTTAGTGGATTCTCCCTTTCTGAGGTCCAGAATGCCCAGAGAGAACGGAATGCAAAAATGGCACCTACATGGATCAAACTGGGAATTGCATATTTTGTCAAAAGTAAGTATTTGTTCATATGTAGCTGTGTCCTACAAAAATGAAACATGATTCGTGGCTGTAGTTAGTGGCTGTAGTCTTCTGACAGCACACATTTGGGTTAGTGGGTCGTGGTTTTCCTGTGTTAGAATTTCCTGGCATGCAAAAAAGAAATGTTTCAAATAAGCAGCTTTCTTTGAGCGCACAGCAGAGGATGGCTTGGAGAATTTTCCCCTTACACCATCACGTAAAACAACATTGACCTCACAGTTAGATAGAGGGAGGCTGCACAAGGTCAGCCTAGTTTTAATAAGACAATTTTGTGAGGATGTTGTGGCCATGTTTGATTGAGAATGGTCACTAATCCAGATTTGTAATAGACATAGAACTGAAATTTGTTCAAATTGAAATCATTAGTTGAGTTTTTATTGAACCTTTTTACATTAATGAAAATTTGGCATGTGTTCCCATCAGCTGTGTTATTATACATTACTGTGTAATTGACATTATACAACAAATTGGTCCAATCTAACTATTCATCAATTTCTGATCAGACGAGACACATCCCATGCGTTAATAGGAGTGGGGGTATCCCACGATATACCACGGGTGACTCTTTATAGCATGTAATCACTCCGCATTTTCCATTGAGTTGATCGACGTGAACATTCCATTTATTCAAAGCAAGAGAGCAGCAATTTAACAGTCATGATCTTGGGGTTGTTAGCTGATATACTCATGGCTGTGGCTACCTGCGGCACTTGAATATATGAATATATAACCCTAGTCCCATTTGTGTTACATTGCCTAATTAACCTAATTATTGGACTTGCTCCAACCAGCTGTGTGATGAAAACATAATGTCACCAGACAGAAACTTGGCAAATGCGAATATATGCAAATATATTCAAATGCTGTTTTCATCAACTTTAGCCAATTAGGCCAATGCCGTATTTGCTTTAAGAATTTATCCACCCCCCCCACAAACAAATTCAGAGGTGTTTACAACTGAGGATTTCTTATTCATGTAACTTAAATACGCATTAACAAGTTGAATGGAAATCCGACTATTGGTTCAGACCAACTAATCCACTAACTTTTCACTAAAACTTGCCACAAATTTTCACAAACCTATAATAAACCGTACTGATAGAAGGTAATGGTGTATTTACGTTTTTATTATACAATACCTTAGTATTATTCTTTGTTGAAAAAAATGTAGGCTGACGCTTCTATCGCAAAAACAGCAGAAAAGGTTGGAAGAGAGATAAGCGAGTGCTTTCCTGGGTTGAGTTCTTAATATTACCAGGTGCTTCACAGGGGAAAAGGGCAAGAATATTCAACAAATGACGAAAATTGACTTTCTAATAGTTAATAGTAATGTCTTTGTACTGTAGTACAAGTAGTCCAACCCTGAAAAATCCTTTATATTAATGGATAAGCCATATAGGCCAAAAGGTTTGGATGTGTCTAACGACTACATGTCCATGTCAGAGTGAATATCAGTATGTCAATGAGGCTGCGTGAAGGAAATGCACACTGAGTGCATGGCAAATAAAAGACAAAACAAGAAGACACAAGAAAGATCTCCAGAGCACTCTAAAAAGCCAAATGAGACTCAAAACAGCAGTCCACTTCCCCTCCAGGGGTACACAGGCACACTAGGTAGTTATTAAAATACAGGTATGTTGGCTACATCAATGCCAGCAAATTACCTATGATGAGACCTCATTGGACCTTACCAGCTTACCTGCAAAATGGCTCAACAGCATCATTTAATTTGCTTTCTTTTACTGCAGGCAAAACTGTGACAAACCTCAGTGTAAAGACAGTGACATTTGTGCATGTAAGTTTGGTGCTTTCATACATTCAAAGCTGTCTGTTGCGTATACATAAATCACATTTGCAGTAATCTAAGGTTAATCTTTTTTTATTTCTTTTCTTTTTTAAGCAGCCAGATTACCCATTTCGGTCATTGTGATTGTGTTGATACTGCCACTGCTGGTGGGACTGCTGCTGATCAGTATCCGACGCCTTGCTCATTGTGAGAGAAAACACTGTTGGATTTCAAAAGAAAAAAACAACAATTTGCCAGACCAATGTCATGAAGACACAAATAAAATCACACAGATGTCAAAGCAAGGAGGTGAGATGGCATGGCCAGTCAGACAGTTTTTTTTTTGTTGTTTACATCACAGACCCCTTAAAGGGACACGGGCAGTCAGAAACATAAGGACCCAATCTGGCAAAAGTCAACTCTCAGCCCTGTTAACATGTCATTAGTTGTTGTTAGTGTGATAGAAGATTATGATCGAAATAAGCAGGAGGTATTTCTGGTTGAGATTGGCAGTGCTACTTGACATATCAGAATTAATCCTTGAGACCTACTTCTAACTTAACAATACAATCTTACTTCCAATTCTCAATCCGATATCCCAAGAATGCCTTGAGGCAGGTTCTTCAACATTTGATAAAAATATTTAGTTGGACTTCAAAATTAGCTGATTTGATTTTGAGTTTGTGTGACCAAGATGGTTGCATTCACTATATCTGAAGTTCTATATGGCCAAAGTAAAATGTCAATGTGACCACATGCCTTGCATATATGGCTTTACAAGATAAGTTGTATGTTTTCTATGAACCTGTAAATAGCCTATATTCATTCCTTCAGGCATGTGCATGGGTTCTGATTAAGAGATTGATTATAAACTAAATGTCACTGCATTTGAAATTTGACTGTGTGCAAATAACATTTCTTGCTCAACAGATCAGGATCAGATCACCATAGCCATTCCACAGGTCAGTAATCTCTTTTGTGGTTGACATGATTGTTGCTGCCTGCATTTTTGAAAAAAAAAAAAAAAAAATACAGTACAATAGTTATGTTTGTGTCTGATGGATGGTGAATACCTGTGCTGTTCTGTAATATTTCCTGTGGTGGTATTACAGAAGTATTTGTTTTATAAATGAAAAAGTACAGAATAAACACAGTGTGAAATAATAGCTCAAATCAGCAAAGGCTAATTAGGGTATTATGAAATGGGCATGGCATATCCTTTGACCAGTGCATTTCTTCAAGTGATGTACACTTTGAAGTATTCAACAGAAGCCAGAGGACCTTTAGAATGCAGTGAATTCCCAATGTTAACTTGATAGAATGAAAATAAAATTACCATATTGGCTTGAATATAAGATGATCATGAATATAAGACGATCCCTATTTTTCAGACTCATTTTTTGGGAAAAAAGAGAAAGCTTTTTTGCCTCATATTGTACATTATTGTGTTTTAAAGTAGATACTTTTGTCACATTTGAATTGAATGAATAGTAGGCTACCACATGAATGATCCATTAAAGTGCAAACAATACACTGTAGGCTATCTACAAGGCAGAAAACCACATGAATTACCCATAGAGGTCTGCATAGAGGCTACACCCTTGTGTGTCAAAAGGGCCAAGTTGGGTTTGATTGCAAGACACTCAAACATAATGGTGATTCACCTCTCTCGTTTCCACTGCACAGTAACTGATTTTCAACCTTTTGATCATAGACTACTGCTGAAAAGACAGTTCCTTCTCAAAGTCTGTGCAGGTGCTGTGCAAGACTCATTTAGTCACGCAATGACAGCCCATTGTGCCGCAATTTGTGTGCATTTAAACACCATATCCTGAATATTATCAAGACTGGGTCAAGGGATACTGAAGTGCATGTAAACCCAGTCATTCTTTTACACCACTCAAGGCTAATTTTGATTTTTTTTAAGACAATCTCTTACCTCTCCATCTATGTGATGGTTGCAGGCCAATAAGATGCTGCTGGTTAATTTTTTTCACTATTTTTGACTAGTCTGCGAATATAAGACGATCCCTCTTTTTTTCAGAAGTATTAACAGGACAAAAAATCATCATCTTATATTTGGGCTTACGGTAATGACATGTAATGAAATCATAATGGTATAATCTTTCAGGTAAGGCTTTGCTTTATTTTTTAGTGCCACCTTCTTTTTCAAATCCTTTTACTGTCTCTTACAGGGCTTTCCAAACCTTTTAAAGGAAGTGAAGATGGCAGCACCATCTGCCCATGAATTTGAACCCCCCGTGCAACCTTCAGTGGAAAGCCAAATGGACCCATGTACCCAAAGCCTGATCAAAAATGAGTATAGAGGCCACTATTCCTCCCCCATGCTTTTGAGCAGTCAACATGCATGTATGTGTGGCTTTCCCTTTCTGTATTTTAGTAGATTTGATTTCACAGTTTTTTTATTATATGAGGAGTGCTTGTGTGGCTTAAGTACCCAGGATACTGGATTAATGTTATTGCTTACACAAGCCTTATAGTCAGATTCATATTTTGGGAACCTTATGTACTGGTTTGACCAAACAAGATACTGGTGCAGGTTGCCTCGAAACCCCTTGTTGCCTAGCCTTGGCCTATCTGCTTTAAACATTTTGTGAAGAACACAATGCTCCAATGTGGAAGTTGAAGCTTCTGGAGAATGTATGCCTTTGTTAATTCTGAGTAATTATGACAAGATCTACCATAAAATGGAGTGTGAAAGTAATCAGACTAAAGAAGATAACTCTCTGTAAGGGTGTGTGTTTCCTTTCCATGTGCACAGATTCTTACCTAGATATAGCAGATTTCTGCAACATCTTACCACTGTAGGCGTGTACATGAGTGAGAGATTAATATCATGGAGTTGTTGCTGTGGAAGCGTGAAGAAAAACTTGAGGTGTGAACAAAACATCCTCACAAGTTATACAAACCAATAGCAGCTACCACTATGTCCTAGTCCACTTCTGCTAGTTTGAGGTTTGGCTTCCACTGAGCCCCTAAAAAGACATGGGGAAAATAAATAAATAAATATTCTGGTGTGCCCAAGGAACTTTTGGTGCACAGTTTTGGTGTGTATGTGAACGTCTTCTGGTACTCACCAGAAAGTAGGCCAAATGGGGGCATGACGTATATTAATGCATTTCAGTTTGTGTTGTAAATATGACAGCCCATGAGTGTGCGGCTTCATTTTGACCTAGTGACCGACACTGTTGCATTACTTGCAAGTCGTCATGGTTATATTTTGTCTGGAAGACAAAATAGGCCAAAGTAGGCCAATTGCAGGTAGGCATTAAACTTGTAGGCAATAACAAAACAAAATTTTGTAAATTACGGTCTGCTATTTTGTGCACATTTAACCTATAGTTGTTTCTTTCGATGTGGATGCACAAGGTCATTTGCTGTTTTAACATGTGCACACCTGACATGATAAAAATGCATGTGTTGGCCACAAACAAAGATTACATTGCACCTGAGAATGTGTACATTGAAACAGCACAGTTTCAGAAAGACATTATCAGACAGCCTGGATTTTCTGTTGTAAACTTAAACTAAAAGGCATCTCGGAAGCAATCTAGGGTGTTTGTCTGCATGGACATGAGTCTCTTACTTTTGTTTAAAAGCACAATTATATCTGTAGTTGAGTTTTTAAGTTTGATTATTCTTTAACTTGGCCAGACATATCCACTTTTTTAAAACACCAAGAAGGCTTTGGTTATGGTGTTATCAGGGTCTCTACACCGGAACTGTTTGTGAACAGAGCACCTTACCTACCCTTATCTTCCTGTCACTGCCATCTTGCTGGAAAAGTACACACATCACGTAATGTGAACCAGAGAATTGTTTAATGGAGGGCAAATCAGAGGAAATTCCTTGAAGTTTTAATTCTAATGTAATGCATGATTAATTAACTGTTTGTTAATAGCACAAATGGCACAAAACTAATAAAACATCCAATCTACGATGCCATACTCGGTTACCTGCGAGTTTCCGTAGATTTAGTAGAAAAGTAATGATGAAGAGGTCGTGGCATAGTGTGGCGTGGGATAATTTTGAATTAGAAAATGACTCATTCACTGCCATCACTACAAAGCCGTATATAAGTACAACTCGTCCACACAACAATGGTGCATTCCTTGTGTTTAAACATTAGAGAAAGTTCGGCCGTCTCATCTGCTGTTAAGGTAGTCTACATTATAGGTGTATAGGATGTGTCTTCTGTAGTGTTACAGATGGCAATGCACCCTACTGGTTCCGCAGCAGTTGCCTGGACGGTTGGGCATTCAGGCATATCCCTCTTGGATATTATGGATAGAAGTGGTGTGTGCTTGTTGTATTTTGAAAGTTTTGTTTGTAGTTCTACAACCTCCAGCGTCCTTATAAGACAGAACACAAAATGACAATCAAAGGAGGATCCAATCAGTAGGAGTGTTCAGAATTCAAGGCTTTGAACCTGTTCATGTAACAAAAACAAAGAAACTTTTTTTTGAAAAATGTAGGCTACCTGAACAGCTGTTAAAATACGATGCTTCCTTTCAGTAAGTTTTCTGCTAGCAATGATTTTTAAGGCAGAGGAAGGTAGGCCTTCTAAAGGGCAGGTCTAACTGTTAGATGAGAAAATCACAATTAAAGATTGCACTTCCCATTATGCAAGTCAGCCTGTTGTGTGGATTTTAAGGTATAAAATTTAGAATGATTCATTTGGATTCCTTTATTTTTTGGTTTCCTTTATTTTCATGTCGGAAATGTGGCCCCATTATGTGTAGTTAAAAACAATTGGTCTGTTGATTGGCACGAATAAGACCATTTCTTTTTGGCACAACATGTCAAAAAGGTTGGTTTAATGTGTGTTTTTTATTATTAATATTATTGTTTTGGAACAAACAAGGGTCAGTTAACTTGTGTTTAAGAGCGCTGGCTCGCAGCTGCAGGCTCTGCTGCTTTAGAGCACCATAGCGCATATTTTCAAGTTTAGTCTCTCAGTGGACAAGGTCTCTAAGTATGTATTATTTAAATATTAAACAATACTCTGTATAATCTTTCTTTTTACCTCTGCAGTCTCAAAATATGAGGCCCAGGTACTTTACATCATCATCAGGGAGGTGCCTGTACGACGCTGGAAAGAATTCCTTCGCCTGCTCTCGGTTCCCGACGAGGAGATTGAACGTGTGGAGATGGAGACTGGGACTTCCTATCTGGAGCGCCAATATCAAATGCTACGTCTGTGGAGCCAGGGAAGCAATTCGAATCTGGAGAGTCTGTACTCAACTTTACACTCCATGGACCTTTCAGGTTGTGCAGACAAACTACGGGACAAACTACAGACGATTTCACACACCACTTCCCAGCCATCTTGATAACTGTGATAATGAGAAATTATTACACAGACTTTTTATTGCTGTGTTATGTTACTCTGTGATGTTCTCAATAATGTAATAGCCTACTGGATAAGACTTGCATTTTTGCTGTGTTTGTCATTTTGTAATGTTGTCAAATATGTATACATATTGTGTAATTATAATGATTATTCCAAGAATATTGTAAGCCTAAAATAGGCTTGAGTATAGGCAGCTGCAGCTGTAGTTTATCTATAGTGTTCTTCAAGGAAGCTTGAAGGAGGGTTTGGATCATTAACTCAGAAAATAGGCATTTGGTCCTGCAGATGTGCCCAGATCACCAGATCAATTGCTATGGAGTAGATACTCCATGGGCAAGTATCCTAGGCCTAGGCAACATTTCAGCTGAGTGTGGAGGTGTAGGCCTACATTTTACAGTTTTTTTCAATCGCTAATAAGCTTTTGTCCAATATGGTTGACACATTTCTTGCTCTTTTCACACTGTACATTTTCTTGGCATACAGGATCACCCCAACACCAAAATTATGTTTCTTTTATGTCTCATTTGCAAATGCTTACACACAGTGTGCCAGAAATGGAAATCTAATATCCAAAGTCTTAAATACAGTACAAAACCATTAGTTCGGAGATGATAACCATAGATGATAATTCTTGAATGAAAACATGAACAGATAATTGAACAGATAATCGAGAAAAAAAAAAACAGAAAAGGAAAAATAGACAAACCATCTTCACTTTCAATTGCAACTGGATAGGTTGGAGTTTTGAAAAAGTGATTAGATTTGGTAGAAGCATGTTAGCAGCTGGGAATAACTGTGGGCCTGTGCATCTGCAACAATTCTTGAAGAATTTCTATGGAAAATTCATTATGTAATGTAAAATAAGTAACTCATTTTAGAAATTGTACACACTGTAAACACTCACACAAATACAATTGGTGGTTACTGTATGTAAATGGAACAGCGGTTTTTAAGTAAATGTAGTCCATGAAGTCATGATGTGAAATGTAATTTCAGAAATGCCATCACTTGTTAGCATTTTAAAAGTCAGTATATTCTGATTTACCACATGTTTGCTGTGTAAAGAAAACACATGATTGTGTTTGGTACAATTATTTGATTTTGAGCCAGATTGTCTGTTTTGTTAACAAAATGTGCTTCTGATAAGAAAACTAACTGTTTGGCTAATTGTGTGATGTAGGTGTTTTGCTGTATTAAGAGTTTAGAAAAATTATTTCAAGTATAGATTAATGCTTGTTAGCGACTGAAAAAAAACCTGGAGCAGACATTCCACTGTAGCAAACATTTGCAGATTATCATTCAGGCTGTCAGCTACATGAGGTTGCTTTTTCTGTATTTTTTAAACGAGTTGGATGTGTTAAATAAATTATTGAAGTTTTATGTATATTAATTTTTATAAGGCAAGGCAAATTAATTTATTTAGCGCATTTCCTACACAAATTTCAATGTGCTGTACGATAATACAATAAAAGCAAGGACAGTATCTATCTCATCTACATCTATCTATCTATATGTCTGTCCATCTGTGTCTTGAAGGGACAAATTGTTGTTTTGAAGAGTAAAACACCTGATGTCTGGGTTTCGCCCACACGTTCTGAAACATTCTGAACAAGTTGTGTTTTGAAAAGCCGCGAGAAACTAATGCCTTGACTGATTGTTTGATGCTGCCCTAGCAACAGAGTATAGGTTTGCTTCCATCTGGTCAGACTGGGTTAATCAGCTTGCTAATGTAACGATATAGGGGTTTTTACCGTTTGCAAACAACTTCTTCCATTAGGTAATTTCAGGTTATCAGTCTACATAATGGTAGAATCATCTTTATCTGCTTGTAATGGCAATGTCAAAAGAACCTGGATATAACAAAATGCCCTATATCTGGTAGCTGGTAGCGCCAGCTAACCTTGCTATCATATTTCAAACATGGGAGTCGCATATAAAGTTAGCCTCATTTACGGAAGTTTGTCTACTAGGGGAAAGAACTGAAGAAAATAGCATCAGGAAAGGTAAATATTATTCAGTTATATTTACAACTTTAGCACTGTTATGTAATTTGCCTACTGTTATCAACTTCTCATTTCATTTCACTTGCCAATTTAGTTAATGCTATCAGACAGTTCATCAGGGAAACAACCTTACTTCAACTGACATGGCCATCTTTAGATTACCCCTAAATCTTGACAGCCATTTTAAGAGCGAACCCAACCCTGGTACTGCCGTTGCCATTAATTAGTCTAATTAAAGTATGACTGCATTTGTAACTGAACTACGAGTTCCTGGAGTAGTGCTTACACATGGTTCCACATCTCTCTCTCTCTCTCCCTGACACACAGACATATAGAGATGCACACAGAAATCAAAAACTGACACAAAACTCTTATGCATTGTGGTGGTGGTGGTGTATGTGTATGTCTGGTGTACCCGTTTGTTAAAAAATAGACTATAAGTTACCCTCTTTCCATCAGGAAGGCCCTTCAGTCTGAGTGTCAACTGACATCTTGTGGACTTGGTGGACAGAACCAGAGGACCTCTTGAACTAGGGATGATGCCATATGATTTTACATTTGAAGAATAGAAAAACTAGATATGACAACTAGATATGCCAATCAGCAAGTGCCAACTACAGGGCTATGTCGAGAAGGTGATGAACTGGTGGCTGCTGGCTGTGTGATGAAAGCTGCAGCCTGTTACACGACTGCCTTTAAAACTCATGCAGGTTCCACTGTGGCTCACATGAGAGGTCTGGATGGATCCAGTGTAGCAAAAGTCATTAAGGTTCTTGAGGCGTGGCTCGATGATGAGGAGGATGTACAGAAGTCAATGGATGGACTCAACAAGGGCCTTGCAGCTGTGTTTTTGTCGACACTCTGTCCAAACAATTTGTCTGCCTCACTCTTCAAAATGGAGAGTATATTGCAGAGGGCAAACCATGGTTCAGAGGAGATTTATGCTCGCTGCACCTCCCTCCTCAATGGCAAAGGCATACCTGCTAGCACAGGACGTAGGCTTTTAATTTTGAAGCTCACTCAGGCACTTGCCAGTTTTCTCTCAGACCCTAACAGCCCAAAGGCTCTTTGGCACTATTTGAAAGCATTTCAGGGGCATAAGTCTGAATGTGTAAGACTCATGAAGTTAAGGCAAGCCCATCATCTTCCAAAAGTTGTAAAAGCATTTTCAGTTTATATTCAGAATTGCCTTACACGCTCTTTTCAAAATGTGACTGAATGTAAAACATTTGATCTAGTAGATAGCAATCCAATGAAGAGCTCTGAAATCCTTGAGCTCTTAATTGCCATTTCACCACATGACCCAAAGGTACAAGAGCTGCAAGGTGAATTCCTGCTGTCCATTGGCAAATTTGAAGAAAGTGCAGAAATCTTCACCCATGCAATAAAGTTGTACGGTGCTCAAGGAAACAAAAAGATGAGTGTTGATGAGGCGGTAAACTTGAAGCCAGCTGAGAACATGGCAAGGGTTTTGGTTGGTAGAGCAGCTGCCAGCTTCTCTGCTGGTGGACGGGCAAGTGAGGTTTGCTGTGATCTCGGAGAGGCATTTGCCATACACCCAGCCACAGCCAGACTACAGTTCCAGCATTTGTTCTCAGACAACGGTGCTGGCCCAGCAGCCCAAATTCAGCTCCGCCAGCAGGCTGAGCGGGGGCTTTCTGGCTACAGGGAAACCGTGTTGGCACGCCCAGACCTCCGCTCCACTAAAGGAGTGGAGCTCCTGGACCCTGTAATAGCACAGCTACGGACTCTCTGCCACCTTGAGCCAGATGGGGGTGGCCGGGAACTGCGTGTCCGCCTGGCCGACTGCCTGCTCCTCCGTGGGGAGTATCGCGAGGCCCTCTCCATCTGTAGCCAGCTGGCTGCGGCTGCACCATCCCAGCAGAGCTACCAGAACACTGTGCAGGTACTCCGTGGCTACGCGCGCCTCCTCTCTGATGACCATCAGGGGGCACTGGAGGACTTCCAGGCAGTTATTGAGCACAAGGCGCCCCACCCCTCCAGCTGTGTCCGTGCCCTGTGTGGCAGGGGGCTCCTGCGCATGATGGCTGGATCACACTACCTGACCACCTTGGATTACCTGACTGCGAGTGGACTGCTGCCCCAGGAGACCGCATTTACAGTGCGCTGCCTTGTCCCATGGAACTACCGTGGGCTGCTGTGCACCGTGCTGCTGGAGCAAGGCCGGGCCATAGTTGAGGACATCAGAGACAAAGACTTTTCTTTACAGCAAGAAGACAAGACCCAGTCAGCACAGGGGAAAGATTCCCTCTTGCTGTCAAAAGACGGGTAATGTTGTCACACAGTTGTTAATGCACACTATACAGTACACCAGTCTATGTTGTGCACTATAATTGTAAAGTCTCTAAATGCCATGTCCAAACACTTCTGCACCGACCTGTCTGTCTCTCCATGAGTTATTCATTTTTGGTCAGTGCAGGAGCCCTGGAGGAGTGCACGCTCTGGCCCTGCTCTTGATGGAGCTGCAGCCTGGCTCTGACGCACCACAAATCCTCACGGCAGATGCCCTGTACCAGCTGGGCCGGGTGGAAGAGGCGTACCGCCTACTGCTGTCCATTGAGCACACCACCACTCGCTCCCCCATCCTTGCCCGACTTGCACTGCTGCAGCTGCATCGGGGCTTTCTGTATGATGCTAACCAGGTACCTGGACTGCTGTCTCAAAAGTTTTATTAAAGCAATAAGAGAAACAGTGATTATATATATTTTTTTATACAGATGATGGCATAATGTAATACCATTTTCAATAGGGATGAAAAAGGAAACAATAATTTAGTGTGCGTTTTGTGTGTTTTAGAAGGTTATGCTATAAGTAATTATTGTTCCTCATGATTGACAGCTGCTGAAGAAGCTGATCCAGTGTGGCGACACCAGCTGTCTGCGACCTCTGCTTGCAGTAGCTGCTCCAAAGGATTGCATACTGTTGGATAAACACTGCTACACAGCCTCTAAGCGCACACTCAGTGGCCAGAGGGACACAAGCACCATTAGAGAGGCTGTGGCATATCTGTCCATTGCCATTATGGCCTCAGGTTGGTCGCAAGACACCTCTTCCTCTGCACCTCAAGGAATCTGTGGAGGTTTGATTAGAAGGATGTCCATTTCTAATTCAAATTCAGTTTCAGTTCAGAGAACTCATTTCTGAGAACAAAGGATTCCACTTTCAAAGCCTCCGGATATGTCTCACAAAACTTAGCATAAAACACCCACACAGTAGTAGAAGGTGACCTCACATGTGTTTAACCACAGGAAATATGCAAGCTGTGGATACTGTGAAACATCACAATCTGATACTGTTACTGTCTAGTTTGGTGATAATGTAGCTCTTTCCTGTTGCTTCAGCAGTAGAAGCAAAAGTATACTTTTTTCTGAATGTTGCCTTTGAAGGTGGCGAGGCTACAGAGCCACTACTTGAGAGAGCCAAATGCTACGCTTTGCTGGGCCAGCGCAAGACGGCCATCTTTGACTTTTCTGCCATCCTGAAGGATCACCCGAGGCATGTGCAAGCCCTCTGTGGCAGAGCATTCACCCACCTTACCTTAAACCAACAGAAGGTGAACTGGCAACTCACTCTATCATGCTTACATACAATAGAGCTGACAGAACACTGTCACTGAGGCTGCTGTTGTGTGTTATCAGACCTCTTTCTTTGAGGGTTTGAGGGTAGGAGCCTGTAAGCAAAGGAAAAAAAAGCAGAAAGTAAAGTGATTTATGAGAGTTCTGGGCCTGTTCACACCAAGAATTGACTAACTATAACAGCAAATAGTAGCAACAGCAATGATGTGTAATGGAATTGTTGGGATCACTTTCAGACTGATTTTGAGAATTATAGCAAGCTGACAGCCAATCAGAAACCATTGAATTTTACAGTAACATTCATCAATGTGAGGAGAGACTTTTGTTTGCTGATCGGGTTTTGTTGATGTTGAGGTTGTTATAGTTGCAGTTATCTTTATGGTTATAGTTCATGGTGTGAACAAACCTTTGGGCTGGTGGATTTGAATCCAAACATAGCAACTGTAAATCTCAGGCTCAGCTATGATTCATGGGGTTTTCTTGAGTGGAATGAAAAGATTGTATCTGCTGATGAAGAACTCAGTAGTTGCTTGTAAAGGTCAATTAACCATTTACCAGACAGCATTATATTAAGTACACAGAATCTTTGACCTTCAGAAGTGACCTCAAATTGAATGTCCCCAGGAATGTACCAGAGACATACTGGCTGCTTTGTGGGTGGACCCAGAGGCCGTTGCACAGGACATTTTGTCCCTGAAAGAAAAGGGACGGAAACTCATCTGCGAGTGGCTGCTGCAGTTTTGCCAAACAAGCCTCTCGCAGATAGTAGCAGCCAGTCCAGTTCCCTGTCCGGTGGAGCATCTACAGGAGGCTTGTTTGGTCGGAGCAGCATTGCTAAAAATAGATGGCAGAGAGCCTAGGTGCCATTTGCTTTATGTTGATACCTTACTTGCTAAAGGTACCCATTTTCTGTTTATTAATATTATTATTATTATTGTTGTTGTTATATCAAGAGGCTGTCAAACAGAAACCTTTTAAAAAGTATTTAACATTTTTTAAATACATTTCTGAGTATCAAAATCTTGTTGGTTCCAGTACAAAGAATTCCCGCATTCCCAACTCTAGTGCCATTAAACTTTGACAAATCTCTTCCACAGGTGATGTCCAAGCAGCAGGCGCTCACCTGCGGCAGGTGTTCGGGCAGGAGCCCCGGGAGGCCAGTGCCCAGGCTAGGTGGGGGGTAGTGGAGGCCTGGCAACAGAACTTCAGGGGCACTGCTCAGAGACTGGCCAAGGTGGCCGAGAGAGAACAGTCCACCCTAGACTTCCTGCTTCCTCTTGTCTGTCCTTCACACAGGAAACACATTGGACAAGTAAAGTTGAAGTGTTACTGGTTTCAAAGTGCAGCACAAAACATGCACACAGTCACATACTCTCTGTTGCCTGGCCATTTTAAGCCAGTGGTTGAATTTGCAGATCCAGATAGTAAACCCCTTTTCACCAAGGAAATGCATTGGTGTGAATAAAGAGGCAACTCTATTTGTATCTTTTCCTTCTTTCAACTGAGTAAGCTGTCATCATGGTTAAAACATTGACAAGTCAAATGGAGATTTGGTAGTGAACTCAAAATGTGTGCTGAGTTGTGCTGAAAGTTTAATCGTGACATTTTGAGACCTTTGTTGTCTGTGGGCGCGATGAGTCGTTTTTTCTCCATTGTTGCCACTGCACTTTTTATGGTTTACTGTAGTGGATATTCCTTTTGTGGGGGAGGGGTATGTGTGTGTGTGTGTTTGTTTGTTTGTAAACTCTCTATCTATTTCACGTTATTTTTATGTTGTTTTCCCAGGCAGCTTCCCAGGAAGCAAGTAGGGTGTCTGAGGATGGCCAGTGGGAGTATGCCCTGCCATTGCTTACTGTGGCAGTGCGGGCTGTGGATGAGCTGAAGCCGCAGTACCTCCGCCAGCGGGCTGCCTGCCTTGCCCAGCTGGCTCTACACGAGAGAGCCGTGGCCGACCTGGACAAGGTCATCCAAGGGCATGGAGCCACGTCAATGGCAGAGCACGCACTGTGGACAGAGGACCTGTGCCGTCGTGGCCAAAGCCTGCTGCTTTGTTCACAAGAGCAACTGGCCGTGGAGGACTTCTCCCAAGCACTGGGGTTACACCGCGTTCGGGCTTTAGAGTGTGTGGACGCTGGGGTGGGGAGGGCGAGGCTGGCCGGGCACTTTCTCCATGCTGCCTCACGTTGCTATGCTGAGCAGCAGCTGAGCGAAGCCTGGACACTGACAGAGTGTGGTTTACAGGTGGAGTCCGGTCATGCAGAGTTGCGCAGGCTCAGGGCACGCATCAAACAGGAGTCCTCCAGCTCCTGCATAGTCCACTAGAGACTGCACAAAACCATTTCACCCTAGTTCACTACTCTCACAAAAACAGGTTTAGCGCATTGAATGCAGACAATAGTCTAAAGCTGTGCAAACTTGTCATCCAAACCCCTATATGCAGAAACATGCATATATATACTACCGGTATGTTAATATTTCAAAATCAGAAATCATATTGTAAAACAATCAAGATGTATTTCACCTAGAAAATATATTCAATTATTTGTGACTGTGCAATCATGATTCAAAAATGAATCAAAAATTGTCCCTTAAATCTGCAATATATGGCATCAGTAGCAATCATTTAAAATATCTTCTACAAATTTATCTGAAATATATCTGAAAATTATACTATTTTTGTTGTTAGATATTTTTATTTTTTACCAGGTTTCAGAAGGGATTAAGGGATAATATAATACATATTATGCTGTTGGTATTATTTCTATTTGTTTCAATATGAATAGAGGATGTTTGCCACAGTCAGACAGAACAATGATGATTCAATTGTTATTGGTATGGTTTTTGTAATTAAAGATGGGAAGGAAAGTGAAAAAATACTTCCATGTCATTAAACAAACGGCATAGTTTGTTTTGAAGACATTTTGCTTTACAGTTGAAATAATGACACTGTCATTGTTTATTCTTTATCTTAGTTTATATAAAAAAATAAAACAGAAGGCCAACCGAAGACGAACAATTTAATGAAATTGGAATAAAGTGTTTGAATGGCAACGCTAGGTGGCGCTGTAAATTTCTGTTGATAGTAAGTTACTGTTAGCGCTTCTTTGGTATGTCGTTGATTTGTTTTTAGTTGACGTCACCAAACAAGTAATGCGTAGCGGTAGTAGGTATTTTAAAAATCTGATTTCTCAAATCGAAAATGACAGACAGTACTAGCTTCTCTATCTAGTTACTGTCGCAGGCAACAGAAACGACGACTGTCATTTTAAGAGCTTATTTCCGGCTAGGGAAGATCAAAGTCCAAAGTTCGTCTCGACATCCTTGGGCTCTGGTTTATGTCCTCGAATAACGTTCTCATGCCGTTACTCATGTAGTGTAGAAATCCCTCTAGATGTTACAGTATATTTTTTGTGTGGGCATCCTGGTATAGGGTTGAATTCAGAGAAAATAACAGGTGAGTCCCATCGAAACTGGTGTTTTCCTTCCATGCATCATGTTAACCAAACAGCAATTCGAGAACTGACCAAGAACGCGGGGGTGTCTTGGTACTCTAATGAATCTTTTTAGAGGAAGTCCTGTAAACGCCAGTCTAAGAACACAGCAGTGCTGATGTCTAGTTTGTTGTAGTGGTTATACTGCCAGTGAGTGTAGTGGTTATACTGACTTGTACTATTACAGTGTTGTCAGTATTGCAGCCTATATTTTACTGGGTATAACGTTAAGCAAACCCAATAACCCTTTAAGTGGTTATACGGCGTACAGTGCATCCGGAAAGCGCTTCACTCTTAACATATTTTATGTTACAGCCTTATTCCAAAATGGATTCAATTCATTTTTTTCCTCAAAATTATACACACAACACCCCATAATGACAACGTGAAAAAAGTATTTTTGAGATTTTTGCAAATTTATTAAAAAGAGCTCCAGCGTTCTCCAGAGGAGAACCTTTCAGAAGGACAACCATCTCTGCAGCAATCCACCAAACATGCCTGTATGGTAAT
Organism: Tenualosa thibaudeaui; assembly: GCA_027481765.1. NCBI lineage: Eukaryota > Metazoa > Chordata > Actinopteri > Clupeiformes > Clupeidae > Tenualosa > Tenualosa thibaudeaui. The sequence goes on from JAIFZK010000005.1 coordinate 12,004,425, forward strand.
GGCCAGACGGAAGCCACTCCTTAGTAAAAGGCACATGGCAGCCTGCCTGGAGTTTGCCAAAAGGCACCTGAAGGACTCTCAGACCATGAGAAACAAAATTCTCTGGTCTGATGAGACAAAGATTGAACTCTTTGGCGTGAATGGCAGGCGTCATGTTTAGAGGAAACCAGGCACCGCTCATCACCAGGCCAATACCGTCCCTACAGTGAAACATGGTGGTGGCAGCATCATGCTGTGGGGATGTTTTTCAGCAGCAGGAACTGGGAGACTAGTTAGGATGGCGGGAAAGATGAATGCAGCAATGAATGAAAACATGCTCCAGAGCGCTCTTGACCTCAGACGGGTGATGGTTCATCTTTCAGCAGGACAACGACCCTAAGCACACAGCCAAGATATCAAAAGAGTGGCTTCAGGACAACTCTGTGAATGTCCTTGAGTGGCACAGACTTGAATCTGATTGAACATCTCTGGAGAGATCTGAAAATGGCTGTGCACCGACGCTTCCCATCCAACTTGATGGAGCTTGAGAGGTGCTGCAAAGAGGAATGGGCAAAACTGCCCAAAGATAGCTGTGCCAAGCTTGTGGCATCATATTCAAAAAGACTTGAGGCTGTAATTGCTGCCAAAGGTGCATCAACAAAGTATTGAGCAAAGGCTGTGAATACTTATGTACATGTGGTTTCTTAGTTTTTTTATTTTTAATAAATTAGCAAAAATCTCCAAAAGACTTTTTTCACATTGTCATTATGGGGTGTTGTGTGTAGAATTGTGAGGAAAAAATGAATTGAATCCATTTTGGAATAAGGCTGTAACATAACAAAATATGGAAAGAGTGAAGCGCTGTGAATACTTTCCGGATGCACTGTATACCTGCGTATCACGTAGACACACTGTACAAACACACTGTACAATATGTCACGTCTAGTTACATACAAGTTGATACAAAGCAGAAAACAACAACTTGCAGAAGTAATTTACAAAAATTAGTAAATTCATGAAGTTACATCGTCTAATCTGGACTAAAACCCAGATCTCATGTGTTTCTTTAATTGGTCAATTCTAATACTAATACCTGGTTTCAGGTAGGACGACAAATTGGGCCCCATGCCATCACCTGTGGATGTCATTGTGGTTGGAGCTGGCAGCCGTGGGGAGACGTACTCAAATTATGCCTCTGTTCACTCCCTCAGGATGCGGGTACAGGAGACTCTGCTTTAGGGTTTATAACATGTTATTTGTACAAATTTGTGTATTCATCTGATTTAATGTGGTGGGCTCTTCTCTTATGAAGTGAGGCAGAATTACATTTGTCAGTTTGCCCCTAGGTAGTTGGCGTGGCGGATCCAAGGCTGTTTGCTCGACGTAAATTGCAAGAAAAACACCACATACCAGATAAAAATGTATTTGATGGTAAGCGATATAGTGACCTATACCAGTGACGCAGTATCCCAAAGGCTGTAACTATATTAACTATGTAACACTGTAACTATATTAACATCATACTCTATTACTGGTTCCTTTGGTTTTGATTTCAGATTGGACATCCATTGTAACGAGAGAGAAGTTTGCAGATGCTGTATTTATTTGTACCCCTGATCAACTTCATAAGGTGGATGCTGCAGTACTTAGTGATTTTAAACTTATATAGGCTTTTCCACAACATCACTTTTATATGTAGCTGTTTTGTAATTTATTCTTCTTTCCTCCCTAGGACCCTGCAGTGGCACTGGCCAGAAAAGGCTATCACATCTTATTGGAGAAACCTATGGCGGTAAAATAGCTTTTCTTTATTAATTATGCTTCTGTTAGTAGTACCACATATTGCTAACAGTCCTCTACATGTTTGTGTAACATGGAAGGTGACAGAAAAGGACTGTACAGAAATTGTGGAAGCGTGCATTGACAGTGGCATAATGCTCACAGTATGCCATGTTCTCCGTTACGACCCCCTCATCCACAAAATAAAGGTAGACCTACATGCTGGTTATTTTTTATTAAGTGCTGAGTTTCAAATATGCGTTGAAAGCTAATACTAAGATATATTCAAATCTTCTGAAGAGGTCCACTTCATGTTAAGTTCTACTAAAGAGCCATTGTACATGTTTTGTTTTGAGAATGCCTCTTTGGTTCTTTGTGATTCAATCACAAGTGGTCAGTGGAGATGTGTCACCATTTATGTATCCAAGGTATACTGACCACTTGTGTTCAGCTTACTTCGTTTACACCACATTCATCAGAAATCCCATTGTCCAGGACAGAACAAAACAGGACAGAACAAAATCGTGGTCACATCCATCTCATAACTCCTCAGCAAGTGCTCGAATCGCAAGGAGTGATTGTGATTATACATTTGTATCTAGAGCTGACCACTTTTGATTGAATCAACCAAGATGGATTTTAAAAATGCAAATGCAAATGGAGGTTATAAAACCACTGTGAAATTATGGATATTTTTGCTTATTGCTTATCCCCCCAACTCAGGTGCTTCTTGAGAGTGGAGTCATTGGGGATGTGATCCATATACAACATCTAGAGCCGGTATGTAAAAGTCTAATTGCATTGCAGGTTCCATACAGATTTTTTAATGTGCAGTGTGGAATATCTTTTCTATTCTTTTCCTCCTTCCTTTCTACAACTGGTAGTCATATATAGTGTATCTGTGTGATCTTGTCCTGCACTGTATAGTCCATACAAACGGCCTGGAATGGTGAATCTGCAACAGCCTCTATTTTGTACAGATCAAGTTGTTAATGTGTTCTCTGCTGCTGTAGGTGGGCTTCTATCATTTTGCTCATTCCTTTGTCAGAGGGAACTGGAGGAATGAGGAGCAGAGTTCATTTGCCCTTTTGGCCAAAAGCTGCCATGACTTGGACCTCATCCATCACTGGGCCGGTGGTCGCAGGTGCTATTTAATATTATGCTGTTATTATGGTGCTATTTATACAAATATTTTGTAACATTATTATGTTATGCTGGTAATCTTTTTTAATTGGGATAACTGTTATTTGCAGGTGCATAAAAGTTTCATCTTTTGGGTCTCTAAGCCACTTCTGCAAAGAAAATAAGGTTTGCCTGCTTTCTTTTTAGTTAATGATGGTTACTGATGCATTGAGCATTAGTCAATTACAGCCAGGTAGGCTAGTAGAAGCAGGAAGACTTATGGAAATGATTATGAGGGGATACTCACTGAATGTAAAAAAATATGTAATGTGTTAGAAATTGCTTAACATTGCATCCAACAATCCTATAAGTGCCAATAAGTTGGCAACAGTGGTAAATGGTATTAGAAGGTATATTCTAATTCAGTGAATGGTCTTGGGTCCCAGCCTGCAGGAGCAGCAGATCGTTGTTTAGACTGCCCTGCAGAGGAAAACTGTCCGTACTCTGCTTGCAAAATCTACCTTGATGCAGTGAAAAAGGTTTGTTGCTTTGTCTCTTTTTGTAACTAATAAACATCCTGGTGTGTTGCTCCCTAGATTAGACCCTACTGAATTATCATGTCACAATAATAATGTATTTCAGCTGTACCTATTTTTCTAACTCTTATAAAAGTTATTTTGGAAAACAATTTTTCTTTTTTAGTTAGTTAGTTTAGATTTTTAGTTTTAGGGGTGTGATTATGTGATTATGATTAACCGATTCTAATTCAGATTTTTTTTCTCTGAAGTTCCTTAGCAATTTCAGTAAGAATTTGAAGAATGTGTGTATTATGTAAATGTGTCATGCTCTATTTCAGGGATGTGTGGACTGGCCCGTGTCAGTTATCTGTTCCAACTCCCTTCCTGACATTGAATCAGTGACAGAGGCTCTCCGCACAGGGCCTTATGGGCGATGTGTGTATGAATGTGACAATGATGTCTGTTCCAATCAGGTAGCTGGCTGTCAGTCACTCAACACTAACTTTGCCATCCACATTCAGTTGTAAATTTTGACAATTTGACACTCATCATGATCACATTTGTGCACTATAAAATATACCAGTCACATGTACCATGTTTTAATGTCTCCAACAGGTAGCTCAGGAGCTACTAGTAGCTCGCCACCTGCTTAAGAGTAGCTCTCCAATGGGGCTGAATAAATGTAAATAAATCTCATAACGTAGTCACAAAAGGTATTAAACCTATTAAACCTAGGTATTAAAAATCTCCGGAAATCAATTTCAAACATCCTGTCCTGTCTGGTACAATGATCCCAGTTTTACTGCTCTCTGATGAGAGATGATGTTGGTACTGCACACCAGATTTGGATAGAACTATGGAAAGTAAAGGGGCCCTACAAAGGCAAACCGCAGTAACTACGCATTTTGTCAAAATTGAGTGAAGACTTGAAGGGGGCTTTGTGACATCCGCTCTTTCCCAGTCTAATCATGCCCCATTTTATAAAAATAGCAGTGTCAATTTTGCAGAACTCAGAATTTTGTTCTAAAGAATACAAATTGCATTAATTTAACAAATACATGCAGTATGCTGCCGAAGTCATTCAAAGGCAGAGTGCAGTATCTGCATTTTTGGTGAAGACGTCAGGTCAGATCAATGACCAAGTTAATATGCAAGAAAAACTCCCTTCTAAGAAGACATTGCATGAATCATCTACCCACAACACATTTTTGCAGGCATTTTTATCACTCTCACTGTTCTTCGTACTTCCTGTACTTTGTAAGCTTTGTAAGGCAGTATAAAGGTCAGACAATACTTTGCTCCCCACAAATTTAGATGACACTTTAGATGAGTGCTTGCCCTGTGCTAAGTGTGTAAAATTTATCTCCAGGACTATCAATAGCAAGAGTAGCTCTCAGCCCTGTTGATTTTGTGGAAATAGCTGAGAAAAGAAGGTTGGAGACCCCCTGGTCTACAGAATAGGTTAATTTTTTTTGTCATTGTAGGGCTATTAGACTGTCATAGCTTGAACACAGCTTTACACACAGAATTGTACAGAATAGGAAACAGATCGTTTTATTGTCCAGAGATATCAAATGAAATTGTTTTGCCAATCTTTTCATAGGTTGTAAACATGGAATTTGAAGGAGGACTCACTGCAGCCTTTACCATGGTGGCTTTCACGGAAGAGATGTGTCAGCGCAAAACAACTATCTGTGGAAGCAGGGTAGGTCCATGACTTGGTATTAAGCCATCCATGCTATCTGATATAATAAAACATGCATAATGATCACTGGGGAAAATAAATGCTGTGATTGTTTTTGCCCTACAGGGGGAGCTCCACTACAATGGCCATGACATAAGCGTGTTTGACTTTCTCACGCAGAGGTCCACTAAGTATTCAGCAGACCTGAAAGCCCCTGGAAGCTTTGCGATGAAAGGTCATGGCGGAGCTGATTATCACCTTGTGGATGCTTTCATCTCTGCTGTGACAGTAAGTTCCACTGTTTATTTGTTCAGTGTCTGTCCAAACTATGTGGGTGTCCATGACATTTTCGGTCTTACGGTAGCTGTTTAGGCACATTTGAGCCACAATATTTACAGGGTCTCTAAACTTGCTAATGTTGGCACAACCACTCATGGTGAATAACAGTGTGAGCCCAGCACCAAACAAACACACGGTCAACTTCTTTTGCCTGTGAGTTCATCTGTTTCTTTTTGCAGAATGAGGATCCGTCCCTCATCTGTTCTGGGCCGAGAGAGACCTTGGCGAGCCACAGGCTGGTGTTTGAGGCTGAGCGCTCACGGCTAGAGAACAGAGTAGTGTTCTGTGGTACTGAACAGGATGCAGAAACCCAGAAGTGATGAGAAGTGGTTTTAAACAGGGTGATGCAAATATCAGAAATCAGGTTTATATCTATGACTCTGTGCTATGATTAATAACAATATTAATAGCATTTATTTAGTTTGTTTGTAACACTCCAGGCTGACCGGCAAACCGGTAAAGTGAACCAGAGTTTGTCTTACACAAATGTACCATTTCACCACTGCATATCTCACTCAGTCACGTTTACATACCACTGTGACAAACTTTTATAATGATGCACTGAAATTCTTTGCACTAAATTGAGTGATGTAATACAACAATGTTTAGTTAACATTTGATCTTTAAGATTTTATTGTTGAGCAGACAAAATTGCATATAGTTATACAATTGTTACACAAAGCAAATAAATCGCTCACTGTCAACTGTCTTCACAAATTTTATTTCTGGTGTTACTGTCTTACTGCTGCCATTATGGTATAAGAAAACAGTATAACAAATGTGAAATGATATCAACTATTTTAAAATCTTCCAATTGTTTACTTGCTATAAAGGTTAACATTACCTATCAGCTAGTGTGGCAGAATTGAATGGTTCTTCCTTTATGTATTTCTGTTAGTATTCGAGGAGCAGCAAATCTAAGCGTTGCTCATAGTCCACACAAATGTGCATATTAAAATAACTTGTAAAGCACCCCCACCTACAAACCAAACAAGGTCAGAAAGCCACATCAAGGTAAAGCCAGGCTGCGTTGGCGGAAGTTGGGCCCAAGGCTGACTCTGGATGTTTTCACTTCTGGTCTGTTTCTCCTCCTCTGCATCTATGGCAAAACAACTGACTACCATGACTATCTGGTACTGTAATATTTAAGCCTGAATGACACATTAAGATGGTTTCATTGTATCTTGGCTAAACCAAATCCAAAAACAACACAAGAAAACCATCACTAGTTTTATTACGGTTATTTTTATGTACAGAATATTTCTCACCTTCTTCAAGGCATGTTCATAGAGTTCTTCTCTAGATAAAGTTCTTTCCCCCAGGCTTAACTCACATTCCTCTGTATCAGAATCAGTCCTTAAAAGAAAGCATAGATAAAAATGTTAAGATGCACTGCATTGAACTTGCTCATATCATCTCATAATTAGCAACAAGTATGAACAATTTTGAGCTATTGTGTTGTATCTATGAGATCATTTTGTTAAAATTCTGCTGTCTATGGTTACCATAGTTATTTATTGTTTCCTATCTTTTATGATATTAAAATAACATGCCACTTGCAGTGGAGCAACTATTATGCTCCATCCAATGAATGATGCTGATAAAAGATACATAGGATTTGAATTAAAGGTAATTCCATACCACTACCCATATAGACTTGATCCTGTTTTCACATCACAACCATGGGGTTATTTAGTAATGACACATTGCTCGGTATGCTTTTTTTGCTTATATACTACATACCAGTGAGCAGGGGGTCTGATGGTCAAATCTTGTTGGGGGAGTGGTGGACTCTTTCCTAGCAAGTGACATGCTGTCGCCATGGCACTGTACCCCTTCTCAAGTTCCTGAGAGTGAGAGAGAGAAAGAGCAAATGTGAAAAACAAACGCACATTCAACCAGTCAAAACACAAACAGCCATAATGGAGATGGACCAGAGTGTAACCAGAGAAGGTAAAAGCGGAGCGAGAGGCACAAACGTGTTACGTTCCGTGTTCTATTTTCACAAGGGGGAGGGGGGAAATCCCCCTTTATCCAGAACAGAGTCTGGCACTCATATGCTGATACAGAAGATCATTGAAAAATGTATATTGTGACATTCCCACTTATGCAGATCAGAACTATTCATGTTTGCTCCCATTGTAACTATTATGTTGCTCTATCTTGGTCAATATTCAATGATCTTTGGTATAACCTTGGCATTGATGAAGGACTGAATGGTCAGCAGCTCATTGGTATGGTGTTCCACGAGCCCCAAATAGGCCATGATGATGTTCTCCCTGTTATCGCAGGAAGCTCCCAATTTCTCATCGATTGCAGAGCGATCACAGTTAATCTGGTTAAGCACAGCATTAATAGCTGCAAACAAAACATGCACATTTTAGTTTACAGTAAGCTGCGTGCACTTGTAAACCTAATGTTTTTGTTAGTTCATTTCTGACTTTCTGTAATTTTTTGACAAATCGATCATTTCTTTTCACTGGATAGTTTAGTTGTAGAGTTCTATAGCATACTTAATAAACACTGAGTAAAACATTACCTTATCAGCTAAGATAAATACCCAGATTGCAGTGGGAAAGGAGCCATAAAGATCACTAACAGTAACACAACGCATACCTGTTTTGAGTTGCTCCAGGATCTTGTTGAGGGTTGTGATGTGCAGGTCGTAGGCCTGCCTCTGTCTTTCTGTCTGCTGCTGTTGAGAGGCTATGCACTGGATGAGTGCAGCATGCTGGGCCTGCTGCTTCTGCCACTCATTATTCATACGATCAATCTCCTCCGAGATCTGAATTAGCCACACACAAACACACACACACACGGTGACAGCTTGCAACTAAACAAATGCTTCCGTTTAGAAATTGTCTAGACTAGAGACGATGTCAGACTCCAGCTTGTTTGTAGCCGTGGCAATGTTGCTGATGCTGATATAAGGATACTAGGTTAACTGTTGCTTTCTTGCTTACTATCCTTAACTGTAAGGATACTAGGAACTGTTGCTTTCTTTGACATTGACAACAAAAAGTTACTCTTGACAATAGTCATTTCTATACCTAGATCATCATTATTAACTTTGGTTGACCTGAATTATCTGGTCCCTTATATGCTCTGCCTCATTGTGTTGTTCATTGACATAGTTCAGTGAGGAGAAATTCCAATCCTCAACTGGAAAGAGATAAAGAATAAAGGATTTGTGACAGAAATGGACCCTCACAGTTCAAAATGCACGTGGTAGAACTGAAGTGTACTTACCTTCTATGAACTTTGACACAATTTTGTCTAAATCTTTTTCTTCAAGTACATCTTGAATTTTCTTGAAAGATGCCTCTAAGTCTAACCCCTTATCCTTCTCCTCTTTCTCTAAACAAATGACAAATACCTGTGACTAATGGTTGTCTCACCACTTCAGAGTTCACTGATTCCTCTGTATTGAATAAGATTTTACTCAGTGTGTTTTCTTGGGTAACCCCTTGGTGATTTCCCAAGAATGTTTCTCATTTCAATTTTCTCAAACCTAGTTTCCGGGGATGGTCCTGGCTCTCTCCCTGACCGGTTCTCTCTTGGTTCTTGATGCTCATGAAGTTCTTGAGCTGGTCATTATAGGAGATAACTCTTTGTAGTTCTCCTAACTCAGTGTTATATTGTACCACATCTTGTATTGTTTTCTCCTTCAAAAACATGGATTTTAACTGCATATCCAGCCTAAAACACAGTAAGCAGTGAGACACCACCAGTCTATAAACATCCTTTGATTTGCTATAATAATGACGAAATAAAGAAATAACATAAGTCTATTTAAATTCTGAAATGAAATCCTCCAGCACCTCCCATCAGAGACTGCAGTGGTCTTATTCATGACATCACGGATGTTTCTGCGAATGAGGTCCAATTCCTGGTAAATGCAATTATATCAACATTAGTTTACATATACATATACTTTTATTACCTTTGTGCACTGAGAGACTTTCTACAAACCTTTTCAAGTTTACTGTATAACTGTTGGAACTGTTTTCTCTCAATATGGAGGATTTTAAGATCTTCCCTGAGTTGTCTGTTCCTTGACAATAACTTGTTGCAGCGGATATTTCCCTACAAAGATAAAATATACAGCCTGTTTGGGTGATTCAGTGTGCAGTAAATTTGATTTCTAAGTATAATCTTAAGGATGATTGTTTTTTCAACAAACCTCCACAATGACATCATCAAAACGTAACAAAACTCCTGGTTCCATGCCTAAAATGTGTATGAAATCTAGTTTGGGCATTTTGAATAATCACTGCTTCTTGGACTTCTTCTGCATAGTTTGAAGACAGTAATTATTCAAAAAGCCCACGTTAAATTCCTTACACTTTTTCTGCATAGAACCAGGGGCAGAGTCTTAATTACGTTTTGGTGATGTCACTGTGGAGGTTCATAGCAACAGATTCTATACCTGGTCCAATTTGTTCTCCAAAACATGACTGGTACATCTCTTGATTACAGGTAGTTTGTCTTGTTTCATTTTTGCCATCTCTTTCTCAACTTTCAAAATCTAGACAGCACAGACCAAACACAGAACTACACCAATGGCTATTATGCTCTTCAAATGATTTCAGATTGTCTTGTGAGCAGTTATTCACACCAAAATGATAACCTCAAAACACATGGAAGATAGATAATGCTAAATGACTGATGAAAGTTATCTGAATTACACATATTCAGGTGACATTATGTGACTAGACATCTCACTTCCTGCTTTATGCTCTTCAAAGTCTGTTTCTCTCTGTCTATTTCTGCTTCCACCCTATCTTGGAGGATCAGCATGTTGCAAAGGTCTCGAGTGGCCTCTGCATCTTGATATCTTCTTCTGTGGGTCATTCGAATGTTGCACTGTAGTTCGTTGTGCTCATCCTGCAGGCTCTGGATTTCTTGTCTTATTGATGTGAAAAGTTATTATTCAATATTGAGCAAAAAAAGGCTTAATATAATTAAAAACCCTCCAATAAGCATACTCTATGTTACTGAGTATGGCTGTCACATTAACAGGCATAATTTGTCAAACTGACAGCCTATTGTACTAGGATCGAGTTGGAATTGGGTAACAGCAACACTATGGTTAAGTTTGAATTTAGAAGTCAAGAAAAACACAAGCAGCACAATATCATCCACTCTAATTTCCAAACATAAATCAACTGGTATGCATATACATTTAAATCTGCATTTCAAAACCCCACTGCATGACAGTAAGCTATGGAAAGGCATGACAGTAATGTCAGCTCAATGCAGTTCTCCATGCTTACAACTGTCTCCGGATAATATCCTCTGATTCTGAAGCATATGCTTGCCGAGATCCGACCATGATGCGAAATTCCCTTCGCAATTTACTCAGTTCTGTTTGAGCTGTGTAAGTAAACACAGTTAAGTAACCAGGCTTTTCATTAAATTCATGACTGTTATTTTAAAATAATGTCCAATGTGTGGCCATTATGATTAATACCTACTGCATGGCCTACTGCTGAGTAGAGGACTTAAGCATGTGCTACTCATTTGGAGTACAGGTTGACTAGTAATCTGTGATGCTTCTTTCTAGTTAGTTTACTCCCCACCTTACCTATGACATCAATGTCGGGTTCGCTGTTATCTGAATCAATACTACATTCAGATATCCTCCGACGCATCCTGGCTCCTCTGGTGTATGTATATCTGTAACACTTTTTCTTACAGTGAAATGCACAATAGGCCTTCATTTTGATACATAGGCCTGTTTATTAGCTAATAGCTACTCTATATTAGCCAAGTTCTTAATTACTTACCTTAGCCGAAAACCTTGGGCTCAAAGGGAGTGGTAACGTCAGGTAGTAGAAGCTTTCACAACATACATAAAACACATCATCAAAGGTTATTATCTAGCTAAATGCTGAACACAAATGCTATCTATGACTGATGCGAAAGTTAGCATGCAACAGTTAGCAAACGCGCTCAAACAACTTAGCAAAGATGCATTATTTTTCTATAATGCAGTTACTCAAATTACGCAAATGAGCATTGACTTACGAACAAAACAGAATTGTATCTACCTGTGAAACACAGAAGATTATCAGTTTTTATCCAACAGTTATCTCGATGTATTATTTATTTTTTCCGGATAAACGAGGCAATCTGCTCACCTAGAGACGTCTACAGCAAAGATTCTAGACTACATTGTAGCATATTGATGCCTTCGAGAGCTTGTGACAGGGTTATGTAGTCTATGGTTATATCTGGCTACAGTGTGACTTCAGATGAGATGAAGATAAAAGCCCATTCAGCAACCAACAAATACATAAATGTAGATAAATAAATAAATAAATAAATACAGCAACAACAAACTAGACGACGTGGTGTGAAAAAGTATGGAATTTGATTTTTGTACGCCTATATTCCAGGTCTTTATACGTGTGGAATATAGTAAAGAGGAAATAAAAAATTGTTTGTGCTTCCAGATTGTTTAGGCCTACAGTTCCCTGTTTCCTGAGATGTGAAATTGCCTATTCATCACTGTGTTAGAGGGTGGAGTCTGAAAATAACGAATTTTATTTCTTCACATGAAGCAAGGTAAGACATGCAATAGCATATCTTCATTGTATCTAAACTGTAGTATACAAGTGCCCTACATCATTGTGCACTGATATCTAACACCTATTCTCCCTTAAAGCACTTGTAGACACAGGATATCAAAAACCCTGAGAATTTCTGAGGCCTACACTGTATCTACCCTGGAATTATTCAAACTCAGACCTTCCTCTACACATATCATATACACTGGAGTTCATATTTTTTGAAACCTAGCAACTGAATATAAAGTCTGGTTGGGTACAGATCCATAGCAAAATATGTACTGCTCTTGGTCATATAGTAAGTGTACATCGGGCCAATAGTCAGATGTCTGATAGTGTCAGGCTCATCAATTAATATATGTGTCCCAACTATATGTGTCCCAAATTTGAGAGGTATGCGCAGCTCTGTCAATATTGGCAGACCACTGCCAATGGTAGTCAATCAGTATCGTGGTCAGTTCTTTGAAGCCCAGTGTACACATAATATGTTAGCGACTCTGCAAAGCCATAGTCCACTCTAGTATAGCAGCACATACACTATACTCATTTCAGTCTGTGACCATAGACACAAATTGGCAGGCCTGACACTATTTTTTGGTAGGGGGTCCACATGAAAAAGGCCTTCATTGATAGACAGAGGATGTTATGTGAGTCAGAGTGTCTGTCAATAACATAGTGTATAATAGTCAGGGATCATGACCTTGAAATGGGCCCATGCTGTTCCCAGCCTTGTCTGTGGGTACAGGCTATCATAGGGTGCAGGTTATCTACACTTTCTCCTAAGAAAACATCAAAAGCAGCGTTGTGGTTTATAATAACCAACTCGTATGTTTTGTTTGTGTGTGTCAAATTATCTGAAGCTGCCTTACATTATGAGACGTGATTGTATCTCCCAAGAATGACACAGTGAAAATGTTAGCTTAAAAACCTTAGCTAATCACCATATCATGGTAAAATGAATCATAAGGCCTACATGGCAGTTAGTCTATGTATATAAGAAATATACTCTGTCAACATTTAACTAGTTTTACATGCACTCGTTTCTAAACATTGACAGTTATGTTTGAACAACATTACCAGATTGACCTGACACTGAGCTAATATTTATTTAGGCTTGACGAGAATTGTGACCAGCAAATACTGTTGCATCAGATCCTCAAAGATCTATGCTCATGCACGTCATAGTTTCCCCCTTGTCTTGCTTAAGGTTTTTTCTTGGACAAATTCCATCAGGTATATTTGTTTTATGATTAAGATTAGCATGTAAACAGATGTCTGGTAGATTGTCAGTCATGTGTCACTAAACATATCTTTTGAAACTGCCATGTTTTCATTGAAAAAGATGAAAACAAGTTTCTCCTTTTATTATTATTATTATTAGTAGTAGTAGTAGCAGTAGTGGCAGTGATAGTAGTATATTTTCAAAGCTTGTGTTTTAAATAGCTTAATTGTTACAGGATTTGAAACATAGTGATTATTACACCAAAATGTCGCTACAATTCCTAGATAAACCACTTCCTACATAAACCACTGAATTAGATGGGCTTTAAAAGGACTGGGAATTACACTGAAAGGCAGGGCACACAGGATGTGATGTCAGAGTGTGGGAGGGCTCAGCTGAGTCATTTGGAATACAGTTGCTGACTCAGAATGCAGACTGTCTTACACAGTTGCAAACTTTTTCCCTTGGCACACACACACTGACACATCTGCTGGGATTCCATTGAACACGACTTCAATGATACTGTAAATTTAATTCTGATCTTGTACAAAAGTATCCTACACACACAGTTAGGCATCCTGTGTAGGCACAGATTTTTCCATAGAGTGTTCAGTGGTCTGTGGAAACAGTTACCTCAGGGACAAGGTAAAATTCTTCTTTGTTTCCTATGGATTTTCCAGAAGCTACTCTAGGCCTCATCAGAGGCATATATAAAGATGACTGATGATGAGCTGAAAGTGTCACCTACCATAAATCCAGAATAACAGGAAGATTGCTTCAATACAAGTTTTGGATCCCGATCCAGAGACCCACTGCATATGGTCTGAAAAGAAGTTCATCAGACATAACTGACACTGGTTGAGAGTGGGTGGTGTTTACAATACTGCGGTGGAGTACAACTGATGGAAATTCAGCTCAAACTGTTTACGTTGCGGAGAGACACAATGAATAAGCTGTTCATTGTCCTCCCACCATCACCCCCAACACCCCCCCACCCCTCACACACACACACACACACTCCAGCCTCCTACGTCTCACAGAGGTCCATGTAATATGCTGCAAAACCACAGCTATTAACTTTGGCCAAACACGTTGTGCACTACCAGCTGTTGACTTGACCTGTTGCCAAGTATGTCAAACAATAACTTCCCCTCCCCCACTGTCTTCAGTAGACATTCCAAATGCTGCTACATTAATGAAAGGCCAAGTTGTCGTTTAATGTAAACCATGGCTGTGCCTTGTGGTGACTCATGCGCCGTGTGAGGTGTGCATTGGATCAAGAGGGAGTAGGGCGCCACTGTGAATGCTTCAGGATTCCAAAACAAGTTCCTGGCAGAGGTTTGGGTCTCAGAGGAAATCTGTGGGACGAAAATACACAGACATCCCAGTCACTGTTCGAACACTTACAGTGCACCGGATGTTACATTCCACAACCATACATGACCAGACGTTCTTCACAATCATCTGCGGCCTTGAATTAAGAAAGAAAGTTAGGTATTTATAACTCAGAAGTGCTTTGACATTGTTGTGGTAAACATTGTAAAATTATATCAACTGCACTCACATGAGAATCATTGTGATAATATATAATACCAATACAAAAATACGTTTAAGCCGTTTTTTAGTCATTTAGTTTTTAAACATGAGAATAAAGTGCTTTGTAGGGTGTCCATTTGGCATAAAGAAAAAGTTTGGTTTAAATTTATACATTTATGTATACATGATTATACAGTTATAATTTACAAATGTATGTGTATTTTCTGTATTAAATGGGTGCTTCATAAAAAAAATGACCATGACCTGAAATAAATGCAAAGAATGACACTGATATATGAAATGATGATAAATATTCCTTAACCCTGACGATATTTAAATAATGTATTACAAATGGAGGTCTGACTATCCCCTTTTTTGTATTCTAGAAGGTCTGTCCCTCTTTCTCTGCAGAGGAAAACTTGAGGGGGTAGATTAATGTGCTCATTTCCTTCTTACAATAGACAGCGGAAGGCTTCCTGCTGGGCCTGTAAACCTCGTGCCTTTGCCATAGCCTGGAACCATGGGTAATTGAGTTGCCCATCCCTCTACTGCCGTATCCCAGGCAAAGAGCAATAATTACCCCTTTCATTTCTAGACTCCTGCCAAACTTGCCATTCATGGATGCTGTTACCATGAAATCATTTGTGTTTTGTGCTCAGATCACTTTAATCCACGCTGCTTCCTTGCCCACATATTTAGTCAAATGACTCTCTTTGTTCTATTATCCAAGCATCCTGGGAAAGTGAGTGTGTTTGTGTTTGCACTTTCTTGACAGAAAGGAAGACAGAGAAGGAGGATAAAAGAGAGAGAGAGAAGGATGTACTTCAGCACTGATACTGCAAATCCTTCTTTTTCCATAAAAGGAATGATATAAATAATTTTCATTTTTCATAAAAGGTAGATAATTCTAACTCACATTTAAAGTCAGTTCACCAAGCCCATCCTGTATTGGCTTTTCTCTGGACCCTCTGCAGAAGCTTCACACCATCTGTTTTTCGGCCGTTGTTTTTGTTTCTCAGCGAATGCTGTACATCTGCTCTCTCTGGATGTTTTTCTATTCCCTCCTTGCCTTGCAATGAAAATAAACATTCTTTGCACTTCCTTATGGCCATCGTGGTGTGGGTGACATCTGAGTGTTCACTGTCATTACAGCTGCTTGCTGCTATGTCAAAGTTGTCAAGTTCTCTCATACAGAAATTGTTCGTTCATTTCTTACACAGTTCAACACTTCTTAGAGTGCTGTATTTACAGGATGAAGGAACTGACAGGGGAATTTATTTGAATGCATCTATGCATGCCCATGTTTGTTATGCATAAGTCCTCTGAGTGTCTATAGTGGTGCCATGGAGTGACAGTGGCAACCAGTGTCTGTACGTCACCCCACCCTTGAGCTTTGGCTGGTGCTTTGCTGTGTACAATGGAGTTCACTCATTGGAAAAAATTCAGTGGGTGTCCGTCACAACAGCCTATTAAAACAACAAGAACAAAGCCACTTGACAGCCCTGTCAGGTTCCCCCACTTCAGCTGGAGTTGCCTCTATCATGCATGGAGGATCAAATGTGGCCCAGAAACACAAATGCTGAATTCAGAGATTAGAGATCTAGAGAAATCTAGATCTATTACCTGATGTAACAATTTCCTGGGGAGATTAATGGTCTGTCTAGAGCTCTGTGTCCAGGAAATTGCACATTTCCATACATGGTGTATCAGATAAAAAGGCATGAGGAGATTGATCTGTAAAAGGCTTTAGCAGATTTCCCCATGCTGTAATGTAATCTGTGTTCTGCTAGGCTACCTCTGAGCCCCCTTAGAGATAGAGATGCCCAGATAGTGACTGTTCTGGTCCAGTTCTGGCCCTGCTCCAGGGCCCACATTTGGAAAAAAGCAAATACCAGCAGCATGAGAATTTCTCCCCCATTTCCCCCTACAGTCTACTTTAAGCAATGTGCATTCATGCTCATCAATCTACTTAAAGATAGTTTTGCAGAAAACTGGAACAGAGGACAAATTGGTGAAGATGGTGGTGAGCTGGTAATGTCTTTTGGACATTTGAGTTACCAGTCGAAACTGAAGTAGTGTGTATGACAATACATAGCAACCTGGACATGGTTTTTACTGTAAGTGAACCCACTTTCCTCCTGTATGTGCTCTCGCATGCATAAATCACAGCCTCATGTCTATGATCTGATGAGTCTTTTGATGTATTTCCCATGGGTTAAGAAAAAAAGTGCTGCTGTAAAGGTTTTAGTATACCAGTGAACTCCGAGCTTTGGCATTCAGTGGAATACTGTTTGGCAAGATAAAGATCAAATATACCCGAACTGCAGAAGTCATTTGTGGTTTTTTTATGCTTCTTGGATGAGGAGGCCGTGTTGGGTGTCTGTCTGGGGGCATCCAGTTATGGCCACTCACCCACGTCTCTTTACCACAGAGGACAAATATTCTGACAAGGCCCAGTTTCCACAATGATTTAGGGAATATAAGTGGTCAAATAAAATTGACTGGACGAGAGCTCTCTTTTTAATACAGACCTCAATCTATTCTCTAACATATGGAAGGCTTTGGAGAAAATAACAAAATCATCAATCTGCTTTTCCTACTGCATGTCTAGAACACACATTGCCTAAATTGCATTAAGAGAATAATAAACAAACTGTATGTGCTACCTCAGAGGTGTGTGAACTCCTTTTCTAGTGATGCGAGGAAAACAAATGGACAGTACTTCTAAACCAGAAATATTAATATGTATCCTATTGAGTTGGCATCTACTCCAGTATATTTAATAGGAGTAGTTCTTGCCATTCTTTGCTTAAGTGGCAGTTCTCATGTAATTAAACAAAAGACAAACCTCCATTTATAAGCAAAGGAAAGACTTTATTTTTACATTCCTATTTTGAGAAATGAATATGGTCAAACTGAATTGCTGTCACTGATTTCAGGTTCCTCTGCATTGGAATTAATGACTGTGAAACATCTTTACTAAATGGGATATGAGGACTGAAGGAATACTGAGTGACACCACTAAAACCTTAATCTTTTGACTTCTCTGTCTGCAAACCTTTAATTACCATTGCATGCTTGTTAACAGGTGGTTTCCCTATAAGAAAGGCCCTGTTCTGTGAAGTAGCCAGCCTACATAATGTGTCTAGCAGAGACTGTATGTAGCGCGTACCGACTAAGCACGAGACTGTTCCGTCTTTTGATTTTGAGGAAAAGGGATATTTTAACGTGGCTCTCATACAACTTTGCTATTCCTGGTTGATTGTACCATGCCTTATGCCACTCATCAAACTGAAGTCATTACAGAACTGAGTTACTCTCTCCTTGCTCAAGAATAAAGTCCTTTCATCAACTTCGAAAAAATCCTATCCTATCAGTTGTTACCTCACACTGTTGCTCAACTGAAAATGGTTACATGCAGGTTGAAATGCAAGCTAATTTACCACATATTTAAGTGGTTATCTGCAGCCGTGTGTCTCATGTCTGGACTTGTGAAGTTGTTGTAGTGATGATGAAGGTTTGGGTGGGGGGGTGGGGGGGTACAGGGGATAAAGCAAGTGGGAGGAATGGTGCTTAGATGGCACTAGCAGCTGTGTGGGACAGAGGCCGGGTAGTGTGTGTGTGTTTGTGTGTTGGGGAGGGGGTGACAGGAAGTGCCTTGACCCCCCCACCCCTCCATCCCTCCATCCACCCTCCTTTCACCTCCACCCCCACGACCCTGTGGGAGTTGAGTCTACCGCAGCTCAACCCCCATGGCTCCCAGCTCTACAGAGCTTTGTTTAGGCCTCAGGGGAACGATGCTGTAAAGCAGGAGAAATGAGCTGTGGAGGAGCTGATTGGACTAGTCCCTTATGACAGTCTGTAAATGCTGTTTGGTATGAGAAGACAAATCTGTTATTGCTCTCATGCTGAGCTCCAAGCAAACATATTCAAAAGTGTCAAACAAGGAATTCTTTGGATGGATGTCTATGCCCAACAAGAAGCTTAAATACAACAGGAATCACTTTTGGGCTTGTTTAATTTGTTCTGCTGAAAATGGCCTTGTGTCTTCCAAACACTGTTGTTGACCTGACAGGGATCAAAGTCTGTCCGTCCTCTCAGATGTCAAATCCCTATCCAGGGCAGGAAGGGGAGGGGAGAGCAGTCCCATAATGTTGGACGGTTACTTGTCTACATGTCTCATCACACAGGAACTCCATGTCTTTGATCACAACACAAGCCCACCCCTCCTTGTGAGTATCTGTGAGGGACCGCCGGTGAAATAGTGATCACTGACCAGGAAGCCACACGGGTTCCCCAGTTCACTGCTGTGAGACCTGCATGCATCTGGAACACAGACCCAACGGATACACACTTACTCAAACTTTCAAAGAGCCTCCCACTCCCTCCCACACTCTGACGCCCTCTTGCACTGACACACTCGTTCACTCGCTATTTCCTGGCCACTGTCAACCACAGTTAGCGATGAGGAATATTGCAACTTACAAATTTTAATTCGACCAGCTATGAACAAAGCAAGTAGCCATAATAGTTATAATATTAAAAACTAATAACATAATAGTAATAACTTTTTATTTAAAATGTTAATTACTTTTCCTTCCTCTAAGCAACAATTATGCTTCATTGTTTTAAATAGACATATGACAGGTCAGTGGTAGCCTGTCTCGCAAAGATCAGGATAGACTTTATCCAATATATCCAGTGTTATCTGACGATCCAACGATCTATCTATCTATCTATCTATCTATCTATCTATCTATCTATCTATCTATCTATCTATCTATCTATCTATCTATCGGCAAGACAAAGACGATAACTGAACAGGTCTGCTTCCTAAAATACGTTATTCCATTAGCATGTTCACTGCGCAAATTGAAACCAGCCGTGGATTTGTACTTGGAGCGTAGGACACAGATGACGCTAAAATGATTATTCACGGTGTCTTTAAGACCGCGGGTGGAGCTACGTCAGAGGACCAGTGCTTATAAAAGCTCTCGGAAACTTTACAGTCTGAAAGAATGGGGCTAAAATAAATCGTTTTAAACGGAGTACACGTGAACAGCGTTGGTAGATTTGTCAGATTATTTGACAGGATAAGTTCTCTACAGACTATTCGGGACAAACTTCATGATTTTCTAGATGTTGTCGCACTGGTGAGCGTTTAATTTTGTTGACAAAATATTTCACTCTGTAGACAAGCAGATCTTGAACAACGTCACTTAGGTCATATAGGTTATTATACAATTATGGATGAAGTTTAGTCTGTAATTTCTGAGTAGGCAAATGGTAGCCGAATGGTAAAGGTTAAATGTTGACTTCGTAAGATACTTGCTAGCATAAATATTAGAATAATTGATTCATTATTTGTGTTCCTATAGCCTAGAAGTCTGGCTAATGTCATAGTTAAACTAGAAAGACAACGTCGAAGCTTTGAAGAACTTTAAATAGAAATGGGACACAGTGCTCATATTCTTGCCTACGTGTTACCGGAATAATTAAGGGATGAGTCCTACCTGAGTCACACAATTATATGGTCAGCTGCTATAATGTAACAGGGCGTGTGTAACAATGACTGCTAGTGATGGACTTGCTCTTCAGGTTAAAAGGGGTGGGGGCGGTTGTTGAGTTACAATTGCTTGCAACTAGTGTCACGATAACTTGTTTACAAATAGTAGCCTATGCAAACGTCATAAAGTGGAGACCATATAGGCTATAAGGTTGTGTGACTGCCGTGTAAAATTTACCCATTATGATCATATTGATTATAAATTATCATTACTAATAGGCATGTTATTATTATTATTATTATTATTATTGTTGTTATTATAACATACATTTAGGGATTTTCTATAAAATGTGTTTTCTATTTCATTTCGCAATCCTACCTTTAAGGCATGCAGCCCAAAAGCTAGGTTTTATGTGTTTAATTCAGTTTAATGATATGATCATCAATATGTGGGGGAAAAAATTTACTGTGACACAATTTACCTGAAAAGCTTTTATCTGTTTATGCTAAAACACCTGGGAAAGCAGTGGGATGTAGGCATGTTGTGTTGCTGTAAGTTTCCCTCCACCCATAAGCCATAATGTGTGTAGGGTGGTGCATAAGCCACAATGTATGTAGGGTGGTGTATAAGTCACAATGTGTGTAGGGTGGTGTATAAGCTACAATGTGTGTAGGGTGGTGTGTTGTAATTGCAGTGACTGCTGTTTAGCTGCCTTTTTTCTGAAAAAAAGAGACCACAGTCATCACTAGCACCTAATTTTGATTCTGTTACGTTTTCGCCAATACCTCCATTACCCCTGGATGTCTCCATGGCAAAGCTGGAGCTCTGACCTCATGGGAGAGTTCTTTTCAGATTTCGAAAATGTGAGGGCTTTTCTTTACAACAATGATACAAAGAGCCATTCATGCCCCCAAAGTGCGCCCATTCATGCACATTCAGTTGTTTGCTGGTAGAATTGATTATTGCTAGGTTCTTCTTCCTGTCTTGGAGATATTTGATTTAGGCTGAAGTTGAGGCTTACCGCATGTGATAAGTTGCACAATATTTCTCTGTGTTTTTAGCATTCAAGGCTGTACTCCTTCGTCATTTCACTGATAAAACAACTAGTTTTACAAATGTATTGTCATAGATATAGGGTGTTTGATTTGCACACTTTAGGTTACTATATAGGGAAATGCTTTATCGATTATTACTTATTTTATCTACTATCATCTCTCTGTATTTTGGATCTCTTTGTAGTTCCTATTACAATGTGGATTTTCCTGTGTGTGCTTGGTTGATATTTCATGATCAAACCAAGTCAAATAAACCATAAAGTATTATGAAAAATAGCCACCTAACCTGAGTGACCTGAGATTTTGTTAACTAAATGCAAGGCTTTTCAGTGCAGAAGCTTGGCTGTTTCTATCAGTGTGAAAGGGGGTAATTTGCCAAGCTGAGATATCTTCTATACCTATCAAAATAACACTTTTAAATCTATTGAGACGTAATCTATAACAGTGTGTTTGAATTGGTCAGTTGAGCGATGTATAATTAACATTTTTAAGTTATTAGATCATAGGCTGTTTGTGTTTTGTTTTTTTGTTTTTATCTACGGCTCTTATTTTAAAGATTTTCTATTGTGTATGGGCAAATACCAGAATAATAGACCTAAATATATTTTCGCAATGTCACTATTTGGCCTGCATTCTTGAATAGTGAAGCTCAAACAAATGGTGATTTATTACTGAGGTGACTCTGTGCATGAGCAGGCTTTTGTGTGTGTGTGTGAGAGAGAGAGAGAGAGAGAGAGAGAGAGAGAGAGAGTCATCTAGAGGTTCATGTTTAAAAGGCTGGCCCAGGGTGGGAGAGTCGCAGGCACAGTCATTCCGAACGTTTGTCATTCCACAGTCTGTAGGGCTGTGAGGAGAAATGTTGCACAATTGCCCTGTTGAAAGGGCAGGATGGGAGTCCGTGCTGCAGTAGAGAGTGAGAGAGAGAGAGAGACAGAGCCAGTAGGGCGCTGTAATTACTGTAGAGGCAGGCTGGCAGGCCCTGAAAATGAAAAGGAGGGGAAGGGGGTTGTTCTAAAGCATGCCCACCAGTGACCTCAGGGTTGCACAATTACCATGCTTCAAACAAGTTTCCCTCAGTTTTGATGTACAAAGGGTGGGAAGCCAAATGTGCTCGGGTTGGCTTCGCGGAAAGGCTTTCCCTCTTCCTCTCATGTTACGGGTGTGCGTGGGGGGCAGTGGGATACACAGGGGAAGTGTCGTGGCTTGAAGAAAACATTTGTAATTTCTCTTTACTCTCTGTTCTTTCCCCTCTCACTTGTCTCTAGGCCAGCCAGAAGCGCTCTCTTGTGATTTAAACCAAAGCGGTTGATGATTGATGGCTGCCTTGAATAATGGTGAATTTTATAAGTGCGCCGACACCTGCAGTTCCTGTGTCGTTCGGAGACTCTTAATACATGGAGGTGTGTCTCAGTATGGCCACTGCCAAACCCTTCTGGGATCCTCATGAAACAAACAAGTGAGTTTTCAAATCTAATATATCAGCCAGAAACCAAACCTGTAAACATTTCATATTTGCCTTTATACAGTTTAACCACACTACAGAAATAAACCAACTTTCATTTTGTGTATTGAACTTGTAGGCCCAATAGCATTTTTTGTTATCATACTCATACACATTTAGTTTTATTTCATTTCCTCTGCGTTTCATTTCATTAAGCGTCTGACACATGTTCTGAGGCACATGCAGGAGTAATATATTTGTTTATGTTCATTATTGAAAGAGTGTTTTGCTTTTTTTGTTTTAGCTTGTACTTTTCCCTTGATGCGGAAACCATGGAACAGAATTTCAGACCACACTACCGAGACTCATCTATGGGATATGAGGGTAAGGGGGAGGCTTCACTCTTATTTTCTGTTTGGTTAGTCCATGTTTAACTTTGTTGAGGCATCCGGACTTTCGGAGAAGTGGGTGTGTATCACTGTCTGGTCACTTTTTGTTCCCAAGCCTGTGGCGGATGTTTCTCAGGACGCTTGGAAGGTTATGGGAAGCTCAGAGATTGTCACTTCCATTGCTGATAAGTTATTTGAAAAACAATAAATAGGATGTTTAAACTGGTGGTGACTATGGGTACTCTCGTTTTATTTTTCATAGTAAATGGTTGTCCTATTTGATATTTCTCAGAGGAAAATACTGCAGGAGTTTCTGAATAAGTGTGTTTATTTCTCATTTTATCACATAGTAATGCAAATGGAAAATGCACAGATATTATCTTTGCTCTTTAAAATTGTGTAATGTGATGTAAATCTTCCTTAAATGAAGCATATACATATCTGATGCTTTTGTTTTTTTTTCAAGATACATTTTGTAAAAGTTGTGAGTTTTGTAAAAGACATTCTTTAAAAAATGTATTAATGCATTACTTTTACTCACTCTGTTTATCTCTTATTGAGTGATCTTCAAACCTTGTGATTTGTGTTCCTCACTGAGTGTTTCCAATTTGTCAACAGAAAGCCCCATGTCAAGTTATCAGGAGGGGGACCAGGTGGTTCCCTCATTTAAGAGATTGTCTGTGTATGAGCACATTCCCCCGCACTCTTCCCAGAGAGCCACAAAGCCGCTACCTCCTCTCCCTGATCCATCTGATTTGTCCTCCGACGAGGCGGTGGACAACGAAGTGGAGTTCTTCACTAGTACGGATGACCGACAGTGCCTGGTGCCGGAGCACCGTTCCAAGGCCCTGGCCTTTCGGTATGGTGCCCCTGGCAGGCGCAGTTACAGAGGCTGCGGTCAGGTCAACTACTCCTACTATGAGGGCAACAAGTCTACCTGTGCCCAGGGTCAAGAGAAACTGTATGCCCATAAGCAGCCACGGGAGCAGCCATTGCCTAGAGACTGCGCCAGACAGCCGGACCGGCCCCAGCGTCGGCTGCGTCGCACCCACTCGGGCCCTGCTGGCTCCTTTAAGACGGCCGCCCTGAGGCTGGCCAGCCACAGCGCAGCAGGCCACGGCCAGCTGCAGGACAAGCCCGAGGTTCCACCCCGTGTTCCCATTCCACCTCTTCCTGCCAAGAGCTCGGAGCACCGCCACCGCTGGTCTGCAGTGGTCCCATCGGTGCAGCACAGTGACGATGACGACAAGCCGCCCGAGATTCCCCCAAGGGAACCCATTCCACAGAGCTACGCCCGCACCCCCAGTCCCAAGAGTCTCCCCATCTATGTCAACGGGGTGATGCCTCCCACACAGAGCTTCGCTCCCAACCCAAAATACGTCAGCAAGGCACAGCACAGGCCCCCCCATGAGGCCATGACCCCCTCCCACAACCCTTGCATTCTGCCCATCATGGAGGGCGGCAAGAAAGCCAGCACCACCCATTACTTCCTCCTTCCCCATCGGCCGGCTTACTTGGATCGCTATGCCAGATTTTTCAGGGAGACTGAATGTGAGACAACGCCGACGGCTGAGGAGGGTTGCAGCTGAAAGCAGAGATATCTATAACAGACAGAACTCATCCGTCCACTTGATGTAAAAAAAAGAATACAACGAGCTCTTATAAACCTATGTTTGTACAGGTTCCTCAACTTATAGCTCGCCACTGCCTCACATTACTTTAGGCTATCGTAAAATACGGTAAAATAACTGACATCACATTTGCTGGAAATTTACCAAGCCAATATTTCTCCCACTTTTATACATCATTGGCCAGTGTCATCTTATTTTCATATTTAACCTTTTGTTTATACGGCATCATCATGACAAGTATTAAATTTATGATTTACATTTATTCTGTTTTATATCATACTGTTATAAGGTAATTGTTAAGAGTGTGCTAGGTGAGTGTGAAAAACTGGTATAAGCTGGTCTTCTACCACAACAGATTTTCATTGTTCAACAAACTGCTAAGAAGTATTGTAGTATGGTGCTTTGTATGACATGAAGTAGTTGTTCATGTTAGTGTGTAACCAGCTGTACAGAATTTTTGTGCCTACCACATCTGTGGTGGGAACATAATGGGGAAACTCGGTGAGCTGTTTAGAAAATGTTGATCCATATATCATAAATTAGAACTTATGACCAGAGGTATAGTGGTTAAATGAGAGGTGGGTAAATTATGAATTCTGTGGTCACTGCACAGTGAGCTGCGACATGCAGTACCAAATGTTTAAAAACACATGCAGAACATGTTTTAGGATAGAAGGTTATTGTCCAGTGTTTAAAAAAGCAGTGGTATTAGATGGTAAATGTGGATAATGCCATAGGATTTGGATGGATAAACTATTTCTGAAATTTGAGATGTGGGTAAACAGCGGTCACTTGCATTTAGCTGCCACTATAACCTGCTTATCACTACTGATCACAAAAGCACTCAAGATGTGCTTATCTGTCAAAGTTTTCTTTGTTTTGTGGTGAATTGTGTCATTATTATGTCATGTAAATGTCAAGCAGACAGTTGTTTTTGACAGGTTCATCCAGGTTGCATAACTGTTTTTTTGTCTGGATGTCCTTATGATTCTGTCAGTTAATGGTTGACTGGTACAAACATGTTTTGTAAATGCTCATGTGAAGAATAATTGAAATGTAAGTGCTCAAAAAGGGGCCCGACAAACGAGTTTGTTCTGATAGTCACTGCATTATAACTATACAAACTGGGACTGCAGAAAACTGTCATGCACAAATGACCATTTTTGCCTTAATGTGATTTGTGAATCTTCACAAACCTTGATATGTCTTTCCTTAGCACCTAAGTGTCCAGAGGAATCTGGACATCTGGTTTGATTTTTTGACAATGGCCTACAAATGAAATAATATATTCTAGTTATTTTTCTCTTTTGAGGTTTCAGTGGTTTACATTAGTTTTCATGTTTGTATTCACAACAGTCTTCTTACATCCTAAATGAAGGAATAAGTTTTCAAATATGTTGAGCATTTGTGTATGTTGAGTGTTGTTTAAATGTTGTCAGTTGTCTGAATATGTACAGTACCCCTGCTTTTGGGGAAACATGAGAAACACTATATTCATTATATATTTAAGGCAATAAAATAACTTATCCTCAAGCTGTGGCCATGGATTATGTTTTGTCTTGTTTTAGTTTTGTTTTGCTTGTTTGTTTGTGTCTCCACAACACAAAAGCACACCAAGAACCCCCAAATGATCTCACACAGGAAGCAATAATGTTATCATGAGTAAAGAAAAACATACATGTTCTATGTCAGGCCGTTTTCCTGCCTCTATGTGAAGGTAAACAGAGAGGTGATATCACTGCCATCATCCTGCCAGAGCTCGCTTATCTTTGTGCTACACTTCACCATTAATCAAACCATCAGCTATGTCAAACGTTTCTGCTTGAAAATCATTCCCAAAAACTAAAAGCTTTGGGGCAAACATTATTTGCAACTAAAAAGTGCATGCGCAAAGGGCGGAAATCTCCCATGTGCTTAAATCACTTAGCAGCGCGCTTTTGAGTCATTTGTTAGTTATACAAATGACCTAAGTCTATCACTTATGTGCCATAAAGCCAGTTGCGTGTCCTAGCAACAGACTTAAGTCATTTGCAAAATGTGCGCAGGCTGAAAAACATGGAGCTAAGCACTTTTTTGGACTTAAGCAAATGGGAGAATTCTTCCATAGGCGCATGATATACACCTAAGCATTTTGGTTGTCCCAAAATATTTGAATGGTAAAATGGTAAGTATTATGACCTGAAATATTGAAATATTATTGCCTTGTTAGTAGACTGAGGAGAGTGGGTATTTAATCTGAAGGACATTTTTTTCCCCACACCCAAATTAGCGCACACATAGCAGGCTTGTTAGATCACAAAATGGACCAAATAAAAGAAATGTGTTTTTGCTTTCTCAGGGCTGGGAGTACATGTTTATGAGAAAATCAAGCCATATGGCAAAATTAAGATGTATTATCAGACCTTAAGTCATTTGGAAAGGATAAGGTTAAAACACAACTTTTTCCATCTTCGCCTGTGACCTAAATTGTCTGAAGATTCTTTTCTGACTGACGTGCTGGTCTTGGTATAGACAAAACTCCCTAATTATCTTGAGGTTGTCTGGAGAAATGTACTGGAGAGTAGAATAATAGCACCACCACGTGGATGCCCATGGTCTCTAGGTTATTCTATCATTACTTTTCCTCTACTGCCTTCTACAGGCAGAATAGTCATATTGCAATCAATGTACTTTGCCACACCTCTACAAATGGCAGAACACTGAATAATGAATAAATTATAGACGTAATTTCATACTGTCACTGAAGCACCCCCAACATTTCCATCCATCCATTTCAGTTTGTTCACTGACTGTGTAGTTTGTAGCCTGATGGACCAGTCCCACATCAAAATGTAGGTACGATGATATAGACATAAAATTCAAATCTGCTAGTGGTATGTCTAGATACTAGGCTATGTAGTTAGTAGACTGTGTGGTATAACATCCAGTCATTCTAGGCAGCTGGGTGTCATTCTGTATATATCCTGCAGGTGGCACTAGAAGCTAGGGGTTATAGTTGGAGTATGAGGTGAAATGAGGCGTGGGAGGTGTATTTTCAAAACAACAACATTTAACATTTACATTTAATAATAGTATATTCACTGGAAATAATAGGGCCACTGTTCACATTCAGGAAACCTTAAAAGTATGTCAGTAAAGGGCCACCAATTTGTGTTAAATTTAAGATCAGTTACATTTATTTTCAATACTCTTAGGCTTTTTATTTCTATGAAAGGTTAGAAAAAAAATCTTTATATAAGGGAGGATTTATTCCTGTGAGACAAAGTCAAGACTGCTAGAAGCAGCTGTATCCTTCGGAGGGATGGCAGTCACCTGTGGCTTTCTCACAGCTTCAGTTTGTAGTTGCATCATTTGTGATCAATCAATTCCCATATCTTCAGTGAGCATGTATGGCCAAAACAGCAAGCTGGGCTTAATGTGATCTCTGTCACACAAATTCAGACTTTTGAAATTAAAACGCTATTATTAAATGTGTCCAATTATTAATCAGAACAGATAAATACAGAAAAGATAAAGATATTTTACAGATAAATACAGAAAATACATGAAAATATATATGTATATACATCAATTTGATCAACATAATATAGAAAAATCCGTATTATTTCCATCAACCAGGGCTGGCTTTGGCCTTTTTGCTGCCCTAGGCCAGATTTGAGTTTGAAGCCAGATTTGAGTGAAAAAAAATGAAATGCACTGCAATGCTCCCATGAAATTTGGCACCTTTGGCGACTGGCCTAGGTCGCCTACGGCAATAACCGGCCCTGCCATCAACAGACTCAGACCTAGCAGCAAGGATCTATCTGTCCAAACAGTTTTAACAATACATTGAATTTATATGATAACATATCATAACAACAGGTCAACATGGTTACAATATCATAAACCTCCACCCTGTGTGGACATATTAGTTCATTTGATATTTGACAACTTTTGTGGCCTTACAAGACACTATGAAAACCTGCTCCTGTAGCTTTAGCTTTGTCAAGATGGCTAAAACAGGCATCAATGTAAATCAGATTTTAAACAGCATAACAGACAAATGAATGAATAAATAAATAAAATAACTTGCCATGCATCTTACAGTAAGAAAAGCACTCAGCTCACCCAAAGACACATGCAAATGCATGTTTAGCATCCTGTACAGTATACAATTTGGGAAGAGCATTTTACTTTTGAATACTTAAGTACTTTTTGTCCATTCATCCATCCATCTATCCATCCATCTCTCCAAGGTTCGGTAGATTGCAATAAAAAGGTAAAGAAGTAAAGCAAGGATACATTAAGGATAGATAAATAGACATGTATCAGAACTGAGATGTGCGTGCAAGCCATTATTGTGGGCTTTATGAACACAGGGTAAAGAAAAGAGTTAACTAATAATTGAGTCTAATAATAATAATAATAATAATAATAGCTCCGTTTTATTTAGGGCCTTTCAAGATACCCAAGGTTGTTTTACAAAGAGGGGTATTGGCCAGGGAACTGTAGGACCCTTGACTGAGAATAGGGGTGGGGGAGATTTAAAGGTACTGGGCAGCAAGGCTAAACCTGGTTAAGGTAACAGGCTTTCTTATAAGCCCAACAAACTAGAGGCAACTTTGCTGCTGGATTTAAAGACAAAGTACACAATGTGCTTCAAACCTTGATACTACAGCTTTAATTGAACACTGGGATGATGCCCTACAGTGTAGTCAAACTGCCTAATAAATCTCTAAAGAAAATTCCAAAGAGCAGCAAACTGGCCTAAAATATACATTTATGAATTCATTCTTGTATGTGTAATTTGCAAGTATGGTAATATTTGTTCCATATTACTATGCATTTTGCAAAAAATAAACAAAAAAGTTCAGAGACCACATTCTACAGGGTCCTAAAGAAAACCTGACACACCAGTATTTTCCATTTGAAAAGAAAACTAAATTAAAACAATTTTTTAAATTATTCTTTAAATCCTCTAAATTGTGACTGCTTTACTTTTCTTAACTTTTTGCTTTTGTTATAATTAATTCAAGAATCAGGAATGGTGTCTCACACAGTTGTTATGTTTTCTTCCTGTCCACTGACGAGAACCATCTTTTGAGCTGTCAGCAATATCTGTTGGCCTATAATATGAACATTGTGCCAAATAAAGACTTATGTTGTTATTCAATTTAACAGCGTCATAATCACGCCAAGTGTTTTTTGTGAAACGTCTCTGCATGAATGGACACTTTAGAGAACTGTGCAGCAAATGAAATGCATCTTACATGGTGGATCTGCATTGCTTGATCAACAAAATGTGGACATTGATCTCGGGAGGTGCCTCAACCCCCCTATGAAGGTCTCATGGTCCTCGCGACTCAGAGGCAGGCCTGTGATACATAATCGCCTGTGAAAAACAACTTAGGGATGCTTGCATGACCTGATACAACACAACAGCACAGTGGAAAAATAGCCCACTGTATGAAATCAGCTATGTTTTACAGACCACTTAATTTTTCCCCTGTACTTTTGTATTTTTGACTTGAAGCACAGCTCCTCCACAAATGAATCGTTGCTTGTTTTCTTTTATTTATAATATATTGATTTAACCTAATGTATGGAAAATATGAAATGTATGCTTGCATTTGGTTAATGGTAAATTACAAATAGTTCTCAAAAATTAAAACTCAAAATGCACTCATCTTGTGAACTGTTTCCCTAAATCAAATGCAAGGTAAAGTAAACTACCAGCTACAGGTATAACAGCACAACTTTAGTGATTATGATTTTATGGCAGTGGCTGCAGTAATGATGTCAAAACAGCAATGGAAACATTAACATAAACATTCACATCACAAAGAGTAGTGCTTGCTGCCATTAATGTTGTAAATTCAAATTTCACAGGCGGAGAGAACACACATTCATCTTTAGCATTTCTGTGTCAAACATCCATCCAATATCAGAGATTATAAGGGTAGTTGTGGTGACTACAATACTGGGCAAATCCTTCACACCAGTCTGTCCATCTGTTCCGTTGCTAATATGGGGACGATCAAACTGAATGAGATTTCACTATGATTTTCATTTGAGCAAATATTGTTGTTTCACTATTTTACTGAGACCGTTCTGCTCTCTCAATGTGACTGTCAGCTAGAGAAAATCTGTGATCAGTTTTGACAAACTAATTTGTGTTATCCAATGCAAGATCTTAGTTTAGAATTTTCCAAAGCTTTTTGACGTAGAGATAATAGCATAAATAAGCATAGGTAATAATTACTGCTATACCTGGCCTTCAGTATGGTGACTGATCTTGTGTGATCTTGTGACTGTTCTTATTCTATTCACAACGATGAGAGGAAAAATAAGTAGAGATTTAAACCAGCAGACGTGTTACATACTACAGAGGTGTTTACTGAGAACTAGTATTTTGTCAGCTGAGGTAGGCTATATTCATATGATTTTGAGACCTTTTTCACATGTGCCAGGTGTGGAGGGCAGTCGTACATACATGCTCATATGTTGATGGTTTGTTGATGTTGATTTGATTTGATGAACACAAAATAACATCAGGAACAACAAGAACCTGTATGTGAGACTGAAACACAAAATGATTGAGTTTTAGCAGTATGTAAGGAGTAAGGAGAAACATAGGGGAAAAATCAAAGCTATCCACCTTATAATGCCAGATTTTATTAAAAAAGCAATGTAAATCCAGAAGGGTAGACGCTGGAGCCAAGGGAGGCCATCGAGGGCATCAAATGATCTACTCTTCATGGACCAGTCCTGCAGATTGATTTAGTGCAACCAATCGGGACAGCATGCAAAATTGGGTCCGCAACTTTCATCTACATTCAACAGAGTCCTTTCTCTCTGACATTTTCAAAGAAAGGCTGCACTAACTGATTAAAGCAAAAAAACAACCAGTATATCACATGCTGATAAACTGAAAAAAGAGTCTTGTTTGGTTAAGGGTTTGAGGTGACAGCAGATACAGAGCAGCAAAGACAACCTGGAGAAGATTCTGCTCTCAAAGTGTTTAGACTAAAGAAATGATTTCATTAATACTATCTGTTTGACATCTGTCAAACTAATGCCATCATGCTGTTTAAAAATGGTGGCAATGACATTGGCTCTGTCTGATATGAATTTGTAGTCATCAAAATGAGCAGAAATATACGGCATGTAAAACATAGATAGCTGCAGATTTGTTAATATAATCCAGATTGTTATCTGCCTGTTTATTATGCCAATTCGGTTCTGAATGTTTTTGATATAGTAGAACAGGCTTTTTTCAATCATCATCTGTATGTACATTAAAACCATCACTCAGTAACATACGATCTTAGGACCTTTCAAGCATGCTCCTCTCACCTGATGTGTGCTTCAGAAAGAATGTCAACAGTCTCCCTGGACTTCTCTCTGTTAAGGCACTATAGGGGGCGTTGGGCGAATGGATTTTCGAAAATAAGAAAACAACACATGGTGTCTGAGGAAAAGGATCTTACATTCTCAAAAAATATATGATTAAAATGGATCTTAAAGGTCATTCAAACAATTTGTGGGACAACATTGTGGTGTAGGTTGATATTACAACGCTGACATGACATCTTCTCAATGGAAGGGGTCGTTTATATTGGTGTGCTTAAATCCAAGGTTCAACAAACTGCATTTTGCCTGCTCTGCATTCAGGTCTGAGCTATGTGATACAAATGAGAAATATTTGTATCCATCTTTAAAGACCCCCATCATGTGGCACATGACATAGACTATCACCAAAATGTGGTTTGAGAAGAGAGAAAAAAAACACTAACCAAACAAATACTGTATTAGAGCTTGTTTTACAGATTTACAGACTGAGTGTAAAACTACTGGGCTCCATATTCAGGGCAAGCTCTCCCTTGTTTGATTTAGGCTCACTCATTTTACAGTTGTTAAACAATATACTAAGCATGGCAGCCAGATTTGTGTAGGGGCTGCACATTCATCACACATTTTCAAAGCAGTTTGTTATAATCACCTTCTGGTTCAAAATCTGGTCCATGCCTGAATTCAGGCACAGCGCCTGGCAACTTTAAGCATTGGAAGGAGGAGAGAGACAGAGAGAGAGAGAGAGAGAGAGAGAGAGAGAGGGGTGTTAGAGAGAGAGAGAGAGGAGAGAAAGTCAGAGTTGTGGCCTGTTGCCTCTGGCTGCACCCTGTGTCGACCAGGCAGCACTGAAGGGCCAGGCCTCCCAGCAGGAGCTCGCCCTAGGTGTCGACCTCCTCACGCTCACACATGTCCCCCCATAACTCTGCTGCGGAAGAGAGGACAGAGATGCACATAGATGAAAGGGAGGCTGCCAGAGAGGATCCAGCGTGAAAGGACCAGACACAAGGGTTCCAAGCACGGGTGATGAGGATGGAGGGTTTTTTTTTTTTTAAGTTTTTGAATGGCATGTTCTTCCACATGACCCAAGTAGGCTGGTCACATGTTAGACATATGCAGACATTTCAAGACGCTACTGGGTGAGAAGAGGCCAAAATATGTGATGGAGTCCATGGTATTCGGTCAATTTCATGATAGATTTTTCATAACGAAAATACTAAACAAAGCTGCAACTAATTAAAATTTTCATATTGGATTAATCTGCTGTGCATTCATTGATTAGTCAATTGGTCAACATTTGATGTTCAAGAGTCTAGCTTCTACATGCCAAAGATGGATTTTCATTTGCAACCACAAGGCATCTAAAACTTGCCAACTATTCTATTTATCAGTTGCGACAGCCCAACATTTTATGTACAGTGTTCTAGGGACTGAATGCCTCTTGGTTATCAGACTAAAGTAAAAAAGTACAAAATTCACCCCCATTTTTCCAATATTCATATGAGCCCTTAAGTCTGACTTTGATGTGTTATCATGTGGATGGAAGTCTGTCCTTTGGTCTGATGAGACTACACTTGACCTTTTTTGGGTCCATAAATATTGTATGTTTTTGGTGAAAGAATGAAGGACCCTTCATCCCTATCCAAAGTTAACCATGGTAGTGGGAGCATAATGCTGAGGGACTGTATTGCTACTTCAGACACAGGGGACCTTATGTGATTATGTTGACAGTTTGAAGGATAATGTCAAGACAAGTGCTGTCTGTCTAGCTTTGAGCTGCTGCCAGTTATGAAACAGAACTATTGACTATTAATTGCTAAGGGCTAACCATTTTGGCCGTGCCATTTTTGCATTGTCTTGTTTCTTGTCAGTGTATCAAAAATCATCTTAATCAAACTGTCTTTGTCTTTTTGGAGACAATAAAAGCATAAATCTTTTTGGTTATGATAATCTCTAAGCTATGTACATCATGTCGATAGAGAGCACACACGCAACATCTAAGCAAAGGTGACAAAACAGCATCTTCACCAGAAATGAACAGGGCTGCAAGTAATAATAATTTTCCCTAGTTTCAGTCAATTAGTCATTTGATCGGCAAAATGTCAGAAAAATTGTGAGAAAAAAATGTTGATCACTGGTTTCCACAGCCCAAGATTATGTACTCAAATGACTTGTTTTGTCTATATGCCACATATAGTAGGAATGTGTCTAAATAACATCCATCATCTATTGACTGCTCTCCTCTTCCCAGGAATGCAGGGGATATAGGCTAACACCAGGCAATCAGCTTGCAGCTTTCCCCTCTTACAGAACCACTAAAACACGAGATGAACAACAAATCATTTGCAAGTCACATACACGGTGTGTATAATGACAAGAGTGTAAACAGGTCCTGTGAGGTACCATCTCTGCTTGAGCAATTGGCTTACAGCAAACCTTGTACTCTTGTGCTAGCTAAATGCATTATATAGCATTCTTTCCAAATGGCTAAATGCTAACACTACACATTAAAGATCATTATTATCTATTGATCTATGCAAACTTGCCCTGCTCCAGTGTAATTAATACTTACTGTAAGTATGACCAGTCCTGGAAATAAATGAATTCTAACAAGGTACTAAGCACTACACACTCCTTCAATTTGAGGCGCCACTCAATTAGTGCATGGATATATTCTACTCAGAGAAGCAGATGGTCCACATGCACACAGTCTTACTTCATGCCAGGATAACTGTCCCTAATGAAGACAACACTCTCCTTCCATCAGTCCTCATCCTTTCCAGGCATGGTTAATAATCAGGTAGGATGCTGGTGAAGACATGTCTGACATGTTGATGTCTGTGGATAGTCTGGCCATACCTACAGAGTATTCGGTGCTTAATTATTGAACAATGGTCAACTTCTCTATCGATCTGCAGAGAATGGGAAGACACTAACACAAAGCCTCCTGAGAGAGAGAGTGAGTTAGAAAGAGTGAGCGCGAGAGAGAGAGACAGACAGAGAGAGAGAGAGAGAGAGAGAGAATCAACACTACAGGTCTACATCACTGACATTCTTTCCTCTTGCTCTGGTGATAGATGGTGACAAGGTGTCATTACCCACGCAGTGATTTAACATCCCTAACCATTTCCAGCTGCCGCCCCCTGCTTCTGCCCAACGCTAAACATGTCATGGGGAACCCCACCCCAGACACTGGGCTTTGTGAGATTTTATGCACCTGCTCCTTCCCCTCCTGTCTTCCCCTCTGGAGGGAGAGAGAGAGTGAGAGAAAAAAGTGAGGACAAGCGAGAATGAGAGAGAGACAGAGAGAGAGAGAGAGAGAGAGAGAGAGAGCCTTCCCGTCCCTGAAGCTGACTGTATGTTCCAGCAGACAGCACTGCCCCACCCACCCACTCACCCACCCACCAAACCCTCGCCTGAGACCTATGACCGCATTAACGGCACCAAGTTGTCTGTGGTCCGCTAAGGTGACTGTTCACTGCTCACACGATGTCCTCCCCTGTTCTGCAAAGAAAAAGCAGCAGAGCCTAACCTAACCTGGTGGAGGCTGATGCAAATGCATCAGTAGACAACAATGGTCCTTTTCAAAATGTTTTACATAATTTTTCAGTATCATAAGACCATTGTCATCCAAAACCTAGAAAAATCCACAACCTATTCAAAGCAGTTATCTACCAAGATGGAAAAGCCTTAGAAAACAGATATGATGCTTACAAAATAATGTAAATCCCATATAAGTCCCAACACACATTTTGTAAAATCCCAGAAAACTTTTCAATGTGGGTATGGGATCTAGTTCTATTATTAATCTTCTTTGTTCTGTAAACATAATGGTTAATAATCTGCTATTTACAACTACTTGAATTTAGCACGTATAACACTGGGTATACCTTGCAAGTCTGTACACTACCCAGTCTTACAATTCAGTTCACCATCATATTCCATATACAACATCAAAGTAACTCACACTGTAACTGAAATTTCATAAAAGATCCAGTGTCTTTAAAGTAGGAAGGTATACATCAGTCCTTTCTTGACCTTGTCAGCTCTCGAATAGTTAAAGCACAACAGTATTCTGGCACTGTGGATCAACGAGTATCTGTTGTGTAGTCTCTAGGATCACAGCAATTCCTAATCCCTTCCGTTTCAGCATTTTGTCAACAATGGCAGGATTTTCATTTGTAAATGAGCAATCCCAACTTAATTATGGAAATTATTTTCCAGATTTTGTTTCCCAAAGCCAGGGTTTGAATATATTTGTGTACATGAATCTAAATTAGGCTCCCTCCACAGTGGGATGGACTTAGTTGTAAGGATTTTAAATATTTCATAAACACTGTACTATAATTTGCAGTATAAATTTGTAGGCTATATTTCTGACAGTAAGGTCAGACAATCTCAGCTGAAAATGACTTCTTTCTGACAGATAATGTCAGGGAAGAGCTACACTATGCCACATATTTCCATGCAGTGGAAGGAAGGAACATCATGACCGCTGAGGTAGTTTTAGAACGCTGGGCAAAATTGTCAAAGAAGTTGACCGATGTGTACGTGAAATAAAGAGTGAAGGTGAAATCAGAAGATAAAATGTTTAAATCTATGCTTAGTTATATGAAGACAAGTAATTGAAGTGTGTGTTTGGGTTCCAGCATCCATGGGACAGAGTAAAACTGAAACTTAGAAGGCCATGGGAGACCGTGGTTTACACAACACAGTGATCCCCTTTCTGGTACTTTGTCGCCCTCTACTGGTAGGCATCAATGCCTGTCACAATTATGTTTTTGGAGGTATAAATCTATCGGCATCTTCAAGAAAAACATCAAAATGTCGATCTTTTTCACACCCATACACTTTACACATCGGTAATTTAGGAATGTTCACATTCATGGTCATTATAATTGGTTAGAGAAATATAATTAAGACAATGAAATGTCGTCTATAAAACGTCAATGTGCGACTTGAGCCACATTAGTTTAGTCTACAAATGATTGTACTCCTGCAGAAATTACAGAAGGTAGAACTAAACAAACAAACAGCAATCCTTGTTAGGCTGCACTACTCAACCTTTAAGATCTCCAAATATTTAGGCAACTAAA
Source organism: Tenualosa thibaudeaui (assembly GCA_027481765.1). Classification (NCBI taxonomy): domain Eukaryota; kingdom Metazoa; phylum Chordata; class Actinopteri; order Clupeiformes; family Clupeidae; genus Tenualosa; species Tenualosa thibaudeaui. The sequence goes on from JAIFZK010000005.1 coordinate 12,041,624, forward strand.
AGTGAGTGGAACACAACATAAAAATATGTTTACAGATCTCTCTGATTTGAGTCTGTGCAGCTTACTAAAAAAAGGCATTTCACCTGGGCTATGGTACCATATAAACTATTAAGGAAGCAGGGAAACAGGACCTCCCCAACAGCGCGTCTAAATGTGAAATCGAAATTTCACCCCACCGCACTCTAATTGTTGGAAAAATTACTTGTGAAATTGCTTTTATTCAACGATTTATTTCATGGTAATTCCCTTCCAATGCTTGGGCCATTTTGTATTAGGATTTACAAAGAAGGGGTCATTGACATTTCTTTTTTGTGGTTGTTAGACTAGACAATGTTAGTTTGGAAATAAAACGCTTTAAGATTAAGATGGGACTATCATAGGTATGCTTGTGTTAACACAGAATTTAGCTCAAGTCACACAAGTGGAAGTGATTGCGCACCATAAACATTATTTTTACCATTAGTAAGTACAGAACTTACAAAACTTGAACCTGACCCTCAAAGGTGCCAGAGCCAACACCTGCGTCGGGCAATTATTTAAGTTATGAATGGTAATTTTTCCATGCTTAAATTCATTCGTTACCCGTATTACTTTCTCTGTGCTTCAGAATACTTGCTGTAAAACGGTTCCTTTAATAGCAAACATTTCTGTTCGTCATGGGCCTATTCATTGTTTAAATACCGGTAACAACAAAGATCAAGGTAGGCAGGCTATTTGCAAATATATTAATGCAGCTATTTTCTGTATAAATGCGGCCAGATTTAATTTCAGCGTGCCGTATGGCTTGTTTTACAAACTGCACTAAATATGGTATTAGCATGGTTGTTTCATTTCAGATGACATCTGATAGAAATATTCAGGGTGATGCGCAGAGGAGGATTCTATCTGACTTCAGGTACTTGCACAGATTTCAGCATGTAGATTATACTGAACATTCTCTAGACCATGTATAGCCAGACCTCAAGCAAGGATCTCACAGATACATTAATAAAATAAAACCTTAGAGACATTCTTGTCAGAAATATTTATTTTCGGATGTTTTCCTTTCCAATATGCTACTTATTTTAACATTTAGTGAGGACGAATGATGAAAGCGTCCTGTAAGTAGCTACACGTTTGCAGACATTAACAAAAACAGCACTCGGGCATATTCTAAATCGTTCATCCCGACTCAACCTCCCTCAAATGAGTCTAGTTTAAGTTTGGCGCTCACTTAATAAAACCCGTAATTTGTTTTTTTCTACGTGCTGCTACACCCACCATGTGGCCTTTTTAATCAATCAAACGTTTTTGTTTGTTTTCAACTGAGAGGAGGCGGTGTGCGGTGAATGAAAGATATGAAGTGTGTTTGCGTCGCCTGTCGTTTTTTACCATTGGCCGAAAAAAACTTGGCAGAGCCTCTTTCCCTCCTCATGAATAAAAGAAGGCTGCGAGAGCCTATCGGCGCGCACGACACCCCCCTGCTACACCGCGCGTTAAAGTTATCCACTTAAACTACTCTCAACCTCCAAGCGGACTTTGTCATCAAAAACTACCAGACCTTTTAGCAAAACACTGCAAAGAATTAAGTAACCTTTGTCCACTTGAGAGTGTCAGGAACACCCCCTCCCTCCGTGAGCGCACGCTGCACCTTGTTCGGCTGTCTTATTTCGCTCATGCCCCTATCCGAATCGCAGGAGGCATAGCTGTATTTTCCAGCGTTGCATGAGGTTCACAACTTGCAAACCTATCGGGCTGGATGTCTCTTTTTCTTTTTTCTTTTGTAACCAAAGGAGTTTGCAGTTTTTTTCCTCCCCAAAGTCAGTTTCATCAACAAGCCTGGACTTGTGTTCACCACTTGAACATCAGCCGCGTTTTAGTTAATTCTACAGAAGAATGTCATCTCTGCCGGGAACTGTACCTCGAATGATGCGACCGGCGCCTGGACAAAATTACCCCCGTACAGGATTTCCTCTGGAAGGTAGGCTATGTGCAGCGTCGTCAAACTGGTGCGTGGCTATATAGGCAAAGAAAAACTTTTAACATAGTTTGTACATGGTCAGCTTACATATGGATATATTAATATAATCAACCAAAATATATATTGTGTAGATATAAACGCCTCACTTAAAACAAACAAACAAACAAACAAACGATAGCCAAATTAGCCTTTAGATGTGTTGTTAATTAAGTAAAACAGCCCATCCAGTGTCATCAAGGAGTTGCTGCAAACAGATAAAATGTGACATATTTTTGGAACAGAAAAAAAGTTATTAATAATTTAGGGATAATAAGTTAAGACTAATACACGAGGAAAGCACATATAATATGGCAAAATGATTCATCCATATGGGCAGCGGGCCTATTCGCACAAACGCTGTTCGTGCTCAAGTGGTCTCGATGAAAGACCAAACACGATGCTGACCAGTTACTCCATATCCAGGATTTGTTGAAGTGGCAGGGCGCTACAAATGAATGTAAAATACACTGCAAAGCGACGTATCAAAGGATTACATCAATATTTGTACATCATGACTGTGAATAGTGAATCAGGATGATGTAGCTACATCGTTGGTGCCCCTAGAATTCCCAATAGGCCATTCAAGTGTTGTCTGTTTAATTACAAATTATGGAAAATCCTACCAAGACGAACTATGGTATTTGAGAGTATTGTGTATTCCAAGACAAATCAGACAACAGAAACAGCAACCAAACAGCATACACTGCAGGCCTATTCTGTTCATTTCATTTAGGCTATTTAAAATTAATATTAAACTGCTGGCTTGTGTCTCATGATTTAAACAGAGATCAAACATTTTGAAAATAAAATAGTTTCAGTAGAATTGTAAAGATATCATTGAACGCTGATTTTAGGATGCAATATTACATTTATTTACACTACGATGACATTTTTTGCCATAGTGTCAACTCCTCTGGGTCAAGGTCGGGTGAATCAACTCGGCGGTGTTTTCATCAATGGAAGGCCATTGCCAAATCATATTCGACACAAGATTGTGGAGATGGCCCACCACGGCATTCGACCCTGCGTGATATCCCGACAGCTTCGAGTTTCCCACGGTTGTGTATCCAAAATTCTCTGCCGGTATCAGGAAACCGGTTCCATCCGTCCTGGTGCAATAGGAGGGAGTAAACCCAGGGTGAGTTTAGTTCTACTCTTCTGGGGTTAAATTAGTTGATAACGTTCATGTACTATTTCTTGAATTTGGGTTACAAGTGCAAGTGTCTTAATATAACATAAAGACTTCATATCAACTGACTTTCACCGACAGTCTACGCATTCCCTCCAAGTAAACTGTATTCACATTTCGTGGCGGTGGATGTAACCTTTACTAGTCCTACTACAGCAGTCTTATGTGATGTTCGAAAAAGATATATTCTACAACGCGCAGGCCAATATTGGATTGGATTGGATTAAATGGTCTTTTTCGTTTATTTTGCTTTCTTGTTTCCTTTTTCCTTTCCCGTCTCCAAATCAAATTATTTCGTTGGGCAACATATTCAACACTAAAGCAGGTGGCAACGCCGGACGTGGAGAAAAGAATCGAGGAGTACAAGCGCGAAAACCCAGGAATGTTCAGCTGGGAAATCCGAGATAAATTGCTGAAGGACGGGGTGTGTGACCGAAGCACTGTACCTTCAGGTGAGGCCTCATCTGGTAAGCAATATTTTTATTTATTTTGTTTAACATCAACAAGACATACCACCTACGCTTGGCTATAATAATAATAACAATAATAATAATAATAATGCAATTATTTAACTTTTAGTGAGCTCCATTAGTCGAGTTCTGAGGGCTCGATTTGGAAAGAAGGATGATGAAGATGACTGCGATAAAAAAGATGATGGAGGAGAGAAGAAAACTAAACATAGTATCGACGGGATACTTGGTGATAAAGGTAAGTACGTGGATTTTAAATACTTTACTCGTGTGCGCTTGGTCTTTTGCACATTTTAATTTTACTTGAAGGCTCTTATGGTACGGTTTATTTAGCTAATATCTGATCTCAACGCAAAATGCAGTGTCTGATCATCTTAGTTACAGAGCAGTGTGTATCAAAGGTCATGCTTAATGAGAAGTGTCTTTTGCAAATAGCTACGAGATTTCAGTGCTATTTAGCTGGAAGCCGTCCAGCATATTTACTTAATTATTTATATTGCTCCTGACGGGAGGTATTTGAGGGTAAATTCATTTGCACAACAGATTCCTCTGGAGCGGTGTAAATGGTCCCTTGGAACAGCAACTGACAGATGACCGATGTGACAATCAATATCAATTACAGCACATGAGCGCACAGTGGTGCGCAATGGTTAGGGCGCAGTCATTGAGAACATCAGGCAGATTGGTAAGAAGAAAAAGGAAAGCTGGGCTTAACTGGAATGGTCTCAAGTAGAATTGTCAAAACTGGATTGGTTAAATATTTTGCACTTTTCAATACCTATATTGACTTTTTCTTATTTGTCGACTGTATTGTGATTTGACGGTTCTTCTTTATGGCGGTTGCGACTTTGCGTCATATCAAGCTCGGTTAGATTAGGCTATGTGAATAAGTGATTTAAAAAAGAGCAGCAAATAACACAAACCACTATATGTATTTACTATGTATTGTAAACGCAGTGATTTAAGAATACAATAATTTCTTCGAATTGAGACAGGTTTTCTCTAAACTTGAAGATGAACTTCAGCCCAAAAGACCTTCTACTCTGAAGGCTTTTATAGCAAAGATTTTGAGGTACAAAAGCAGAACCTAAAAAGCAGGGCAGCGAAAAGGAATGGGGCTGTCCTTTCACATTCAGAAACCCGTAAAGAAAGAAAGAAAAAAACTTTGGACAAAAGGCCAAGAAGGGAACTAAAGGGAGATGAATTATTCAACACGCCCTGCTGTTAGATAGTTTTGTAATATTATAGAATCGTCTGTTGGGATAGAATGAGAATTGGAGGGTGCAAAATGTTTCATTCTTATTTGGAAATGCCTACTGCTCATTTTGGAATCGCACTATTGTTTGCTTCAACTGTCGTATTTTCCCCAAGTGTGTGTGTGTGTGTGTGTGTGTGTGTGTGTGTGAATTTGTGAGTTTGAGTGCGCTGTGCTTGTGAATTGTATGCGTGTCCGCTATGGGAATATTTTTATGACATTTTCTTAATTATGTTTGTACAATTTTCACCAACATAACTCAAAAACACACTTAACCAGAATGGCTTGCAACAATGCAGTGCACAATAAAAAATAATACTCTGCACACACCTGAGAATAAGATGCGCTGAAGCTACAATTATAATTACTCATGACTGACCACTGTGAAGTTTGATTCGTGAATATGACGTCCCTCAGGCCCCTCACCCACCTCGTATTGACAGCCTGACTTGAGATCAGGGCCAGCGCCAACAATCGCCACGATCCTGGAGACAGCAGGAGCTGGGGCTCTTGGATTATGGATATACAGAGTGACAATCCGTGATTAGAAAATTTTAGCCTGGGCTCTAGATCATTTTCAAAGCTCCGTGACAGGGTGCGACGGACGAATATGACGCATGCACTCTGCTGGTGTGTGTGTGTGTGTGTGAATTCTGTTGGATGCAGCGCACCAGCGTTTTCTATTACTATTGTCTTATAAACTCTTCATTAAACGTCCGTCCACATGTGTGGTGACACGATCAAACGAGGCTACCGCACATCTTCTCACATTTAATTCTAAAAAGATTCGTCTTTGTGCTTGTTTCACTCGCTCATCCAGCTGGCATTTAATAATGTTAAGACTTATTAGAGCTAGTAATGGAAACGGTGTCTTTTGAATGAGCGGCTGTGTTGGGGAAGGCTGTAATAGCTCGCAGGCATGGTAAGAAATGTATTTATCCCCAATCAGCCCTCACTCTCTGAGTTTCAAGCACAAACGTTATGTTGAAGGGTTTTAAAGCAGATTAAATTGAGCCTTTATTTCTTTTCACTTTCATCTCTAAACGGCTCATTCTGACTAGCCCAGGGCAGAAATTTATGAGATTTTAGCTTTTCTTTTACAGTTGTTAAGATTTAGTCTTATTTATTTTATTTTTGCTTTTATTTTATTTTGTTTTATTTTTGGATGGCATTAGTCGATAGGACACCCAAACCAGAAAGCAAGACGAAAAAAAGACCAATCATTTTAAGTTAAAGGGGTTGCCTATAATTTATCTGCATGCAAATTGCCAGCTGTTTATTACAATACATGGGGGTGGATTTGAGGAGGAAAGAGCGCTTAGATTCCGTGTCTGAGCCTCGCAGAATAACAACTGGTGTTCATTCAGATTTTATGGTGCTTTAAAGAAATGGGGCTCAAGATGGTGAAACCAGACATGGTAATATTTAGTTGTCCTGTTAGCATGTGTTAATTATCAAACGATGCCACTTTTTAACATGTCAGTTCTTTTAACACCCATTCCCCGCGACAGGCCTACATATAAACTATCGGCCACCTTACTCTCCAACAGCCTCGGGCCTATATATCCACTGACAGTCAAAAATAGAAATGAAACACAAGCTTACGTGCATGCATTCATGCATCCTATGACAGGTGACTTGATATGAACAAGTTTTTGGGAAATTATTTCACAAATCAGTGGGTGTTCACGGTTCAACATGATCCATCAAGATGGATCTTGCACCCTGGCGCCTACGCCTAAAGGTGATCAGCATCAAATGAGAGCAGTGCAGGTGAGGTGACAGTATATGGAAATGTCAACGAATATTTCACAAAATAATAGATTTTTCTACAGTACAGGAATCTCAAATTAATCCAATCTGTAATTGCAAGCAAATTAAGTTTGAGCGTTCTGCAAATAGGGCAAAGGAGCAAAGGACAAATGCTGAGGTCAAGACTTGCAAGTGCACGGATCCTAGGGAACAGCAATGACTGGGACTATCAGGTGAATTAATAATAGTAAAAGTATAACACGAGCATATAAACAATTCATATTTTACAATGAAGTAGGCTACGTCTAAGCTACATCCTAAACTAGGCGAATGTGGCAGAGTGAGTTTTGGCATGCGTTCAGCTAGGTCTTCTCATATTTGTGGAATATGAAATTGTGTTTAGGAGTCTCCTATAAGCTTCGTTGAAAGAAAAAGGGACGATGGGATGAGTCGGGAGACCACTTCAAACAAATTCATCTGGAATGGCGAGAGAGAGAGATTTAGCGAAAGTATGGAGAAGTTATTTAGCTATTAATAACATTTTTTCCTCGGGCATCGAGAGTCACTCCATCTGCACTTTCTCGCAGCTATTTGGCTGGGTTGAAATTGAGGGAGACCCAAATGTTGGGAGGAGATAACACAATCATCACTGCCGCGGTCCTGCGCTGTGCATCAGTGTATTAAACTCGGATTAACCTCCCCTTTCCCCCTCGCTGCCTCCAAATTTCATCGGAATTTACATGGGAAGTCTTTAAAGAACATATAAAAAGAAAAAACAAACAAATTGTGGACATAAGTAGAAAAATAGCTTTAATATCCTAACACTGTTTCTGTATTGTTGGCTGCTGTGATGGTCCAAATAATCTCGGGATAGGCTACATTTGCACAGACCTACACGTTTGTTAGGCTGCAAGAGATGTAGATGACAAATGACTTTGTGATGATAAATGACTGTGACAGGCTCTAATTATTTCATAGGAACTGGCAGGGTCTAAATCTAACAACTGCAGCAAATGTAGCCTTACCGTATTGCACCACTTATACCGTTACATTTCACCGTCACATGAGGAAATACTCATGTAGCCCACTGAATTCTCATCCATAATAAAACCGTTTGCGAGACGAACTCTATTAAAACCAAATCCTGATAAACCATGTGACGTAATTCGTGGAACAAATCAAATTAGTCCAGCCAGCAACAAATGACCATAATTTAGAATTTAAACGGCTTTGTCAGGCTACGCAACTTTAAGAATTTAAGTGAAGAGTTATAAGTCATTAAATAATTTAACCATGAATTTAAGAGGAGCATTTTCAAATATAGAGGATGCAAGGATTTTCTCTCACTGTTTCTCTTAATATTTCCACTTCAAGAACCATCACCTTCGTTCTAAGCAACCGGTTTTAAAAAAGCCTATTAACTTATTATTTTTGTAGACTGACTAACTGTATTGGTTTGATGGTCATCATTCAAAACTACTCTGTTTTTATATCTGAGAGTTTTAACGTTCCATTCCAAATGATTAGGTTGATTATTAGAATGAACCAACAACACCATGGTGAAAGCAAGAGATGGTCTACTATGAAAAAAACTAACTTCTAAAAAAACTAAATTCTATGGGAGAAATATCTAGCTTCCTCGACCGGGTGAATTATGAATGTGCAATTAGGCTAGGGCTCGGGTGACCTGTTAACCTAAAGAGCACCCTTTAGTTGTCATGAAAAGGATTTTGTTGGGTGTCTCTGATTTTTTAAAGGGAGTGAGGGAAAGAAAAAAACAGAAAGTAGGTGTAAAGAAGTAGAAGCGGCTAGAGGAAATTGAGAGGCTTATAGTCTTTGATCCTTGGCTGCTTCTGCTTATCTGAAACATTTGTGGTGACACCGCCACAATAGGAGTTCATCATATTACAGACTGCCAGTGCTGCTTTCAAGCCTGCCTGTCTATTAATTAAAGCATTTCTTGCCATGTGGGACAGGCCCTATCTCCTTGCCCATATTACTAACGCGAATGGTTTTTGGATCTCTGGTGGGTTTTTAAAGGGACAATCTCCGTTTTCTGAGTACTTAGCACAATTCAAAGTCTACAGTAGAAGACATGAGGATTTTTTTCTTCGTGTATAAAAGCAAGTACATAATAATCCTTTCTCACTCAATAACTTTGACGGACCCCCCTCCTTACGAAAAAAAATATTTTTATACGACAGACTTAATGACTTAATAAATAGGCCTAAGACGTGATAAATGTTTTGACATAGGCTATCACGCATGCTTATTTTAACCAAACTCAGACTTGGCAATATTTTATCAGCTGGAGACGGCATGGAAGTGGCAGTGGTGGTCATGGTGTTGGTGGGAGATGGGAGGTGAGGGGTGATGCATCCCGGCAGATTTGAGGAACAAAACGAACAAACAACAAGGGAAAACTCCTGCTGACTCCAATAAAACTGCTGGCCTCGGGGCTTCCTATCTTGTGTCACAAAAGTGTTTTTGATGATGGTACTTGACATTACATCAGCGTAGTATGCTGCCCCATGGAACTTTTTATGACCTCGGTCAAATACTTGGATGTCTCTTTTAACAGACAGCGTGAATGTCTCTATCATCTCAACACTATAGGCTTCAATTTTCTTTAACATGACTGTGCATTCAGAAGTATACATACACTGGGCCGATCTACCATACACAGGACATTACTTCTGCGTAGGACTAGTCTGGCCCTCATCCTAAAGACATTTACCATCTGGTTAATGGCAGGACTTTTGCGCACTGTTTTATCAAGCTAGGCCTAAGCTTTTGTTTCCGGATTTGCTTATTGTTCGGGCCACTGTGTGTGGATCTAGGCAAATGGGACTATTTGTTGATTTTGTTCCTTTATTGTCGTTTTCTAATTGCATCAATGAGTTCTTTGAGAAAACAAATACTTAAAGGGGAGGAACTAAACTGGCGGGACTGAATGGAGGAATAGCAACCCACATCTTTGCCATGGCGTGTTCAGTGGCCATTCCTTAATCCCGCTTACTTTTTGCCGACAAATGCCAAGCATCTTGTCTGGAGACCCAATGGGAAACTGATTGGCCAACAAAGGGGAATAATATAGCAGAACAGAAATGAGCTAAAATAGGTTCATAAATTTGAACCACGGATCACTGACATTTGTCACAGATCGATTTTAGCTCAGGTATCACGCATAGACTAGATGAAGAAAAGGTAAGCCTACATGAAACCCCGGGTGGTTTAATCTACTAAAACATAACATCTAGTAGAAATTTTGATAAAAGAACATAAATGAGATCTGACAGACATTACAGTTTTGACCATAATCAAAATCCCAGTGGGCAGTAGAAAAGAGATTAATGTGTGAGTTTAAATTTCTCTGCTGGCACTTAGGTTGAACTTCTCCACTGCCCATTGCACATTGGGGTTATTTAAGTGTAGCGGTCTCTTTTTACTTCCTCTCTATCCGGCTAACTTCATATTTTATGCATGACTGGTTTATTAGTCACCGCTGTGTGTGGGGATTTGACGGGGGCTCCCAGGGTCTAGATACCTTCAGTAAATCCAACTCATTTTGCACTCCCATGTAATCATCCCGGAAGCCCGAGGAGACGGCCCAAGGTAGAAAAGGTATCTAAACCCTTTCATCCTGCGTTTTCTAATAACTGGCCTCTAACAAACTCTAGACCAATGTAGACAACACCAGCTTATGCTCAGCCCACAGCTAGCAGTTTGCACATTTACCAATTTTTGGAGAGAGGGTTTTCGACAATAGAATAATTTAGCGAATTTGATGGCAGAAAAGAATGTAACGTTGGTAAAATGAAATAATGTTAGACCACCTTTCGCTGGCTGGCGGTGTGGATGCTAAACAGGATGCAAAGTTAGCCTTTAGTTAGCCAGCACACAGACTTTGAGGACTACTCAACCTTTTCGATTTAAAGCGTTGAGTTAAGTAATCGCCACAGGCAAGGAAACAAATGCTTTGGAAGGACTGTGGAACAGGCCATGCTTACCTTTTATGCACTTGACCCGTTTTGGAAGCTTGGGCCTGTCAGTTGACAAAAATTCCCTGCCGTGAATGATGATTTGTGTAGGTTATAACGCGCATGATGCACACTCCCTGATGAGTTGACAGTTGGAAAGTTGTGGTATGCAAGATGATGCTGATAATTAAGCTGACTGATTGACAGTCGCTACATGAAATTGTCATAATTCCACCTCCATCACGTCATCAAAAAACTTCCTGTTGATATCTCGCAAACATGTATATTATCATCATATCAAAAAGTTGAACGGAAAGCGTCACCGAAATATAGGCTCAAATTTTCTAAATAATAATAATAACAGCAATAAAAACTCCAATACGAAAAAATAGTAAATGTCTACTTCATGGACATTGTACATTTCCCAATCTGGCAAATTTCTTTGTGTGTGGTTGTGATCAAAAAGATCAAATTATTGGCAAGTGTATAATTATTCATCATCATGAAATCATTTTTGTTTTGCCATTGTTAATTTTTTATCAGTGGTTTAAAAGTGAACGCTTTCTAAATAGAAAGCTACCTACAAATTGCACCTTGTCATGGGCAGTCTATGATGTCACATGCTTGGTTGTATTGATTGAGAGAAATAGGCCTCAGCCAGTGTTGTGGGCACTGTGCAGACAGTTTAATGCAATACTATTACTTTTAATATCAGAATCAATTGGTGTAGATGTTGCTGTGCTTTACCACTGAGTTCATATGCAATTAAATAGCAAAAAAGCTAAAAAGGTTAAAATCTGACTGAATAGTCACGCAATGGGTCTACTGCTACTTTTTAAAGATCACATAAAAAGTCAACAGTCTTTTTTTTTATATCCATTGTTCCCTAAAAGGAATGTCTTTGTAGCTGACCTAAAATCATTCTGATGTTTGACAGCCCACTCTCCCTTTTAACAGTCATTTGAAAAGAAAAAGGGAAAAGGGGGTATAGAGAGAACCGTCTGTTATTTTGTGTCTTTGGCCTGGCTACATAAGCCATTCAGAGCGGTTGATGAACTCCTCCAAAAGTTTATTAAGAGCACGGAGATAATAGGAACTAAAGCCTTTAGGCAAGTGGGGAGACAGTTTATAAACTAGCAGCCTTTGTATCCTAAAGGCAGATGCATGAATACCTTTCAATGGGCTCCCTCAAACTGACACGATCAAGCCAGACAACAGCATGTTAAAAGGGAGAGGGCCTTTTTTTCTCTCTCCTTTTCTGTTGCACGGATCTGTATTTTTTTGCATTAATGTACATCTGCGGTGGGAGGGGTCCAATTTGGGCGTGTGTTGAGCCTCAGTCAATGCTACAGCCCAAGCTCTTTAGTGTGTTTGAAGTAAAGTCCTGTGTTCCACACGCCCACATTTGGCAGCAGGTGTCAGAACTGCAAGAGAAATATGGTAAGTGAAGGTCCACCCTCCTTAAAATGGCCGGAATAGAGTATTTTCCGAGTGATTGACTTAGAAGTTGCCTTTTTTTGTCATGTCGCTGTTTGGTCTGTTGCGGGAAGTTCTGGAACTTTTCCCTAAGGGGTTTGATTCTTAGCCAGGCGTTGAGATGAAGAATTGAGATTTGTTTCTGTATTTTTCTTAACATGAATGAAAAATGTAAAGAAGAAGCACTTTAACATAGTTAATTTCTTATCTCTTTCCCCAACATATTCCCAGATACATCTTAAAATAGGCTACAGGCTTAAGGTTATGTTTTTGCCACACATGGAAGAAGTGTCCTCAGTATCAATTGAAATAATACAACCAATAAGAAAATACACCCCCCCCCAAAAAAAAACAAAAAAAAAAAACAAAGAGCCATCTCTTTGCATCTGTGGACCCAGCTGTAGAACAATAGGACCTGTGATTCGTGACCTATAGGTCCTCCCTTATGTCCTCTCAAAGGCAGGAGTGTCTAAGCAGAGGTGACCCTGGACAGACCCTAGTCTTAGACGTCTGGCATTGACGATGTCCCAGTCACCCCTGGCAGGTGTTACTATTAGATATCCCTGCCAGATAGTTAACCTAAGCAATGTGATGCACCAGTGTGTGTGAGGAGAGGAGAGGACAAAAGGGGGAGCGAAAAGAAAAGGAGTCAGATTAAAGAGATTACACCCCAAGACATCTATTAGAGAGAATAAGGGCACTTATTCTACAAAACAAAACAAAACAAAACAAAAAACAGACTAATCTGTTAGTTTACTGAACACAAATACCCCTCTTCCCTCCTCTATTCCAAGCCAGGGATACACATTTTACCAACACTGCCACCATCACCCAGTGACTACTGCATTGTTTCAATTAATAAGGTGTTTTCTACTAAACCTGTTTGACCAACTGCAGTTCTAATGTCCCATTCATCCTTTTCCCTCCTTCCTTCCCACAGGGACCATCAGTAAGCCCTAATAGCTTATTTACAGAGTCACACTAAAAGTGCAAAGTGACTTTGAAGATCTTATTTTGTTTGTGCGGCATCAGATTCAGGCTAGGTCTTGCATTGAGACTGGACAGTGGACAAGTGTGTTGTGAGGAAGGCATTGACTGCGGTGTATGGGTGTAACAACATTATGCCACAATTGGCAGTGTTGCAGAAAAAGAGAGAGGAAAGAGGGAGAGAGATAGAGAAAGATGAGAAAGTTCAATGATATGAAGTGAGCTGTGTGTGTAATAGTCTGTGTGTGTGTGTGTGTATGTGTGTGTGTGTGAGTGTGCATGTTTGTGTGTCAGTGTTTCAGTGTGAAAGTCTTTTTCTTAGAATCTCTCCTTTAGACTGAGGTCTTACTGTGCTCTCTCTCCCTCTCTCTCTCTCTGTAGCATTTTGCACCGAACTTACTATGTGCTTGTATTACAACTTTTGCATTTCATGCTAAGCCACAGGAATGTCTTTAAATAGCAATTCTAGTTGTTTTTGTCTTTGCTTCAAATTATATTTCATGTTTGGGTGCTACCATTGAATTCCTGAGCAATGTTGCACACGCCTCTTTGTTTTCACACCGGCTAATGTTGTTTTGAAATCCATCTATGCCTCTTAAAATGACAACTGTCGGGTCAAACATCTTAGTGTCTCTATCATTACCATGCCTGGATATGTGAGACTGAAGTGGACAATGCAGATTTATGGCCAATTTAATTATAATGAAGGCATGGCCTATCATAATGTGTAACAGTGATTAAGAGCAGGGACATTTGTGGAGCTATGATTAGTGGTTAACCACCATGCTCCAATGGCTTAAAAATCACCATCAGCCCACGCCACTTACGGCCATAAAATCCCCCATTTTCTGCTCTTTAGTCGTTTCACCCCAGAATTGTTCATTAGCTTTATTTATATGTGTGTTGCTGCAGCCACACAAAGACAATAAACATGTTCCTAGAGTGTTGCAAATCAGAAATTTGCTCAGATTTTTTCCACTAACTTAAAACGTGAATGCGGTGGCCAAAGTGTGAACAGTGGTAGGGGCAGCCAGCTGGGAGAGTGAGAAAGAGGGAAGGAGGGGGGGAGGGAGAGGGAGCGAGGGAAAGGAGGAGAGAGTGAGGCGGTTCTCTCTCCCATTTCACAGCCTCACACAGGCTTGTCGTTACATTTTTAACTAATGGGCTTATTTATGCGTCCACTGTCAGTTTTTCCTTAGGCTGTACTCACTCATTTTTTCTTCCTTTTTAAAAAAAAAAACATTTCTCATTTCGCTCCATTTCAAACATACGTGGCTGTACTTGATATGCAATTTCATTTTTGACGCAATTAAAATTTGAAGGTGTGGAAGCTAGCTGTACCTGAAGTGATTGACTGATGAACTGCAGTGTTCATGTCATTCCAGAACTTATCAAGCAGTGAGTCATGAGACAGAACATGACATGACAAGAAATCTCTCAAGACAACTCATAAGATTGAAAATATTTAAGCATCCTAATTACCTCCAGGTCCACCTCTGTACTGACAATGATTAATACATTTCACATTTGATCTGCATATACAAAATACTGCTGAACTGAACAGCAGTAAGTGAATAACTGACTAACTGCTTCTTTGGAAGCAAAACCACCAGCCCACTAAAAGTAGGTGGATGGCTCAAAACGTACCTTTTAGCCATAAGCTTTAAAGAGGTTCAACATTCTCAAATCACTTATTTGTTTGGAGGGAAGACAAATCTTCATCTACGATTATTAATCTGCTTTTTTCCTAAGTAAGATTATTCATTCCTTTTAAAAACTTTTGGCGTCCCTTTTCTTTCCAAGCCAAGAGCTGTCCACTGTGAGCTTGCATTAATAGATATAATGTGCCTTCTTATTTTTTGCCCTTAATCTAAATCAGTGGTTAAATTGACAGTCAGCACTTTTCTGTTTATGATGCCGTTTTATCTCTCGAGAGACGCATGCATGGCACTGCTGAGGCAAAGCACTGATAAAGACTTTGCATTTCATAAAGGGTAGTTTACTAAGACATAATGTCATGATAACAGTCATCCCAGAAAGTACTGGAGAACTGGATCGAGTTTACTGCCAGCTATACACATGCACACACACACACACACACACACACACACACACACACAAGAGAGGGGCTAAATTATTATGGAGCATGCTCTGATGTCATGCATTTTTTCCTCACCACTGTCCATTTTATATTGTGGGATTATATCATTTTATGTTACAAATGGAAGGAACTTCTGTTCCCCAAGGAATCACCTAAGGCAGATGTTCAGTATGATGGTTTCTGCAGTGTTTATATCTTTATCTAAAATTACATATAAAATGGAACACAGTCAATTCAAGAACATTCTGGTACATTTCTAGAGGTGTATGCTTATTTGTTGACAAAGACAGTGTGTTCAAAGTAAAACAAGAGAAAACAAAATCATGTATGTGTTTATGTGCTTTTTTCTATGCATTAAGACTCATTCAGCATTACCAGGACTTACCAGGCGGCAGCTCAGGTATTTGTTTAAGCAGGAAATGAATGCTTTGCCTCAAACAAAAAACAAGAAACTTGTTGTAAATGGACACCTCTTCCAATGTGAGAAAATGGGCAGAAAATGAGTTGCCAACCCCCCCATTCCCTCTGAAAACATTCCTTTTCCAAGCCCCCTTTTATAAACAAGAGGCAAATAAAAAGGAAAATCTTAAATCCACTATGTGAATTGAATGATGCAATCTGTAGGTGATAAGCAGGAATCTACTTTGCCTTTTTTTCAAACTCATTATTTTGTCAACTTCTATTGCATTCACTCAATTTACCCATTCTGAATTCATGCACCTTTAGTCGAGCCTTGGACAGTTTTTTCTACACCTAGGGTGTAAACTAAATTCCAGAGCACCCAAAAACCCCAGAGACACCATCCATGCAGAGATGGCCCTCCTAGCCTCCTGGCCACTCCTCTGTGTTTGCATTTGTGTGTGTGTGTGTGTGTGTGTATGTGTGTGTGTGTGTGCATGCAGAAGGACAACCGTCTCTCTCTCCGACCTGAGCTGCTCCAGTCTGCTCCACTCTGTGCTTAAGTGGATTCATATTCAGGCAGCGCTTCTCTCCAGTGGTGCTCGGGCACAGAGAGTCAATATGTCAGCATTTATTGATGCCCCACGAAGCTGCACAGGGCTGTCAGGCCTCTTTTTAGACTTAAATGACCCCCTAAGGTGCTCCTTCTATTGCCCCTGAAAAGGGGCCTAGAGGCCCCTGAGCCGCTCTGTTGTTTAAGGTGAGCGCACACTCTCACAGACGCCACTGACAAATAAAAAAAGAGAGCCACTGAGCCTTCTGGCACATGACAAGACCACTAAAAGACCATCACCCATCACCTCTCCTCTGCATTTTTCCTTTCTTTCTTTCTCTCTCTCTCTTGCTCTCTCACTACCACTCTCTCCCAAAACTTTTCTTGTGTGTGTGGCACAGAAAGAAAAGGAGGACTAATTGTTTGTTGTGGGAGCCTGAGATTATGGAACATTCCCCCTATTCTTGGTCCCTCGCTCCCCCCACCCCCAGTCCCCCCAACCCATTCTCTCCAGAAGCTTCTTCTCCTTCTTCTTCGTCTTCTTAAGGATGGGCTTTTATCCCTGAGAGGCAAGAAGAATGAATATGCAGAGCAGGGTGAGAGTGAGCCCGGACTGGGATGATGTATGTCCTTCCCAAGTGCCATATCAACAACACTGATTAAATGCACTTAGTTTAGAGAATACTCTAGTTTTTTTTGAAATTGCAAGGGCAAAAGCAACAAATGAAACAATCCCTGTCCTTATTTAGGTATGATCTAAAAAAACAGTTGCTGTTTCGCCAAGGTTCAGTCTTATTACTTCTACTTATAATAAATATAACAATGCACTATATCCCCTGATTTATATACACAAAAAAAGGTGTATGTTGCGTTAACTGAATGCGCAACTGTATGGCTGCTCAGCACATATTAGGACCAAGATGCAGTGCTGTCAACCAAATGAAACCCATCACAGCGATCCCTGATGAGACGCCACCCCACCCTATCCCATGGCTCCGCACGGCAGCATCAGAGCTTTAGATTCCACTGAGATGCCGATGCGAGAGACAGGTCTGTTCAAATCCAGCCCTGGAGCCAGGCTGTTTAGAAGCAGATGTATGTCAGAGATAGCAGACTATAAGAGTCCACACTTAGAATTGCTCCATCAGACTGCTCAACACTCAAGTTAACCATGATTGATACATTTGACAAGAAAACAAGGGACGTGTGACTTATAAGTAAAAGTATATACCGTACATACAGTATATACCGTCCTGTATATGTGGCATATTCAAGAAATTTACTGCGGGTTAAAATATGAGCCATATGTTATATGTTAAGTATATCTGAATAAACCAGGCATTCTCTTTGCAAATATGATGTTAGGGTTAAACACAGAACTCTATCATGTTAATGAAGAGTGATGTGTTACCATGGTGGGCTGTAGCAGTGGGGCAGTAGTAAAACACTGTAGCTCTCATGCCCTAATTGCCCCACTCCCCCTCACCCATCTGACCCTGGCCCAGCTGACATATATAGGTCCTCGGGGACAAGAGTTGTTTTGGTGTCCACAGGATGATAAAGGCATTCACAAATATTTGCTACTAGGGAGAGAGAAAGAGAGAAAGGCTGTGTGTGTGTGAGTGGTGTGCTTCAAGGGGATGTTGCAGCTGTGGAGGTCGGTGGTGGATCAAGGCCACACTGCCCCAGGCACTTCTTAGTTGAGGCGCTAAAGAGGCCAAGCAGCCCTGGCAGGAAGGCCACAGGGAGAGAGGGAAAGTAAATGGGTAGTTAGAGAGAGAGAGGGAGAGGGAGAGAGAGACTGAGTGTGCTGATAATGATGGATACCCCATCCACAGTGACAGAAGTCTAGGGGTCAGCTCTAAGAAGCAGCAAAAAAGAATGCTTGAGTTGGCCGTAATTCCACTGTGGCCTGTGGCACTTTCTGACAAACTCCAGCACATCAAAGTCACTGCGGGATTTGGGAAAAATATTTTAGGAACACTCAAAGGAGAGAAGACTTGGGATATTTAGTTCTCCAAAACAAGATTCATGTTAATTCCTATTCCTATAAAGTTTTAAATGTTTTCCCCTCTAATTCCTTGGAAATTAGCAATGAAATAACATAGTAACACACATGAAAGCTTACATCTACAAGTGAAGTTCATCCCAATGGGATATTCCTGCCAGTAAAATAATTAACAGGATTATTCAGTGAGAATACAAGGAATATTAGTATTGCTTTTTGCATCATGAATTTCAGATTATTGAAACAAATGACTGCTATATTTAGCTATGCTGAAAAACACACACAGACACGTAGGCACACACACACACACATACACACAGCCACAGACATACACATTCTGATTTATTTGAAGATTGCTATGCTAATTAAAAAAGGTATTAAATGTGTTAAAGTAATTTCCCCCCCAAATATATGGCATCTGACAATACAATGAGCCCTGGAGGGAGACATGTGCACCACATAATACAGTCTCAGTAATTCTTAATTAAGCTTTAATTTCATGACAAATACTTTAGTATTTTATCAACATCCCTTGAACTTTCAAATGGAATTACAGTTGTCATTTCACAATAATCTGGATGTTCCTTATTATTAAGACAGATAAATGGTTTAAACTTTAACTTTTAATGGGATTTAATGATTTTTTATGTGCCATGCCAAACTTAGGCATGAGGAAAAGGAAAACAATGTTTGCCACTCTTTCAGTGTTTCACCTCCTCTTTGGTGGAAAACGTTTTCTTTTTCCTGGAATTAAAGTAGTCAAGGCACAGCAGCATATGCGTCTCTGGGTCGTATTTATGCTGCTGCACATTCGACGTATCTGGGAACCTGCCACGGTCAGTCACATTTGCGTGATGGGCCTTAGCATGCCAATCTGCACATCTCACAACAGACAAAGATGAGGTCCAGGTTTAGCCATGCTATCAGCATCAGCGTCTGGTTCATTACCATAATCCTATCTTCATTATTGTGTGTGTGTGTGTGTGTGTGTGAGAGAGAGAGAGACGCAGAAACAGATAGAGGGAAAGAAAGAGAGAGAGAAAGAGGGAAAGAGCAAGAGAGATGCTTCTGACCTTCAGTGTGAATGTGCTGTCAAACTTTTTTTTTCGTCCCGTTTCCCCTCTCTCTCCCTTCCTCTCCCTCTCTCTTGCTGTCTTCCCTGTCTCTCTCTTCCAAGCAGCAGGGCTGCTCATGTGCTGTGATATGCTAGCTAAGTGACATTGTAATCGTTGTGACTGTGGCCGAATGAGACGTGGCACAACACATAGTCATCAGTCATGGCCAAGGGGAGCTGGCGCGAGCGAGGCTGTGGCCCCCTCAGACGCCCTCTGGTCCCCCTCTATTTATTCAACTGCTTTTAAGGAAAAGAAAGCAGAGATGACAGAAGAATTGAAGAAGAAAAAGAAGACGAAATAGAAGAAAATAAAAGAAACTTAATGTAATGGCAATCACAAAACATTAAGAGGACCAATCTTTAACTCAGGGCCAAATCTTCTTAGATAACCATGTGGGTTTGGTGAAAGGCAAAAAAATAAAATAAAATAAAAACAAGAAAGAGATAGACAGAGAGAAGAGGGGGATGGGAGATAGAGGGACAGAGAAAGTGATGCAAAGCAAGGATGGATACTATGAGATTTCTACACCCCCTTCCCATCCTATCCTTTTCCACCCCTCTCCCTCCACTAAATCCAGCAGCATGTAGACGAGAGAACAAATAAATTCCATGCTGTCCCTGAAATGAAAGCTGCTGCCAGCCTTAGGACTCCGAGGTGCCTTTTGCAAAGTGATCTACAGACCACTGTGCTGGCCTCAAGTGTTGTCATGGCAAGTTAATGGCAAATCGCTTTGCTGAAATCCTATAAAAGCCAACAAAGGGGCTATCTCCCCTTGGTGTGTGTGTATATGTGTGTGTGTTTACTCTTTACCACACGCTCACATACACATATAGACGTATAGACCAATATATATATACGTTTTGTTTTGAGTGTCGGACAATTTGAGAGTGAGCAAATCTTTGTGGAGAGGGGAAGGAAGAGGAGTTGATTTAATTAATGCGGCCTCATGTCCTACGGCCACATGTAATCCGCTGAGAATTCTTGAGTGCAAGCTTTCGGGAGACAAAAAGACATCCACGAGGAGACTCCTCAAGTGGCCTGTAATGAGAGTCTTGCTGTAATCCCATAAGTCCTTGTTTAATTAAACGACAGAGTTGGCCTGGAGTCTAAGCCCGTTTGATGGGGCCCCTTTATTGTTTTCAGTGTTTGGAGGCAAGTCGGTGAACTGTTTGTCCGGCATGTATCCACACAGTCACAAAGCCACACATGCACACATACACCCACATACACAAAAGCACAGAGGCACCCTACCTCTGTCTCCAGCTCAAACATTAGCTTAATATTGTATCTGAACAATATCTAACAAACAAACTACAAATAAAGACACAAACCTCTAAATATGAGTCAAAGCATCATAAGTGCCTGATATTTCAAAACAGACAGTATCTGTCTTTTCAACCTCCATGTAATTTTTGCAGTTTCCCCTCGGGTGAGTAGGATCAACTTAAGGTCATGGACTTCAAAGAAGTTAGCAACTCATTACTCCTCACACCTTGCCTTACATGCTACACAAAACTCAGGGCGCCCATGTAACATCTTGTCAGGTGCCGGTTCACGTCTTCGCCTTGCAGTTCATGACTGTCAAGCGCCTACTGTTACACTTGTTTACACTTGTTCCCACATCTATGCACAACACCCACACAAACACACACACACACACACACACACACACACACTCATACTTTCTCCAAACTCGTTCTCATTAGTGTCCCCTGGAGCTGTTTGGAGAAGTGAGAGCAGAGCCCAGGCCAATCGGCCTCCATAAACTACAGTTGTCACAGGAGACGCATTGACTCCTGCCAAGAAAGCCCGGAACCTGTCCAACCAGATTGATTCAATGCAGGAACTATTAGAGACCCTAGCTTTTTTATATTGTAGGCTTGTGCTTTTGATGATATTAGCTGTGGTTGCAATGCCGTGGACTGAAGAGTCGAAACAAGCTAAAACTTTAAAGCTAACTTCAAGGATAGCAGTGTTGCGTGTAAGATTTTTAAACATTTTTAAGATGTTTGTAAGTGTCTTTGTTGTGTATTTTTGACTACTTTGTTGCTCTCTAAGTGTCCTGGGATGGGAATAGAAAACAGAGGAGAGGCTGAAGAAGTGCAGAACACACACAGGTTCAGAGCATTAATTTCTTCTAAGGGCAGTTTCATTTAAGTGTATTGTGCTATACAATCTCTGTGCCCATGGCTACCAGGGCAGGCGGCTCCTCAAAGCCCTAAAAAGCACTAATCTGGCCCACCACTGAACCTTGTCCCACTGGGTGCCCACACGTGCAACCACCCGCACAAAGAAAAAAACAAAGGAAGCAAAATGGCGCCGTGGCATCAGTCGGTGCCAGACTCTGGGTGTCCGGGAGTGGACATGCAGAGAGGAGACTGAGCCGTCGGGAGCCTGGAGCCCCTGTGGCTGTGGTTAGGGTTGGGATTGAGGGTTAGTTTGGGCTGAGGTGGGTGTGGTGGGATACAGACGAGGGTTGGATCCTCCCTCAGCTGAGAAGAGATTTGGGCTCCGGCTCCTTGGCTGCAGGGTCCAGACCGCCACTGCCGCTGCCGCACCGCCCTGCTCCTCTCTGCTCTGTTCAGCTCGGCTCTTTAATCGCAGCCCCTCAGAGGGGGCAGGCTGGGTAGGCCCCTCCAGCTCTGGCCAATGGGAGTGCGGGAGCCGCAGCCGTCCCTAATGTGGAATGGCTTAAATTTAGGGAGAAGTCATGGCCTGGATTAGGGTCTGTGTCTGAGGAGCTGGGCCCCCGATGCAGCCAGGGGGATTTCAGTGGAGGGATCAGCCCAGCGCTGCCCAAACTGGAAATAAATAAAGACTAAACTGAAATGAAACGATAAAGAGGGGAAAAGAGCTTTCTTAGAACACTCTTGCCATACTGCCATGTGGAGTTTAGTGGTGGACAGGTCAGATTTTGACCTGAAGAATAGCAGAAAGCAAGTTCCTGTGTCCTGTGTTTTTTTTATTTGAATATGTGGAAAGTATTTACTTAATTCGCCAAAGTAGAACCATGCCTCCAAACTCTAAGAATCAACTGTTTGTCTATAGTATAAAAGCTGGTACCGTCAAGCGAAACATGCTTGGAGGATGAGGTACATGTTGAGAGCGAGTGCTGTGGTTTTTTTGTCATGAACAAGATGCTTCCTCACTTTACCACCCACACTCTCCCCTGCATCTTGCATCACTTTCAGTCCGGTTCCAATTGTGCACCTCCTTGGAAAAAAGCGGCGAATGCTGTGGAATTGTTATCTGTAATTGACAAGGATGGCTGCGTGAGACAGATAATCTGCGAGTACCGTGGTTATTTTAATCACCGCAAACCTATATTGTGCGCACGGTTTTAATGAAACGAAACACAATAATATAACCCCAAATATTTACACACTGCCAGTTGTGTTCCAGGGCCCCGGGCCGTTTGTGAAGAATGGCGGTACATGGATCGCTAAGGTGGTCTGGAGAGATTAACTCGCCCCGCCACTTTGCTGTAGGCCTCAGGGGCTGTTTGGATGTGTACTCACACACACACACAAAAAAGGGAGCCTCATCTCATATAAATAACCACACATTGAAATAATATTTGCTTGAAAAGCCTCATGAGCCTGTATCATTTTCAATCCTCTGTCATCCATCCACTTGCTGAACCCCCCCTCTCCCCCACCCACACATACACACACACACACTCATATACACATACATACACTATTCGGGATTGACCTGGAAATGTGATGGCTCCCATGAGACGCATCAGAAAAAGAAGAAGAAGAGGAATGAGAGGAGGAAGAAGAGAAAGTAGGAGAAGGAGAATACAAAAGAAAAAAAGCTAGCTATAGCCCCTCCCAGTGATCGTGTTGTTTGACGTTTTGTCATTTTTTGTGTGCACTCTTCCCTTATCCTTTTCAACAGAAAATCATCACGTCCTCTCTGGAGTTTGGAAAGTGTTTTTTCGCAACATTTGTAGGCTGGCAAGTGAAAGGTGCGGCAGCATGTCTCTGACGTTCTCCTCTTTCTCTGCCTCCCCTTCTTCTTCTTCTTCCTCTCCCACATCTCCCCGGGCAGGTGGACGCATTGACGATGGCTCAGATGTGGACTCAGAGCCGGATCTGCCGCTGAAGAGGAAGCAGCGGCGCAGCCGGACCACCTTCACGGCCGAGCAGCTCGAGGAGCTGGAGAAGGCCTTTGAGCGGACACACTACCCTGACATCTACACCCGCGAGGAGCTGGCTCAGAGGACCAAACTCACAGAGGCACGCGTGCAGGTTAGAGATGCTCTCTCTCTCTCTCTCTATCACACACACACTCACACACACTCACCTTATAATCTACACAAATACACATAATGACACACATACAGACAAGCACCCTAATCTGACATCTACACCAAGAAGAGCTCACAGAGACCTGAGTCCACATTCTCAGCACATTTATTAATGTACAGATTCAAATACTATGTTCCTCACATTTGGTAATGACAGAGATAGTTTTCATGGGAGTGTGTCTGTGCTTCTTGATAATTAGCATCATATTTTTAATCAGGGTAGAAGAAGCCTGGAGGGTGACAGGTGGCTCTTTGCTTGAGTGGACTAAAGATATGGCAGCATATTCAGCCTCTGAACTCTGAGATTTGATGACCACAATAATATGGTGGGGTGGGAAAGAGGGTCTGGGGGCGGTGTTTCAGTATATGCATATCATTATCAAAACGAATCGAAAGCCTTAGAAACTGATAATCCAGTTGTTTATTAAGAGAATAGTATAAATATGTGGATATGTCTTTGCCCTTGCCCAAACACTGCCTGGCTTATCAATCATTAGGAACTGAAAAAAAGAAAACATATTTGCCTTCTATTTTAATACATATTTTTAGTTAGTCGGTTTATTTAGTTTTATACTCCCACACAGTGAGCAATATACATCAATCACTTGAAATATACATTTAGGTTTGCACACTTACAACACATAGCTTTTTAAATGCTTTAATTTTTTTCCTCCTTCTTCAACCAGAAGTATGAAGTTTCTTTTTCCTTACACCGAGTGAAAAAGTGATGAATCCTCAGTTGAAGGCATTTGTGTGTGTGTGTGTGTGTGTGCATGTGTACGTGTATGTGTGTGAGGATGAAATGGACCTCTCTGAGTCCACACGCGGCGCACTGAGCCAGAGGGCATGAAGCAGAGCACGACAGATGATACTTTATAGGTCTGATCCTCGCTGTGGGAAATGCGCATGAGTTTCACAATGAGAGTACAGTCAGAGGTCAGCAATGTGCAGAAACGTCTGAGCAGCGGCGCTCCCAAGTGTCACTGGATCAGCCTGCGTGAGTGAAAAGGGCCCTTGTAGATGTTACGTGTGGAAGCTGTGGGCTGTTGCTGTGTGCAAGCTCCCCTGGAGAACTTTTCTGTTGAAAAAAAACATTTTCCTTCTCCTGCTTTTTTTATAAAAAAATAAAAAAAAGACTTCTTCAGGACTTCTCAATGTGAATGACCTGCCATAGATTGCCTCAGGT
Source organism: Tenualosa thibaudeaui (assembly GCA_027481765.1). Classification (NCBI taxonomy): domain Eukaryota; kingdom Metazoa; phylum Chordata; class Actinopteri; order Clupeiformes; family Clupeidae; genus Tenualosa; species Tenualosa thibaudeaui. Next base: position 12,066,409 of record JAIFZK010000005.1, read on the forward strand.
CATATGTGAAATCATAACTCGTAGGTCTTTTCAGGAAGTCACTCTTAATGCCCTTTACTTCGGAAAAGAGCAGTCTCAGGTATTCATAGTGGCCAACTAGGAAGTGCTTAGAGCGTGGATACAGGCGTGCGTTAAAACCTAATTGTGTGTTCTAGCAGTGGCCAAAGATTCTTGTGTAAATGTCTGTTAGTTTGCATTACAGTGAGTGTCTAAATGTTTGTCTTAGTTGCTGCCCTTCCCTGCCGAGCCTTTTACTCAGGCTGAGAGAGCAGAGCGGCCTGAGACATTATCATGCAAGGACTCCAGCCAGGGGAGGGTTTGAGCCTTTTGTTCTGCTAGAAAGGAGGAAGCTTTGCTTTGGCACATCCGAGATCAGGCTTTTTCCACCAAGCTGTAGGATGCACACCATCAATCTTAACCCATCTGTCCAAACCCTGGCTTGGTTTCCTGGTTTTAGAATGCATTTGGATTGACTATGATTAAGTTAAATGAATAAATAAAAGGAAACAACTGTTTCCAAGACTATCTTGGTATATTTCCCTAATTGTCTCTTAATTTTAAGCAATATTCTATTTCCTCCAATAATTGTCACAAAATAAATATCAGACACCATTGTACACTGTACTCTTAATTGCTGTACTCTGTACTCTGTATCTTAAACCTTATAAAGTCTATAAAGCCATTCAGGAAAGAATTTAGAGATTGTAGTTGTTTGGTTAAAGTGGAAGAGCACCAGTCCCCTTCTCATTTTTCTTCACTAAGAATATTTTGACAGCACCTCTTGGCCATTTAGTTTGCTGAAACAATGAGGAAAGCTACAGTGGAGTTATGGCAACAGCTGTTCAGTGGCGAGGGAGGGGGATGAAAAGCACTCGAGCGCATTCCTGATGGATTTCTCACTTAAACTCTTGGCCGGGATTGCTTCTTCCCACCACTTTCAAGCCCACCGCCGCTCCTTGTAAAATTCGCCGCATATCAGAGAGGATCCCTCACTCTCTCCTGGGAGCTCCCTGCTCCACCAGCAACATTAATCAATCAGGAGCCTATAAAAAAAGAGAGAAAAAGAACGAGAGAAAAAAATGAAAGAAAGTAAAATAGATTCAAGTCATTATTTTAGCCAGGCAACCAACAATCTATGGTCACTGTAAATGTGAGACGACGTACAGAATAATGACCCTTTTCATGTTTCTCATTCATCTTCAGTTCACAGGCATTGTGCAGTATCTAAATACATGTTTTACAGTGTGCGTGCCCAAAACACTCAGACATATTCAATTAATCATCAGAAAATGCCTTTTATTTAGTCGCTAATAGATTTGACAGAGATTGTTATTAGCTCACACCGACAACAGCCAGACTGTGTTTTGCATCCAGTCACAATACTGTGTAAAGAGAAACAACAACATTTCAGCACGAGGTCTGGAATTGGTTGTGCCATGGAGCTGTGTGCTGAGTAGAGGGAATCTCTAAGTCTGGCATTGGCACAGACCCTGCTGAGGCTGCTGCCATGTTAGTGGGTCAGCTCAAAGTCCCATTCTTTCAATCAGCCCTAAGGGGGCATTTGGACTCTTTTGTGTATTTATGGCAAGTGATGCAAATTAGACAAGTGCAAACATTAAGGGAAAAAAAATCCAGACCCACACACACACACACTATACACACACACACACACACACACACACACACACACACACACACACACACACACACACACACACACACACATACACACACACACACACACATACACACACACACACACAAGATGGACAGCAAAAGGGTCTCGTTTATCTTTTTATGTAAATACTGCCAGTAGAACATGTCCTGTGAATAACTGGGTTAATTTAAGTACAGCTTTTAATTGTGCTGTCTTCATCTAATTTTGGAAAGTCAGAGCGGAAAAAGCTCTCTTAAAAAAAAAAAATCCAAAACCGTTTAAGGAAAAAACTGTGATTCATTCTTGTTGTGTGTTTTAGTGGAGGAAGTCATCAATGTTCAATACTGTGTAAGAATAGCCGAATTCAAGACAAAGAAAGGCTTGTCTGCCTCTTAGTCAGACTTTAGTTAAATGCCTCTTAGTTTGTATTGCTTTGTCATAGACCACCAACAGTTAACAACAGTTTGCTTCTTCATTTGGTCATGTGATCAAACAGCATGTCAAGTGGCATACATGAAGGTAACCCATCTTGCTCCCAGAATCTGTAGCTAATACAATCAGATTCAAATAAATAATTTCATAAATGGTTGAAGTACATCACTAAATCCTGGTAGAGATTAACTGATTTATTTTTTTAAGATTACTGTTGCTATTGCTGTGAGGCTTGTCATTTGTCACATATTTAGGGGATTGTGCTGAGATTTTTAAAAGAATATGTATCCTCTTGTACTTGGAGTAGTTTCAACACAACAAAGGATGGCAAAACATTAGCTGTCTGTCTTTATGCCTTGGTTGTTTGTACTGAGAAAGAGATGGAGGAAGAAAGAAAGAAAGAAAGAGAAAGACTGACAGAGCCCTGTGGCTGTGAAGTAGTGTAAGGCTCCGAGGCATGTAGCAGTTGATGTATGTGAACGGCCAATGTGTTTTATGTCCTCTGAGTGTGTGTGTGTGTGTGTGTGTGTGTGTGTGTGTGTGTGTGCGTGCATGGAGCGGGAACCGGAGCTTGCTCAGAGGCAGATGCCAGTGCGCTGGGATCATTGCTTTTGTGGAGGGGAAGGTGTCTGACCCTCTTGGCTTTTGGCAGACCCCGTGGCCTGAGTGTCAACCCACTTGAGCGCAGCTGCACGCTGACACAGTATCCAGATGTCAGAGAGAGCAAGAGAGAGAGAGAGACAGAGAGAGAAAGAGAGAGAGAGCGAGTGGTGGGAGTAAGAGAAGAAGAGTAAGAAAGAGAAAAATAGGAAAGAGAAGCAGGACAGAGAGAAGAGAAAGAGAGAGTGAAAAGAGAAAAGAGAGATAAAAGGAAGTGATGGAGTGGAAAAAAACAAGAGTGAGTGACAGACATAGTAGATAGCAGGGATGACTGAGAGGGCAAGAAAGAAAACTACATTTCCTTGGAGAAACAACATCAGTTTGTCAAATCGAATGGTTCCTTCAACATGTTCACTGACCAATGATTTTATAATGGGTACATTTATGTGATGCCTTTAATAGACCTTATAATCCTGACATCACTTGGTTTAGTAGTGAATCCTGCTGTAGTAGGACCTCATCCTGGAGGCAGAGCACTTGGTTGCTTGAAGTAATTGTGAGTGACAACATTATTTGCTCCTGGGCTTTATGAGGACCCACTGCAGATCCTCCCCATTTGTCTTCATTACTGGTGCTGGTTCCTGATTATGTCTGCCACGGAAGCCCCCTCTCCCTCCTCAACTGTTTTATGGCCCCTTCTGACGAGCTACAGGAACTGATCCATATCAAGGCCTAACCGCAGAGCTAACAGTTTCAAGGAGCTTGCCTGCAGGGGGGGAGCTGGGGGAGTTGGGGCTGAGGGGGCAGGGGGGTGGGTGGTGATGGTGTTGGGGAGGGCTGAACAGACATGACTACCTGTCCTTTGCCTTGATTCAGGAAACACCCGTTTCCTCTGGCTGACAACACAAAGCACATTTGCACTCACAGCCCCGTGATTTACCTCAAATCCCATAGAGAGGAGTACGTCTGTGGGAAGGAGAAGAAAAACTACCCGAAATCCGGCAAAGTGACAAGTTTTGCTCACTTTTTTTTTGTTCTGTGCTGTTGACGTGAATGAGGAGGGAAGGGTGGATGAGAGCGGAGAGAGATGATAGCATAATGAGACAAGAACCTGTAGATTATGGAGAATTATGGTATACCCCACGAAGTGTGAATTTTAGTGGCGGTTATCGTTCCCACCATACTAAATCTCCCTCTCATGTGGGTGTTGTCTCCTCACCGATGGGGTAGTGTTCAACGCATTGTGTTGTAACATTGCTCAAGGGAAGCCAGAATAAAACCACTGATTGTAGTGACACAAGAAGCATTATGGTCTCTGTTCTAGGCTCACTCCTATCTATCTCTCTCAGAAAAATTTCAACCTTCCTTCGAGAAGAAAAAAAAAGAAAAACAAAAACAAAACTATAGCACACACAATGGAATGGTGGCACACAACCGAACATTACCATAAAAGTAAGAGTTATTCCTTGGAGTCATTTGTTTTGTGCGTGTTGAGGGAACAAATTGGATTTGCTGTTAGATCTCAGAGACGGATGGGTATTGCTGCGCCCCACACTGGCGCTCAAACAGTGAGGTTTATTATTGGAATTTAAATGAATCTCTCTCAGACTGTGTGATACTTATCAAGCTAATCCAACCATCCATTCCCAGTTTCCGTACTCCCAGCTACTTTAATTAACATAGACGCTCGCTAGTAAACAGCCTGTGAGATTTGGGCTTTTTTTTTGCAGTGCCTTTTCTGAAGCTTGGACTGTGTTTACTTCCTATCGTCTCTCTCTTTACAGTTCTCCACTCTCGTTCCTTTTTCCTCAGATGTGGAGGGAAGACTTCAGGGCCACGAGTGTCAGTCCCCTGCGGCGAAATCATGTATTAGATGCCCAACTCGTGTCAGCGAAATCTGGACCCAATAGTCCTCCATTCTCCTAACAAGACACTCTGAATCAGAGCGAACCCTCAGTAAAAAGAGAGAGCTTATATAAATTTTGAGCGTGCATCTGTGCGTGCAGGGTTACCTAATCCATCCACAACATCTGGGTGCAGTAAAACTGTGCTGTCCATGGTTTTTAGCATAAGCACACACACACACACACGCACGCACACACACACACACACGCAAAGATACAGAGGCTAAGCCACAAAAACATACACATACTGTATTCAACTCATATTCAAATGCACATACAATTACACACTTACTAACAGTAGCTGTCTGCAAGAACCTATATTCACACACGCACACACACACACAGCCCTATAACCCTTTACTCCTTGCCTGATTCCAAAGAGCAACCCTGACACCACTGCTCTCTCTGTGTCACCTCCACACATCACACCCCCATCCAGCAGGTCATCCCCGTGGGACCGGCACGGCCCCCTCCTGGGGCCTTAGTCCTGGCCCAGGTCCCCTCTGACCTGACTCTGGGGCTGGCAGTCGGTGGCGAGCCTGGGAGATTGATGTTCAGCTTTTTTACGCCTCTCAGCCACCGTTATGTTCTACTTTTTTGCTGTGAAATTCAATCACGTTATCCAGGCTTTACTCCTCATCGGACTGTCCCTCTCTGCCTCTCCAACCCCACCGACACCCATCCCCCCAACCCTCTCTCCCATCCAACTGCTCCGTATTGGTGTGGTAATCCTAGGAAGACATATAGTTGCCATCATCTGACTGGACAGCGCAGGATTGATAGGCCCTGGGTGATTGATATTATATGAGGAGGAGTGGAAGGCTCCGGAAAAGAGAGAGAGAGAAAAAAGAAAAGTAAAAAAACAGGTTTCTATCTGAGCTCAGCTGCGCTTCTCAGCTACCCTCAGCCCATCTTCCCTACGGAATGCGGCACAGTCGGCCATCACTATTCTTTTTAGTTTGACATTTGTCCATCTTCCCTTGTCTTTTCCTTTGTTCCTACAGCTTTTGTTTCTCTATGTTACTTTCTTTATTGCAGCAGTACAGGCCTTTCTGCTAATGTTATGCCAGTAATGTAACAATTTGATTTCTCTGCATGTCTTTGTGAAAGGGATGTTTGCACAACTATACCCCAACCATTGTATATCAGGCGGTGGTGAAATTGTGTGCTTTCTGTTTGATCACGTTCTGCTCTCTGGCCGATGTTTGACACGTGTCCTTCTCGGCAAAAGAATTAGTGCGGGGCTGGTGAGAGCAAATCCCTGTTCCAAGGTGACTTTGCCACAGCGCTTCCAAAGCGGAGCATCAAGTCTGCGCAGCTGCTCCGGCCTCTCCTAGACCAAGCCTCTTACTCTGGGGGAGAAAAAAGCGCTGGGAAGTGCTGGGAGGCGCTCAGCTTCAGCTCTTAACCAGGAATATGCTCTGTCTAATGCGCTGTCACTCCTTTTCCCTTTCTCCAAAGCCAGGCAGATTGCCTGACCTGTTTTTTTGGTGCAGTGTGGCAGAGGCCTTAAAGAGAATTGAGGGTACGAGGCCAGATGTATGTCATTGTGATGCTGCGTTTGAAATCTTTGGCTATTTCACTTCGTAGTGCATCATGGCGAAATGCAGTGAATACAGCATTTGAGAAGAGCCTGTGCCATTATCCTACTCAAAACTACACAGTTCTAAAGAAAATGTTCAGGTTGACAAGAGTAATGGTTCTTGTGCAAGTACCTACTAATGCATAAACACACACACACACACACACACACACACACACACACACACACAGAACTACACATGCTGCTGCAATGATGGTTTGCTTTTCAGCTTGAAACACACTAAACTGCAATTAGATCCCCACTGAGTTAATAAGGCTAATTTGTGACTGCTGAATTGTCTTTTTAATTTGTGTCGGGCCGGCTTCGCTTTGCTCTAAGCTAGGAGTGGTGTCGGGTGTGACCTGGGACACTGCGGGAAGTGAGGCTCTGGACAATTGCAATCACAGCAGGACAGACCTGTGCGGGTCACTGGACCACAGCATTCAGTTTTTAAAGGAAGAAATGTTTTAGTTCTGCTTTCCCGAAGATAGCTGTTAACAGTTGATTTCTTTTATCTGCTCCTGGAGATATTTGATATTTTTTGGCCCCTTAGAGTAAAAAACTTTCAAACCAAAGATTCTTAGTCTTGTTTTTGTTATACATTTCATTTTTTCCCCCTAAAAAGGCTCAACCAATAGAATATACCTTGCGTTTAACCAATAAAGCACTTCACACAATAACATTGTGTACATAAAGCTGAACAGAAGAAGAAAGGATGAGAGGGAGAGTGGGAGAAAAAGAGTGTGTGAGTTTGTGTGTGTATGTGTGTGAGTGTGTGTGTATACGTTTCTTTGCTATCCCTTGATCAATGCCCAGGCTGAAAGCGTAACCCTGAAAGAACTGCTTAAAAAGGGACGCCCCCTCTTTGTGTAGGGATTCACTGAAAGGCCATTGTCCCCCTTTTTCACTGACCCTCACAAAGGCTTGGGCCATTTGAAAAACAACAGTAGATTAACTGCACTGACAGTGCATTAAGCGCTGAAGAATTGCTCCTCAGAGGCATAGATCAATGTCAGTCACTATTTTGCATGCACAGGACCCAGGGCCTTGGCTGGGTGAAATACAGCTTCTTATTGGCAATGCTGTTTCTTTCTTTGAGAAGAGAGAGAGAGAGAGAGAGAAGGGGAGGGGTTGAATAGGGGCTTTGAAATCTGTTTTAAGTGCAAAGTGCATGTGTGCTCTCCTAAAGAGCCTTTCCTGCCTTGTTTGAGGAAAACTCACTATAGGCCCTATACATATGGTGAAGATATTCGACTTTGTAGAGCAAACAATGTTTGACACAGCATCTCTAAAGAATTTTTAGTCTTTCAGTTCAATTCTCTCTGCTGGGTGTGCTATATCAGATGAAAAACATTGTCTCACACTTTAAACATTTTCAACATTCCACAGGTGTGGTTTAGCAACCGACGAGCCAGGTGGCGTAAACAAGCTGGAGCAAATCAGCTGGCTGCTTTTAACCACCTGTTACCTGGAGGTTTCCCACCGACCGGAATGCCCAGCCTCCCCACGTACCAGCTCCCTGAGTCCTCGTATTCCACAACCACACTATCACAAGGTACACCCTATCCACATAGCACAAACACTGACTGCATTCACTCACATCCAGTCCTGTAATGTCATGTTATGATAATCAATTATTTTATTGCAAAATTTTGTCTGAGGCTTTATATCAAAACAGTATCTCAAACATCATTAGAGGAAACAACGGGAATGAAATAAAGTTCACAAAATAGTAGAAAGCAATAGCCTGCACAATAAATGTAATTCATGCCAATCGATACATAACACATAACTGACCATAAATGTTATTATATAGTTTTGTATATAGTATTATATAGTATAACTATATAGTATATTATAGTATTATATAGTATAACTGTTTATGTCATTCCTTTTGCCATTGCTGTTGAACTCTTGATCTGATTGGTCACCTTGCAGATGGTACTGGCACAGTGCACCGGCCGCAGCCTCTACCCCCGTCCACCATGCATCAGAGTGGACTCTCGGGCGACGGCAGCTCTGCCTACGGCCTGTCGTCAGCCAACCGCCACGGATTCTCCAGCTACTCGGACACGTTCATGAGCCCATCAGCTTCCAGCAACCACATGAACCCCGTGAGCAATGGCCTCTCCCCACAGGTCAGTAAGGGTCAGCCATGCAAGCCTGACACGTCTCCCCCCTGGTCTGACCTCTCTTGGACTCTCCAGCAGACGCCTCTGAGCAGTAGATGAAAGTGCGTTTACTCTTTGTCTGGACACAGGGTCGGTCAGTGTCGTGATAAAGCACGACTCCTGTGAGCTGTCTAGGACTCAGGGGTGAAAACTCAGGAGTTGCCTGAAAAGTGATTTAGTGTGCGGATAGTCTCTTGTGGCGTCTTAGGTGTTTACAAAGACAGATTTTGTAATAACCCATTCACTTGTAATCGTTCCAATTAAATGAAGTGCGTTTAACCCCAGTTTAGTTTAGGCTATTCCATCCACTTAAATTAGAACTGGGTGTTACCGTGGTGATGGATGTCTTACAGAGAGCATTCTTGTATCCCATAATGAGTTGCTGAGGAAGAGCAATCTGCTGATTAGGCTAATGAGGACACAGATATGGTTCTAACTGTGTTAAGGCACTCTGGGTCTATATGGTTCCGTGGAAACATCACACACCAAAGTGTAACATGATATGCAATACTTCCTTGTGGCTATATGAGTTTTGTGAATGAATTGGCCCATAGGCCCTGACATGTTTCAGCACCTTAGTGTATATTTCAACCAGGACTTTGTGGGGTTGTTTGTCTTTGTTGACTTGCTGTGAAGTGGTGCAGCAGGAGTCTGAAGAATAGATGCTGATGTTGTGACCTTACGCCCTCTTGGTGTTCTTAAAGAAAAAAGGACCTAGTGTTTGCATGATTCTGTTGCACAGAGAGGCAAGAGTCATGTCTGTGGTTCGTTACTTTGTTTTTTTGGTGAGTCTGTGTGTGGCGCCCCATTCAGGGTGATTGTGAGTGTTATCCCCTTTCCCTGCTTTGAACAATAAGCATTTAAAATGAGACTTTCTGGTCGAGGTTGATTCTTAAACGTCAAAGAATGGGGAAATGACTGATATTGATGCAAATCACTGGCGAGGAGGAAATTATATGCAATTACCCAGCAATACTGGGCAGTTCTGCCCACCCCAAGCAACATGATCTGCCTAACAAGCAGAAAATAAGATTGAAATGGTGTATAAGGAGTTGAAAATGAAATTCAATGCTGCATTTGTCCACAATTACCCCCTCGTTCACACATATTTTATTGGGAGTTTTTTTTTTCTTCAAATATTTCTCAAAGCAGATTGGAGACTGGTATTACTCTTTTTTTCTGTAAAGAAGAAAGAATTAGGGATTTGATGACAAAAAAGAGATTTTCTCTTGTACTGGAAAGTTGGGGGATAACACAGGCATTTCTCAGCATGTTTGATTGTTAATCACAGAGGAAGGGCTTTAAGTGCTAATGCTCTCGCTGCAAACCTGCATAAATATCAGAATCATGGTTGGCTTTTTTTATTAATGTGACTATTCAGTGGCTGCTACACAAGCGCTTCCCTTCTCACTGTATTTAAGAGCGACAGAGCATAAGAGAGAGAGACAGACAGAGAGAGAGAGAAAAAAAGATAAAATAGCTCCCCTCTCCTGCTTTACATTAAGGATTATGGTACCCATATTCAAACCACATGCAGTATTGTATGTGAGGATTTTTCTATTAAAGAACAGGTTTTTAAATATATAAATAAAAATAAATAATTTAAAAATGCCACTGAATTAGAAAATACTGATACTGAATAAAAAAATGTTTCCATGTAAACATTTTTTAAAGCACTGCTCAGTTGCTTATAAATTCACTAGATTCATGCTTCATTCCATACAGGGAAGAAAGCATGTGCAGAATTAGTTATTACTGTATGTATTACTATATGTTTTTTACTTTTTGTTTTATATTATTTAGTTTTATTTGATTTGTTGCTATGTTATTATGTTGTGAATATTTTTTTCTTGGTGGTGGTGTGCGCTTTAATGTAATGGATGCAGACATTCCATCAGTATAAATGAACAAGTCCCTATAGGTATATTCCCAGTGGCTATGAGTCCTTCATCTCCTCTCCTCCCCTTCTCAAAGGCTGGTCTAACGTTCTGTTCTTGCCCCCCACCTCAACCCGCACCCCTCCACCCGTCCACATGCAGCATGTGGCAATTCCATCAGCCCCTTATTGTGGGAAAAATTAATGTCCTCTTTGACAGGAGTATCAGAGTTCAGGCCAACCGCCACACTGTGCCTCAGTGTGCCCCATACCCCAGCATGTGCCCCGGAGCACAAAAACATCCCCATTCCTTTGTGCTGGAGGCAAGGCATATGACATCTGCTACAGTCACTTATGACATCTAGATTTTTTTTTTTTTTGATGGGTGGGGTTCACATTGACTCTCCTCTTATTTAATTCTTTCACCATTAAACCATTAATGATGTATTCCTGTTTTTCACTCGAAGGAAAAAAAAAATCTTGTTTTGCTATTTGATTTTTTTTTCACTTTTTGAAAGGACAGAAAACACCATACATTTTGATGAAAATAGCTTTGAGCTTAAAGCTTCAAATCAAATCAATGTAAGACATGGGGGAAAAACAATGTATGCGGCAATGTATATGCATGCCAATAATGTACAGACAAAGCAGAGGCTTGGTAATCTGTCACAGTTAAATTGAAGGTTGATGAAAGTCTGAGGGCTACAGAGAAATATATAGGAAAAGCTTTTGTTGTTGCTTTTTGCTGTTGTCACTGGTACCTCTCAAACCTTCTTTAAGTCTGCTCTCCCTAATAATGCTGTTGTCAAAAGGTGGCCCTCTTTCCAAAAGTATTTTATGTTCAGTTAGAAAGGAGAAATATTTACTTAGTTACAAATAATATCATTAAAAATATTTTATATGATGCTTAGAATGTTTTGTTACAGACAACAGGTCCAGTCTAGGTGGCCATTTACATCATTCACACATGTGAAACATCATGGAAATAGCTTATTAAATAAGTCTTTCAAACATATTATCACTGTATATTCAAATGTATAGTCAAATTTATTGTAAAACACAAATAAACAACAGCACATTCACTCGTTCAGTGTACCTTTCAAACAAACAAATTGAATTTTCATGCACACATTTTCAGCAAATAAATATTTTATTATTACCGGTATATGTCATAAACAACAGCAACAGTACTGGCCACACACAGCTGTGGAAGTGTGTGAGTATTCCGCATTCACAGATGTGCAAATTGTGTTAGTTTTATTCATACCTGCTGCTAGGATGAACTGTCTGCTCACTATGCCATTGGTTAATAGGGGTTAAAAACATGCTGTGGTGGCGTGGGGCCAGTCTGTAACAGAAGCAAGCACACTGGGTTCTAAGCATCAACAGGTGCTCACTCTCTGCTTGCTCTTCCCAGCCTATGCCAAGGCTCTGGACCCATGTTCTCATAGCGTTTCTCTGGAAAACACATCATTGTTTATGTGGCTTGTAATTTTTTTGTGCGCTGATGAAAATTAGGCTATGCCAGACCTAATCCCCATTAAACCCCCTCTTGGCCAGAGACTGAGGTATGGACAGATTTCTGCGGCCTTGAATATGTCTCTTTTCTATGTCTCGTGGTTGTTGGATGGAGGTTTTCTGCATATTGGTTGGTGGGCTGTATCTTTATTTTGTTTGTTGAGCATCACTTTTTTTCTTTTTCTTTTTTTTTCTTTTTAAAAGTACAGTTGATTATTTGTAAAAAAGGATTTGGAGTGGAATGAGTGTTGAGAAGTTCACATTGAGTCATTCTCTGAAATGTCAACAAAATCCGAAGAGCCTCCTGGGCTGCCAGTTTTGACAGCTGTCAGCAGCAGAGGCACTTCTGGACTAGTTTGTGGAAGTGGCAGGTGATGTCCATTAGCACTATATCACCTCTATCCTGCTGTGAGGGAGTCAAGTAGTCTGTGTTACATCACCGTCTTCTCATTTCCTCTTTGTGTTTTACTCAATTCTCATCCAATTTATTCTTCAGTGAGATTTGTAAGATTTTAAGAATTTAAGAATTTTGTAATGACATAATTCATAGTTTATTTACAGCCTACATCGGATAGGCTACTGTATAAAACATTAGCAAAACTAAAATACAAAATAGACTTTTTTAGAATTGAATTGAATTGAAGAATATCAAAATTATTTGTTGTATTTGATTATTTGATTATTTGATTATTCTATATGGTAAGCAATATCCAAAGATTATTCACCATCTTATTTATTTTTCTAAAGTCACATTGTCCATAAATTAAAACCATGTTTATTTTAAAAGTGTAGAGGATATGAATTTGAATTGAATATCCCTCAATAAGGATGACATAAAAGATGTAGACCTGCACAAAAAAGATCAAATAATAAGCTAAACAAAAATATATACAGTATAGTTAAAATAAAACAGTGCTGTAAACTAACCAAACAAGAAAAGAAGCAAAAAAGTGAAAGGTGTGTATATATATATATATATATATATATATATACATTTTTTTCTTCTATTGCAGTTGGAAGATTTGTGTTTTGGAATGAAGGAACTCTGGCTAGCTATTTGATGTAGGGAGAAGGGGAGTGCGCCTAGGCTGGGTTTCAGCACTGGGGGATCAGAGACAGAGCAGCGCTCACCAGCACTCCCTTTGATCCATATCCCCAGGCCTGCCTGCCCGAGCGGCGCGCGCAAAACGCAGGCCGCACTGGTGATTCCTGACAACTGTCTGCCAGAGATAAGCGAGGAGACCGAAACCTCACTCTGCAGTTCCATTAGCAGCAGCAGCAGCCACTTTAAACTGGATGAATTATATTTAAGAAGCCTGCACAGGGGTTGCCAAAAAAGAAAATATATGAAGGGGGGGAGGGGGGGGTGAGGTGGATTGTGTGTGGTGGGGGTGGGTAGAAGGAGGAGGAGGAGGAACAGGAGGGGGGTAGAGGGGTAGTGAAGTGAAGTTGGTCGGGGGGTAGGGGTGGGGGTTAGAGGGGAGGAGGGGGAAGGGGGGTTAGAGAGAAATTGAGTTTGGCTTTCACTCTCCTTCCTCTATGTCTTTTTTTCCTACCCCCCCTGCACTTCAGATGAGACATTGTGCACCTGAATGTCAATGAGCGAGTTGCCATGCGGGCTCTCGTGTTATTAAAACTTGTGTATTAAGCCTCTTGCTGGGCACCATGTCAACTGGCACGTAGCACCGTCAACAAATATCAAAAGGGATGAATGCATATATTTACATCCCGTCATACACCAGGAGCAAGGAGGGGGGAGATACTTGTTAATTAGAACTCGTCTTAAATACAGATGCTGTTTCAATTTGGCAAGAATTAAAAAGTAAGAGGCTTTGGAGAAAGAAAGATGAGACCTGCTTGGAAGCTGCCAAGAAAATCAGGGAATTTAAATCATATCCACTGGCAGAATGTTTATTCCTGCATGAATTTATTTATTTTCTTTCGGCAGCTCTGTCTGACTGAATGGAAGTTGGAAGACTCCTGCTCTTGTGTTAGTTAGAAGTGCTTGGTGGTGGCTAAGGTTACCATGTTCCTCCATGTTACAGTATCTCATAATAGAATGGCTCAAATGAAATTTGTAGCTGTGATTTGCAGGTGGTTTTGAACAGTGACAGCATAAAATTTTGACGCATTTATTCGCTTTGATCCTATTCGGTCCTTCCCTTGTGACTTAAGTGCAAATTTGTTGCTCATTGCTACTTAGTGTTAAGTGGCACTCCCCATCTGGTTGGATTATATCATCGACAGATGAGACCTGTGGTCACAGAGAGAGCCGTGTTTTGGAGAATATGCCTTGATTGCAGAGCATTAGAAAGATGAGATGATGACCTGATGACATGCATGCATTGAATTTAGATACAAGAACACATCCATTGGCGGATCAAAGTGATGTAAAATAAGGTCACAAGTTCGCTTGCAGGGCACACACACTATTAAAATGCATACCTTCTCTGAACTCAATTCAATTCAATTCAGTTTTATTTATACAGCGCCTTTTACAATAGTATTGTCTCGTAGCACCCAAGAGCAACAGGGGCAAGGAAAAACTCCCTTATGAACCACTGTATATATTACATTGAACACTGCATATATGCATTTAGCAGATGCTTTTATCCAAAGCGACTTACATTTGTCAACTATCAATTACTTAAGGGTCAGTCTCCTCTAGAGCAACTTAGGGTTAAATGCCTTGCTCAAGGGCACAACGGTGGCAGCCAGGTTTCGAATTCACAATTGCTTTGCTCAAGCCAGGTTACTTAACCACTACACTACTACCACCCTATGTTACCATAGCTGAAGCATCCATTACACAAACACACATTTACTGTGTACATGTATGTCTGTAGTATTCCATTTCCCTTGGTCCTTGTTCAGCTACCACCCTTTTAACTATCAACCCTTTAACCAGAGGCACCAGCCTCCCCTCCAACCTCCTTAACATAACATTAACTTCTTAAGGCTGTTGGCAATGTAGACATTCTCTGGGTCTTCATACTTCCTCTGCAACCTTTTCTGTCTTCCACAGTCTCTGTTTTTCCTTGTCCTCCATGGCTTCCTTTACTCGCTCTCTCTCTCTCTCTTTCTCCTGAGGTAGAGAAAAAAAAACATTATTCCTCTTGCAAATATGAAAGGCTACAATGGACAATAAAAATGCTATTTAAATTCAAGGGTGTTTGTGTGCGGGTGAGAGATATTTCCTGCAAAGAAAGTGAGCTGTTGCATCCTGATAAATAATAAATATAAGGGAATGAGATTTACATTTATCTTGCAGAGCCAGCCAATACAAATTTCAGTAAATCCTGGAAGATGAGGATTTAAGAAGGAGCTGGCTGAGGCCAATACATATACAGTAGCTGGGTTGGCCACCCAATAGGGAGAGCTGCTCAATGCAGAATAGCACTCCACTGCTAAAGAGGCCAGGCCTCTGTGCTGACAGTATCTCCCCCTTTCATCGCCACACATAAACAGTCATGAATATATACATTTCCATATGGGATATATTCCGTAAGGATTTTGGGCTCTCATATTTGAATCTAATTCATCCCGCTTTGGGTTTTGCCATGTCTTATGATGCCATATACATTTCAATGTCTCTAAATAACAGGTCATGTTTCATAAATATTTCATATGGTGTCATGAAAAGATTAGCCTTAGCATAAAGACCCTGATGTGTCTTTCGAACACAAATAACCAGGCACCCAACCCATTGATTGTCTGAAGTGTGTACGGTATTGGGATTGTAGTGACACCCTCACTGCACATAGACCCCTACCCCTTCCTCTTGACAGTTCCAGTAGGTCAGTGGATGGGAGAGATAGCACAAGAGATGGAGAAATGGGGTGGGATGGTGGGAGTGAGGTTGAACAGGGGAAGCAGGCCATCGGCAGTCGAGTTATGAACCTGCCCCAGCCACCCACCCAGCGGGTGGGAAGGTCGGCCTGGGAGCATGTGCTTCCGTTTAGTTCCAGATACCTCTCTGACAGGTGTGAAGGCGTGATTGATACTCCGGCCTCACAAAAGTACAACTGCCATTCATAGCAGCCAGGGAGCCTCTCTTTCTCTCTCTCTCTCTCTCCCCCTCACCAGAAAGCATGTTTTTAAAGCTTGCTGGCTGAATGCTGTTAGGTGCATTGAAATTTTCTTTGTTTCTCATTCTGTCTTTGTTATTTCTATTCTTATAACCTTTTCTTCTATGTCACAGCGTCTTCCTCAACTCATTTTGTTTCTCGCTCAGTTGTTCAATCTGTTTTCTTAGTTAGATTCTCCTCTCTCTCCATTTCTATCTCCTTTTCTTCTCTTTCAGTTTCTCATCTCTCCCCCTTTCTCTGTCACTGTGTCACATTCCCTTCCTCTCTGCCTCTCTCTCTCTCTCTCTGTCTCTCTCTGTCTCCATGCCTTCTCAAAAAGACGTGTCAGAGTCCCCAGCTGGTTGGCTGAAGCAGCAGTCAGCTCCTCTCAGTCTCCAGCTGAGAGCTATTTCACTATTTATTTACATGTAATTATCGCTATGAGGTGCCGATATTTACACTGTCAAGAACAATTTGACCTGACATTCCTCACTGAGTCTGCACCCCGCTGTTTTTAGCCAACAAACCAACCTCCAATTCCCCTCCCCCAACCCTACACACACACACACACGCTAACACACACATTCACACACGCTCTCTCTCTCCCACAATCTGGCTTTTCCATATCCACCTTGTATTATGCCAGAAACCGGCTTGAGTGAAATATACCCCCCCATCCATTCCTTTCCAGTTCTTGATTCTGAATATCTATTCATGTGAAATCATTAAAGTCATACATTTCATTTGGTGGAGATGGCTGTGGTGTGATGCAAGAAATGTTTCCTCGTCGCCGAGGGCGGAGAGGGCACCAAGGGCTTGTTTCTCCTGCCTGAATTCATCCCCCTGCCATCTCCCACACATTATCCAAAGAAAATAAGATGTTTGCACCCCTCACACACCATAGAGTCAGCCCAATAGACAGCATTAACCTTTGGTTAGCAGGGGGCCTTGTAACGTTTTGGGGATATTTACAAGCTTCTGTGGACTGAAACGCTATAGGTGATGGTTGCTGTTGAGCGTATCCAGACTCTGAAATGCATCTAGTTTGTATTTATCCTCAGCAAATATCCAAATAAAAATGGTAATCTCTCATTGCGTGACATTATATCTCTTGGTAAAAGGTCAGTTTGATAATGGGATATGTGCTGTAATATAATTGCTCAGCAGTGTACAGTTATTTGCATGTAAATAGTAGTTTCTGTCAGGCAAATATACACATTCGATTCCAAATGTGTATGTTTGTGTGTGTGTGTGTCAATCTGCACATGAAAGGCTTGGGGAAGGAAATGCAGGTTGGTCTCCACTGAGGGTTCAAAGAGCCATATGCCCACATATTTCTCATTGCTAACGCTTAGTGAGAAGTGACAGCTTGTTTGGTCGCACGCTAATCGCTCTCATCCCACGCCCAGCTTGTCAGTGCCCAGTTCCTGTCACTGTCAATCACATGCCCAATTTGAAACAATTAAAGACTACCCTAACACAGCTCCTCCCCTCTCCTCACTCACTCAAACACTCTTCTCTTTCTTTCTTTTTTTTTCTCTCTCTCTCTCTCCCTCTCCCTCTTCCCTCTCTCTCTCCCTGTTCCTTCTCCTCTGCTACCCCTGTCCCTCCCCCCCTCCATTCCACTGAGTCTATATCAAAAAACACTCTTCCCTTCTCAGTGTCACACTATTCCCTCGCCCCTCCTCCTCCTCCTCCTCCTCCTCCCTCTCTCCCTCTCTCCCATCTCCCTCTCTCCTTCCCTTGCAATATCCTCCCTGGTCTCTGGTGGATGGCTGTTTTCACTTTCAATTAATGTGCCTCAGTCAATTAACATGGTGACACAGCGCCAGTAGAAGAAATCATCTCTGTCATCTGCTGGCTGCCACCGAGGCCACCGACCGGCTAACTAGCTGGGCTGAGCCGAGCAAGTGACCACCCCAAAACAGAGATGGGGCAGGGGGGGTAGTGGGGCCCTGCTGTCAGCTGGCTGGGGCTCTAATTGCTCACTGCCACCTCCACCCGTGACAAAACCCGCTAATTGAATTTATGCAATCACATTTATTTCCAAATGGCCATTTTGTCTTCTCAAATGAGGGCCTTTTGTGTTTGTTTGTGTGTGTGCATGTGTGTGTATGTGTGCATTTGTGTTTGCTTGTTGCATCAAGACTGCCCACCTCTAAGATCTGAGAGAATGGGATATCAGGAGAGATGACGTAAAGGCACGTCGTGACTGACAGCTTGGCAGACACGTGTGCCATTTTGCTTTTTAACATTGGGCGCTAATAATTTTTTAGCTATGTGACGCTTGTCATACTTTGTCAAGATGATTGTGCTCCTGTGTCTGATGTTGATTGCGTTAATTGTGATGGTGTTTAAGGCCTGTCAGTATTTTGACAGTGACCGTCAAAACTAGCAGATGTCATTTAATGTCCTCAGTCCTGTGTTTGATACACGTCAAGTATCTCAGCTTGATAAATTATGTCATTATCAGTTACATAAAACTGGAGTGTAATTGCATCAGATATTCTGGAAGAGACTATGTTTCCTTCTTAAATGTCAGAAGATAAACACATTTTTGTTTTTGTTTGTTTGCATACAATCCTTCCTCTTTACACTGTTATTTTTCCGTGCTTTTTTTGGGGGGTAGACGGGGGAGTCAGGATTTTCTGCAGGATTACTGTCTGACAAAAATGCATCTGCTTGCAGGAGAATGTCATTATCTCTTCCCTTAATTACGATAGCATTGCATCAGAAAATCAACCAAAAATCAGCATTGTTGTGTGTCTCAGAGTTATTTCCATGTGCCTGTCAGTCAGCGACATATTGTTATGTGTTTTAATCCCCAAATCCGATATATTTTCTGGAAAAGTGTTATATATATATTTTCCTCTCTCACACTCTCTCTCTTACTGGCATTTATTTAGCTAGGTAGATCTCATCCCACCTTCAGGGGAGAGTGAGCGAAATCACATTGTGAACAATGGCGAAGTCTCTGCTTTATCGTGTCTGATGATCGGCCTGGGTGAGAGTTATCGCTCTGTGCCACTTGGATAACCTTGTGACATTTGCACCATATCGTTTTCCAGGTGACCTTTACTAATGGTTTAAGGCATCCGGGTGCTTTGGGAGTTTGCGTGTGTATGTGTGTGTGTGTGTGTGTGTGTGTGTTTGTGTGTGTGATGGTGGCAAAGCAAAAGGCAGTCTTTGACATGGAGGCTAATCCAGTCTCGGGCAGATTAAGTGGGGAGCGTGCATGCTTGTGTGTGTGTGTGTGTGTGTGTCCGTGTGTGTGTGTATATGCGTATGTGCGTGTGTGTATTTGGGAAAGGGGTTGGGGGGGGGGGTGTCCACTGGAGCTGGGAAGCGAACAGAGGGGTGTCCTATCTGCTCTGCAGGCAGGCTGGCCCCCAGGCCCTCTCAATCCCACGACCCCCTCAAACACACCCCCCCCCTTTCCTACAGCATCATACCATCCCACTTGTCTCCTCTCTCTTTCTCTGTCTCTCTCCCACCCTTCCTCACTCTCTCTCACTCTCTTTCTCAGCAGTGAGTATCCATACTACTATAAGCTGCGTGAAGAGAGAGAAACAGAGCGGGGAGTGGAAGCAGGTGGACAGGGAGGATTTGCTTTGTGTCACTGAGAGTCCTGAGTCTCTCTCCCTCTCTCTCTCTCCATCTCTCTCTGCCCCAGTATTATCATGGCTGCCAGTGTCCTCTAAATCTCAGCAGGGGGCCAGCCTGGATGAATGAGGGCGATGGGACTCAGGTCTTAGAATGAAGATGGGTGTTTATTTTTGCTCCCTGCAAGTATCATGGGCTTCGCTTCAACTCAGATGAGCCGTCTCCCTGAGCAATATGTAAATGTGTTATTTGCAAAAGGAAACTATTCTGTATTTGTCGAAGCATAAAATGACATTGCATGATGTGGCATTGATGTAAAGGAGAAAATCCAAATCCCTTCCTAAAATATCATATTTTGACTAAAGTGTAGCATCATTAGCCTTCCCCCCATGTGAAGCTTTAGTTCCAGTTCTGTGAAATTAGTTCCCCAATTTCCCCCGTTACTGAGAAGTAACTATTAAATCATTGTCATTTCAGTCACATAACATTTCTTCTCTATTCCAGCTGAGAAAGAACAGAGCTGTTTTTTGGGGGGGGAAGCAAAGAAATCCAACAAAGAGCAGAATCACGTCAAACATTTATGCAGACAAAAAATATAATTTGACAGTTAAGGAAATTAGGATTGTATGAAAGGCGCCCTTTTTTGTATTGCGAGGGCTCTGTTTATTTATCTAAAAGGATGCACATTGTATCAATTTGCAGTTCTACATTGAGAATGCCTTGGGCCACACGTCTCTGAAGTTGGAGGAATTAATTACTTTTTATTATTATTTATAAAGTAATCTATCTGCAGAGGGAAAAGAGAAGGAGAGAGGGAAGGAACGCCTGGAGCCATGTCCTTTAAACTGGATCCTGGCTCGCATTATCTACCCTGGCCGCTCACAGACTCACAACAAATGAAAATTGAGCTACTGAGAGGATGTCTGAGAGAGAGAGAGAAAGAGAGCAAGAGAGAAAGAGAGAGAGAGGTAGGGAAAAATGGGAAAGTGAAAGAGAATGAGAGAGAGAGGCAAAAAGAGAGAGAGAGAGTGCTGCTTTGAAAGGGGCCAGAGAAAGTTAAGAGTGTTCTGGTCCAGGGGGTTTTTGTGAAGCCGTGTCAGAGCGGTGTGTGCTCCTGCGGTCTTTCAGTTCCAGCGCTCCAATTGCCTGGGGTTGTTGATTGTCAGCTCCCCGTGATTGGCCTCCCTCCACCACTCGTATCTGATACAAAAAGGTTACACATGTGGAAGGCATATCGATTTTTACTTTGTCAAGGCAGTGTGGCAGGAAATAATAGATTACTACTTCGGGCGAAGACAAGGTTGAGACCTCTCTCCCACGTCTTAAGTTAGTTGTGTGGTATGCTTTAGGGCATATTACTGCTAATGTTATTTACTGTCACCCTTTTCCTATTTTGGCTACACTTTGGTGGAAAGCAAGTTGTTATGTGGGTTAGGGACAATGTGTGAATGTTGAGTCACTTTTACTTTTTGTTTTGTGTTCAGTATCTGTCTCCAACAGGAAAGCTGGATAAACTAAGGAGACTTGAAACTGAATTATGCTATTATTGAATTAGGACCAGACGTTTCAGTCTTCACGCTCCTGGTTTCTATACATTTCCCGCCTTGTCAGACTTCTTCAGTGAGTGTGTGTGTGTGTGCGCGTGTGTGCGCGTGCACGCACGTTTGTATTGGGGGATAGGGGGAGAGATGAACGGTGGTGGTGGCAGTGATGGTTTTGAGCTAAGCTGTTTGCATTGAGGGTCATCGTGCTGTTAGTGTTGTCGAGGGTCATTGTGCTGTTTGCGTTGAGGGCCATTGAAAGGGCTAATTGTGGCAGGCTGGGCGCTGGGAGTGGGGGGCGTATGAAGAGAAAGGTTCCCGCGCATAGCTGGGGGCTTGCCGGTGATTGGATTGAGTTGACAATATCCCACCACGTGCTTCCCAGCAGATAAAGGCACCCGGGCTCTACCTCTCGCTGTGTCAGAATATTTTCAATTCGCCCAGTTTAATTGATGTCAATAAGGTTATGCTAAATTTGAAGATTTGAATAATTCTGCTTTCAGCACAATGAAGGCTTAGTCAAGGGTACAGGCCGCTTAACCACGTGCCTGAATGGAGGTGTCAGGCACCCAGCGCTCTCTCACCTCGTGCCTCTCGCTCTCTGTCGTCCAAACCCCCTTGTGTTAGTGTTCCCCTCCATCAGATTTGGAACCGTGTTCCTGGTGAGACGCTGAACTCCCCTCAGAGGTGCGCAGCACGAGGACTCAAAAGCTTTACGTTATTACGTGCGTTGATATAACAAAAAAAAATGATCTCCTATTACGGAGGAAACATCACATATGTGAGTAAAGAGGATTACAGGCACTTTGTGGACTTTACGCTGCTCTGTGTCACCAAAATGAGTGTCACCTCTCAATTTGGCTCTTTTACAAAAAGAAAGAAGACAGGAGAAAATACTCTCAGATACTGATACTTGACCTGGTACATTTTTTAAAGCTATAACTACACTTCCCTTACAAAAGAGAGTATGGCTGTTAAAGAGATGCATGCGAGGATACAGCAGCCTTTTCATCACTGGTGTTTCTAAAATTAGCACAGGTCCTATTGTGAGCATTTAATTTAACAGCCAGACGATGCAGGGAGAAAAAAGGAGAGACAGAGAAAGAAGGAGAGAGAAGGAGAGAGTGGGCGTAGAAAAAAGAGAAGTGCTGAATATAATCAAGGCTCAATTAACTGCCTGTTAAATCTGCCTTCCCTCCAGCTGCTTGCTCTGAGCCCCCCTGATGGGCAACCAGGCAGGCAGGCAGGCAGACACTGCAGGCCTCAGCAGACACACCACTCCGTGTCCACTGTCATACCCCAGCAAGCAGGGTCCACACAAGGCCTGCTTGTGTGCTCGACCCCCTATTCCTCCCTCACCCCACCTTAATCAGAAGAAGTACGGGAGTGGTGCCTGGGACTGTCCTGGCGTGGTGGATGGACGCTGTCAGGCATCACATGCGCTCCTGGTGAAAGTGGGCTGGGGTAGGGTGGAGGAGTGGAGGGGATTTCCTCCATGCTTCCGGAATTAATGTATGGCACAACTTAGATGCCCCCTTTTTTTCTACTAAATGTTCTTCCTGCTTAATGTGTCTCAAGTGGTGCACATTTTCTGGAGAATGAAATGAATGAAGCTAAATTAAATTATTTTTGTCTGGTGCTTCAAATGAGCATAGTCTTTGCTCCAGAAGGAAAATGTGATGTGTTTACAACTTCATTTCTTAAAGTCACGTTTTGGCGTTGTTATCATCAGCCAGAGTTTTGGGGCAACGTGTTTTTAAAACATGAAGGAAATTTTTTTCTGCGTGTGTGGGGAGCAGCCCTTGCATGTGGGGTTGATTCCAGCCTCCTTTTTTGACCAGGCTCCCTCTCCTTGACAGGCTAATTGGTTTAGCAGCCGGGGCGCTGCAGCGGCCAAAGGGCAGCGGGGCGTAGCGAGACACAACGTGAACCTGATGTTGGGGAGGATGCTGTACGCAGGCCCTGTCTGCGGACGGCCCGGGCAGCATGTGGCAGACAGGGCCGCCTGGTCGCTCCACAGCATCTCCATTCTTCAGCCGCCCTCCCACCAGCTTCACTTGACCCCTTCTCCACCCCTCCCGCCACAGTCGTAGACACCCCCCCCCCCCTGCACTGTGTTTTACCCCTGCTTTCACATGGGGAGGCCCTCTCAGCTTTATGAAGGTCTTCTTCACACAACAGTGTTTTTAGCGGCTTGCTTTTAACTGATTCATAAAAGAAATCTGATGTACATAGCACAGAGCTTTAACGTTTTTTCTTCTGGTTACCATAATACTTTCATAATAAAAGTTAATATGGCTATTATATAGTTATTTATTTGGTAATATGGTTATTATATAAGTAATTTATTTGTTTATTTGGTGTTATAAAGTGTTTATTTCACATCATACATATTTCATATTCATCATTTCAGATAAAAAGGTTGGGAGATTTATTCGACAAAGTAATACACCTCTTTCTTAAATTAAAACACTATCCACAGAGAGAGCTTGAATAAAAACTACATTTACATCAATTGCTCAGTTGGGTGTTGAGGCATGTTAAACAGACACACACACAAGGAGTGGGGGAGTGATAGAAGACACCTCACTGAGTCTGATCTGATCTCTCTAGGGCGTCTGACGCTGATGCCTGTATTATTTAACTCCCCTGCTTTTAATCATTCATGAGGCCGGTGGCGCTGCCATGGCTGTGGGCCTGCGATTAAACTCTCCCTAAGAGCTTGTTATGTACAGAGCCCGAGGACACGAGTTCCTGGCACCACACACAGCACAGCAACCAGCTCTGTATTTGCCCCCACCCCCCCACCCCCCGCCAAAACCACCCCTCGTACTCCAGCCTCACCCTCCCTAACCCCTCCTCACTGCCTCCTGAGGCCTGTGGAGATGGGCTTGACTTTGTGTGGCGAAAACTTGGTCCTCTGGGACGGAGTCTAAAAATGGCTGTGTGACATGGGGCTGTACTTATTGATGTGCCAGGGCTGAGGGCTGGGACCTCCTCAGGCAAAGGTACCTCTGGAGCCCAACTGATCGAGATGCTGAAAACAACTAGAGGTCATTGGATCAAATCGCAAAGTGCATACATTCATGGTTAATATTAGGTAGCAGCAGCTTTGATGGCTATATCCTAAACGCAGTCCAGTTTTGTTTTTTCAGAAAAAAACATTGCAGTAGACATTTTCTTTTGAGTCTTTGAGTTTATCTTTTTCTAATCCTCTGTGCCATCTCTCTTTCTCTCTCTCTCTCTCTCTTTTTCTTCCTTTCTCTCTCTCTTTTAGGTCATGAGCATCTTGAGCAACCCCAGCACAGTGGCCCCTCAGCCCCAGCACGACTTCTCCATCTCCCCGCTGCACAGCAGCCTGGAGTCATCCAACCCCATCTCGGCCAGCTGCAGCCAGCGCTCTGACCCCATCAAGACGGTGGACAGCCTGCCCTCCTCCCAGTCCTACTGTCCCCCCACCTACAGCACCACCAGCTATAGCGTGGACCCCGTCACGGCTGGCTACCAGTACAGCCAGTATGGCCAAAGTGAGTCATGTGAAAATGTTACAGTGTGTATTTTATCTTTGTATGTATGTGTCTATGTGGAGAGTGTGTGTGTGGGTGTGTCTGTGTATTTGTGTGGAAGGAGTTGTATGAGAGTTGTGCACGTACATGTACAATATATGTTGTTATGGATGAGAGTAGGTTGGCATGTATGATTGGGTGCCAAATACAAGTAGAGCATTAGGTGTTTTTGAGGGATGTTTGTTTTTTAACTTTTTTATTTTTATGTTTGTGTCAGCACACACCCCATGCTCTCACAGTACACTACATATCAATCACATTGACACGCCCTCTGCACACTCACGTCACCCAGCCTTAAGAGATGGGCTTAACATCACTTAGAATACCTGCTTGGTCTTCTGTTCAAACACAGCGCGTGCATGACAGCTTAAGACACAGGCCATTTACAAATGTCAGTGTGTGTTTTTGAAAGAGATAGAGACACACAGGCAGAGAGAGAGAGAGAGTGAAAAGAGATAGCTAGTGGTCTTAAATGCTGAGGGTGAAAGATGTTGCGTCGCTCTCTCTCTCCATCTCTCTCTCTTTTCTCTGTGTAAGATGAAACGCAGCACGTGTCTGCTTGAGTTGGGATTTAAAGATGTAAACCCAGGTGACAGGAGGAAAGACTTGCTCCGGGTTAGAGAAAGAGAGAGAGAGCGAGCGGGGGAGAGAGGTGGAGGGAGAGAGAGAGAGCTCTGAGAGCCTAAGAGTTAATGCCGCCACGTGATTACGCTCTCAGCTCAGCTGTCAGGGCAGACGGCTCCGCTCTGGCGAGGAGGACAGCTGGCCCACCTACAGGTATGCAGCTCCCAGGCGGCACGGCGGCATCCTCTGACAGCCTCCTTTCTTTCTCTCTGCCTGTACCCCTCTCTCTCTCTCTCTCTCTTCCTCTCGCTCACTCTCTTTACCTCACTCTCACTCTGCCTCTCCCTCTCTCCCTGCTCCCCCACTCTCTCTCTGTCTCTTAGCACACGCCGCTTACTGTCACTTTGACAGGCTGCTTGGCACAGTCCGTAGGTGCCGGCATTTGCTACTGCTAACCGCTACACCACCACACCCCTTACTGCCACTTCCACCTAATTATAACAGAGGAGGATGACTAGATGAAAGGGCTGGAATCACCTCATCCCCGGATGAGAGCTATCAGAGATGAGCAGTGGACCAGATATATTAGTGGTTTCGGAGGCGTCAGAAAGACGGGTGCTGATGCTAACATGGCTGAGGTCACACCCAGAAGCTGATGCATGGACCTTTTAATTATAGATGCCACTTTTGTAGATTGTTTGTCTGGCCGAGACACGTTTTGACAGTTCTGAATGGTCGTTTATCGTGTCAGGAAGCCATAGCAAAGTCTCTCTCTCTACTCCTATTCCACACACACACACACACACACTCACACAGATACACACACACACACGCACAAAAGACTCATAATCTGGAGAGCAGACAGCAGGAGCGCTTCTGTCTTTTTTGATCAGTGAAGGCCACTGAGCCCTGAGGTTCTGACTGGCTCCAGAGCTCTGGGATTACTGGCATTCCATTCCATCTCAGTGTCCTTGATTCCAATGAGGCTTCCATGCACAATAATCACCTGCTGGGTGTCTCAACAACTAGCCCTAGCCTTCTAATTTACTCATTTTGAATCTGACTTGGGGTATGATGCTGGACAGAGCCATGGCACTTTTATCCCTTTCCTCTTATCCATTTCCTTCCTTCAAAGGGGGAAGTGATTCAAAGGGTCAACAGGGGCTTCCTTTGTCTCTGCCCCCCTGTGCCTTACTTGTTTCCACCCTGTCCTTGGTTTGTCCTCATGACCTGGTGCCCCATGTGCCCTTGCATCTGCCCAATTATGTGCACCCAGTCTCTTTAGCTTG
Organism: Tenualosa thibaudeaui; assembly: GCA_027481765.1. Taxonomy (NCBI): domain Eukaryota; kingdom Metazoa; phylum Chordata; class Actinopteri; order Clupeiformes; family Clupeidae; genus Tenualosa; species Tenualosa thibaudeaui. The sequence goes on from JAIFZK010000005.1 coordinate 12,092,779, forward strand.
TGTCGTTTAAATTGAAACCTTGTGAGGTGTGAGTCAGATCAATACTCTGTTTCCTCTGGTGTGGTGTGAGGGGGTGGTTTGTGGGTGTGTGTGGTGGAGAAAGGGGGAGCTGGAGGTTGACCTTTGAACCCGTCTCTGCCCGTGGGTCGGAGTCCGACACGTGCTCCTGATAAAGATCTGCCAGCCAGATCCCAGCTGCCTCCTCAGCCTATCGGGAGCCCTGCCCTCAGGTGCTGTGTTAGTCACACCCTGTTGTGCAGAACAGCCAGAGTTACACTTATTTGGCAAGGAGGGTCTCTCTCGCCCACAACCCCCAACCTCTTTCACTTTCACACCCCAATCTCTCTCTCACACACATACACACTCTTACAGCCTTACAGACCGATACACACAAACACATGTCTGAAGTAGATAAACAAGAGAAGTTTCCTGCAAAAAAGAAGTGGAAATGAGATTGAACTTAGATTATCTGTGACTATACAAAATTTATGGAGCAGTGCTGTGTTCTCACTTTACAGTTTTCCATTATAGCAAAGAGAAAAGCATAAAAGTGTTGAAAGAAATGCTTTGAAAAACATGTCTCTGGGTACATTCATCTAATTAGAGGTTGCCTAAAGACACAAAGCAGTGGCTGTGCAGGTTAAAGTTGGATGTAAACACTGTCTACATGCGACTCTGTGTAAACATTTGCTAATGGATGTCTTTTGTTTTTAATTCCACAGCTGCGGTGGACTATCTGGCCAAGAATGTGAGCTTGTCCACACAAAGGAGAATGAAGCTTGGGGAACACTCAGCCGTACTTGGACTGCTACAGGTGGAGACAGGACAGGCTTACTGATAACCTCCACCTCATACTCTTCGGGACCAGGACCTTTGACCTCATATTCCAATGATCCCTCATAAATGCATACAAACACACACCGACACACTCACATAGACAGTCACATATACACTCATGCCTCGTCTTGCCGTGCCACCTTCCCTCCACCTCTCACCAGCAGCCACCAAGTTTTTTTTTTTTAGTCGCACACTGTGTGTGCATGTATCCAGGACACAAGGAATAGTGCAAATGAGAGAGCACCCATTGGCAGGCAGTCTCCGTGGGTAGACTTTATGAACCAAGACTAACTCAGCTGCTCAAAGTGAGAGTGAGAGAGTCAGAGTGATGAAGCCATTCCAGACTGAGACAGCACTAGCCAGTTAGCATTGTGCTACTGCCTGCCATCAATGGCCAGGGCCACTGCTCCCCCAGCAAACTGTGATCCCAGCTACCCCCCTTCTCCACTTCCTCCTCCACAAAGGGACCCATTCAGGGCCTCCATGGCCAGCAGGGAAAAACAAATGAGCTACTTATTGTGACGGGACCGACGTCTGAAATCTCTGCCCATCTACTGCCGAAGTTAGCACGCGCAGACAACTGTATTCCCCGACTTCATTCCACACTATTTTCGACCATGTTGTTTATAGTACTTTTTTCAAATGAATGATTGAATTGAAAAAAATGCCACTGTCACAATTCTATTTGTAATTTCAGTTGTGGATGGTCTTAATGTTTATAATTATTGTAATTAATTTTGTTTATGTTTTATTTTTTGTAGTTTTCTCCTTCACTAGATATTTTTGTTTTGTATAATACAAACAGATGACTTAGAGGAATGAAAAGGGCAGGAAATATGATTGCTTGCCTCTCTTGTAATATGTGTGTATGAGTGTGTGTGTTTGTGTGTGTGTGTGAATGTGTGTCTGTGTGTGTGTGTGTGTGTGAGAGAGAGAGAGAGAGAATGAGAATGAGAGAGATTTGACCTTCTCCTTTTAATCTTAAGCCTGACATTCCAAAAGAACTCCTATACTCTGTGGGATGCCAAGCTCTAAGGAGTCCCCCCTGGGAATGAGTGGCCAATGGTACACCCCACGCCCCACCAATCCTCTTCCGCCCTCTCTCCCATGTATGGGCCACATACAGAGAAGAATTTATTAAAAGTATTACGGATAATGCTGTGTGTTTTACAGAACAACAGAAAATCAGTCAATAGGGCCAAGAATAAGTCTGACATTTACTGACATGTCGAGCGCCACACATGGAAGGTTTCTGATGAGATGGATTTGATTTTGAGTTGATTTGCTGAGGAAAGTATTGTGTGGCTTTGTTTAATGACAGGACAACGATCAAGCATTCCAAAAAAAATAATTCCAAAGCATCAAATTGTATTTGAGCATAAACTTTGACATTTGCTAACAATTAAACACTTTTCAGATACTTTTTTGCCACAACATTCCTAATTAATAAGTAATGAGTAATTTATGTTCATATGATGTTAAAAACAGCCATTCAAAAATTTGCTGGCTGAGAATTTTTACGGGTTTTCTTTTACACCTGAATTCAGTCATTTGTATCTTCAAACAGCCATTCTATGTCCCTCTTCTAAATATTCTGGAGAGCCGATAGAAGAATTAATAGTGGCATTTGTATTATCTGGATTCAGTACGTATTTGTGTGCTGAAACCTGAAAAAAAATGTTATAAAATTTATTGTACAACAGAAAGATCACTCATAATACTGTATTGGTGTTACATTGCCATGGTTATACAACACAGCACAGTGCAATGCTTCCAGTTTAAGACAAGCATAGTGACAGTGTATAATTCTGTGGGAGTTTTGAGCCAGGTAAAAGATATTAAGCCACAGTCACACTGGTGACATAAAATATTATGTTTTCAGCTAAAACAAAAAAGTCTGTGGGACTGTGGGACTTTTATTAAAAAAATATATATAATATTATCTTACATTGTCTAAAATTTTACACATTTCTCTCAGTTCAGCCGAAAACTCAACTTCAGCTTAAAACAATAAAAGTGAGAATCATAATGTGTTTAATTGGAGAAACAACTACTTTGCTGATATAGTGTATGGAAACATTATAACAAAGAGGGCCTTTGTACTGACCAGGACACAAGTGCTTCTTTCAGGTTACATGGACTTTTTTTTTTCTTTTGGAGCAATTTGTTTTGATGTTGAAGGTGACTAATATAACCCCCCCACACACACACACATTCATACCCAGTACTATGGGGAAATACCTTGCCATTTCATTGTTTCTTTTTGGGTGAAAAACAGCTCACAAATAAGGAAACAGGACTCTCGTTTACAGTTCCATTTTTTTCTAAAGGAAAAGAAAGTAAGTGAATATCAGATGTTTTCCTTAATGGTGGAGCACTCCTTTTCAAGACAAAACCATCAACTTAGACTTTATTTATCCCAACACTATGTGACTTGGCATTATTATACTTCTTCCCAAAAAAGTTTTTCAGACTCACCTGCCCCTTTAACTGCTATCTTATTGATTTTTCAGCATTTGTAATTTTGCTTTGTAATTGATTTTGTTTGTTATTTTTATTTTCTGTTCAGCATGTGTGTATATTATCATGGCATAATTTATTCTGCTGTATGAAGTATTAGACTAGTGGGAACTTGTATTGGAATTTACTACCCTCAGCCTCTTGTTGTCTTTATTGTAGCACTGGCGTAATTGTTCTTGATTAAATCTCTAAAATTGGACCAAAAGTCACTTCTTTTACTGTTTCAGACACTGTATACAGCTTTTCACACTTGAGCAGAGCTCTCAGTCCATAACTATGCAAATATGAACAACCACAGCTTCAGTCTGGTCAGGTATTCCTTCTACCTGGTTATATCACAAAATTACCCAGGTGCCTGCTTATATCACTAATTTGAATTTTTAATTTGATCTGAAGATTTGCTGTAATTTTGATCAGTTGTGATTGGTTTAGTGATTGGTAAGAACAAGTCTTTTACTTTATGAAGCTTGGCTGTCCTCTGTAAATACCAGTACTGTTTTTGCCATTACTATGCCTGGAAAGCATATTGTTTCTTCTTTACAATCTTTCAGTAGCTCACTACTTATTTTTTTCAATAGTCTCTGAACTCATATGTATTAAAATGTATAAAACTACAAATTCATCATTAAGTAACCTTAACTTTTATTAATAATTTATGACAATAATAATAACATGGTAATTGCAGATATAAATACTGGGTTTCATTTGTTATTTAAATAATACACATAGTGTTACTCATCATATCCACCATATCAAATGAGAAAGCTAACACAATAGAAACACTTTCACACATTCTGCAGTAGGTAACTGCCTTTGGTATAACATGGGATGATTGTTACCACAAATAACACAAAAATAAGAGAAGAGTTGAGAGATGAGTGATTCATACAACTGGTATGGACAGCACACACACACAGACACAGACTCCACTGACTTCAACAGTCCACAAGAGAAGAGCAGCATCATTGCATTTCATGACTTTTAATAGCTGGTGTGATATCCTTTGCTGATGTTAAATTAATTGAAATGAGACAGTTTTAAGGTTACTGTGTATTTAAAGTATTCTTCATCATGGATTCTTCATCATGAGGACATCACGTTTAATCTCAGTTGACAGCAGTTATTATTTTGAAAGTACCATTTAGTAAATTTTATTGTCACCTACTTTAGCTGTAATTAATGCATCTTCTACACCCTTGAGTAATGGGGAGGTTTTTTATGTTGTTTTGCTCTGGCTTCGTTTCACTCATATGTAAAAATCATCGTAAGACTTATATCTTGTTTTAATCCCTCTCCTAACAATGGAATGTATTTATGGAACCTTTGAAGTGGAGTCATGACAGTGAGTCGTGATTTAAGACACTAAAAATACTGCATTCCATAATTGGGTTCATCTCTGCAGTGAAAGAACAAGTGTTGCACTCGAAAATGTGTTTCAAGAGGGCCTTTTTGGACTCACAGAGGGCCTGTGTGATGGTCTCATCGGGCCCTTAGGGCTTGTCTATCCTCTGACCCCAACGACGGGTCTACTTGCCCTAAATCTGGCCACTGCCACTGTAAAACCTCTGCGTCTGTGAGGGGTTTTTCAAGGGTCAGAACAGGTTAGAGTGGTCAGAGACAAAATGTTATAGAGACTGCAGCTCATGGTGGAGAAGAGGGTGGATGGTGTGTGTATGTGTGTGCATGTGTGTGTGGGGGGGTACGTCTGCACCTTGCATCGCCTTACACAAAGTCTGCGTGAGACGAGTCCTCGCCGACAACTGCAGGAAGCCATTTATTTTGCAAGCCGTCCAAACAGCCCCAGTGCCACGACGATCTGCGTTTGACATCCCTAACACCCATCTGTTGGCGCTTGCGTTGAAACAGTTGCACGCGGCCACAGAAATCCCTCTGGTATGTCAAAAACGCCGAGGAATCCCAGCTCCATGCGTATGGGATCTCTGCTATCCTCAGTGCAATGTGCTGTCATATAAAAAGTCATTTGTGTTCATGATATCTGCAACCTGATTAAGTGCATGCAGCTGTTTTGAGCTGTTTAGTCGTAAAACACAGCCATTAATCTGTCTGTGGCTTGTCAATGCTTGATTTAAATACATGAGCAAATTGTGGTGTATTAAGAATGATTTAGAGTGCAATAGTGATGACTGGCAATATTAAAACCCAATACTGGCTTGGTTTGGTAATACTCAAAGCTCTGAGTACAACTCCATGAAAAGGTAAGTATCCCAAAAACAAAACTCTGCATGCTTGAATATGCAGTTGCATTTTGACATGGTTTGACAAGACAGAAACAGGCTCTGGTCCTCCACATATGACAGCCCATATCTTCATTCACAACATTCACTCATTACAATACACAATAAGATCAGCACTAGCCTTGATATACAGGTTTTGTGAAGTGTAATGCATGTAGCTCTATTTGTATGATGAGGCCATTATGCAGTATTTATTTATTTATTTATTACTTTTGACTAAATTCAAAGTCAAGTATTATGCAAGTATGTTGATCTGTAATACGGACAAGTGAATTTAATCTATGGAACAGAGTATATATTTTTATATGTGGCAATGTTGAAGGGGTTGGAGGTTGAGCGAATGAAGAATACTTACACATTTCCACAGCACACACATTTCAGAAGAGAGAAGAATTCATGCAAATACAGGATAAAACACAATTAACATACTATGCCAGACACAGTAGCTGCTCTAACAAACAGAATGACAAGCATTAATAAGGTCTTGATAGATTCTTTTTGGGACATTCTAAAGAGTAATGATTAGTCCAGACTTACACATGGAAATGGCATCCATTACTCCATGAGAGGCAAGAAGATTATTCCACAGGAGGGGGGCTCTCATAGCAGAGGTGTCTGCCTCCTATTGTGCTTTTTGATCTTGGAATTACAAGACCTACATCCTGAGAATGACGGGACCTTGGGGTGCAGTATAGGGGACAATTAATTCCCTGAGGTTATTTAGAGCAAGGCTTTGCAGGTTAAAAAGAGTGCTTTGAAATCAATTATTTTGATAGGTAGAGGTAAGTAGGCTATGAGATAAGATATCTTATCATATTTTTTAACTGTATTCTGTAGCTGGTTGCTCTCTCTGTCAGGTCTCTTGTGTAATTTAGCTCAAACAGATTGAAAATTGATTAAAATTATGTGTTTTTCCATACTTTCCACAAAAGTCATTTAAAAATGTATGTCCTTTAACATTGGTACCATCATCAGGTCATTTAACTTCTCTTTCCAATTATAATTCATATAACCCTGTAACCCTGTGTCTGCATGTAGCTGAACAATACTGAGTTTCAGTAATAAAAAAGAAAACAAAAGTGTTTCAGTCATAAAATCACTAATATACAGCAACTAGCTACTTTAGTAGGTACACCTGTTCAAAAACCCATTGCAAAAATCTTAGCAGCTCATAGGGTCTCATAGGGTCAATCTCATAGGGTTCCTATGGCAATTCTTCAATTGAAGGACAACATTTTTTAAATAGCTAATTGAATAAATCAATCATGCATTATTTTAATCAATGTTATGATGAAATATTTAAATTGTATGTAGTAGTCTGGCAGTTTAGTTGCTAATGGACAAACTCCTATGTCTGGACATTATGTACTGGGGAGTGAGGAGTTGTGACAGCACACAGAAGACACATTGTCAAACATCTATATGGAAGTCTATTAACATGTGTTTAGCGTACTGATGTTGCACTGCTTTTCAGAATCAATATGGTTGACGGTGCCTAACACTGCAGTAATGCCAGCATGTAACCTGCACTCTGATTGCCTTGAAGCAGGTGGAGGAAATCCCAACAGATTTCCAGGATTCCTTGCCAGCTGCTACACAAGCGCTTCATTGAATCTTAATCAGTCCTCAGCGCTGTCCCATTCACCATCTCCTCATTCAGATTTCTCCCTAAAGGAAACATACACAGATAACATAAATTAAACACAGCACTGTTAAGCACAATCAATTACTATAATTAACCTGCAATTTCTCCCTGGACCTCTTTTTTGTTATAATTAATTACAAAGGACTGGAGTTTTCTTAATGTGTATTCTCAAACAGTTAAACATCATCATTACAGGGGAGGTTAAGAAAGACAGGGTAAAAGAGGGAGAGAGAGGGAGACACTGAGAGAGAGAGAGATAGAGAGAGAGAGAGAAAATGCCACAAGGTATGCAATGATTGGAGGACATGTTGGAAGAAGTTCCATCCCCTCCCTTAAGCCCTACAGGCTATTGTGTTGCGGAGAGTCTTCTGTGTGTCAAACACTTGAAAATGTCATAGAGAAATCACTTACAAAGCCTAACATCTTTTTAAATCCCATAATTATTGTAGGATATAATATGCACCTGAGCAGGAGCTGTCCGATCTGCCTGTGCCAAGGGGATTCTCCAGATTCCTACAATCAGCTTACTGCTGACAGATCAGTGTGATTGGCTAATAATCTGGATCGAGTCGCTGGAGTGTTTATCAGAAAGGGATTGTTAACAGAGACAATGTATGACTCTATTGTTATGCAGTTACAAAGAAAAGGTGTGTATTAGGTTTGACTGCATAGTGATGAGCATAATCTGGGTGGTGACTCGACTAATGGAAGGTATTTTGGTTGTGAGATGACATCCATGTTTAGCATCCATCCATGTTTAATCCACTGTTAACACCCATCCATGTTTAATATACTGTATATTTTACATACTCCATGTATCATATTGAAAACACTGACTCTAGCTTGCATGTATGTGCCTTAAACATGAAAATCTTGTAAGTCAGTGGTTTTGTTATTCTGCCTCTGGTTCAGTCTATTGTTATGACTATCTATTCATATTGTTGAGGCCAGTGTTCGACCAGAGCCCCCTCAGCCATTAGAGCTCCTTAAACAGTGGCATCTAGCTCAGTGCTGGCCCACATCTGGTGTGGATCTGGTGTGGATCTGGCCTGTGTCTGGTGCATGTGTGCATGCACACATACACATCCTCTGTCTCCTCTCTGACTCTGCTGCTCTCTAATCTGAGTGCTGCAGCATCACTCACAGACATTAAGCTGAGGGCTGACCAGAGGAGAGGCATAGCCCAGAGCTCTCAGAGACACTGAGTCATTTCTGGGAGGGAGACAGAGCATGCGCGCGCACACACACACACACACACATACAAAAATGCTTCCTCTCATCACATAACTCTCTATCAATATTTTGCTTTAAAATTCCTATTACTCTCTGTCTCAGGCATGGCTAAAACCCAGCATCAAACACCTTATGCAGCCATACCTCCTGACACGTATAGAAAATATGGCTATGTAGTAGAAGCAGTAGATAAGTTAGAGATAAAAAATCACTGTGAAGCTTTTCTGCATTGTATTAAAAAAAGAACAACAAAGAAAAAGAAAAAAAAAACGAAACCCTAAGCTTAGTTTCTGGCTTGATTAATATTAATAAGCTGGGGATGGAAATGAGCTGAAACAGTGGAATACCTAAATAATGAACAAATCCCAGCACATTTTGTCAGGAGATACATACATAAACCCTTCTATTTTGAAAAGAAGTCAGCCCCTAACGAGCGTGACGCCTGGGCATAGACTCTAATACACAGAGACAATTTTTCTAGATAATAGCCTATTGCGCAGGATACAATTTAAATTAAAAAATGCAATTTTCACCTTGAAATGAACAAATGATTACAATTTCTATACAAATGAAGGCATCCAGGCTGTGCCTCAGTGCTCAGCTCAGGCCATGAAACTTGACATAATTGCCATGAAATACATTTTCAAATATTTGTATTTTGTCCGTCACTTTTAAACATGCCACTCTGCCTTCTGAGAGGGCTTGTGATCTCACCTTCTGGGGGTAATGGAGAGAAAAAAAACAGGGAAATTCATCAGAGATGAAAACCCCTTCAACAGGAGAGATAAAAATAAAAAAAAGAGAAGGATGGAGGAAAAAAAACAAATGATAAATTGCCACTGCTCTGTCTGCCAGCCCCTGGAGTTATCTCTAAAAGCCAAATTATGGAGCCTTATCGTGGAAATCATATCTAATAGTTATCTGCCTAGATGTTCTCAGATCCTCATACTCCCCACGCCTCTTCCCCATCAGTATGCTCAAAACGTGTGTGTGTGTGTGCAAGAGAGAGAGAGTGAGAGATATTTTATTTATTTGTGATTATGGATGTCCTGGAGAAGAAAAGATGTTAACTTGTGCATTTCAGTTTTGAAAGTTGTGGCAAATTGCAAGCAGCATGAAAAGGGGGAGGCATGTAATTGGTAGGTGAGCCAAGACTTAAAGGTGATCAGAAAAATGCAAATGGGGCTCCTATCTGAAATATGCCATGAAATGCATGTACTGAGCAGGGGCAAAGCTTTGGCCCAACCAGTAGACACAAATGGATTCTATTATATGATATTGCAGAGGAGATGATGCAAAAAGGGGCAAATAACTAAGCAACATTATTTGAAAAATGCTAAAAATATATATATTTTTTTATATGCTGCTGATTTATGCACTATTTATGGAAGAAAAACATATTACTCACATACTATTACATCATCTGATCACAGAACATGAAAGGTATTCAAGCATGCGTGTGTATGTGTACAAACCAAGGAAGGTGACATCCCCTCAAATTGTATTACTTAATACTTTATAAGACTTTATTTCCTTTACAAAGCATACATGATTATACTCGTGAATGCAATGAAACCTTTTCTGCTGTACATTTCATCTTTCATGTCTCATCAGACTAGATCACATCAGAGCCCATGTATCTCTGTGGAATATGGTTGGCTGTCTTACAGTGAAGCAGCCTGCCTGCCTGACTGCCTGCCTGCATGTGAGGGCTTGAAGAGCAGCAGGTGAAGCTGCCAACATGAGAGTGAAAGGCAGAACACACACACACACACACTCTCTCTCTCTCTCTCTCTCTTTCTCTCTCTCTCTTTCAATCAAATGTCTCTCTATATCTTTCATATTATCTCTGTCCCCCTCTCTCCCACTTTGGCTCTTTTCACTTCTCTCCTTTTTTCTCACCCCTCTTACACACACACACACACACACACACACACACACACACTGTCTCTCTTGCTCTCTCTCACTCTTCTTCTCTTGCTACTTTTAGTAACTCTTTCTACCCCTCTCTCTCTTTTCATTCAGATTCATCTCTCTCTCTCTCTCTCTCTCCTTCCTTCCCTCTCTCCCCCCTTTCTTTGCCAGTGTGATTCTTTTGCCTGAGAGGCGTACATCAGATTTCAACACTTGACCTCATAATGCTGGGGGTCAGCGCCACACCGGCAACAATTTCACACACAAGATGAAAGGGAAATTAACATTGAAGTTGTTTGAGGCTGAAGCTCCAGGCCCCGGCAAAGTCAAGCAAAGCCGCTGGTTCCCTCTCCCCTGCTGCCTCTGCCTACACCTCTCCACCCCACCTCCCACCTCCATCACCAACCCCTCACCCTGGGCCACAAAGAACCCTGCTCCAAAGCCCAACTGCAGGGAGATGGAGACTGTGAAAGCCCAGACAGCCTCCTGGAGGACTCTCTCGCTTGCTCAGGCCAAACTCAGACTGTGGGAGAACAGAGCAGAAAGCCGCAGAGGAAGGCAGAAGTTACAAAAGGGAGGTCTGCAAGTACATTGGAAGGAAAAATCCCCCCCCCCCCCCCAAAAAAAAAAAAAAAAGAAAAAAAATGGAAAGATAATGAATCAAGGTGTTTTGCCCTTGGTTGTCTTCATTTGTTTTACAGTAAGACAAATTGCAGCACCACCAGTGCTTACATGATGATTTATTAGAATGTTATAACTGATTTATTACGCCAGTATGTGTCTGAATCTGAATTGCTGTAAGAAATGAGAGGACTGTTGAGATGTCATTGCTTTTATTCTGTCAGTGTTACAATCTGTGTGTATTATCTCAACTATGCCTAAACTATATCATAATCTAAGTCTGTTACAACATCAGAAAGTGTGGTATGAGTGGACTGATATCAGAACTAATTTAAGGAATGAGTTTGACCTTCGGTGACAACCTTCTGATTGGCTCCTATAAGCCGTTAATTGCTAAATCCTTGTTTGATTACATCTGTGGCTCTCCCTCACAGCTATTTCTTTTTGGATCATCTCCTCTCCTTCTCTCCTCCCCTTTACTCCTCTCCTCTGCCCTCTTCTCCTCTCCTCTCTTCTCCTCTCTATGCTTCCCAACCTTATCCCCACCATGGTTGGCAGGCACAGCTGGAGAGCTCCCTCTTATGCATTCATGAGCAGTGCGGGCTACGGATAAATAAAAGGTTCATTACCACGTTAAAGTGTTACTAATGACACGTACCTGCCACCCAGCACCTCCGAAAATCTAATGTGACACACTGGAATGGAAAATCTATTCGTCAGCGGCGGTCGCAGGAGCCGTGCCTCGGCGCACTCAATGGAAATCTCCCTCAGCTCGCCCCCGCCGCTTGACTCCCCGCCAAACCAATATTTACAATTCTGTCGCCATTATGTCCTACCAAGCCCTTTGCAGCCTCTGCCATGACCTGCGCATTAACTGGAAATTGGACTTTGCAAACTTAACAGGAGAAGAGGGGGCATGGGGGTAGTGAGCTGAATGGCTTCTTGCTCATATAGGAAGACAGAGATGGGGGTTTTGGGGGAGGGTGAACGGTGGTGGTGGAGATGGTGGTTGATGGGTGGGTGTTTGAAGGGTGGGAGGGAGCAGCACACAGTGTGGCGCTCAGAAGAATCAACCCCCCATGAAGGCTGAGAATGAGGCAAGGACCCTGCAGCAAACGGCTGTCAGAAAGCCTGTCAGAACTCACCGTGCCTGTGTAAACTTGTCATTTGCAATATCGATGAAAGCTCAAGAAGTGCATCTCGAGGTGAAGTGCATCAGCTGCAAGACAGGTTATCTCATTCAATTCATTATTTTTCAATAATTCTGACATGGAATATTGAAAAGTAATAAAGATCCTAGACTGGTAATAAAAAGAGGGTCTGGCCATTCAGTATGGTGAGAAACGATTGCTTGCTGGAGGTGTTAAGTTTAAAGGAATATGCAACCCTTTTATGAAATTAAGTCACTCTACATCATCCCTAGAGTTAAGCAAGTGGTTAAAAGCCTGTATAAATCAGCATTGTCCTGCTTTGGCAGCGTCATGCGTTAGCTTTAAAAATAGCTACATTTTTCCTAAATATTTCTTGTGACCTGTGTATGCACAAAAAGTACAAATGAAGGTACAAATTAAGATAAGGGATTGCCTGGGCAAAAGTAGACTTGGGACTATATGCAAAACTATCACACAGCACTTGACCACTCCAGACAAACAGCAAATTTTGGTTATTAGATCTGAGGGAAAGAATGGATATATAGGCTATATAAGCAGGGTGCTGGCCATGTAGCGCCCTGTATGTGATGGTGAGAACCTTGAACTATATCCTGTAGTGCCCCGGGAGCCAGTGTAAGGAGCTGTGAAGGAAAGTGATATGGCAAAATCTATTTGACCTATAGTTAAAAGCCTAGCGGCAGCATTCTGGATAGACTGGCGTGATAAAACAGACTCATTAAGGGAGGAGGAGACAGGATTGCAGTAGTCAATGCGTGAGGAAATAAAAGAATGTATAAGCATTTTCAGTTCTGGGTATGTCACCATAGATCTGAGCTTGATCTAGCCAGCCAAAACATGATCTAGCCAGCTGTTTGGCATGTGAGTCGAACGACAAGGACCTTATGATATATAATCAATATATAAAATACAATTTATGATATATAATCAACTGTCACTCCAAGGTTTCTTAGGCTCAGGCGAACAGATGGCAAGAGGGGGCCCAGGTATTGCTTAATTGTTCTATTGATGTTGTCAGGCACAATGATTAAGACCTTAGTATTGTCTGAATTAAACTGCAAATAATTACCAGACATCCATTCTTTGATGGTGTCCAGGCAATCAAGGAGCCTGGAGAGACTGGCCACCAAAGATGAAACAAAATTGTATATCATTTTCAGTAGAGTGCAATTTCCAGAAACCACACTGATATTTATCATATATATAATGGCACTCTAGTGCAGCTCTTAGCTGGTTGGCAACAACCTTTTCCAGAGTCTTGGATATGGTCTTATAGTTCTTAAGCACAGAGGGGTCAAGGTTGGATTTCTTTACCATGGGTTGAATAATAGATTACTTAAAAGAGGATGGCACACAACTAGAGGATAATGACAAGTTAACAATGGTAAGAATTATAGGTCCAATTGTACCTAAGACCTTAAAGAAAAGAACAGTAGGAAGAATATAATGGGAGCTAGATTTCATTGATTTAACCACACCCAACAGGTCATGTAAAGAGATAGAGTGAAAGGTATTCAGAATAGTGAAAGGAGAAGAGAGATCATTCAAAAAGCGTAACCTAGGCTGCATGCCAGATCTTACTGCCATTACCTTGTCCACAAAAAAGGTGAGAAACTTACTCCAGTCCTCCAGAGAGAGACTGTGTGAGGTAGAAGTGGAAGGTGACACAATGTTTTCAATAGTATCAAATTAAACCTTAGGAGTCCTCTTAGATGAGGAAATTAGATAACCGAATGAGGCAAGCGTAGATTCATTCTCTAATGTAAACGTAATCTAATCGTGCATAAGAGATTTAAGGTGCAGGCGATGAAAATCCAGTCTGGTCGTTTTCCACAGACATACAGTTCTGCGGTATGCCCTTCTTAAAGAATGGATGGTTTGGTCCTACAGTTTGCCCTAAAACTTATTTGTATAGGTGCCACCTTTTCCCGCAAAGTGGCACAATGTTCATTAAATGTCTGCAGAGGAAGATCAACATTTTTAAAGAGCACATTATGAACATAAGTTGGGTATATCAGTATGTGCATTGGAAATATATGTCTTTCAGAATCACATGGCAGAGTAATTTGATCATGTAAATAGCATACATACTACACACACACACACACACACTCACACACACACTACTACAGATGTACATTTATTTCCATATGAAATCATCTAATTTGCCTGCTTGCGTCATCAGTGTCCCTCCATAATAAACACTCCATACTTTCACGTAGCACATGCTACCTAGAAAACCATAATAAGCTCATGAGAAGGAATCCTCATGACTGACTCCTATAAGTGACCCACCACACACTGTATGTGTTCAGTTTGACCACCAACAATCTGAGCTATGACAGATGGTAAGGTGGTCACCATCTCACAAATGCAGTGGAATGCAGCATTTTCCTATTTACAGATTCTCTCTCTCTCTCTCCCCCTCTCTCTCTCTCAGTGAACAAAGTAATTGTTTACTGCAGGCTTGTTGATTTCGTCTTTAAGAACCCCCTTCTAATTTAATCAGCTGTCCCATCGGGCCTCGGAAATGAATCAGGCGTTTGTTTATCCAACGTAGCAGCGCACTTGACTGATTAATTCAATCGTTGCCAAACGAAATGTTCTGCCTTGTTTGTCATGTTTCCCTTGTGCTCTGCCCACTTTGTTATTAATTGAGCCCTTTTTTTGGCTGTCACTTTGTGCTGCTAATACCCCTTATAAGGAGATGCTGGGCTTGAAAAAAAGCCTTTTTTTCTCCCCCTGCATTCGGCACTGCGGGTCATTAATTATGACGGTAATAAAAGGTGCTTGTGTTCTAGCTGCGAGAGTCGGCAGAGTTGCTCTGTTCCGCGCTAAACCGCAGGCGCAGTTCTTTATACTTCAGCTTTCAAGGCTCCAGCCTCCTTTCCCTGTGCAATGCAATATGCTAGCAGGGTCTTAGACATTAGGGCCCAGAGATCTCTTTGCTCCCTCTCAATTACTTTTTTTGATGTCTGACTGTTGCTGTCTGAATGAAGTAATAGATGACAATGTACATTGTTGGACGGGGCCCATTGAGGTGCTGAGGTGCTGCCCTTGGACCTCATAAAGGCAACTTAGCCTCTTGAAATGAGTCTGCTGCATTGTATGCTCCATTTTAATGCAAGTTCTATTTTGTTCATTACGTTACATTATGCTATAGTACATTTTGTTCTGTGATTTCAACTGTACTTAAAATTACTGTGAATGAACAGAAGGATTTGCATCATAATAGCTAAAGCCATGTGTTGACCCATTGACCTTTTACTATAGGCCTACATTGTTTCTGTTTTTAGGAGTGTTGACTCAGAGCCTAATGTAAGGACATGATGCTGATAGAAATTCCTCAAAATAAGTTTAGCACATATGAGAGCATGCAAAAATCCCCACTGAGAAAACCTTGTTCTTGATCAGTTACAAAGTCTGTTGTCACTTTTGAATGTGCTGCCATAAGGTCAGAGGTCAAATCAGCTTCCCAATGAAAAAAAAAAAATGCCCTCACCCCTAGCCACACTGCTCGGCTTGTTTGACTTTCAAGTGTGCCCATCAACTTCAAGCACCTGCTGTTGACAGGCTCAAACTTTCCGCCTTGATGGAGTGTATCATTCTCTGTGACAGCCCTAACACCTTGCTGACTGCCAGTGTGTGTGTGTGTATGTATGTATGTGTGTGTCTCAGAGTTTGTGTCAGTGCGTATCTCACAGAAGACGTCTCACGGTTGTTCACGCTCGTCCGTCTGTCTCTGAAGTGTCTCTGCTAAATAATGTGTGGGTGTTTTCCAATGATCACATTCCATTAGAGCTGTCAGCACAAGCTGGTTAAGAGGGGCACTGCACAGCACAGCACAGCACAGCACAGCACAGATGGGCCTGTCAACATTACAAAACATACACATCTGTTAGCAGAGGTATGGGCTTGATATTAATCAATGGATGAATAAAATGACTATTTATAATGACCTCATACAGACAGGGTATATATATTCAAATTCTCATACCCAACAGTAAGACTTTTTTCTGAGCTACCAGCACAGTGGAGAACTTAATATACTATTACTGCTGGATAAATAACTGTGCACAAATTACACAAACCCATTCTGAATAAACCTGACATGAATTTAAAGTGTTTGGCACAAACTTTTCTTTCTTTCTTCTCTCTCTCTCTCTCTCTCTCTCTCTCTATGACACACTTCTGTTCCAACTTTTACAATCTCATTTACTTTGTTCCTCTGTGCATTTTGCTCAGTCTCAGCAGCAGGAACTCAGCATCAATTTGCCTCCTCCTATCTAAAGCACCTGCTTAAAAGACGCCCAGCTCTTTTTTATGTCTCTTGCTCTCTCTGTGAAGGAAATTGAGAGCGAACAAATCCTCATCTCATTGTCCTTGTGAGGAGCCCGGAGAACAGTTGCGCTTCTCTTCAGCGGCAAACCTGTGTGTGGATGGAAGGCAATTACAATAGGATTTAATGTACGGGTTAGACTGGGATTACAAGGCCTTATATCGGGAAGAGAAGGCTCCACCCTCATTACAACCACATATGGGCAATTCAGCTGCAATGAGGGAAAGCAGGAAAGAGAAGGGTGGGGGGGGGCAACAAAATTTAATTTAAAGGATTACTGGACCAGCTGAAATCAGCCAGATCCGACGTGATAGTTGGAGACGTCGGAGACCGCTGGGGGATTATTAGGGTTGAGACTCATTTTCCAAAAAAAAAAAAAAAGAATGAAGGGGGGTCTCCACTGCTCACCTAGCTGACTAGGGACAGGAGCGACAGCGAGGATAGGCTGCATAGAAAAGATGCATAGAAGTTCATTTCCAAGCATAGGCTTGGGTGGATTTGACATATTTGAATGATGAAATAGCATCAAAGTGTTAGTCACAGTCACATACAATACGACTAATTTCCAAAGCCATTTTGTTGAAAGAAATTTTGATTTTGCTCAAAATGTTCAATATCATTAAATTGTATGTTTATGTTTCATTTGTAATGCATGTATAAAAATAGGTGGTAACACTTTAGATTAGGGTACACAGGTTCACCATTAACTAGCAGCTTATTACAATGCAAATTAATAATGTGCTAGCTATTTGTTTATCATTAGAAATCACTTATTAATACATGAGATTATACTACCTGTAGTAGACCATTAACTAGGATTTCTCCAATATGAAGTCCTAAGTACTGCTTATACAAAGTAAGTAAGTAAGTAAGTTGTTGTATTTGTATTATGATCTCAATATACTTTGCAACAGGAACAATTATTCTCAGGAACAGTTATTCTTTATCAATAATACATAATTAGGACTTATGTAAACACTATAAGGCACTTGTAGTTTAGTTTTTTTGTTTGTATTAAATAGACTTCTTTTCTAAATATTATTGAGAGAATAACTGTTCCTGTTGTACTAATGCCTTATAAGGCCCATACTCCAAGCATACTTAACATACAAGCATATTAAGATCTTAATTCATATATAACAACTAGGTTACTTACTATGAATAAGCAGGAATTAGAAGTTTATATAGGAGAAATTCCATGTTAATGTTTTTTATGGTTAGAATAAGATCATGCAGAATAAGGTATTAATAAGTGACTTGTAATGATTGACAAATGGCTAGTATGTTACTAATTTGCATGTTAATAAGCTGATAGTTAATGGTGAATTAATATGGATACTATAATCTAAAGTGTTACCAAATTGTTTTAACCAGGGACATTTTGACAGCAGTACTCGGTCACGACAAAGATCCCTTGTATTAACATTTATAAATTAAATAGGCTTTGGTGAACATGTCAATGCATTAATCATCTCTTGATATACAATCTATATGGCACAGAGGTTAGAAAAGTCAATGAAAAGTAAAGCATGCTGTTAAAGAAAACCCCACTATCAATTTAAGGGAAGAACATGTGCAAAAAGGTGTTGCTGGCTGCCTTCATTGATAGTTTCAAGGTTATTTCATTATTGTAGCCAACCCACCCCAACATACACACACACACACACACACTCTCTCTCTCTCTCTCTTTCTCAGCTCATCCTCTGTGAGACAACGCAGACATGAATGTAGACAACAGCTCTCCTCATCTGTCATTGTCCATGCTGAGCCTCATGCCTGCACACAGTTCTTGCCTTAAGCCCCTGGCCTGCCTCTCAGTATAGAGTCAGCCCAAAAATATGATCAGAATCGGAGCTTAGGGTTTCAGGCTTGGCTAAGGTTGGGGTAGTGGTGGGGTGGGGGCTTTTGGGGGCAAAGACTCTAGTTAAGGGGAGATAGGGGGCCAGCGGGAGGAGGTGGAGGGATGGGGATGGGGGCGGGGGGGATGGTGAGGGGTGGGGTGGGAGACCATTTTCCCAGGGTTCTGACACAACAAGAACAGCTGAGATTCCTTCCTACCCACACCACCTCAATGCCCCCAACCCACACACATGCACACTCAAACACTCTCTCTCTCACACACACACACACACACACACACACAAGCCCAGAGACAGTTCACTGCGACCGCACAGATGTGTGAGGCATCAGGAGTTGTGATGTGGTGCCAGACGCAGAGTGAAGGAGAGGGGTTTCTGTAATGAAAAATGTGGGGTGAGCTAGCACCCATTCCTTGGTAATGTTTTTCCTCACATGGGACAAAGAGAGAGACAGAAAAAAAAAACATGTACCAACAGCTGCAGCCTCTTCTCTGTGTGTATTTGTGGCAGTCCCAGAGCTCCAGCCAAGACTGTTAAGAGCTCCAGCTGGACGGTTCTGGAAAGGACATCCACGGTCCATACTGAAAAAGCTGCTCTCAGGTTTAGTGAACTTAGTCAAAAATGAGGAATCTTTTAAATTTTTGATTATTCTGTTCATTATAAGATGGCCATGTTTGTGGTAACAGTTTTGTGAATTATTTAATAGTTGAGGAATAGAGGAATAGGGATAGTCCAGTCCCTCATATCATTATAATGGCTATCTACCTTCAGTTTTTTGTGAGCAAATTCAACTCATGTGTTTTACCTTAGCGTTCCCTATTTCACCTTCCACCATTGCTCCCTCCCAGCATGGAGAACTTTCGTGACACGGTTGGTCTGTGTTGCCATAACCAAATAGCAATCAAAGGCACCGATTTACACTGCTTTGCACTTCAGGATGCTGGGTAGTGTAGTGCTTCCCGAGAAGTTGTGAATAAAATATGTTTTTAATAAAACAAGATTGATACCAAAAGAACCTGTGGCATTTTTGATGCCCACGGACAATCATTTCATCCTGTCGCAGCTAGTTAGAACTCTATATTATATAGTTCAGATAGCATTGGTTGTAAACTATTTCTCAGTGGTGAAAATTACTGGGAATAAGACTTCCAGCTCCACGCTGGCCTGCTCTGTAGTTGAATAATATAGTATCCTATCTACTGTACATGTAATATGACTTAATTGATCTAAATCTACATTGTGATAATTACTTGCAAGCTTGTACAAGACTTTACCAGTTGCTCAATGTTTTGTCTTTGCTGCCAGCAGAATAGCCTGGATATAGCATAATCAGACATACAGTCTGAATATTCTAGTCTTTAAAAACAAACAAACAAAAAAATTCTTTCCAGAACACACGTCAAATGAATAAAATATATATTGAATTCTTTGTTTCAGACTACACCTCCCAGATCTTTTCACCATTACAGACAAAAACAACAAAACAGCTTAATACAACAGCTTAATTAAGCATAAACTTCATGTGAACTGGAAAGCTGCCTGAAATTTATAGTCATTCTGAAGCATCAAGTCGGATGCCTTTGTAATGTAAGTCATGTGAAACAAATTTGGAATAGGGCAACTTCATTGTACTTTCAGGATTTTGAAAAGATCTGACGGCTCATCCATCATAATCTGCCACAGGAAAAGGGCCGTTAATGTGCAAATGTGCTCGATTTGGTGTTCTGATCTGCCCCTGTTGTCTTGCCTAATGTCGTTTAGAGTTTGTGATTTATGGCAGATATGGCTTGTGACATCGGGACAGTGCTCAACACTAGCATGTTGAGTGCTAAGAGCTTGATAAACTGGCCCTTTGCAGTAATGTGATGAATAGGTTTCACATGTTTACATGATGATAATGATGATGCACGTATTGCATCAGATAGCGGGGGCTGAAGGGTTGGCATAGCTGATGTGCAATGAGAGGTCATCTCTTCAGAGAGAAAGAAAGCCCACTCTTCTGGCATGCGTGCCAGAGGCATGGGCGAGAGCTTTGGATGTGGGGGCACACTGTGCATGGTAGCCTTTTCCAGTGAGATTTTCTCCTCTTGGCCACTGGTTTTATTGTGAAGGAGATGCTGAGAGCAGATGTCAACAAGTTGGGGATGGGGTGGGGGCGGTGGATGAGTTGGGAATAGTCAGAGAATCTAGAGGGAGGGAGCGGAGAAGGGGGGTTTGGTTGAGAGTAAGGGGTAGGGGTTTGGCGATCGAAGGACAGGTCAAAAATGCTCACATCTGTTCATGTCACTGTACGGGTGCAGCTGGAGAGATGTGATGTCATCGACAGGCAGCTGGTCCCCTGTACTCCACCGCATTTTGGGAGGGGTGGTGGGGTACCAGGGGGTGGGTGACGTAAGGTGGGGATGTTAGGAGGCAGAGGATGGGGGGCATGGAGGGTGTGGGTGGTTTGGGGTTTTATACTCTGACTGGACGGACTGGATATGCCTGAATCCCCTTGAGAAATATGCCAAAGGCCACAGAGTTGCATTCCTGCAAGGCCCAGTCAACACAACAGTGTGTGAGACACTGACCTCCGTGTATCACTCAGTGTTAGGAATTACATGACTGCCTATTTTGCGTAACACTAATCACAACCCTCTCTTCTGTCCTCCACTCTCTTTCTCTCCCTTTCTTTCTCTCTCTATCAAAGAAACCACCAGCAGGCTGCTTGTGGAAGATTATCAAGGAAAATCGTCGAGTTTCATAAAGAGGGATTTCCAACAGAGACGTTAATCCCAGCACTGCTGAAAGAGAGGGCGCACCACTCCATATCACATGTTTCAAAGGAGATGGGATGTCTGATAGGAGCCTGCTGCGACACCAACGGCCCAGAGAGAGCACTGGGAGAACCTTTGTTTTAGAGAGACTCTGGCAGCTTTGTTCTGGAGACTTAGGTAACCATCCACCCTAATAAAAACCACCTACACCAAACATATCCTCCCTCCCCAACCCCCTCATCCCTCCACCCTGCCACCTCCATCGTGGCTGTATCCAGGGACCAGTCTGGTCACCACCTTGGGAAACTCCCGACTGCTTTTTTAATAAGGGGAGAATTATAGCACTGCTTCCAGAAGCCTTGGACTCCCCATCACTCCTCTAGAGAGTGAGAAAAACATGCTGCTGGTGGAAAAGAGCTGCTAGATCTGGCCCTTCACTCACTGGGACTACTTTCATTAGCTCTGTCAGTGCTTTTCAGCTTCTCTCTCTACCATAGGGTTTGTACATAACCTGTTAGTGTCTGCGGGAAAAGAAGAGTTAGAAACAGCAAATAGGATCAGGTCTAACAAGGGCAGAAGCACTGGTAAAATAGATGCTTTTGGCATTTTTTACAAAAAGGTATTCTATATCCAGTGATGTCGACATAAAATGAAATACAGAAAAGTAAAATACATATTCCATTTGTTTTTCCAGAAATGATGGTCATTTGATATGAAAAAATGACATTCTTTATTTCACATAGCTTGCTGTGATAGGGTGAGAGTGAGTTGGCCATTTGGAGATGAAAGATTCCCAAGAGTGCATGATCACAATGGATTTGGTGGCCTTCTTTTATTAAGAAACTAGAGTCATGGGGATATAAGGGTCAGAGTTTAATAGTCCTGGTGTTAAAAGCCCCCATTCTCTGTCCCTCCGAGCCCCAACAGTACCACACTGTACAAACCACTTCACTGTCCCAAACTTTGGTCTGAGCCTTCACAAATCTCAGACTCCCTTGACATCGCTCTCTGATGTAGAAGACTTGGCAGCTTCATCCAACTGCCCCCCTGCCCCTCCCTTCACACTCATTTTTTTTTTACAGCAAATACAGGCCCCCCTCTCCAGTCTTCTATTTGTGGCCCGTGATGGTTTTCGACGGGTGTTTTTTTTTTCTTGACGTGACCTTGCTCACATGGTAAGCCCCTCCTCCTTTGTGCCGCCACTCAAAACATGCCATCTCACATGGGGGAGTTGGGGGAGTCTGAAAACAAGTTGTTGTATCCATAATGGGACAAGTGGTTTGTGACAGGCTCCTCAGGCCCCAGGACACATTTTTCCCTTGGAAACTGGGTTTACAAAAGCAGGCAGTGTATTGCGGTAGTCCCCCTTCTAATCTGCAGTATCCTCTTAACCTCCTCTCTCTCACACACTCTTTCACTCTCTCTCATTTTCCTTCCCAACCCCCGCCCCCCCCTTCAAATTCATCTCCTCCATCACCATAATAAGGCTGCAGTGCTCTAATTTGGTGGCATGTCGCTGATCGACCTCTGGCTCAGGCACAAACTACAGAGCGCACCATGCTGATAAGCAAGGGGATCCATTTTCTGTGCTGGATTTCGCTAATAAAGATGGACAAGTCAGCTTGTCAGTGGCTCTCTTCTGAAGCCCCCTCCCCTTAAAGACCCCCCACCCCTGCCCAGCATCCTCATTGCACCCCCCCCAATCCAGCTGACACACACATACACACACATACATACATCAACATCTCACAAGCCCCTTGTGCACCCCCCCCCCCACCCCAACTGTCACCCCCACATTCCGTATTAGTGTTTAAAAGCAAAGGTTTCCTGAGAGACACTTCTTAATCGTGAGACGAGGTGGCATGGGGCCTCTTTTGTTGCCTGTCTGCCAAACGCCTCAAAGCGGGAGCACTGGTTTACGGCAGCACATTTTCATGGAGACATATCAGCAGCAAAACAGCCTTTGCTGCAGTCTTTTGCTACTGTCTGCACTGCTCCTGTCTCTCTGTTTGCTGCTGCTGCTGCTGTAATCATCAACACGCTCAAACACTGTAGACCTATCATGTTCTTGTATGCCTTTCTCTGCCTTGTTCTCTTATCACTCTGCTTTCAGGGACGGGGAGGATGCTTTGGTGTGTCTGCAGGGGTGCATCTGAATAAAGATATGACATGGAGATGCATATGGAAGGGTTTCTTTAAAGTATGGTGTTAGGGTGCACTTGATTTCTATGCACTGAATGTTTTTGGGTGTGTCAAAACAGACTCTCTAGATTTAGATTTGTGAAGTGACTACAGAAATAATCTCAGTAATTCAGAGCAGAAGGGTGTTTACATAAGAAGTGTTTGTCCGAATGACCTTTTAGACCTGCGTGGTGACAAAGGCACAATGGCGCTTATTTTCACCATTTTTCCTGCCTTTCTCATAATTGATAAGGGTGCCCTCTGTTGAAAAAAGTAAAGCATTGCATTCAAATAGTTTCCAATATTTACTAATGTAAACTAATGTTAAAGGGAAATGTGAAATCAGTCTTTACTCTGCTCTTTAACAAGCATAATTACCTAAACTTGACCATGAAATAATCTGAATAAGGGTGAATGAAGAGACTCTAGGAAAGGGCACAATTGAGCTTTGTGTTGTATTTCTTCCTGGCTCTAGCCTATCACCAACCACACCACATGTGCAGCCTATTTACAGATGTTTTACTAGAGAATTACTAGAGAATTAGCTATTTTACACAACTGCAGACAGCACTGCATGCTACAAAACACTAAACACACACACCCATAAACACAGACACACACACATGCACACACACGCGCACACACACACACACACACACGCACGCACACACACAAGGTTGTCCGCAGCAGAAAGAAGGCACGCTTTACGTGGCACTTGATGGAGATTGAATTGCTAAGTTCCTCCACACCTCCACAGGAGCCCAGACCACAGCCTGTCTGCCACCCCCAGCCTGGGCTGACCGTGGGTTGATTTGGGAGGGGTGAGGCAGGGGGTCGGGAAACAACGGCTGTCGCTGTAACCTCCCTGTGCCTGAGTCCCATTGGCCTGCCTGTCTCTGAGACAGGAGGAGGGGGAGCCTGTCCAGTGCGCTAACACCACTGTGAGTGAATGTACAGGCTCATCGGTCAATTGGCTGAAACATCAATTTTCACCCCTCTTAAAGGGACGAGTATCCGTTCAAAATTTAAACAAACTGAATCAGTGCGATTCGTCAGTGTCTTTTATGCAAACTTTCCCCAGCCTTTGCTGCCTCGCCTGCCTGGTTACTGTGCCAGTGTGAGCTTCAACGAAGAAGGACAAGACAGCACAGTAGAGGAGTAGCTCTCTCTGGGGTTTAGTGATGCCTAATATAGAATTCTATGAAAAATATATTGCACCTTTGAGCCTTTTACTGTAACATTTACTAGAGAGACACTGTATAAACAATGAGAATATAATTAGCAGAAAAGTTAGAAACACTATGGTAATCATTGATGTGCTTTCAGATTTTTTAGAATATGCACACACACACACACACACACACACACACACACACACACACACACAGACGTGTGCAAGAGAGATTTTATTTACTTGTGATTATGAATATACGATATGAACATACTTTTATGAACATACATATAAAAATCCACTGAGACTTAGAACACATCATCGTTTGAAGAGAATATAAAGTTAATGTATCATATTGCTGATGCTAACATGTTTAGATTATGCTCATATGTTTTTTTTATCCCATTGCTCTGCCAGTATTGGTCTGTTGCACAATGAAATTCAAATTAATTTGCATCAAGTGCCAGCTAAACCAGATAGCAGACCACAAGCACTTGAAAAGTACTGCAAGTGTTTGCAGAGTTGTGTGTTTTCAAACCCCGTTTTTTTCTGAGCTATATTATGGGGCCCTGAAACATGTCGGGAGAGGAGACTTAGGAAAAGAAATAGGAGGCCAGCAGGGTGCTTCGCCTGTCCATGTGTCAGTGCCGGCCTGCAGCGAGGAGATTGGTTGCTTGGAAAGAAGGGGAAGTAGATGAAGAAACATCTGTCCTTTCCTTCAAGCAAGCTTTTTTGCTTTCTCTTTCTCTCTCTCTCTCTTTCTCTCTCTCTCTAACTCTCTCTTTCTTCTCCTCCCACATTGAAAAACTCTTTCCTACTTTTTTCTTTTCTCCTCCAAGACATTTGTTTTCCATTCATGGCTGTCCAGCAATGGGACGTAATGGCTTCTTCTCATGGGAAAGAGAAGGAGAGGAGGCGGGATTCAGAGTTGATTAATTTCTTACATCTTGGTGCGGTATTATGCATAAAGAATTGATTGCTGGATGGACATGGCCACTGTTGGATCTTGATGAGGTTGCTGAAATGTCACCTTTCTGATGTTTCCCAGAGTTAGAGATATTAAGGGGCTCAGTCAGAAGTCTAAAGCTTTGTTTTAGTCTATCGCAAAATACTGAGCACGACAGTCATTTGTCAGGGGTTCCTTTTTAGTTTGTCAGAAGATGCTCATCCAGTCTTATCTGTGCTGGACAGCTAGAAAGAGAGAGACCACTCTTTTTCACAACACTGGAATATTGATGAGAACTGAAAACTTTTCCCAGTATTCTTTTTTGCCCAGGTGCTGTTGTTTTGTACACTGTTTGGAAAGGAAAAGAAAAGAAAACCCTTTCAAGTTAGCAACCAATATTCCATATACCACTGTTTGTGAGTTGAGTAAATAATATGTATTTCTGTTGAAATACACTGCTTAGAAGTTCAGTTCAAAATTCAGAATCTCTTACAGGCCCAGCAGGTTGATTTATTTTTTTGAATTTGGCAAAAAAATAAAAAGTAATGAATGTCGAAGAGTTTGTGCATAATGAGAGCATTAGCCTGTGCTTCCTTTTGGGAAACACTGTAGTGTGGCACACAACATTCAAAATGTCTAAAGGTAAAATCACCTCTAGAAATAGGGAAATAACACCTCAAAGACTGCATGGATGAAAAAGTTCAGCATGGCATGGAAAAAATAAAGTTGAGCCTTGGGCTTGAATTGAGAAAGTTCTTTGTGATTTTTTATTTATATTTTTTTTGGCGGGTGGAGGGGGTATCCTGTGTGTGTGCTTTGTTGTAGTTTTAGTTTTTTCCTCATAAGATGTGAGAAAGGAGGAAGGAAGGAGAAAATTCAAAATCACTTGTTTAAAACCTTGTCTTCTCTCTATGAAGAAAGAAACCAGATTGCATGCACTCCAGATGATCAAAGTCTTTATTTTGTTGAAAGATAAAGTGGTATGGAATGCTATACACACAAGATAATTGATAAGTCAGCTTTATTGACATCCTGTATCTTGCATATTCTTTGCATCAGAAAACAGAAAACAGAACATCATGATCTTGTCTTGCTAATGCAGTGTGGAAAGACATGTAAACTTAGCCAAGTTTTAACAGAACCCCTTTTCTTCTTTACACACCATGGCCTTACCATGAGAAGCCTGACCAGCATGACTAAGGGGCCAAATTCAAACAAGTTGGTGTGATGAGGACCCAGAAAAAAGGCAGCTGTAAATAAATAAATAAAAAAATATATAAAGCATATTGCTGTGATGTTTGAATGTAAATCTTCACATGGGAAGGACAGGGGTGTGAGAGAGGTAAAGAGGAGAACGATTGAGGATTGATGACATCCATATGTCCGGGAAGATCAGTGTGTACGCAGCAAACGACATTACCTAATTCACAGTCTGAGCCAAATATAAGAATAAAGGCTGGTGAATCTGAAGATGGCTCGCTACTGTGTGAAAAAAAAGATGGTTTGTGGGTGAGGGGTTGGACACTGGAGCTTTGGGAAGGGTGTCGAGGAGGCACTGGCCCATCAGTCACAGCCTTGACTACCCACTTGTTTCCCTGCACCGTCTGGTCTTTAGGGGTCCCGTGGGGCAGGAAAGTGGGTGTTCACCAGTCCAGTCCTCTTAAGCTGGTCCATCAATCCTGACGTAAAGTGCACAGAGAACCCATAGCCATGCCGCTTGTGCACCAGTGCTCAACACCTTGACAACCCATGTCAAAATAGCATAGATGGCATTGCAATGGTGGTGCATGTACAGTATACACATGATAATAGATGTGATAATACATGATAACAGACAATATATATATATATATATATATATATATATATACACACACACACACACACAATATGATATATGGAATTTCAGATGGATCACATTTTGACTTTTTGAAAGTCTACCACTTCTCCACCACTTTGGAAAATGCCATGAGGATGTTTGAAGACGAAATGTCCAGCTTTTGCTCCAGTTACCTTGTCACTGAGTGGTAAAATGTGAGCATTTCAATATGAAGCATTTCAAATACATCAAACCATGAAGACATAATACTACTCCTTAAGTGAGGGACAGAGAGAGAGTGAGAGAGAGAGAGGGAGAAAGAGAGAGAGAGTGTGTGTGTGAGAGAGAGAGACAGAATAGGCATCCTGAAGGCTTGAGGAAGTGTGAGTCACTGGATTAATCTCTGTGTCTTTATTAAATTTACACCATTCAGCTTTCAGTTGTGCTGGTTCCTGCTGGAGGTTCTGTTGCCCTCTTGCTGTGTATTTGCCCCCCCCCCACACACACACACACACACACCAAGCCCCTGTGTTTGAAGACATTCCTTTCTGTGGGTGTTCCAACAGTAGCACAGGGCTGGGCCACCAACTGAAGAGGTGTTGATCTGAGCCACAGTGAGATTGACACAAAGCAAGTGGGATTGTTGTGAAACCTCATGAAATGGGAAAACCCCTGGGGCAAAAAAATCTGTTTAAATGTGGTTGATAATGGGCTTGGTTGTGAGACGCTAAAGGTTATATCTCTATACACATTTTGACACACATTTCTCCACCAAGGCAATCATTTTCTGGTTAGAAATTTCTCAAAACACTCTCACCACAATGTAATTAAATGAAACAAGCTTATTCACTTTCAAATTTGTCAGAGTTGTTATTTAATGGTCTCCTTCAGCATAGTCTGATATTACTACATGGTACAAAAATGCACATTAAAAATAAAAGAGAAAATTAAACAAATATGTTGTTTTTAAAAAAAAAAGGACTTAAGGACTTCATTTAATTGCCTATTCAGCATTTGCTTTGTCCCCTTTGTATCAGAGTTAAAACTCTTAAAACAGATTTTTAGTCTTGGCATAAAATATTGCACTAATGTTGCACAGTCAAAAGTTGTACATTGGACTAATGCTGCGGACCTTATCCAAGCGGGCCTTTCCAACTCAAAACCAAGGTGGTCCTATGGTCAGTGAGACAGCTGGCTACACCATTCTATTGTACCACTGATAGGCAATCTGAAAACATGCTCATGTTGATCTGCCAGCCTCGGATCACAGCAGTCGACACTTATTACAAGGCTGTGTTTTTGCAGCGTGCCTGTTATCATTAGATCTGGTGTAGATTATCACCCTTGAGCCCTGCGCTTGAAGGACTGCGGGGTGTCTAAGGGGGTTTGTGATCCCATTTGGCAAATGGTGAAATATATGGAATGCATTTTCAGACCACCCCTCATCTGGATTACTGATCCGGTGCTGAACCTCGGGAATATTTTCTGGGAACAGTTGGTGTACGGAATGTTGACTCACGCCGTGCTGTTGTTGCATGTAAGACTGTGGTGTTGTCACCTTGAACAGGAAATTCTATTCCTGCAGTGGTGACTTCCTGTCCATACACAGCTCACAAGTGATTGTGTGTGTGTGTATGTGTGTGTGTGTGTCTGAGATAGATGAGATAGATATGAGATAGACGCCTTATGTGGTAGTGTACATAATTGACTGAATCTTGATAAAATTTTTTTGTTGAAAGAGAAAACTCTTAGCTTGACAGGAAAGTCTCACAGCGTTGAGACGATTTAAGATGATATCATTTCCAGTGAGTATTATTCTCTAGTGCAGGCAGGATCAGGGCTCATTGGAATAAATACAAAAAGAAAAAAGAAACCCTATTGACTGCAATAAAAAAACAAATAAATAAACAAACAAACAAACATAGTGTTCCAGAGCAAGGGGAAGAATAGCCTGGAGAGTAATTAGTTTACAAAAGGCTTTTTGTTCAAGCTCCTCTTGCTGCTGGAATGGCTTTCTCTGCATTACAACAACAAAGAGGGCTAGAAAAGAAAGTTGGATATTTAGACGGATGCGCTCGCCATGCTTGATTTAAGTTTGCAGTGTTGCACAGATGGCACAGCGGGCAAATTTGCATCGTCAGTGTTTCCCAACCTAATCCCCATTCTTGCGAGGTTACCTGGTTTACAAGCAAGTTTAATAAGCGTTGCCACAGTATGATCATATGCGCACCATAAGCTCCTTTTGTGATGAATAAAAAAATAAATAAGTGCCTCTTTAGGGAAAATAGCTGGTGTATGCCTGTGCAGCGGGCTCAAAAGATCCTCCCAGCTGCACATTTTGGTAATCGTTGCCGGCTTGTGGATTTGTGAACAGACACATAGAAAATAGGCTGGCTGTAGCATCCCAAATCTTTGTTTAATCCGTTGTTTCATTGGGCTCCTTTAAAAAACACAAATATGGAATTTATCAATGTAGTAGAATGCACTGTGGTGCATTAAATTGGGACAAGGGCCTGCTTATTAAATCTGTGGGCGCTCAAGTTGGGATTTGCATCCGACTGTAATTCCAGCTTCGGAGACTAGTGAGGCCTTCCTCTCCCCCTGTAGCGTCTGGCCCTGTGCATATCCCAATAGACTTACCGGCATGGCCCTACTTAACCTCTCTCCTGTGACCCACCCTGGTATACACGAACAAATAAAATTGCTCTGACATCTGAGTCTGGAATACTCATTGGTAAAACATAATTCATGTTTGAAATTCATGGACTGATAGTTCAATATTAAAAGACAATCCCATCTGATGTGTGTCGAACAGAAAAAGGCCAAAGCACAGAACTGTATGTACACTGATGCATTCTAATGGCACACACACACACACACACACACAGTATTTCACTGTGTGGTCCCATACTTCCCTCTGGTGGTAGCCTGAAATTAATGTCAACAATTTGTCAACAGTATATGAGGTATTTCTGGACTACCATAGGAAAATGTTCACCTTATTCATTGAAATTGCAATAAGCAACGTTTAAGTCATGCACATTAAACATGTTACTATAACAAACACTTCTAAGAGAATTCTAAGAAATTCCTATTCCTAATTAATATACTCAGTGAAACACTGTTAGATTTCTCTGGGCATTTGACAACAGTACAGTTAAATAATGGGACAGGCTAGGTAATCCTACAATACCCCAACACTAAATACTTAGAATTCTAGAAGAGAAGCACTGCTATATTTTCACAATAGTCAATTCTTAGTTCTTTGACAATAATAGCATGTGCGAATTTTCACAGATAATATTAAATAGGCTACATGTAACATGACAATTTGTTGCGCTACTGTACATTATGGATGTGCCCATTTAAATGACTGGATTATTGCATGACTATAAACTGCATAATGTGGTCTTTCAGATACACCTGATTTAATATACAGGCTTTATGAATAGTTATTTATAGTTGTTAGAACTTCTAACAGGAAGATTGGTTTTTTCAGTACATGACTCTGTGGCCTTGCAAATGTAGTGTGTTACCATAACATCCTGCAGAGGGCCATCTTGCTACACGAAAACGTCATCTTCACTGTGCAGATAAATCCATATGGGGCTTTGAAATGCTGGCAACATCAAATGGACTGTATTTATATAGCCTAAGTAGGCCTACTTTTTCAATGTATTTATTTCAGCGTTTTAAATGTTCCTGCAAAAGAAAAGTAAACACCAGCTTCATAGTGAAAAGGCAGTCTGTCTCTCAGCTGTGGGCTATGCTATGGCAAACTGACAGACAGAATATTAGCAAACCTTAAAATCATATACACCCTCTTCTTCTGCTTGCAGGTGGGCCTAGGGCGTAGGCTACGGGATTGAAACAGGAACTAAATACGTACTGTGTAAGACAAAAAATACCAACACATAAATAGTTTGCCACATTCAATGGGTTAAAGGCTACCCTGCAGTGGCGCTTCAGGAAAAAATGCAGAATAAGACATAAATAAAATTACCGTCAAGGCACGAACCAATGATAGCGAGGCTTACGAAAATGACAACGTCTGTACCCTATTAAAAATGACATCTTCAGGAAATTTAGGTATGACGCTTGGACAGTCGATATTCTGCGTTACACAGACATCACTATTGACCAATAGCGGAATAGTTGTGATTCGATTGTAATCCACTGAGCCCAATGGCAACAACACCGGCTGAGGTATAGGCATGGTGATGCCAACTAGGTGAAATCAACACGAAATATTTGGATAAGAAATTCCACCGCATCGCATTATTTCACAAAAGTAATTGAGAGTTACCGCCTCTGGGTGAAATCGCAGGTAGGTACCACAGTTTTTTTACTGGTTGGAAGACGCTGCTTATCAGCTGTGAGGATCGTAAAGTTCAGTTTTAACCGAACCGAATATGTCAACTGTCTGTGTTGAGGTCAGTGAATTTAGATTACCTACCTGACTTCTCCATACGTTTGTGTAGAAACAGTTCAGTAGTCTAGGCGACTGCCAGGTGTTGCGACCCTGCAGGTCCACTTGTAGCACCTACAATCCTTGTCATGTGTACCATACTGACGTGGTGGCAAGCGTAAAGCGATGCAGATGTGATGAGGCTGATTGTCTGAAAATATTTCAGACTATCCTTTGTATAGTAGTGTTTGTTCTATGACTATTAATCACTGGTAACGCTATGCATCATTGCACATAAAACGTATTCAATCATCGCCGTACTGAGGAGAACGAGAGGACAGTGACCTCTAGATTTTATCGACTGAGGCAACGCTAGAAATGAGAGGCAGCAGAAAAGAAACCCTGCTGTACAGAATTTTAATTTGGGACATATGCAACATATAATGTTGGGCCACGTGGGATATTTAATTTATTATTTTAATCTCTGACAAGACACAAAAGAACACGAAAGAAGCTAAACATGTAAGCCTGAGCGAAGTTGTAAGTTCAAAAGCGCGCCAGCGTTTATAACAGTAGGATATCAGGCTTCTTTTGACAGACCTCACATGAAACCCCGTCAGGTAAAAGTGGTATTAGTTGAGGATGAGGGACGAACATTATCTGTTTTACCCTTTGACTTTCTGCCTCCGGAGGATACGTTTACCCGTCTGTGTCATCACATTTCATGGGCAAAACTGAAACGGAATGCTTTACTGGAAAGCCAGCAGTGCATAGGTCAGAGCTTGTGGGTTTTAATTTGACAGTCATACAATGCCCTGAAGTTAAGGGTCAGGGTATTCTATCAGGATGTGTTTTCGAAAGAGTCAAATATTACAAATCGTTTAGATGACAATTTATTGTAGTAAATAGTGTTGTTTTTTTGGGGGTCCTGTGAGAGTTGCAGGTGGCAGTGGTAAGACTTGAATTTTTGTCTGTTCTAAATGCAACCAAATGATGCATTTCAATGTGATACTCCAGCACATCCTTTATTAAACATTAGCAGACCTAAAGCAGACTGAAAACACAATGCGGTGATCTTTGTTGGGTAATTAGATGTCCACTGCACTGGCCATGTTGTTCTCTATGATTAAGGTGTTATCAAATGTCTCATGTGTCTCCAGCTCTGTATAATAATCCTGTGTCATGGGATAACATCACCTTAGTCTACTGCTCACTTGACTTGCTTCCAACTCAACTTGAGCCCGAAAGTTGAGCCTGTCAGTGCACCAAAGAGGGTTTCCCTGAAATTGAAATGGACCCAAAAGAGCTGGCTATTCACATGTGTAAAGAGAAGAATTGCACAGCAACAGTAAACCGAGTTGATGTTTTTGGGCAGACTGTGAATAGTGTTTTGTGAACAATACTGTATGGAGCTTTTACTAGTCGATGCAACTTTCCTAAAAAGAGAAAACATAACAGAACTGTCACGTCACCTCTTTTTTTTGTCAGTGCACCTAAAATGACCTAATGAGCTGAATATTAGTTTAGGCACACATTGATGACAGAGCACAGTGCTGCACAAGAGTAATGCATATCCATTCAACTGCGGAGTTTCTGAGACATTAATAATAGTGGAAAAAATGATGACAAAACAGTAGCTGTCCCTTCAGCACCACGGCCTCTGACAATGTCTTACACTGCAGTTAGCATTTCAGCTGGCCCCTGCCTCCTCTTCATCCTCCTAGTAGTCTTTCTCCACCTCCTCCCACTCCTCTATTCAGCACAACAGGTCTGTATCTTGTCCTTGAACAGTGATGAGTTGCCGATTAATAGTGAACGCGCCTTTGCACCTGGCCTTTCATTGAATACGCAATGCTTTGTGTAGCATCTCCCCGTGACAGGGCTCATTTGTGAGGCTTATGGTTGCTCTGTGCAATACCACTTGTCTATGTGTGTGTGTGCGCATGGATCCACATACCTTTGCCCCTTCTCATCTTTTTCTGCAGTTGCTGATGCATGGCCTTTGCAACTTGCCAAAACTGACTGGAGGCAAAGATACTTTTACAAAAGGCAGTCACTGCTCCTCTTATGTTGATCTTTTGGAGGGTTTACTTTGAGTTATCAAGCATGCTTCAAATTACCCTGAACTTGAATTCAGGAAAATGCACACAGTGCTCGCATTGATTTAGTTAACTTATGTGAAACACTGATGTGGGCAATGCCAACATTATGAATGTGAAAGAACGAGCGTGGCACAATTTAAATATTATTTTGTACAGTTTATGTCATATGTCATATATTCAGAGCAGTTCCCTCCCAAAGTAACCTGATGCTGTGCCTCACAGGTAACTGTCACAAATTCATTCTGTTGTCTCTGGGCCCCTTGATGAAATGTTTGGACATTTTGCTGCAAATTCATCAGGGAGGGCCCTTTGGTGTCATAGTGGAGTCACAGTTTGAAAGTTGTCATAATTCATAGGTTGAAAGGAAATGACCAGGCCTCTCCTCCTCATTCTCTCATTCTCTCAGTGTGTGTCCCTCCACCTAAAATGAACACACTGTGGCGGTGATGACCTTCTCACTCTGGAGGGGACAGTCGAGGTGTGTGTGTGTGTGTGTGTGTGTGTGTGTGTGTGCATGCTTGTGTGGATGGAGGGGGAGTTTCATCAAAATGCTGAATGGTAAGTTGGATGGAACAAACTCTATAATAGAGTGTCACCCTATCCACCTCCCGCACAGAAACTGGAGCTGCACTTTTAAAAGAGTGCCGATTCCCTTTTTTACGCCACTGCTTGGAGAGAGGTAAGAGTTTGGAGCGGGGTGATAGTCTGACAAGGCCAAATGGCTACGCAAGTCAGTCACAGAGTGAGAGAGTGAGGAAGTGAGAGAGAGACAGAGAGAGACAGAGTGAGAGAGTGATCTTGTTACGGGTTGTTGGAGAAGGAAGGAGTCTCATTTGCAACTCCTCGGGTTCCTTCGCCAACCCCCTCTCCTCCTCCTCCTCCTCTTCCTCCTCCTCCTCTTCCCCCCACGCTTTCCACCCTCTTGGTGCTTTTAAAATGCATTAAGGTTAACCGTACCGTAACGCGCTACACACTCGCAGGCAGCATTGTCTGGCACTCACACAGTCAGATTCTGTTTCTGCAAGAGATGCTTTTCATTAATTCCTCAGAATCGCCTGATCTGAGAAAGGCCACGCTATCGGTCCTTGGTGAGCATTTGCTAGTTTCTGCTCCAGTGTGACTGGACGAGACCCCTGAAGCTAGTATTCACAAAAAAGTTATTTGCTTGTAAATTAAAGTAAGTTGGCTGCTGTATTTTTGAATGCAATTGTACTGGTGGACAATGTGTGTATTTGTTTTTTCTGTGTGTATATGCTTGAGTGCTAATTTCTGTGTGTGTGTGTGTGTGTGTGTGTGTGTGTGTGTGTGTGTGTGTGTGTGTGTGTGTGTGATTCTTGCCTTAGGGCACAGTGGTGGTGTTTTTATTCATGCCGAGTGCTGCTGACTCTAAGTCAGTCTTTCGGCTTGCTCACTCACTATTCACACACTCACTCACTCTCACAATTGCCCTTATCATCTCTTACTCCCCCCTTTCTCTCCTCTTCTTCCTCCTGCCCTTCACTTACTCAATCACACACACACATACACACTGCGTGTATCCCTCTTACGCACACACACACACATACACACACACACACACACACACACACACACATATACTCTCACTTATGCACACGAACACAATCACCCATACTGCATGTATCTCTCTTACGCACACACACACACACACACACACACACACACACACACACACACACACACACACTCTTACTTATGCACACATACACACTCACACATACACACACCATCATTTGATGATCCGCACAGTCCAGGCTGTACGTGTCTGACTTGTGCAGAGGCGTCGGTCGAGAGTGGGACACCGTCAGCCAAGCAGTCAGCCAGGCAGACAGTGTGGCAGCGGAAGGCAAGGGAACCGATCCTGAGCCAACTCCCCTCCCTCTCTCCCTCTCTCCCTCTACTCCTCGCGCTCTCCAGAAGGGATCCCGCACTTGGCCATATACCCACTGCCGCGAGCCAAGTCAAAACAAGCTGAGCCGGGCTGAGTGGACTGAGAGTCGGTCGACAGCAGAGGTAAGGTGCCTCTCTTACTTTCTCACACCCTCACTTTTCTGCACTGTTTTCATGGAGTGAGCTAACCTAGACGCAAGTGTGTGTGTGAGCATGCCCGCACTTTAAAGTCTGTTTGTGGTCACTTGTGTTTATGAAGTGTCAGTAAGGTCCTCCAGCTGAGCTGTCATAAACAGCGTGTCTGTGAGTGTGAGTTTGAGTGTGACTGTGTGTGTGTGTTTTCCTCAGATTTTTTCTTCCGTTGTTAACTGTAACTCACAGCTAATATCACACAGCAGGCTGACCTCCTTTTAGCATCTGTCATGTTTACAGCCGAGCAGTAGAGCGTAGCACTGCGCTGAGTACCATCCCCAGCTCTCTTCAGGAGCAATAGAGACGCATAGTATGATAGTTAGGAACTAGCAGAATATTTATGGCTGGAGATGCGTGATTTGACTGGATATGTGTGCGATATCTAGAGAGGTTATTTTACACTGCTGTGTTGGGCTTAGGTGTAAGTTTTGTTATGTTATTACATCATAATTGGTATTGTTGAGCAAACAGCACAGAAAGTTACAGACACAGTGAAGTTACTGAATGAGGTGAAATGCATTGTTTGCAACTTAGTAGTGTTATGAAGTGAGATTATGAGATAATTATTTGCAGAAAAAAGATTGTAGCATGGATTAAAACTTTAAGTATACAGTAAAAGTATATTTTGATGAGTAAATATTTTGTGTTTTGTGACATAGACTGATAAAAAAATTAACCGCAAACTGATATGAGCAAAGTTGTTTCTGAAAAATAGCTTTGAACTGATTTTTTTGTGCATTTTCCAAAGTATTTGAAATTGTTTTAAAAATATTTTTAAAAAACAATATTTACATACAGTTAAGATTTACTGTGAATTCTTATTTCAGTTTATTTGGATGTACTGGCAATAAATAATAACTTACCATAACTATTGCAGTTGAGACTCTTAATAATATGATATAGTATGTTACAGTATGATTACGGCTGAGACGCTTGGGTTTTAAAGTGTCTTTGGTTATGGTATAACACGGGCTACGTTACGGTATTTTTACTTTTAGATGTAGTGGAACAGTTATGAACAAAGAGTTATAGAACCTAAAGATCTGAAACACGGAAAATAAGAGAGCATCTAGAAACCCTTTCAGGAACCCTTTTTGTCCGTTTGACCCATATTCCTCACTCTCTAGTTCCATTGACTAGTATGGCCTTTCTGCTGACCCCTCTCTTCCCTCTGGTTCCTGTACTTTAGTGTACATAGAAAGGGTCCCTCTTTGGCTCAGGCTTGGCTTTGTACTGGAGAGAAAAGAGTCGAGACACTCAGTACGCATCTTGCTACTCATCCATATGCCGCGATGATGTCACTGAGTGGGGCCACGGCCCCTGTGTGTGCCTGTGCGTTTAAGTGTGTGTGTGTGTGTGTGTGTGTGTGTGTGTGTGTATGTATACGTGCATCTTGTAAGCATTGCTCACTCTGTGGACTGTGCATTAAGGCCTAGCTCCACCTGGGGCCCTGTTTGTCCACTGAATGATGACAAATGTGATATGATGGTCCTGTCCTTTCAGAAAACATGTAATGTTCTGCAGTGTTGTGAGTCGTGGAAATTATTAGTCTGGTAACCAAGAGAGAGATGTGTGTGTTGGTGTGTGTTTGCAAAAGGGTTACCATTCCACCACAGTCTTACTCTGCAGTGCTTTGCTTGGTCAGTTGTTATGGTAGTCTTGTGAGACTTTGCATTTCCTTCATACCTAGTTCAAGTTTCTATTCAGCTGTTTTGTGGGACAGAAGATAAATGTTGTGTTTGCTAATGGCTTCCGTATATGCAATAGTTTTGCAATAGCTGCTACAAGGTTCAAAGACAACATGTGAAGACAACAAGACCACATGTGAAACCAGAGATAGACTCAACCTTGACTTTTCATGTTCTCCTTTAGTCAGTAGTGACACCCCAGCATTG
The DNA here is from genome assembly GCA_027481765.1 of Tenualosa thibaudeaui. Lineage (NCBI taxonomy): Eukaryota > Metazoa > Chordata > Actinopteri > Clupeiformes > Clupeidae > Tenualosa > Tenualosa thibaudeaui. The sequence goes on from JAIFZK010000005.1 coordinate 12,130,549, forward strand.
GGTTTTTAATACACATGCTAAGACTGACCCCCACGTTTACCCCTTACCCTTTCACATAGTATGTATATGTGTGTTTGTGTGTGTGTGTGTGTGTGTGTGTGTGTGTGTGTGTGTGTGTGTCACTCTTTAAATATATCATCGTCACTATACATTATGATGCTGGGCTCTGAATCACTGCATGGAATTAGAAGGTGTTGATGCCAGAAACGACATACCTGTTAAGTAAGGGAGAGAGAGAGTGAGAGAGAGAGGGTAAAAACTGTGGGAAAAAATGAAAAAGAACCTGGATGAATTCCTAATGAAATCTGGCATCAGTGCAGCCAACACTTCCTGTTTCTCTCTTTCTCTCTCTCTCTTTTCCCTCCTTCTCTCAGCTGCTCCAAACTAGCCCCCGGGGGAAGTGGCCTTGCTATTACAGCCTGACACATCTCCAGCTCAGAACAGAAAAGAGCTGGGCACACAAAGGGTGGCTCAAAAGAAGTGTGTGTTTGTGTGTGGAGGGGGACTGACATACACAGACCTAGAGTCTGTGTGTGTGTGTGTGGGGGGGCGGGGGGACATCTTGATATAGTGTGTGTGTTTGTATGAGAGAGAGAGGGGGGTGAAAGATATGATTTCAAAGGAGTGAGAGAGAGATTTTGTGTGTGTGTGTGTGTGTGTGTGTGTGTGTGTGTGTGTGTGAGAGAGAGAGAGAGAGAGAGAGAGAGAGAGGATGTGTGTGTACAGAGAGAGAGAGCGAGAGAGGGGCACGCTGACTAGGCTATACCTGCTCAGAATCCTGATGAGGCAAGAGCTGAATCCTCTGCACCTCCACTGCACCACTGTGCACTGTTAGTAGCACCACTGCTACCCCCTCTGCCCTCGCTCACTCGCCCCCTCGCCTCTCAAACCATTTCAAACAGCAACACACACTTCACTCACTGGGAGTCACACGCAGTCAACTCTGCATACAGGCCGGTTAACTCCAGTCCTCTCCCCACTGACTACTCAAAGCTGTGGCTACATTTGGCACGTGGGAAAATATGTGTTTTCTTTTTTGACACTGTCATAGTGTAATTATTGGAAATGTAAATCCCTAATGGGAAATGAGACTCCCCCAAACACACACACACACATAGATACACCACATAGCATCACGGCAGTCATCTGAGCCAAGATTGTCTGTCTGTCATTAAGTTATTATGTAATGGGGCAAAAGAAAATGCCATGAACTGGGATCAGCCTGGAATTCTTCATACAGTCCCCTCCCTGTCCTCCACACACACACACACACACACTCTCTCTCTCTCACACACACACACACACACATACACACACTCTCACACATAGACTCTCTCTCACACACACACTCACACATAAACATACACACACACACACACACACCCTCTCCATGTCCTCTCCCCCACTTCTCCCCCTTGCCGTCTTGTGTGCATCTATTTATAAGCCGAGAAGAGACATGCATAAATGATCTGTCCACTTTCATATGTCCACACATTCTGACTCATGCAACTTCATCAAAGGGCATTTTTGCTCATGTGTAGATCTTTACGGTACATTACACACTAACATTAGTAACAGTATGGGCTGTGGTGTTTGCCTGGGAGAGGCTATATTGACCAGTCAGCCATCTTGGCTGGATGATTATTGAAAAATGCAGCAGCAGTTAGTTGCAGAGGCGCAGCGTGTGTTCTGGGCCTCCGTCTCAATGCTGAACTTCTGTTGTAATACTGTTCTGTAGTTAGCATTCCATTCAAGCAAAACTAACTACTTGTTTAAAGCTGGGGTGTGTTCTTGCTCATCTCATCTTGTAAATGGAAACCTAGAGTTACTTGTATATATACAGTATGAATTGTTTTAAAATGCTTAAGCTAATACACTTAATCTATACTTTATTGACTTTTTAAAACCTCTCATTGTAATTAGTAAGGTATAGCAGTTTACTTTGGACACAAGTACCTGCTAAGTACAAAGAACATAAAGTTAAGAATAAGGGGAAAAGTAAAGTCTGGCGATTTCAAGGTTATTGATTCATAGTGCGGCTCCTCCTGGCTAGAAAGCTAAAGTGTCTTGACCAGCTCCTGTTCTCAAGGATGTGAGGTCTTGGGTGGTGTCTCCCATTGCTGTTGAACTACACAGACATTAACTGTTGTCAGTGGAATGGAAAAGTGCTATCTAAGCACTGCCCATTTGTGGTGAGTTTCTTCCCATCCTCAACTACACTGCTGATGTCCTGACTGTTCCTGCTGTGTGAGCTCTCTCTCTCTCTGTCTCTGTCCCCCCCCCCTCTATATATCTCCCTCTCTCATTTTCTCTGTCTCTCTATTTCTATCTCCTTCTCTCTCTCTCTATCTGTCTATCTCTCTGTCTCTCTCTTTATCTCCATCTTTCTTCCCTCTATCTCCCTCTTTATCTCCTTCTTTCTCTGTTTCGCTTTCGCTCTGTTTTGTCCTCCTTTTCCCCCACCACAAAGTAGCAATGAAGCAGCCTCACCTCTGCATCCCTGCCCTGCCCCATTCGCGAGAGGCCGAGAACGGCATGAGACAGCAGAAATGTGAGCCGGGTGGTATAAATCAAACGTCCTTCCCCTACCTCATAATGCACCCATCACTGCAAAGATCCCCCCCCCACCACCACCACCACACACACACACACACTCTCATCCACCCCCCACCCCTTTCTCCCTACTTCCCCAGCCCTTCAGTTTCCCTTCCCTTCAGTTACTGAACTCTTCTACTTCCTGTACAGACATTACCGGCAGAGAGTGATCTGCATAAATGTGCACTCTATATATAAAGCCTGCAGCCAGTCGTGGATCTGTCTTTGTCTCCCGGGTGCACTGAAGTAGACGGTTGTCCAGTCTCATCTCATAGCAGAGAGATGTGTACGGAGCTACGTGGCCATGGCCAAAAGTAGCAGTTCTAAACAGATGTCTCTGACGTAATTCTGGGAAACACACAGGATGTGTAGGCACAGGCGTTATTAGGCATATTACTGGTGTGTGTGTGTGTGTGTGTGTGTGTGTGTGTGTGTGTGTGTGTGTGTGTGTATGTGCGTGCGCCACAATAATCCATGTTTAGGTTAGATCATGTTGATATGTGCAAGGCAGGCCATTGTAAACCATTTTGAGCACATGGCTTTGTTTTCTCTTTTCCTTTATGGAGAGGCCTTATTTCCCCTTATACTCAAATGTGCAGTGCACTCTGCCTTTGATAGGCTCTGATCAGTTGTCAGAGATGGTTTGAGTGAAGCCATATGCTCAGAGAGATGTTGAAGCTGTAATGAAGCAGGGACATGTATGCCCTCAAACTGTCTGGGGGTTGGTGGGTGTGCAAGCAGTGATCCAAATAGCAGCGTGCATTTAGATGGCCGGGAGCTACTGTGCTGTTCCTCGACTCACACCACAGGTTTCGATTGGATGGCAGGCAAGAAGCGGTTGCCATAGCCCGTTGACACAAAGCCGCAGCCATCAGTCCGCCACTGCCGTTTCCGTCATTGCTGCAGACCTCCTCCCCTTTCTTTTAGTGCAGCAAACGCTGATTCATCCATCCCTCCTGTCAATAAACATTATCTACAGTGTTGGACGCTGTCGCCGCCATTGCCAGCTGCCAGATTTAGGGGTGGCTCTGGCAACAGTGAGCCTGCACACTCTGGCGTTTAATTTACCGCCAGAGTGCTTCGGGCCACTGAGAAACTGCCGGCTCGCCTGACAGCTGAGGTGTCAGCTCAGGTCAGAGGCAGAAAGGGACGTGCCAGCCGTGTCATTATGGAGATGGATTGGACTGGAGCTCTTGGCTTGATGCTGTCGGGTGTTTACCCGATATAAATCCTTCTTGGGTTCTTTGATCAAAGTGTGCTGTGTGGAAAAAAAATGAATTCCAGAGCATGTAGTAGATCTGTCTCTCTTGAGTTGAGTGCATTAGTCTGATTGAGTTTCATCTGTTGCCCCTCAGCTCTCCCAAACACCACAGTATATATAGTAAATGTACACAAATACTGTAAAATGTACAAACAAATATAAAACAAACAAATTAAAAAATTATATAAAACAAAAATTAAAATTGGCAATTGCACATAAAAGTAGACTTTTTGTCAAATCCATTTTAACAATAAAATGCCATTTTATCTGTGTGATGTGAATGATTATGTGATGTGATGAATTTTGAGCATTTTTGCTATTTTTTTAAATTATACTATATTTGCTCATGTTCTGTCATATCCATAATGTGGACTGTATTTTTCCTTTGTATAGGCACATGTATGTGTGTATATGAGTTGAATGAATATAGGTGTGTACGTGCATCATGTGTATTGTATTTGTATATGTGTATATGTGACTCCATGTCATCTAGGTCAGTGTGTGTGTTCAGAGACTATTTCAGTATGAACTTGAGTGTTGTGTCTCTGTAATAATTGTTTGCACAAACCAGTAATACTCATTGTATTTTGTATTGTATGTTTGCATGTGTCTGTGAATGGGCTCTCTCCAGCTTTACAGTGTGTTTTGGAACGCGGACCGATGTGGGTGAGGGCTGGGGGACTTGTAGACACGAACAGCTGGCTACTCAGTGGGCAGTACTAGGCACAGATTGGAGTGTGTGAAGGGCTGTAATGATCTCTGTGCTCATCTCGCTTTTCCGCTCACTGCCACAATTTATCACTGGGCACAGACAACACCTCTGTTCCAGCACCCTTAACAGACAAATCAACAAAACTCATCATAGGGTGTTGCTTTTGTGAGCGTAGAGTGGAGATATGGTGTCGAGCCCAGAGATTGGATAAATTAAGGGTCAGGAAGTAAGACAGTAAATAAAGTTTCCACCATTCAAATTGGCGTTCTTATAGCCAGGTTAGTGCAGCTGTAGTACTTCTGCTCAATATTATATTTCGCTACAGTACTATGTCAGGGTACTCTCTAAAGGCTTCGGATTCCGCCACTAATTCTTGCAACCAAGTGCCCACCCATCATGAAAACGTAAACGTATGCCTGGCTATTAACCCTCTTTGCATGAAGTGAAAGAGTCTGCGCCATCAGGCTACTGTTTGTATGTGGTATGTCACCCGCCGGCCATTTCGCTCCTCCAAGGAATGTTATCTAGCACAGCCAGCACCTCGCGTAGGTCAATCCAGACTCTTCTCATGTGTTGTTCCATGCTGGTGGAATGACCTTCCAAGTGCTGCCAGATCAACAGATACTCAGATACCTTCAAGAAATTCTTGAAGACCCAGCTCTTCCAAGAATATCTCCTGGCTTGAATTTCTGAATACCAGGAATGCGCTTAATCCCTTACTCTTAATCTCTCTCCATACTGCACGTTTATTACACTATTGCACTATCCTCTCAAAATACTGCAAATCTCATGTTTGCAATATGCACTCTTTGTTAGTTTTTCATTGTGCTGTAGCTTGAATGTTATCCTCTTTTGTAAGTCACTTTGCATAAAAGCGTCTGCGATATGCATAAATGTAATGTAAATGAGGTATGGAGAAATGTAGAAATGTAAATGCCAAAAGCCAGGTGTGTTATATTTAGAGCACATTAATCTACTGTAATTAATGAGGCAAATGGGGGTGACGTATGTTTTTTTTTAAAATCATTTTCGTTTTTCGTTTTTCGTTTTTTTTCATCAAAGATGTAAGAGTGGAAAATCATTGTCCTCTAAAACTCTGTTGCTGACGTAGTGTTGTCCTCTCATGTCCTAGATCCCTCCCTTTTTGGACAGGACTGCAAAAAATCAACAGCAACCCAAAGTGCAGCCTCTTACGTTACAGACATTCCACTTTGTAAGATCAAATGGGGAGAGTACTCTCCTTTCCCACTCAATATCACATGTCTGCTCCTAGCCTCTTTTCACTCAAACATTTATCCTCCACAAACACGCTGTCATTCGAAACAGCCACAAGCTCTGTCACCTGCTGACAGGTTTCCTCTGTATTTTGTCCTTGAGTGGCCTGTTCTGTCTCTCACATGCAAAATAGACTCATTTTTACACATTAATAAAATGTATCACAAACAAACTAAATTTCAATTAAATATAACTACATTTAAAACTAGATTTGTGAAAAAATGCATTAGGGGCTGTACTGCAACACAGTTATTCTTAATTATTTAAATGAAAAACAGAAAAACAAAGAAGCACCCACCTACAGAGCCTCACCTACATTGCTATAAATGTTGCCTGCAAACTGCCTGTTGCTGTTTAAGGCACCTTTCTTCTTTTTAGAATGGGTCTGTGTCTTACTGGATTTTTTTTTTTTTTTGTCAGTTTGTCATGCTGTTTTGGTATTCCATGAGCATCTGATGATATCGCACCAAACCCAAGAAGGCCTTCTCATGTTTCAAGTGAACGCTAGTATCAGAGTATACATAGCAAGTGCACTTTCCCTCACAGTAATGTGCCATTGCTGATGGGTAAAACAAGCCAGAGGCATCAAGGTCAAGTTGTCCTCATCAGAAACCTTCACACCTTTCCCCATCTACCTCCATCACCCAACCCAAGAGAGGGAGGCAGGCAGATCTCTCTCTGCAGACTGCAGCCTCTTTGTGTGTGTCGCATCCAGCAGCCTTACACCTGATCTATGCCGCTGATATCTGTGATAAGTGGGGGGCCCCTCCTGCTTGTTGCTGCCGGTGGTGAATAATGCACTCCACTGCGTGCAGCACCGTGTGTAGTGTACATCTGGGGCATGGAGAATTGGCAGGAGGAGATGGAGGAGATAGTGGAAGAGGGAGAGGGGTGATGGTGGCGATGGTGGTGGGAGAGGAGATGAGATACTCGGGTGGGTGCTGGTCACCTGCTTCGTTTCCCATCATCCCCCTCGGCTGTGTTCCTCGCTGCGGATCATTGTTGACCACTCTTGGTCCTGTCTTTGGTGCCGGATTTCTCCTTTTACATCTTTCTTTTTTTAAGTTCTCTTTCAGTCATTTATTCTTTCCTTTTGACATTGTCTTTTCCCTGTGATGTCTCTCTCTTTCTGTATTACTTTCACTTTCAACTCTCTCACCTTGTCTTTTCCTCCCACTACACCCTCTCCCTCTCTCTCTTTCTCAAATGGTTTACTGCAGCACATCTGCTGGGTTTTATCTCCTGTGTGGAAAAATCCACTGGGCTGCCTGCCTGCTTGACTGCAGTGGCCAGACAGAGGGAGCCCACAGCAGGTGTTGGCCGCATCTATACACACACACACACATACACACACCCCAGTGCGTGCGCACACACACATACACACACACACATACACACACCCCAGTGCGTGCGCACACACACACACACACACACACACACACACACACACACACATACACACACTCCAGTGCGTGCGCACACACACACACATACACACACTCCAGTGTGTGCGCACACACACACTCACACATACACATACACACACACAAATAAAGAAATTACACACACATGTACACACACAAAGACGCACAGAAATTAAACAAATATACACACTCAGGCTGAATACTGTACACAAATGTGTCATGCATGCACCCACGCATACACACACACACACTTGCACACACACGCACACACACACACACACACACACACACACACACACACACACACACACTGTGATATGTGGAACTGAAGACAGTCATTTTGATGTGCTAGATTAGAGTGTCTGTCTGTCCTTCATCCTACCTCCTCAGTTCATTCTCACTTTCTTTAAGGCTTGACGTCACTTTGATGCAGTGACCTGTAGGGCCGTGTGGGCATTTTATTTTTATTTTTTTTGTCTGTGTGTCATGGAAGTGTGTTTGAACTATCTGGCATCTGGCTCTGTGCTTCAACTGCTCTGTGAGGGATTTGAGGGAGATTAGCAGCTCATTCTCCAGTTGCTGGTCCTTTGACTTGACCTGTCAACCCTCTCAGCCCTGCAGGATGTGAACCGTTTACAGCGGGGAAAGTGAGCAATCCATCTTTTTGGGGCAAAACTCTGTTCACTGTAAGATGAGCTAAAAGTCCACGCAGAATATGGGGAAGACAGGACTTTGATGTGAGCATGCTTAGAAGGTGGTGCCACCTACTGGCCATATCTGTGCATGGTGTTACAATACATGTAAAAGGCTCTCTCTCTTTACAGAAGCGCACCGCTCATGACATTTTCAGTGATTAGCATGTATTTTAGGGATGTATGCTGCCCTGCTGTGCTATCGCTGATACATATCGTGACACTCAAGAGAGCAATCATGCCAGGTGGGATGAATTTGCAAATAGATGAGCAAGACCTGACCCACTTCCTGGTGAGTGCACTGATTTTTGCATTTCACATGTTCCTCACCCCGTCCCACCCCTCCAGTACCACCACCACCCCACTTTCCCATTGGAGTTTGATGAAAATTGTGAAGTGACTCTTGAATGAGAGTGGGAATAGAATGCCGGAGGTGAATGCTGGGATGTTAGAGGTGTGTGACTATGCACTGTGTTGGAAATGACGGCCAAAGTCCTCAATCTTCCTCCCTGCTTGATTGACAGCTATAGCTCATACAGATTTACTATTTGTGTTATACCCACACTAAAACCACACACAAATCCCACACATATATTGCAGAGGTACTGAGTACATGGTTCTCCGTCTGATTGCTTTTTGGCATTGTCATCTTTTTGGCATTGGTGGCTAGATGCCAGGAATATATTTACTTCCCCATTTGAATCCACAATGGATCATGGTCTAGAAATCACATTTTTTATATGTAACTATTTAGTCATATGCCTTGCCTGTTGATCAAGTGATTGTGTGCCACCCTTGACCTTGGATCTCTTTGGGCATCAACGGTGCCATGAAAAGGGCATCTCTGTAATTACATTTCATTGTGCAGGATGTCTAGTCTGCCCTTTATTCCATTGCCAAAATCCCATAAATGAAGGTTGTGTAGGTAAAAGCCCAAATCCATTTTGCTGATGGCCTCTAAGCTTTGGCTGCCAGTAATCCCACACAGTGATGAAATCCTGTGGAGCTGACGGCCATCCAATCTTGTTTTTTATTTAAATTTAGACATCAGCTGTTGTGGGGGATGACATCCTGTCTGCTCTGTCATACGCCTCTCTTCCAGGAGGTGTGAGTAAAACCTGTACCGCAGACGATGTGTGTGTGTGTGAGAGAGAGAGAGCGAGCGTCCTTGATGAGTGGGTGGGTTTTTTGTTGGGAGTGAGAAGTTAGGTAATGGTGCCCTCTAGTGATGAAATGCAGGTGCTTTCTATATTATTCAGAACAGTAAATTGTAAGTCCTTTTGCAATTGTTTGCTTTAATTTAATTATAACCTAAAATTTTGCTTTTCTGTGCACCTAGTACTTTTTTAAACTATGCTGTTTATTTTCATTTTCTTTATTCTACATTGCAGCATAATACTCAAGACAATAATCGATTTGGTTTATCTTAGTCAACTAGTGACTAAGGTAAGGTGACTAGTAGTCAGAAGGCCTCATTAGAACTCTCCTATCAACACTTACTACCTGCTGACCGCTGTCGTTGGTGTTTTCTTGTGTCCTGTCAGGGCAGAGTGAGAGACACTGAGCAGCGGGAGCTCCAGCCCCCCACCTCCCTGACTCCATGTATCCTGAGCCCACCACTGAATCCCCAGCGCGCCTCTCGCTCCGTCAGACTGGATCCCCGGGCATGATCTACAAGTGAGTGACACAGTCCACCTAAAGGTTATTGGCACATAACCCTGGTTCTCTGAAGGAGAACACGAGACGCTACCTATTGGAATATCACCTCTGGGCATACTGTTTCGCTGAACCCTCTAGAACACAGCCTGTCATCAGGCATAAACACGCAGCACTAAACTCATGAACAGAGACTTCTTTCCACACTGCCCATGATGCAGAGACACTTCCTGTAGAGTTGGCTTTCGGACCCTTGAGCAGATGCACTCTGTTCGCCTACTATGCCAAGCATCAAACAAGCCAGCATGTGCGCCAGACATTGTTTCGACAAAGCCCTCTCAAGGGCTTGTGTATTAAAACATACAAAAAGCTGCTCCATCCTCCGAAAGAGTGCACTCCGTGAGGAGGGTGCACTCTGTATACATATGCAAGGAGTCTAAGGCAGGCAGATTAATGATGTAAGATCTGAACGAGGCGGTAGGACTTTGGGCACGTAGAAGGGGTTAGGATGTAGGATGACCTTGGTGTCTCCAGGAACAAATTGCTTGCATGATGGTTGAGAAGTGGAGGGTGGACGGTCTCATCAGGCTGCAGTGTGGGCACTCGCCAGTGCTGTATAGCCTAGCGCATGCGCATGTTTTAGAGGGTTCAGCAAAATAGTATGCCCAAAAATTATATCCTAATGCCGGTGCAGGTGCCGTTGAAGTGCTTCGAACTTGCAAATATGTATGCTCACGTTCACATAATCACATATATGTATACAGTCAGTACAGTCATACATATACATACATCCTGACTCACACAATGTGATGTTTAGTCTTTCTCCATTCAAATGCAATGTGTGTGTTTGAATGCTTTTAAGTCCTCTATGGTTTTATGGATGAATACTATACACACAATTACATATACTTATAGTAGGAAATGACCATAAAACAAGGTGTATGTCAGATTTCATCGATTAAACATGCAATCCATGCTCCCTGTGAAACTTACTAGTTCATTGGAGAAGAATGTGCTGAGGCATTTTATTCAGAAGCAGTGAGACACACACACACACACATACAGAGGGGTTCTATATGTTTTTCCTTGTCATGCGTGCCCCATGGGAAGCCCTCTTCCCTGTATAAATCATGATCAGTATGAGTCCAGTCAGAGATTGTACTGTTGGCGGCCCCTTTGTGTGTATCACAAGCTGGTTGACTATTTCAGGCTGGCAGAATTATAAGTCATAAAACATGGAGTGGGAGTTGGGGTTCAGTTTAAGTTTCCACTGTGTGTTTTTTTATTTTCTAGAGGCAAGTTTCTTTGCTTTGATTCTGTTTTGATGGCGAACACCAGGTGGTGCTACAACTGAATGCACTGTGAAACTAACATCACAGTAAGCCCTGGGAAACCTTAAGTGTGTGCTTGACCAAGCTGAAATAATATCTGAATTTCATTTCCGCTGTCTCAATTCCACCTTTACTGAGCAATTTCAATACTTTCTCAATTTCACTTTCACTCTGCTATCTCTCTCTTTCTCTCTGGCCACAGTGCTCGCTATGGGAGCCCTAAGAGACAACTGCAGTTCTATAGGTATGTAATAGAAGTTTATTCTGATTCGGTTCTATTTATTATCATTGTCATTATTCATTGCATTTTTATTTGAGTTCTGTTGACTTTGTAGTCACAAAATATACATTTCCATGGCAAGATATTTTTATAGCATACATTAATATTGCAAATCAATATGCAATCCAAAAACATGGTAAGGATTGAAAAACAAAGAATAGCCATGACTGGCATTATCCATACAGTCAAGGCTGGCCAGACCCATATCTGGATCCCATTGTCACTGTCACAAAACTTAGCATCTGTGGCAGAATCAACTGGCAGACAGGTTGCACACTCAAATACGAGTCTCTTTTGTGAATGTGACTGAGGATATTAATGCTCTTCATTTAATCCAAGTATGACAACATCCTAGTGAAGTAGCTAAGAATCACAATGAATGAGTCTGCTGCCCCAGACATTTTCCTTAAGCTTCTAGAGAAATCAGCTTGAGATCCAAGGTTAGAGAAGAAGTGCTTTCGTCATTCCGACTTTCTCATATCACCACCCGAGAGATGCTCAGCCAACGTCAGCTCAAACTGGGATTATGCTCATCTCTTCTAAGCAGATCTCTGCCCTTTGATGTTAGTCATGATACCTCAAGCCTCTGCGGTTGGCCATATTTACTTTCCCTTATGTTTTCTGCAGCGTTCATCTTATGCTCTGTGCTATTTTTAAACCAGCCACTATTTTTAGACCGACAGAGTCCTCTGTTGAATACATGTCATTCTCCGTCAGCCAACCAAATGTGTCTAATACCTACTTTGTTGTACGGCATGAGGAACACAGCTTTATTATTTAATGAAGACGTGTTTGTACAGAGGCTGTAAAGTTTGCTGCGTATACTGTCCTGTGCATTTGCCCAGATTTCTGAAGCAAGTCCTCTTCGTTCACCCATGTGCTGTTAAAATGATTCAGACAAGCCAGTCTGTTGTATGGGGAAAAAAAAGGAAAACAGCAGAAAAACACTCAAGGCAGCGAACCATTGAATGTTGCTGTTTTAAATGTAGGGCATATGTGGCATCACTGGGAAATGGGCTCTTTTAAATAATAGATATGGGTGTTTTTTTAAGGCAAGCCAGCATCGGTTAGCCTCACTGAAACAGTAGCGATGGGATGTGAGTTTTATCCAAGGGGGTGCATTATTGCCCTCAAGTAGCTCAGTGTGTCTGATGGTGTACCATACTCTGATGGAGATGGTGGCTGTACATAGGAGTGGCTCTCCTCATTTAAGTGTGCGCTTCAAGAACTCTGCCATGCTGACTGACTGGAAAGAGATTTTTCTCTTGGTTCAGAATGCCCCAGTGGCCTGCGATCTCAAGCATTAACACCAAAGTCAGATAGGTTTCTGTGCTCGTACAAGGAAAGAAGAGACTAAAAGATTTTTATGTTTCTAGGGTCTTGTTCTAACTTATAAACAAATGTTGTCTAAAAGAACTGCCATGAGACAGTAAATCAGGAGCTAGCAAAGGATTCCTCACTTTGTACAGAAAGTCTTGAAGAGTTTGAACTACCTACAGAGGTGTCTTGACAGCAACAGGATTATCCAGTTTTGATGTTTGATTGGAGTCACTGGACTGTGACTGGGATCAGTCATCAGTGATCACCAGCACTGACTGATAATTGCAGTGACCCTTTTCTTCACAAATCTGAAAATCAAGTATGCAGTGTGATATCAATCTCAGATCAGATTCAGTAAGCATCCTTTGTGTAGTAACATCGTATTGTTCATGGAGGATTCTTTCTGTTCTGCGTTATGAACTGTGTTTGAGTGTAGCGTGCTGAGTGGGACTGAGCATGGCTGAACCTGTCCAACCTTGCTGTGAGCCCCCAAGGGAGCTGATCTCTTCCCATCCCATTCCTCCTAATGCACACTCTGCTGGTTCTGCGCTGGTCTTGCCCACCTATAGAGGCCTTTTCCACTCACAGACACACACACGCATACACAAACTCCTGAACAAGCAAAAAAAAAACCTGCTTTTAGTACTTTGTCTTATGGTACAACAATCAAAAGCTTTTAGTGCGAAAGCCGCCTTGAATTATTTACCGGTTGTATTATTTGCTGGGGTTTGCGCTATGCTCGCTCTTCTCTGTGATAGGAGCTCTCAGTGAGTGGGCTACCTTCCCTTTCCTGTCCCATCCACCACTGAAGGGGTGGAGGCTGTGTCGAGGGTGGTGCTTTTCCCATCATTCTCCAGTCATTCTTCCAGGCTCAGCCTGCTTAGACACTCCCCGCGTGGGTGGTGGTGGCAGCTAAGCGGAACAAAAAATTTATGAAATAAAACAAAGCTTGAAGTTCTTATTATTTTGCTGACCGACGCCAGTATTTTAAATGAGCAGCGTGGTACAGAACCCCTACATGAGTCGGCCTCCGGGAAACCGGGTAAGTAGGAGTGCAAGAGAGCTGCTGTCTGGTGTGTGAAAGTGTGTGTGGGGAAAGTGTGTGTGCTGAAAGGAGGGAAGTGAAAGAGCGAGGGGGGCCTGTTGGATGTCAGGTACTGCATGGGTGTATTGTATGGGAATGCTGAGATGCGGCGCGTTGCGATGCTATGTGACAGTGCCGTGTTGCGATGCCGTGTTGCAATGCCATATCACCCACATCCTGAGCTTATCTTCAGGGGACTGGGATGTGCTGAGAGGGGCATGGGGAAATGCACCAAACCTGATCCTAACAGTACAGGGAGTAGCAGACAAATACACACACACATACACACGCACACATGCACTTCACTCTGCTTTAGCGCCTTTCTCAGAGCTGAGCAGACAGGCAGTTAAATTTTAGTCATGAAAATGGAAAGCTAGGAAAAAAAAAAAATAGAGACCTTTTAAAAATGGACTACCTTGACTATCGTGTTCTTTCTTGTGACTGCTGTGGAAGACAAGCAGACATTGAGGATGAAAGGGGAACAGTGTACTGAACAGAGAGCCAGAGAGAAAAGAGTGCTGTGTTTTCTCTTGTTTTGTGCCCATGTTTTTCTTTCAGCACGTCTGGAACTTCTTGACAAGCTGTAGGTTCTTTGTTCTAGACTGTGAGATTGTTCAGTTCGTGACATCCAGAATGCGGATTACCCAGACGAGTGTGACTACTGCTGTGAATGTAGTTCTTTTGTCATGATTCTAGTTAGAGTGGATGAGTACTTCTAGTCTGCACTCCTGTAATATTCATCAGCTGCAGGTTTTCAGCGTGCTATTTTAAGACGTGTTAATTTTAGGAGAGTACAACTGTGGCAGTCTGCTGAAACTAAATGAAGATGTGAGTCTATCATGTTTGAACTGCTGCTAGCATGTCATTCAGTGGAGCTTACTGTACCTTTGTGCTTAGATGTGTGATGTGTATTTAGATTTCTTTCCTTGTTATCCAAAAATAAAAAATAAATGTCTCCAGACTTGCAGCAGTGATGTTAGTGGGAAGGCATCTCTCTGCTCCCGTCAGGACCAGCTGTGTCCCAAGCTCAGACTGCTTCAGGTGAAGCGCATGGTTTCCTGTTGTCGCTTAGATGCGTTGAGCGTTCTTTGTTTCAGGCATTTTTTTCTTCTCACTGACCTTGTTTGCATCGTCTTTCTGGTGTGTAAAATGTGTAAATAAATAAAAGGAAGTGCCTGGTACAAAGAGCCAAAGGAACAGAATCCTCCAGGGTGCTGAGGAGTGTTGCAAATAAAATTGCAAATAAAATACTCCACCTTGCACCTAATTGAACAGGACTCATTTGTTGAATGTTTGAATTGAATGGGAATCTGCAATTATATTGGAGCAATGTCATTATTAGGACTTACTTTTTTAAGGACATTATTTTCATTTTACATTTTAGGACTTTTTCGGGGTACTGTATTTCCCAAAATGTAGTTCTTAGTAGTTCTCAGAGCCATTTCATGTGCAATCTTAACTACTACATCTTTTAACCTTTAACCTTTTAAAGTATGTCCCATAGAGTCTATAGCTAAAATACACTTCTTTAAGAAGTAGAGAGTAGTAAGTAGGTCTGAAGGACTCATGGCCTGGACATGTGCACAGACTGAGCCATAACAGCATGAGATGTTGCATTATTTTGTTAGGCACATTAGTTAGACATTAATACAAAAGGAATATCTAGCCCTTAGAAACTTTCAAAATTTGACTATATATAGTGTTTCATGGTTAAGTTAATGTTAAGAGACACTGTTGGGGAGCTCCACCTCTAATCAAACAAGTTTCAGAATTAGGAATGTTATTAGTAATATTATGATGGTGTCTTGATTAGGGTCATCATGGAGAACAATGTGAAGTTCTTAGGCCTTCACGTGACACTGTCCTTTAAGCAATTTACTTTTAGTTTTTGCCATATTCACAGTCATTATAGAGTGCCTTTAACTTAAAGGACAAGTTTGGGTTTTTACACTCAATGCCCTGTTTTCTAATCGTTCATGATGAAATATAATGGTTAAGATTTTGACGAATGTCTCTGTTCTGAGAATTTTCAGTTGTTGCGGTAGCACCCCCCCACACACACCTACTGAATGGCTGCATTAAACTTTCATTTGTAAGGACAGGAAACTCACCAAGTGGTCAGTAATGTTCACTGACAAAATGAAAGTAAATTCAAATTATTGAAGTTAACAGGGAGGGCTTTTTATGAAACTGTTAGCATAGCCATCACTCAGGAAATCACTACATAGACAGTGGAACGTGGGTACTGTGTCCACTGAATTGACATGACTAAGCCTGTCCTTTGGCCTCTGGGAGATAAAAAAGATGTTTTAAGGTTAAATACACAGCTCACTACTCTAATTAAGGTAGCGCAAGGTTGTTTGACCTAATGCACACCATTTAATCAGAAATGCCATTTTATTTTATACATTCATATATCTATTGTTTTCATATCAGTGTACAGTCTTAAAATTCTGTCTTTAAAGTACAGGAGGTGTTTGATCAGATGAAAGTGATGTAATTATCATTCTTCTGGTGGTATGTTATCCTTTGAACACATCTTAACATCCCATTGTCATCTGACACATGACATATTTGGACACAGAGTAGATTGTTTGTGATCTGGATTGATTTATCTGGCCTGAACCTCTCTGGCCTGCCAGTCTATTTTTTGACAAACACAAGTTTGCAGACAGCCTTAACTAATTGGGTGCTAGCCAGTTCCCGAGAGAATAGTCATTCAACCCCCTGAAAAACCCCACCCTTGGCCAGTCCTCATTGCAAAGGACTCCTGCAACGGATCAGGCCCATATTCAGTCCAGAACTGGTCCAGAATCATACTGTAGGTGAACTGCTTTCTGAGATACTTTCACTGCCCGCCATGCCCTCAGAACATTCCTGACGCATGCCCTGAATGCATGCCTGACTCACCTTGTTGATGCCACCCACATTAGATTGCGCTGCATGGACATGGGTAAATGTGCTGCTTGGCACCCACCTGACGTGACATAATATGAGTGCATCTCTAGGAAAGAGCTCTGTTTGTCGAGGTATGCGGTTGCTCATACGTGTGTGTGTGTGTGTGTCTGTCTGTCTGTCACAGACGCAGGGTGGGCGGGTGACTCTGATTACATGGTGCATGGCCATGTGTGTGTTTTTGTTCCACTGCTGAGGCTTGGGAGAACAGGTGCTATTTAAAGAGAAGGCGGTGGGCTTGGGCACGGTGGACTATGGGCTCGTCCTTTGCACCAGACCTCCTCTCACTCCCTCTCCCCCTGTCTCTAAGTCACTCTTACTGAGTGCTCACTCTGTTGTGGTTTGGTGGGACACTGGGTTTTTAGGAAGCAGGCACTGAGCACTGGATTGAGTTGCTTGAGCACTGTGCTTCTGACAGCAGGGCTTCAGATAGCTTGTTGTGGGGGGAGGTTTACAAGGCTGTGTGGGCACCAGCATTTTGGCACAGTAGGGCACTGTGGGAGTGGGTCACCGTCCAGCGGGCAACAACAGCAGCAGCAGTAGCAGCAGCAGTGTGCACGGGTGGGGAGGAGGGACGGGTGTCACTGTGGGCACATGTGGTTTGGCACTGGGGTGGTGGATGAGGCATGTTCGCCACACACCGGAGCAGCCTGAGTGAGGTGCGGGGGGGCCACGCGCCGGGCCGGCGTCTCAGCCGCCAACTCAGTGTCCCCTGCGACCCCCCGCAGATCCCAAAGCCGGCGCCGCCGGGGGCCACGGTACGGCGGAGCAGCAGCATCAGCAGCGGCGGTGGCGGGAGCGGGCGCATGCTGTCGCTCTCCTTCAGCGAGAGCATGCGCAGCGACATCGACCGCTACCTGTCGGACCAGGGCCTGTACCCGCTGCGGCAGCAGAGCGAGCAAGCGCAGGGCGGCGAGCTGCAGAGGCTTCGAGAGGTGCGTGCCGCCGCCCAGCTCAAGAACCTCGAGGACTTTCTCAAGACCAATGGCGTCTCGCTGCAGGAGTGCGTCTCCTGCCAGACCGGCATGCGCTACAGGTAAGGTGACGATGCCTGGGGGTAGGGGATGGGGCTGGCATCATGTGCGTAAGATAACTGCCAGCAGGTGTGAGGTGAGCTGTGTGGAGGCTGTTGAGGTGTGGTGGGAGACGCTGGCCACTGATGCCCTCTCTCTCCAGAGCAGAGATTTTGGCGTGGAGAGTCGGGGGTTAACACCCACGTGGCCATGCGTGACAGGTGGGCTGAGCCCTCACTGAGCGATGGGGATTTAGGCTATCAGGGGTCTGACATCCAGGGAATGTGTGTTGACTTGTTGCCTCTTCCAGTTTCTGGCTGCTCTTACTGTTCTCTGATGGACCATTCAAACTTTGGTCAGTCTACAGGTTGCTACTCCTTTCTGAGGGAGAGGGGCTGCTTCTCTTTTTAGCTTAGCTGTTGTTTCTGTGAGCCGCCATTGAAATTTTACCTATTCAGCAACTTTGTTTTATTTTTGCCTCGAACTACAGTACAGTACACATCCAATCAGCAGTAGATCATTTTTATATCCAACCAACCACTCCTACAGTTCTGGCCCCTGTTCTGTGTATATTAAGTGTGTTATATGATGTGACAATCTTCTAGCTACTTTTGCAGTTATATTGGGGAGGTCACTGTTTGGCAGGCTTTCAGATGCTTTCCGCATGCGCTTGGAAAAAAAAAACATGGGGCACACAAGGGCTTATTCGCTTTGGCACTTCTCTGCAGCTTTCCTCCTCTGCCAGGCGTGCGTATGGACAGACAGTCCAGACAGTGGACAGCAGGGGAGAATATAGATGGCTCTTTATTAGTGCTCTGACTTCAGAGCTGTCCCAGGACAGTGCCTCTGTGCGCTGGATTAGTGGCTTTTCTTTTATTAACCATCAGCGGGGACATTGCTCCCATCTCTGCCTGATTGCACACACAGAGGTTTGGCATTGCGGCTGAGTAACTTGTTCCACCATGGAGCAGTCAGCAAATCTGACAGACATTTTAATACACCCCGCAACACACACACACACACACACACACACCCTGTGAGGGTAGTGTTTGCCGTGCAACCAGCAGTCATAATCGAGCTGCACTGGCTTGCCCCTCTGTCATTGTCACGTGTGCACATTTTATCCCGGTCAAACTATTTGTTCCAGTGGGAGCCAAATTGGTTTACAGCCCCCCCCCCCCTTCTGTTCTCTGTGTCATTCCCTGAGACAGGCTCGGAGTAGACCTCGAGCAGCGGTGACGGTGGTGACTGCCCTGTGTCCGCCGCTGATGAGCTGAGACAGTTGGTGTTTTGACAATGGTGTGGGGGCATAGTATGTCAGAAACAACAGTTTGCATTCGCAGTTCCTCATCCATCCCCCCCATCCCCCTCCACACACACACACACACACACACACACACACACACACACACACACACACACACACACATACACACACACGCGCAACCCCCCAAGACTCCCCCACCCCCACTGCCACCCCATCCACGGGGCATCAGTCATGTGCAACAGTTCATCACTGTATCAAGTTACACAAGCAATCTGGCTTACGAGGGTGGCCATTGCAATAATGGCACACTTCGAGTTTCCAAACTACAGTGGATCCCGCTCAAGTGTCTCTAACGAGGCGGTAATTATTTTGGCCTACCACTCAGATGTCATCAGAGCTTCATTACAAATGCACGTAACAATGCTGTCACCGGCTCATAATAACCCACTTTAGCAGTGATGCAGAACCACTCCTTGTACTTGTCTCATCATTGGAGAGATATTCCTATCTGTTTGACCACCTTCCCCATGCTGCTGTCAGCAGTGGTTCAACACAATACTTTCAGCCAAGCCTAGAAAGTGGGCCTGTGTGTTCATAGGCCTACTATTTGTGATCAGTGTATCACTAGATGTCCTGTCTGCTGTGTTGCCTTACAAACTTTATTTATGCTTTTCTGCTGAAGCCAATGGGTAAGATGTGACAGTGAAGCTTGAGAATTTGTTTTGGCATGCAAAGCTTCCCCCTGCAGAGTGTGAGGAGCTGTCTACAGTTTACTATTTTGAACTCCAGCTTTCGTAGATGTCACAGCTATATTAGCTTCTGATGGCTGTCAGCACTTCATCTTTATGTTATCAGAAGCACTGCCCTTCCTCACACCTTTGAGGAGTTTATGATGATCATTAAGTGTGCGTGTGTGTGTGTGTGTGTGTGAGAGAGAGAGAGAAAGTGTGTGTCTGTGTGTGTGTGTATTTCCATCATGGCTGAATGATTATGTACTGTATACTTGACCAGGGTTTCACATGCACGAAGGAAAATATGTTTTAGGTCTGTTTGTCAGCAGGATTGTGCCACAACAAAAAAAACTATCAGTGTAACTTTCATGAAAGCTACTGGAGGGGGCAAACGGGCCAAAGCCAATTACATTTTTGGAGCAGGGTAGATCCAGGAATTTTTTGTGTTTCGGGTCTTGCTGTTGCAACAGGGCATTTTTTGACATCTACTGGCCTTGGCACCATCTGCTGGTTTTGGCACACCATTGGCCCAGGCAGAGGGCTGCCTTCTCCTATCGCCTTTTGTGTTTTTTCTGTATAGATTTTGTTCTTTGTCAACCAGTAGGACAAATTCCAGGTTTATGTAAGTTGTGAAAATATTATAGAACATTATTCTATAGTGCAATTCAGAGTTTGCAAATTTTTTAAATCCCTGCCCAGGCAAAGTTGTCATATCTAATATCCAGTGTTACTTTCCTCTTAACTGTAATGTCAGACCTTAACCTCAAGATGGCACTATCATATTGCAGTATGTGGTATTGTAGTTTTTCATAAGCTTTTAACTTCATTATGGGTCTTTCCTTACTGGTATTTCTATCATCCCTTATTCATATCTCTATACAAGCAACTTGCCTCATTCAAAGTGACTCTGTATTTAATCATTCTCACGGCAGTTTGACATCTTAGAACACTCACGCCTGTGTCCCTTTTGCCCTACTTCAGTTCCACTCAGGGTAGATCTGCTGAACACTGAGGGTTGATGCTGAACTCCAGACAGTGTGTTAGAGTTGTGCTGGGTACTTCCCCTCTAATAAACTTTAGATAATGAACTCTGAGCCCCTACACACGCCGAAGACATTAATCATTCAGTGTGTTACAATACATCATCATCATCTATGATGTTGAAAATGTTTTTCTACTATAATTACAGGCTGTTTCTTGCCCAGCTGTAGTCTACTGTATGCCATGCCCCCTTTATCCCTCTGTCTGTTTACTGCGCTGGCATTTCTCCTCTCTCCATCTCTTATTCTTTCACTCTCTCCTTTCATCCCTCACTCTGTCTCTCCCTCCCTCTGTTTTGAATCCTAGTGGCAGAAGTGATGATGCACTTCACTTTTCTGCTCTACTTGCTTTGCAATTAGCCTCAGCTTCCTCTTTATCTCTCTCTCTCTCTCTCACTTTCTCTTTCTCTCTCTTTCATTCTCCTCCTCTCTTTTTAATCTCTCTTTCCTCCCCCCTTTATATTTAATGCAGGCTCTCCCTCTGGGCTATGTATTCTGTACTCAGTTTTTAGTTTGGGTTTTTGTCAATGGTCTTACATAACAGCAACACAAACAGCAACATGAAGAAACACCACAGTAATAACACATGTTAAAGCAGTCATGGCCCCTTCACCAGGCTCAAGGAGGGAAAGATCATTTTCATCTTAATGAATAAGAAATGTTCAATCTTAAGTGCAGGCTAAATACACAAAATACCTTGAATGACATTTTAAAACTAAAATAATACCAGCTAGCATGTAAAAAATTATGTGTTTTTTGTGTGTATTGGACATTAGTTTTTAGCATTTTAGCAGTAGTTAGCATTTTCTCTGAGTTTGGACTCTTTATCATTTAGTGTCAATTTCTTTTTTGTTATACTAATAGCATTACATAATAGATTTAACTATGAGATGTGATTAGAGTGACTGTCCTAACATGTTAGGACTGTCCCAACACGAGGTTGGCAAATTCAATGTGATCTCAACTCAATGGAATTCTGATTAGCTCTGAACATTGAATTATAATGCCACATTGCTCCCAAGCGTAGCCTCCAGGTCCGCCTGGTAAAAGGACAGAGAAATTACATGGAGGTTTGATGTGATGGCAGCCATGTCAGGTTCACTGAGTGGAGCTTTATTGGCTCTCTGATGCTGGAGGCCATCGAAGTGGAGAAGCATTCAGAGAAACAGAGGAAGAAAGAGAAAGATAGAGTCAGAGGGAATGAAAGAGAGTGCAAAAGAGGGAGATGGAGTTAGAGTAAATAAGTAGAAGAGGGAGAGAGAGGGAGAGAGAGAGAGGAATGGAAAACAGGGAGAGAAATTTGGGTAAAGAGATAACAGAGAATGAGTAGAAGAGAGAGTGAATTGAAAAAGAATAGAATGAGAAGTATAGAGAGATAGAGAGATAGAGAGATAGAGAGGGAGCTAGCCCAGGGGAAGCGCATTGGTAGCTGTGTGCAGAGGAGAGGAATGCCATCATGCAGCTTGACTGGCGTTGTTTTCTCCACCTCGTCTGCCCTCTTAGAATATGGGCTATTTCTGTCCCCCCCCCCCCCTTCTTTCTGCGTTGTGTGTGTGTAATGCAGGGAGTGTTTGTTGTGTGTGTGTTTGTATGTTTGAGTATGTGTGTGTGTGTATAAGTGAGTGCTGGAATGGTTAGTGGCCTGGAAGATCCACTGATTTCCACTGATTCGCCTGGCCTGGCCTAAGTCAGAGGATGAGAGCGTGGCTTTGGAGCCTGAATGCTGCGCCCATCAGCCCTTGCTTGTAGGACAGAAGAAGAACCAGCGTGGCTGTCACAGCCAATCCTGTTTTCTCCCCCTGCATACACACACACACACACACACACACACACACACACACACACACACACACACACAGGCTACCCCAATTCCCTTATGTGACAGACCACGCCAAATCCTCTGTGGTGCCTGCTCTGCTCAAGGCACAACCTTGTATACAGTACTGTCATGTTCTCATTTCCATACCAGCAATAAAAAAATTTAAAACATCCAATTTAGCCATGTGGCTAAGCTAACTTTCTAGCCAAGCTGTAAGGACCCCCCCCCCCCCCCCAATTGACCCCAATCAATCCTTAGTGCTCATGTTAACTGCAGTTAATATAAACCCTCTGTCTAACAGAGAGGAAAAGTGTCTGGCTGTCTTTCGCTCAGTTGCGATATGTCGGGTTGTCCTTCAGGCTGGGTAGGAATTAGAG
Source organism: Tenualosa thibaudeaui (assembly GCA_027481765.1). Taxonomy (NCBI): domain Eukaryota; kingdom Metazoa; phylum Chordata; class Actinopteri; order Clupeiformes; family Clupeidae; genus Tenualosa; species Tenualosa thibaudeaui. Next base: position 12,153,381 of record JAIFZK010000005.1, read on the forward strand.
GAGAGAGGAGGGGTGACTCCAAATAATAAGATAAGAGACAGAGGGGAGCTTAGCCTCCCCAAAAAAAAAAAAAATGTGTTTATTTATGGGGCTTCAGTTGATAGTGTATTGACTGGCTTCTCCAAAGCTGAGCTGAGAGAGATTCTCAAGCTGTGCCTCAGAGGCATTTTAATGTCATTAGTAATGGCATGCTTAAAAATGTGCCTTTTGAAGTTACCTCTTTGAGTTTGGGATAACAGTGTGGCTTTGCCCCCTGCCTCCCTAAATGTGCTGATTTGCCCCAATCCAAAAGCTCTGTGTGGAGAATATTTAGGATGGTTTGGAGGTTACACTTCAGAGGATTAATAAAGACAGCATTGACTTTAGATCAGTATTACAGTAATTAGTCTTTGTTCACTCAAGGCCTCATTGCATGAGTACATCATCAAATTTAAAAAAGAAAAAGTTTTCTGTGCAGCAGATGCCAGTGGACTGTGTACATCAGATGATCAGTATTGTGTAAACTGAACATGGATGAAGTAAAATGCAGTGAAACAGAGATCGATGAAAAGTGAATTTTGAAATTCACTCCATTAATCAGTCTACCATGCAGTGCAGTTGCCCATTCCCTGCTTCAGTTCCAATGATTTCTTCACTGGATTAACTGAGACAAGTGTTAAAATAAGCAAAGCTTTTCTTACAACTGGCTCGCATTAAATGTTGGCTGTGCTTGAGTTTTCCAGCAAAAAAAAGTCAAAGCCATATCTGACATTTGTATTTATAAGCGTTTTTTTCAGTAGGAAATAAAGGCTGGTGTTCATAGGAGCATTCCCTGTTGTGAGGAAAGAAAAAATGAAACAAACAAAAACAAACATGGATAGCTTCTATGCTGGGCACTGGAGCTTCATGGCTCCACCCTGCTATCTGGATCAGAGCTTTCAGCATCCAGCATGATGAAGGCCCCAAAGATGGGCTTTGTTTTTCAGGCCTGGATTGCTGTGATGGATCGGCACTCTGGTGCAGGAAGTAGGTAGCTGTGCAGGGTAAAGACATGAGAACGAGCCTCTCCAAGGGATTTCAGGCAGCTTAACTTCTAATCAAACGAGAGAGAGAGAGAGAGAGAGAGGGAGGGAGAGCAAGAGAGATAGAGTGAGATGGAGGAGGAAGAGAGGACTTGACAGATATCATCAGGAAGGAGCATTTGAAGTGTTGAGAAGAGAGGGAAAGGAGGAAAGAGAGACAGAAGAGGAACAAAGGGAGATTACTGCTCTTCTAGACCTGTTAGCCTCTCAGCCGTGAGGTCAAGGGGAAGAGAAATCAAAGAGAAGCCCATCCCTAACTACAACAAATTGGCATGGATCAGGGCACAGCATGTGTGTGTGTCTGTGTTCGTGCGTGTGCTTGTGTGTGTGTGTTTGTTGTATGTGTGTGATGCTGTCGTCCTGCTGGAACATCACCAAACATCACCACAAGGTCCAATTGTCTTGTGGGAGGTATCCTCGTGTCGTTGACACCTCAGCATTGTATATGTCTTCAAGTCACATCATTATGTGCAATGGTAACAATGAGCAGCTGGTAGTTTGCACAGCAGGAGCACAGAACTGCACTGAGTCAGGGGACACATGAGAAATTCAAGCTGCAGTTTGTGCCGGCCTTTGATTCAATGGACCTGCTGTCTGTTTCCCATGATGGCAGGCTGCCAGAGACTTGCCATGTGTAGCATACACATATATGCTTGTCCGCACGCCCACACTCACACCCACACACACACATACACACACACACACACACACACACACACATGAACACACACTTTCTGCCTGGGGTCAGGTGATGGAAGGTTTGATTAGATTCCATTGGTGTAGGTTACACGCTCCAATCCTGGGCTTTGAAGAGGCTTTGATTCATTACACCAAGCTGCTGGTCTCACCCACACACACACACACACACATTCACCTCCCCAGCCCACCCCCATACATTCATGCAGCAGTTCCCTAATCCTAGTGTTCTGAGGGAGTTCAGGTGCTCTGCAGCTGTAGCTTGTCAAAGCCAATCAGCAACCTTCCTCCTGTCTGCTTGACCATCGCTCAGTACTCCCCCAAACACACACACACACCTCATTAGAAAAGGTCACATATGTTGGGCTGGAGCTGCTCATCACTAGTGTGAAGCATTTGTAGCCACGTGATGGCTGAGCTGCTGAGGCTCCTTTATTTGGTATTGATGATTCAGTTAGGGCACGTGTAACAGGGCCCTCCTGGCATTCAGCTGCTCCCGACCCATATCCTGATAGTGCTATTACAGGGTCCTTGAGAACCGGGAGACAGGTGGTGGGTTTTCCTAGAGGTGTATGACTGGGTGTGTGTGTTTGTCTGTGTGTGTGTGTGTGTGTGTGTATGCAGATGCTTTGCATTGGCTTGACATGTTTTGCTGCTGATTGATCCATGGTCAGTTTGCCATCATCGTCTGTGTCGTGTCTAAACAGGTGAGGACATCGAACAGCCCCAGCCACCTGCCAGCCTTACCTAGTTCAATGGAAGTCATGGAGGAGAGGGTGGCATGGCGTAGAGTGTGCTGTTGTGACTGGCTGTGGGTTAAGCTGAGGACTGCATTTACTGCATCTCACTCAGACCCAGTAGCTGTACACTACATTGGCTATCTTCTTCGTGCACCCCTCCCCCATACATCCTCATCTTCCTTCCATTGCCTTCCTGATCTGTCAGTCTATTGTCACTCTTTCTGCATTGCCTAGCCTTCTGAATTCTTCCATTCTTAATGCTCAAAAGCATTAGTGAGTCACCGAGACTCCTAATGTTTGGGTTGGTTTTGCATACCATAAGATAATCTTGTTTCACGCTAAAAGCCCAAATGTTTGTCACACAAATGCAGCGTTACCTCATTGCATGTCTGAGTATTACCACATACTAAAAATAAAAAAAGACTAAAGCAATATACTGTATATAAACATCCATCTTCCCCTAAGCTTTCATGTGTGGCGAACACGTGAAATTGTGTCAGTTGAAATGAATGCATTGGTCGTTATTAGCATTATGGCATTGACTGTTTCGTGCATGCAAGCCTTTGATTTTTTTGCTTGTGAGAGGCTGCCATCAGGAAGACAGTCAGGCAGTGAATTGCTCAGGGCTTATGGATCGTGTTAAGTTGTAGATCTCATTCACAAGCCATTGTCAGGTACTCCCCCCGTACCATACGCCTACCCTTTTGATTTCTAAACACTGCTTTTTAGGGTGCCTGATTGACAAAGTTTAGCCGGGGAGGTTGCCTCCCTCGTCAGCATTGCATTGACTAAATAATCTGAAGTGAGACAGCTTGCCTGTGGCAGATGAGTCACACTATGATGCAAAGTGCTGGTAACCTGTGTGGGTCCCGGCAGTGGCACTGCTGTGTTATATTTAGACGTCAGATCTCCGCCTCACCCCCTCTGTTTCTTAAATCAGCAATCCCTACCTCATCTCCATCCCAATTCCCACTTCCACCCCCTAGTTGAGGCAGTTTATACCCCCCTCACTTCCCTCTTTTTGCACCAATCCAGGGGGTATTTGTGTGTGTAGGACTCCACTGACTCAACAGCTGAGTCTGGGTGTTAAGCTCCTCTCAGCCTTCCATCAACCTCTCTCCTATGTGAATGTGACGGTAGTCACACTCATGTAATCTCAGTTCACAAAAGAGGCCAAAATGACAGGACTGCTCCCACTTATCTGTGCAGCTGTGCCAATAAAAAGAAAAAAAGAAGAAAAAAAGCATAAGTTTAAAGTGAAGCTCTTAACTGACAGGATATGCTTATGTGCAGAATGTCATCTCTGAAGTTGGATTATCGGGGTGACCCCCCACCCTGCACCCTCCCATTCCCCACTCCAACCCCCAACTCAACAGCAGACATGTGCAGAAATGACGTTGCTGACTGCACGGGAAATATGAAAGACTTTCGGTTTGCTTTCTTGACTGTAGCATCACCATCAAGGTCCTTCAGATCCAATCCTGACACGACTCTAGAAGCCTCTTTTTCTTTGATGTCTGAAGGAGTGTCATGTCACATGGAAAAGTTGGACACAGCATTGAAGAATCCCCTGTGGTTAACTTGTCAGTAAATATTGGGACTTGATTTGCTCACTTGATTTGTGATTGCACTGCATAACACTCCAAAGAAAAAGACTGTGATATTCTAAAATCATTATATGTGCTTGGAATGCAAAGCTCATATTGGATATTGATTAAGGTCGACGAACTTAATAGAAAAAAGTAAATTGAAAAAAGTTAACTTAATCGAAAAAAGTTAATGCGTTAATCGAAAAAAGACTGTGATGTTCTATAATCATCATGTGCTTGGAATGCAAAGTGGTCATATTGGATACTTGACTGAGGTCGACGAACTCAGACAGTAGGCAATGCACCAGAAAGTCATTGATTTCTATATAATTGCCCTCTTAATTATCTGGAACAACAACAACAAATCATGCATGTAAAGACTTCCTTTTTAGAGGCAACAAAGAAAGCCCCTCTTCAGAGATTTCACCCCATAAAAATGCTTGGCTCTAATTGGATGCTGAGCTTTACTTTTTTATTTTACTGCTATTTCTGCCCTGTAGGCCAGAAGGGCACATACTTTGTCTAAATTTAGGAATGGCTTCTCTGCCCACTCTTTTCACTGCCTTAGTCAGCTACCCATCTGTTCATCCTACAAAACAGGACTCCATTGAAGCTCATGTTTGGTCTGGAAATCGTGCGTCACTGGCCTGACAACTCTCCCTATAGACTCTCAAGCATTCAGCTAAAAACTCAAAAACACTGGATACTGACATGAATGACGTACATATCAAATAAACATGGTTATTTTCACCAGATTGCATTTTTAAAGGCTTTTTGCCATCCAATGGCAAGAGAACTCCAGTGCAGGAGCTGCAGTGTTGATGCTTTTGCAGCTGATTTTTATTCATGAGTTTGTGAAAGAGAAGCCCTTTCTTTGATGAGGCCGTCGTTGTTCAAAAGAGATGATGGCCCCTTTATAGATGATGATGGCAGAAGCAGTCGCCAAGGGTCAGAAGGAACATCGGAGTGATGAGGACCAGGGCACAATATGCCATTGTACATTAGGCCTTATCATTTGTGATAAATATTAAAACAGGTCAGGTTGCATAATGACCACACTACTTACGCAGTTCAAGTTCATGGACGTTTAATGCTCCAATAGCAAATCGCCTTTATTTTTTCTCCTCATCTGCGGGTTAAGCTCCATTTGAGCTGAAGTATGAGATCCTCCTTAAGCCAAGAGTCATTGAATGTGACGTCAGCTGTTTCATCCCCTTTGTATAGTATCGTTATCTCCTGTACAGCCCTCTCTGCCCCCTCTTGGTGGAGATAGACATGAGTTAATTCCAGCAGAAGGACAAGGTCGTGGGGTGGTGGTGGCTTAGTGGTTAAGGAACCTGGCTAGCATGCAAGTAGTCTATAAAACTACTGCCACCCGTTGTGCCCTTGAGCAAGCCCTATGTTGCTCTAAGGGAGACTGGCCCTGATGTAATTGATAGATGCATAAATGTAAATGTATTGTGTTCACTCTAGTCAGTGCAGAAGTGTGCACGCATGTGTGGGCAGTGCTGCTAGGTAAGGCATGATCATACAGTGCTTTACATGGACTTGTGGGTGGAAGAACTGCTCTCTCTCTCTTATAAATCTGCATTTTCTCCTCTCCTCTTTCATTTCTCTCTCTCTTTCTCTCTCCTGGTTCTCAAGGCACTTGGTGAAGCACACACAACCCTTCCCTCTTTCTCTCTCTTTCTCACTCTCTCTGCTCCACCCCCCCCTCTCTCCCTCTCTCTCTCTGTCTTCACATATTCATGTAGTCAGTATACCCAGTAGGTCAGCCTTATTGAATGTTAACCTAAGCAGCCAGCTCGGGGCTGCCAAATCTCCGGCTGTCAAACGGCAGAACAGACAGACGGGCTAATATGCCACCAGGGAACAGAACAGAGGAACTTCACAAGACAGACTGAGAGAGAGGGGGGGGGGGGGGGAGACTGGACAGAGGGAGGCAGAGGAGATGGGGGGTAGAATAAAAAGAAAAGGAAAGTAGGAAACAGTGAGTGAATGACAGAGAGAGGGGGAGCAGAGGGAGAGGGAGTGAGTGAAAAAATAAGGAGGATAGATAGTGAGAGGGAGGGATAGAGGTTGGGAGAGAGTAAGTGGGCGACTGAGTGAGAGAGAGGAGGATTGTTAGCAAAAGAGAGAGAGAGTGAGAGAGAGAGAGGGGAGGGGTGGAGTGAGTGCTAAGCTCTCCCAGTACGAGCAGACGGCTGTGGTGACGCGGTGCATGTATGTGGCCATGGCTCTTCCTCCCGGGCACAGAGTGCTGATGTGATTGGTGCTCAAGGTTCAGCGCTTCACAGGCTGCTGTCGACAAGACCTCGCTCTGGGAGCCACACACATACACATACACATACACACACACACACACACACACACACATGCACACACAGACGCACACACACTCTCACTCATTCACTCAATCACTCACACATACACATACACATGCACGCGTGCTGCTGCTGGAACTGACAGTGCTTCTCACAGAGTGGATTGGACACATTGCAGATAGCACTTACCTGCAGCGTGGCTGTTAACTCCTCTCTCATCACTTTGGATACGGCCGGCAGACTCCTTCAGTCTCTCCTTGGGTCTCTTCAGAGCTGGACAGTTTCCCCTTGTTTTCTGCGACAAGAGAAGGAACTTTTTTGGAGAAGAGAGGGCTTCAATTAAAATAGAAATTCAGATCCACAGATTCCAGTTTGTGAAGAGGACACCAGTTGGACTAATTTCCTTCTCTGGAAACCCTGCAATTCAATCAATTCAATTATATTTATGCAGCACATTTAATAATAGTATTGTCTCTTCTCTCTCTCTCTCTCCTTGGCCCTCTCTGTCTGAAGGGGTAGACTTAAATCTTCAGTACGTCAGGTCACTCTTTTCTTTCGGTCGTGTTAGTTGTGGGGTTGTCACTTCATCTGGTGTTCTGTGACCCACTGCCCACACACACTCCCACGCACACACACACATACACACACACTTGGACACACTTTTACTCGACTGCCCGCCCGCCTGCCAGAGGAAGGTTCAGGGGGCTTGCCAGCCGTCGCCAGGATGCAGGTGTCGTTTGTGTGCACGGACCACAGGGCTGTGAGCCGTAGCACAGAGGACCGGCTCAACCGTCAGAATGCCAACAGCCCCACCACCAAGAGCAAGTTCCGCGCCGTGGCAATGGTGGCACGGAGTCTGGGTCAGCTGTCCGTCCAGAACGTGCCTTCCTCCAGTGACCAGTGCATGAGGACGGGCATGAAGTATAGGTAGGAGAGCGCCATGGAGGTCCTAAAATACACTCACTGGGTCAGCTTGTCAGAGGAGCTGAGGTCATGTCGTCAATGACAGACTGAGGGTGTGAGGAATGTCTTTGTTTTCTGACAGTGCTTGTTTGTGGGGGACAAATAACTTGTTTTATTGAATTATTAAAATGAACACACTCACTGTATTATTACATATATTGTATTAAGTATCTTGTAATTTAACATTTATTGATTGTTCACTTAAGTTTCTGGGGAGAGGATGGAATTGTATTAAGTAGCAGTAACAATAGCCATTGAATAAGATATTTGTCAGGACTGAAGTGTCCTGATAATCTTCTGATAGAATTAGATGTAATTGAAGTTTGAATTGAAATGAGTTTGAAATAGTTGGCTCCTATATGATTGAGAGACTGCCACCTATAGTTGTTTCAGTACAGTAAAATTCCCAAATCACTTGCTGTTATTATTCATTCACCATTACACTTCTCTTTTCTCTCTCTCTCTCACAGATACACACACACACAGAAATTTTCTGTGCTATTTCTGTCAGCCAAGGTTTACACCTATGAATTCTTTCTTTTAATGGAAATCACCCACAAATCCACCAGACACACAGAGAGCCCCCTACCACACACACACACGCACACACATGCACACACACACACACACCCCTTTTTAATTTTCTCCATGCTGTAATTTAGATAATGGCACATCAAAGCCAGTCTGGTGCTGTATTGGGCATAATGCACGATGTAAATTCCACTTTCCTATTACGCTAATGTGTAACTGAACACCGGCAGAACTGTACCAATGAAAGACAGACAGCCTCCCACTGAGCTGTAGCCGCACACCACACCACACTACACCACACCACACTACACCACACCACGCTACGCGTCCATCTCAGTTTTTTGGATACAGCTAATTGATCCCACTGCAATTACGACCGTTTCTCTTTGCAAATGATTCTGTGGGTGTAATGGTTCTACATCTGTTGCTAACATAAATTACACATTTAAAACGGTCCTGATTATACAGGAACTCGGGCTCCTTGTATAGAGAAGTATCATAGGTTAACACATTTCACAAGGTAGAGGCTATGTTATGGCGTTTTCACTTGAAATATTTTTGATACATTTTTCAATGAATTTAAATTACACGCTTTGAAAGCCTAATTTCAAAGGGCCACAGGCTGACACTGCCACAAGGAAGAAGTTATTACATTTGTCCTGACATAATATCTTTACATTGTTTGTTGCCATGTAGAGTTGCTGTCGGCTTTTAGTTTCTTTCTCGTAAAGCTGCCAGACTGAGCGTGGCCCACATCACAGGATGGTGCAGGTTAACACGTTTGACCCCATTTGTAGCAGCACACTGTAAATTGGCCCCACGATCTGGATTCTTTCCTCTTCTCCACTTTCTCTTAGCCGCCTGTAATAAGCACTATTATTGTCATGTAAGGGGCACAGCGCATCCGATTTGAGGCTCTCCTAAATAGAAATCTTCTCTTGTTGCTGGCACACGTGGCCCACGGGTTCTGGGGCTTCGCCGCGCCGTACCAGTCACGCGCCGCCTTGTTTATTTATTCCTATGGCACCGTGAGCAATACTCCATGATGGGTCGGTTGTTAAAAAGCCAACCACAGCAGCACCTTCTACTGTTTTTAAGCTTTGGCTCTACTAGTCTCCCATGACTCATAGAGAAATGGCGTGCCAGTGGCTGTGATGATTCAAACATCAATAGCAATGTATCAGGCTATAAAAAGAGACAAAGTGGCAATTATATTGATTCCAGCTTGGCATGTTGCAGCTTCCCAGGAAAAAAAAACAAGGACCGAACATTAATCCTCCCACTGCAGATTGATGTAGTGTGATTAGTCATTCATATCACGCTCCACCTGCACTCTACTTACTTTTTCACACAGGTAGACTGGGAGCCTTGCAGTGGGCTGAGCGGTTTGGGAAACTGATAAACTGACTGATATTGAAAGCACAGTTTAATTTGCGGTACTGTGACAGTTGGGATTCAGTCCATTAGTCACCATGTAATACATTTAAAAATTACTGAAGTAGTATATGACTGATATAGTTTGCCCACTCTTGATTAAGAAAGATGAGTATTATGGTACCTCTGCTGCATTAAGGTATTTCTGTCTTTTTATTGCATCGATCACATCACTACTACAAACACTGTAGTGTTGCTTTTTGCAAATGTTAGTGCAAGTTTGTTGTATCGCCCAAGTATCACCTAACTACTAAAGGTGTTGCATAGCACTTATGCTGGTCTAGAATAGAAAGATGCTAAAGGTGCATGCTGCACAGTTAATTGCAGGTATGGGTATGTGCACATTACATTGGTTCAAATTGCAGTTTTCATTAGAAAATGATTCATCTTTAATCCCTAGCTTGTAGTGCGCTGAATAGCATTTTCTCATAACTGGATTTCAGTAATAAGTGAAACGTACTGAGATGATTTACTGTGGGATTGGGTTTGGACAGCACCAGGAGATACATACAAGTACACGCACACACACACGCTGTTTAATGTGATGTTTTCTAATTTGCCTCTCAGTTCGTGCTGAAACTGTATTTCATTACAGTACTCCCTGTCCTCCTCTGCAAAAGATGCCTGCAAGGCTCTGCCTGCTGTAAAAGGCTCAGAATCATATACCCGTGTCTCTGTGTGTAGTTGTATCTCATACAGAGTATCTACACAACACAGACGCAGTCAAACTGGCTATATTCAAAAGCCTCAGCTATCCCCACTCTAATACCCTGGATCCTAGATTAGAGCTGGCCTAGGAATCTGAGCCGGTACCAGGCCAGACTAGAGCCAGATCTCAGTCTGAAAATTGTGGGTACATCTCCTGAAATATGTTAAATTGACCTGACATAACGAGGGCTTACTAGTATCTGGGCCACCTTGTCATGTGCAGAGCAGAACTGAGGGGTCAGCTGGTCAGCTTCTCCTCTCTTTTCCTCTTCTCTTCTCTTCTCTTCTCTTCTCTCTTCTTCTCTTCCCTTCTGTTGTGTTTCCCATCATCATGTGCTGTTGGGTTGGGGTGACCTGCCAGAATGGTATCTACTGACTGAGGAGCTCCTGTTTGGGAGAGAGGAGCTAACTACTATTGCTTCTCTGTCTCAGTGACTGATGGTGTCTATACATAGATCTGTCAGCAATCGTGTGTAGTCGTCACTGGGTCAAGGGTACGTGTGTGTGTGTGTTCAACTGTGCTGCAGAGGATGGTAACTAAGACACTCTTTGCTCTTCTTTGGTTTCACTCAAGGACAGTGAAGTGTGAGAATTATTTTTTTGCTTGTTTTCAGTCTCTGAAGATGTATGTGGAATGGGGTCTGTGTCTGCATTATGCTGGACTGTGGTAATGATGAATTCCATCTTATCTAATTTGGCCATGGTTCTTTTGTCAGTTTCTTGCTATAGCCATGTAGGTTGGTACAAAGGGGTTGTTCTCAGAAAAGAACATGCTATGATGACCTGTGTGTCCTCAGAAAATCCTGCATACACATTTACACATACGGTAGGGCATCTGTTTGCAGTCAGGTTCAATTATGTGGATTTCAACAGACAAGGCAACTGGGCCAGCTGCTGATAGACCTCCCTTATTGTACACACACACACACACACCCACACACACACACACACACACACCACATACACACAAATATCCAGTGCAGAGCGGGTGGGGCTGTAGAGTGCTGTGCTGTGTAACGTCTGTGTAAGTTCTCCTAAAGGAACTGGGGGTCTGGGGCCATCCCTAAGTCTTTGCTCTGACTGCCCCCTCCAGGGAGGAACACTGTGCCATCCTCTGGGCCAGCTCAGCATGCCAGGCCTCTCACCATCAGGTTTTCCTAATTTCTACCACAATCTCTCTCTCTCTCTCTCTCTCTATCTCTCTCTCTCTCTCTATCTCTCTCTCTTTTTTATGTTGGTCATTCCCAAATTTCCATTTAGCTCTGCCTGTATCAATTCTGTCTACCTCTTATTCAGTCTCAGTCATCTTCTCTTTCTGTCTCTGTCTGCCTCTCTTCCTCCTTCTCCTTCCATATAGAGAATATACCCCTATATCTGTCTCTTATCCTTTTAAAATGTCTTACTCACTGTCTATTTCTGTGTGCCCCCACCTGTGTGCTCTCTCTCTCTTTCTCTCTCGCTCTCTTTTTCTCTTTTGTTTCTCTTTTGTTCACCCAGCATCTTCTCTCATACTCTTTCTATTTCTCTCTGTCTGATTCTTTTCCACTGTCTGCACTCCCCACCGCCCCCCACCCCATACCTCTCCCATTCGTCTCCAAGTGTGGGTGGACATGAGAGGAGAGGAAAGAAAGAGAGAGAGAGAGAGACCGTTGGAGTGGTGATGGTGGTCTGGGTGGGGTTTGGGTTGTGTATGTCCACTGTAGTGTGTAGTGTGCGCTGTAAGAGGCAGGCACAGCCAGAGGGTGGCCGGTGCTGCAGAACTACTGAGCAGCGCAAAGCAGGTGCAGGAGAGGGAGGTGGTTATATAAAATGGTCAAAAATGCTCAAGCACTCATGATGCACACATAGAGAGAGAGAGAGAGAGAGCACAAGCAGCCCAGTGGCAGTGGCCATGAGCTCAGATCATGACTCTCAGTCTGAGTTTGAGTCTGGCTAGGGTCGAGCTGAACAGAGTCGTGCCGGCATTATGCAACCACTCCATAGAGTCTGCTGCTGCAGGGGGAGCCATGATGACTATGCATGGTGGAGAGACACACTCCACATTGCCTGTCTGCTCATGAGAGAGAGAGTTAGAGTGAGAGAAAAGCAGGAAGAGAGAGATAGAGAGAGAAAAAGAGATGAAAGAATGGAAAGAATGAGAAAGAATGAAAACACTGATAGAGTGAATAAGTAAGAGAGACTTAGTAATCGAGTGTGATATGGGTAGACCTCAGGTGGGAGGCAGACAAATGACCAATGGAGGTGAAGGGATTCAGAACAACGCTGAAAAAAACAGATTGAGATCAAAAGCAAGACATGGAGCTCCAGGCTGTGAGGATGGAGAGGGATTGCACCATGTGTGAGCTGGTCAGTCTGTAGGTGGAGGTCATTTATCACTAGCAGACTGAATACTCGGTAGGGGACCGATTCTGGGTGGGTGGTCATTCACACACTCACTTACTCACTCACTCACATACTCACTCACTCAATCACTTACACTATCCCACACTCACTCACTTACTCTATCACTCCCTCAGTCACCCACTCACTCACTCACACACTCACTCACTCAGTCAATCGTTAACTCACTTATTCACTCACTCATTTACTCACTCACTCATTCAAACACACTTACTCACTTTCATTCACTCTATCACTCACTCACTCAATCACTTGCTCACTCACACTGTCACTCACTAACTCAGTCACTCAGTCACTCACTCATTCACTCATTCACTCACTTACTCTCTCAATCATTCATTCACTCACTCAACACATCCACCATTAGTAGACTGAGCACTCAGTAGGCATATAGGACCCATGCAGGCTAATTACTTGCTCACTCACTCACTCACACACGTATTTGTTCACTCATTCACTTACTCACTTAGACAATCACTCACTCATTCATTGACTGACTGACTCACTGGCCCAGTCTCAATGTCCGCCTTTACAGACTCACCAAGAAACGGAAATCGAAGCAGAGTTGCAACATGACTTTAGTGTTGTTAATTGGACGATTTATCACCTTGCAAACTCATTCACTAAACAGCGTTAGTTAAGTCTGTCAGGGCTCAGAGCTTAGTTTGCAGAGAGGACATTGAAATTCAGCTGAGCAGCAGAAAAAACAGTCTCGTCTCTCGCTCACTGACTTACTCACTTCACTCACTCGCTCACTCACTCACTCACCCACTCACTCACCCACTCACTCACTCCATTTGAGGGTGAAGTGCCTACAGAGAAAGATAGAGAGAGAGAGAGAGAGAGCCTGTGAGGGTACTGACACTGTGCAGGTGTTTGGATGGGTTAGTCAGCCAAGAGTCATCAGAGTTAAATAGATTCCTTTCTACAGCCTTAATGTTAATCTCATTTTTTATGTAGCCCCAGTGGTGTGATGTTTAAATTATGTCATTTAAGCCTGATTTAAATTTCTTCCTTAATCCTCTTACTCTCCATAACACTTCTCTGTCTTTTTTGGGAAAGAAAACTCCTTGTGTAGAAAGTTTGACATTTGGACAAAGCTTTGTTTGTCAAAGCTGAACTGTAAAAAGATTCTGAAAAGAGATTTACTCCCACTACTTTATACATTCATTTGTAGTGTGTAAAGGAGCTGTGGGTTGTGAGATTGAAGGCTTTGATATGGTGGGGTTTTTGGCTCCCTGGGAATGGGCTCATGCTGGTGGAACATAGCCCGGGCAAAGAGCTCCTACTTGGGCATGGCTCAGCTCATGGCTCCCTACCCCACCCCACACACTCAGTCACAGCATATTGCAGAACTTCCCCTGCTCCTCTCATCATAGCCATATCACCAGCCTGCCTTACATAAGCATGTATACACACACACACACACACACACACACACATACACACACTATCTATCTATTTCTGCCTCTCTCTCTCTCTCTCTCTCCATATGTCTCAGTGGTTTCAATTGTCTTCTCCATACCTTGTCTCTGTAATGGCAGGGTAATTTTTTGTCACACTATACAATTCTAGAACCAAGAATTCTAGAATTCTCTGCCTGTCTTGATCGGGTGAGTGGCCACATTATAAGACACAAGTGTAGTGTCATTCACGTCGCTTATCATCATTGTCAATAAAGTCATACGTCTCCTGACAGCTTACTGTAACTGGGGTGTTGTTGGGCTGTCTTTTCGTTGGGGTGCAGATGAAAAAGTCGTGAATTATGTCATAAGACTGACTCAGTGTTAGTTGTTGTACCCCACCTTTTGAAACCAGATACAATGAAGTTAATGAGTGGTAGTGTAGTGTAAAGTTAAAGAGTTAATGAGTGATAGTGTATGTTCAAGTAGGTCAAATGGTGTGCGTGTGTGTGTCTGTGTTTTTGTGTGTGTGTGTGTGTGTGTGTGTGTGTGTGTGTGTCTGTTTGTGTTCATGCCTGAGCATGTGCATAAATCACTATCTCAGTGTGGTTGATGTATGAAGTAGTGTACAGTATATTTCTTAGTATGTGGGCACACGTGTGTGTGTGTGTGTGTTATCCATTTGAGCATAGCCAGCAGTGCTGGGTCATCTGCCATGATAACGAGCCCACGTATTAGGGACAGCACTAATGAAGACAGCTGCTTTCTATGGGACTAGCCTATGGGCATGGGAAGTGGAGACCATACAGGATTTCTGCCTCACCCCAATCCAAACCCCTCTATCCACAAATGCACACACACACACACACACACACACACGCACACACAGATGCACACACACGCCATTGAACCTCTCTTCATTATATACTTCAGATGCAGAGGAATCCGTTAAATGCATTATGTAAGTTTCTATGCTAACAAGGAAGATGCATCAGAGGAAGTTTCTTTATATGAATGAATGGGAAGTCATTCGGGGTAGTTTAAGAAAGAGGACAGGGCCATAGAGGGAAATTATTATATCTATTATTATAAGCTCGACCCCTGCAGTACAACCACGAAAGCCCTGAGAGCTAAAGATAAACACACTTTACTCTCTTCATGTTTTACTTGAACACAGTTGAAGAGATGTTAAAGAGAGAGAGAGAAAGAGTGGCATGTAAAAGAGAAAAAGAGGGAGCTTTTTGCTAAAGGCAGGAACATACCATTCAGGCACATAACCAAAAAATCAAAAGACATTAGGGCCGTAGGATACGTTCCCTGTTTTAAATAAAGCTCAGCATCGTGACTGCTTAATGCACACGGCTCTGCCTGCTGTTCTGAATCACGATGCTCACAGTATAGGAAATATGTATATGTATATATGTGTGTGTGTGTGTGTGTCTATGTGTGTTTGTGTGAGAGAGAGAGAGTGAGCGTTTTCTTTAGCATGTCTTTAATGGCAGTGAGACTGCCATATGGATCTGGCTTGAAGGGGCTTCTCATCAAACGTCCATTAACGAATTCCAAGGATTAGTTGTGCAGCAGAGATCATTCTTGTTGGGCATAGACACAGACAGCTGCCCGGACGGAGTGGAGGGCCCCCAGGGGGCCTGAAGCGAGCCGGGGGCCTGCCTCCCTCAGACTGCCGCTTCCTGTCTGCGTGGGCTGATTCCAGTTTCACACAGCACATACCGTCCTCCCCAGAGCCCCCCAGACGGGCAGACGAGCGGATCGATGTGGCCATTTTGAGATGCGGGGGTTTGGCAGATAGTAATTGGTCTGCTTATGGCCAGCATGCGTAGAATGCGTTGAAGAGCCATTTACACAGAGAAGCTGAAGCTGCTGTCTTTACTGTTATTGTTGTTGTTATTGTTTGTGTTGTTATTGTTGTTAGTGTTGTTATTGTTGTTGTTTTGGCAGTTTTGGCATCAGGCCAGACTTTGAGTTCTGACCCTGCTGGCATGTGGATTGTCAGTAAATGCCCCGCTGGGCAGCTGATGAAAGGATTGTGTGTGTGTTTTTGTGTATGTGTGTGTCTGTGTGTGTCTGTGTGTGTCTGTGTGTGTTTGTGTATGTATGAGTGTGTGTGTGTGTGTATGTATGTGTGTGTGTTAAATAAATGCTTGATATCAGTACAGAAGCTTCTATGTGTCTATATGTGTGTTTTTCTTAGCAAATATCCAATTTTAGCAAATATCCAATTTTAATAACTGAGCTTGTGTGTGTGTGTGTGTGTGTGTACATGCCATGTGAATATATTCAGAATGCATTGGGAAGGCATACAAACTGAAAGAAAGGGGGAAAGGTGATGTATTATCCTGCCAAGTCAAGGATCAGAAGCTCAGCTGAACTCTGCTCTGCCCTTGTGTGAAAAGCCTACCGTGTGTCAGGACCCTGTCTGTCTGGCCTCTGGCTGTCAGCAGGAGTTATGGGCCTTCCACAGACACTTCTTACACACCGTTGCATATTACAGTAACCTTCTGAGGTTTGGGAAGGAGATTTAAGAATACTTTTTGAGGATAAGCAGACAACTTGGTAGTGTATTGTCTGTATGCATAAATATGTGGGTTTGTGTGTGTGTGTGTGTGTGTGTGTGTGTGTGTGTGTATGTGCGCGCGTGTGTGTTTGTGTTTGTGTTTTTGTGTGCAGTAAGTATACAAAAGCCATGATTCACTTGCCTTACCATTCATCAACTTCAGCAAGTCTACACTCAGCAAAAAGACAACAATTTATCAAAGTCCCACCATAGACCTTGATTGTAGAGACAGAGCTTGGGCAAAGCTTGCACTATTTAAGGGCTCAATGTAAAGGGGGAGGTTTTTGGATCCTGATTTATGAACTCCTCTCGTCACAGTCGATATGACAGTCCACTGATATCATGACATGCAGCTTTCTGCTTGTTTGGCCAGCGGCTGCATTGTTCCATGGTGTGTGTTGTGTGCATGTGTGTGTGGTATGGTTTAATGACCCAGTCAGGCTCTGCAAGCCCATGGAGAGGGATGTGAGCTGCATGATGTTGTTGGGTTGATGGGATACTGTCCTGGACAGCATTCTGTGACTTCCACATGCCATGTGAATTACATCTGTTTAGGAGGTAATGAGAGTATATATGTATGCATGTATGTATGTATGTATGTATGTGAAAGCATTTTAAAATTGTATTTATCTGTCGTGTGTTTATCTGTGCGTGCGTGCATGTGTGTGTGTGTGTGTATTTGTCAGTGTATTTTTTTGTGTAGATGTCTGAGTATTTCAGTCCATGACACACATGCTCTGCCCTTGTCATAGGTTATGGGATGGAAAGAGATCATAGTCTGCACTCATAGTCTCACACACACACACACACACACATATGCATGGTAGTAGTCACATAGCGGCATACACATTCCAAGCGTGCTTGTCCTTCACCTGCGGCTGCCCAGGGCTTGGCCATTGACCAGCAGGGCAGGACAGCTGTGCTGGTGGCATTCAACACCCTGGTCAGCACAATAGCCCTTGACTTTTTCAACCTGACCTCACCGTGTGACTTTACATGCAGAATCATCATTTCACAGAGGCTCCTGCACTTAAAATCTGTACAAACATTCACATAGTTTGTACAGCAAGACATGCACACAAATATTTATACACATATGAAAAAACACACTTGCAAAAACACACACACAGTATATAAATATGTACTGTATATATGGGTAGTCAACAAGCTATTTAATATTGCTCTGGAGTGCTGTTATTTGCACCTGTTTTTCCCTGGCTGTGTTGCTGTGGACGAGGCCAGAGTTCATAGGCACAGGCTCAACCGCCCCCGATCCTGATCATGTGCTAAAGAGGATCTGTTCTGCATGCGCACACACACACACACACACACACACACACACACACCTCTAACTATCTACACCCACCTCCCAGGGCCTGGGCACCAGGATCTATGAAAGACCAATTACCCTCTCCGTCTACATCAAAGGCCTTGCTGGAGCCACCGAAATGCCAACACTAAAGGACAGGCCCGTAATTAGGGCAGACACCCAATCTGGCGACATTACCAGTCATATGAAGAGAGTGTTTGTGTGTGTGTGTGTGTGTGTGTGCCAGTGTGTCTGTGTGTCTGTGTGTATGTGTATGTGCATAGATAGGGTATGTCACACAGTGTATTGTTTAGCACAGAAATATGTCATCAGATGTTGTCATCATATTATGTGGACCTGTGGCTTTGAGTTTATGAGTGTACATATTTCTGTATATAAGTATGTAAACAATTTCTAAACACACCACAGAATATGTCATTGTTTGTTAGTGTGTGCAGTACATAACAATAGCTTGTAATAATTCTTATCTTCACAGCTCTCAGTTCATATGGATCTGTAAAAAGGTGCCATATTTGATTTCACTGCTCGTCATAGACTGTGTGAAACCTAAGCTGGCGTAACCCCACACCCTGGGGGAATTACTCAGGGCTCCTCCTGCTCCTCTGGCCTAATGGAGTATATTAGGTGTTCCCCGTAACTCCGGCGTCTCGAAGCCTAACACTCGCTCGTCTAGGTGCGACAGTATTTCACACGCTCCATAATTAAATAGGGCTAAAGACTTGAGTGACCTTTCTCTCTCTCTTTCTGTTCCTTTCTCTCTCTAGCTGTCCATTTCTTTCTCTCTCTCTCTCTCTCTCTCTCCCCCTCTCTCCAGTGGCAGGCTATCTGTCTGGCTGGACGGGAGCCTAGGGAGTGCACGGCACAGTAACAGACCTCCACTGGAAAAGTGTTAAATATTCAGAGCAGTGTGGTGTACTACACAGGGGACAGGGCATTTCCATTTAGCCGATAACAGCCAGAGACACTCGAGACGTGTGTATATCTGTATCTGTGTGTGTGTCCCTCGGTATGTGTGTGTGTGAGAGAGAATGTGTGTTCACTCTCTGGCTCACTCTGTACGAACTTTCATTTGTCATGTTAAAATATTTGTGAATCCGCTGAGTTGTGCTGCATGTAGTATTGTTATGTAGACTGTGATGTCCTTGCTGAATCCATGGAGGGCTGAAAGACACAGACACTGCCGTGGCTTGTCTTCTGGCCTAGCCGAGGCTGAGCTACTCAAAGCCAGTCAGCTGGTGGCCAGTTCACCTTCACTCACCGGTCAACAGATCCCCCTCTTGGTAACCCAATCCCATTGTTTGGTTAAAAATTCATTGTCAGTCCTCTGCAGCGCCATGTGTACTGATAATTTGATTTAAGTGGGTAAATACTGCAGGCTCTGCCCTCGCCCATGTTCCCTTTTGACATTGCAAAAGAATGACTTTGACAAGCTGGAGAATGTTTTCTAGGCCTGATCCGGATTTGCTGTGACTGTTTATTTTCTTGACTGCTGCCAATACACTCAAAATTAAAAAAAACAATTTGAGGGACACCCTACCCTTGTAGTGCAGTATTTTTTTCAAAGCTTGTTTGTAGGTTGAAATTGAAGCATTTGAAGTAAAATTGCTGAATTCTGCAATCATCCTGAAGTGTTAATCTTTAATCATCTTGTGTTCATCATCAACATTCCCCTTATTACTGTATTATGGGATGTTCTTGCATTTGTAGATTTCCACACTCAACCCAAAGCACACATGTATGTACAGAAATTGTTCTTTGATTGGTACTGGAATACTGCCACCATTATTGTTCTATTCAGGTGACCTGGTTTCACTATATTTCAGTCTTTGCTGTCTCTCGCTCTCTTACACACACGCGCTGTTTCAAATTAAGAAAAGCAAATAGAAAACATTCAGTTTTTTTCCTTTATTTATCAAAGTTATGTGCCTACATGCCAATAAACACTGTTTCTTACCGAAGAGAGCTCACTGTACCTTGTGCTGACTTTGCCCTGACTTTTCCTCTGACAAGGTCTCTCTCTCTTTTTGTCTGTCTGTCTCTCTCTCTCTCACACTTCAGCTTTTGTGAGAGCTCTGCCTTTATGTCAGATAAGAAATGTTTTCAACATTCCAGCAGCATTCATTCAGTCCCCAGAAGTCATCTCAGAAAAGAGTTGTTCCCTTGTGTCAGGGTTAGATGCTAATTGCATCGCCAGTGTAAAAAGAGAGAGAAAAAAAGTATTGAGGTCTTTTCAGAAAAAAAAACTCAGAGACCTTCAGAAATATGGTTTTGATGCCTTTGGCTCCATCTGTAACATGGAGAAGAATACAGTCATTGTTGAGGACTGTAACCTTGGCGCTGTGCTCACCTGGTAGAATATGAGCAGGAGCTGTTCTCAGGGAGGCGATTGGCTCCTCACAGTAATACTGTATCTGAGATTTTTCCCCTTGGCTCAAAATCTGATCTCTGGGACTGGGCCCAATGGTCAAGGCCACTGCTTGTGTTGGTGTGTACAGGTTAAAGTGACTAACACACCACCTCTGAGGGGCCAATCAATCCAATCCTGTGATTCACACAGAACTCAACATCAATACCCAGAAGCTTTAAGACTGACGTTGGTTAAACATTGAAACATACCTTCGGTAGATATTTAGATGTTAGATAAGCATTATTCTCTTATAATATGTAAGATTTCCATTATGAAATATCTTACCAGTTGTTCTAGTAGACCTTAGATTGAATTAATGTATTGACATTGAACAAATCATGGTCTTTTCTTTACATTAAATAATACTGGCCTATCAGTTTGTCAGAGTGCACCTGCAGTGAAATATTGATGAAATTAGCTTTTGAGAGTGCAGATTTTTCTTCCTTCATTATTTACCTTTTCTCTCTTTTTTCAGAAACCTTGGGAAATCAGGTTTAAGAGTCTCCTGTCTTGGATTAGGTGAGTACATCACCTTTTTGATTTTCATTTGTATTTCAACTTCGGTCTCTCCACCATTCTTTTAGTTTGACATTCCTGTGCCATTGTGTCTCTCCCACAGGAACATGGGTAACCTTCGGCGGCCAAATCACAGACGAGGTAGGACAAAGACTTCTCTTCCCATCTCCTCCCCACTAACTGGATACAGTGGGCTACTGTAGACCTTGCTAAGCACCTTGATAGGTTGGCAATGCTATTGGCAGGCAGTTTGGACACAGTTGACTCCCCTCTTTAAGCAGCCACTGTAGCATGGCAGGATGGAGCCAGAGCGCTGATAGTGTTTGCTGCCTCCTATGCCAGAAGAGCCTATCAGTGCTCAGGTCCCTCTGCAAAAACTTTATCTCTCCCTGTGCACTGTTTAATCCCTTTCCTATTTACCTGCCAGGGCTTTCTTCCTCTGCTGTGTGCCTCCCCCCAACACACACGTACACACACACACACATGCACACACACACACACAAATGCAAGCACACAGACACACACACACACACAGACAGAGGCACACACAGACACACACACACACACACACACACACACACACACACACACACTCTCTCATCTTATCTCTTTCTCTTCTTATTCTCCTATCTCTTTCACTCACTAAACAGATGGTCAGTCTCCTTGCTTCCCAACTTGCTTCCCTGGCTTCTTTTTCTGTCTCACCTGTCTTTCTCTCTTACTCTCTCTCACATGCTCTCTCTCTCTCTCACACACACACACACACACACACACACAGACACACACACACACACACACACACACACACACACTACACACACTAACATGCACCACACACACACACACAAGCCTTATCACTGTGCCTCTCTCTCAGATGGCGGAGCAGTTGATGACTCTGGCGTATGAGAATGGGATCAATCTGTTTGACACGGCTGAGGTCTACGCTGCGGGGAAGTGAGTGCTCTCTCTCTCTCTCTCTCTTACTCTCTCTCACATGCTCTCTCTCTCTCTCACACACACACACACACACACACACACACACACACACACACACACACACACACACACACACACACACACACACACACACACAAGCCTTATCACTGTGCCTCTCTCTCAGATGGCGGAGCAGTTGATGACTCTGGCGTATGAGAATGGGATCAATCTGTTTGACACGGCTGAGGTCTACGCTGCGGGGAAGTGAGTGCTCTCTCTTTCTTTCTCTCTCTCTCTCTCCTCCTCTCTTTTTCTCTCTCTTTCCTATCAGTGCTCTCCATCGCTCTCTTGCTTCTCTTCTTCCCTCCCAGTGCGAGTATGGGTGAATCGGTTCCAGAGTAAAGTAGTGTGGATAATGGACACACACACACACACACACACACACACACACACACACACACACACACACACACACACACACACAAACACACACACACACATACACACACACACACAGGAGACATAAACCTCTGTTATTCATCAGCTTTTTTCTGCAGCTATGTCACATTCATTCTCTATAAATACAAAACTAAAAGATATACATAACCCTGAGGAGTATGGCAGAAACTTCAAATTTTATGTACCATATTTGATGAGTATCTGATATTAATATTTCAAGCTCAGCCATCATTCATATCTTCTGCATATCATTCCTAATGTATAGCACAGAATCATACATCGAATTTTAGTTTGTTCAGGCATGACTGAACATATACATCATATACATAATGTGCGATACATCCCACACACATTACATAGATTATGGTGTGTAATTTTTCTTGAGTTCACAAGGGCACCATATGAGGATTCATTGAATGTAATGGCATGATGTTTCCAGTAATTGCTTTTTGGAAGCTATTAATTTGCAGGAATCTTTCCAGTTCCATCAAAAGAAACAGACAAGTCCAATCCAACCATTTACTGTCTCTGAAAGCTGTTTTATGAATAGCTGTCCAAGGCCATTTTTCACTTTGGAGACATGAGTGAATAGAAAAAAAGCAAAATGGAACTGATCTTAAACAGGGATGGCGTTATATAAGCTGCCATAGGACTTGTTTACGCATATCTAGACATTTTTATAAATAGATACCTTTTTTGGGAGTGACCTCAGATGGATATTTTTTAAAAACGCCCTCCAAAGTGGAGATATTTCAAAACACTGGATTCTGTGGATACATGTTAATGTAATTAAAAGAAGAAACTTAAAAGAAGAAACTGTCTTTTTATAAAAATATCTAAATATGTGTAAATATTATGTACAACTGAGAAAATTACCTTCATGGCTTTTGGGTCCCCTCTTGTGGGATAGATGTCTCTCAACTCAGTGTCTGGATATTAGAGCCAGGGGTAGGAGGAAGTTACATACTGTTGGTAGGTAAGAAAGTATTTGATTTCTATTTTATATATTTTATATTATATTTATATAGAACTTTTTAGCATACTGGCCACTCAGAGCACTTCTCACACAAGACACAGACAGACAGATAAACATGGGAAAACAAATTAGACACACACACAAACTGAAATTTGGATGGCTGTAAACAACAAATACAGGCCTGAAATACAGTACATATCTTGAAAGGACTCACTCTATGAATAGGAGGTGACTAATGCCTTTTGACTGCATAATTACTGTGGACATATAGTGTTATTATGCAGCTCATCAATATGTGGAGAAATATGGAGGTCCTTGCTGTTGTGTACTTTTGCCTTGGCTGCTGAGTGTGCTCTGTGTTTAAGCAGTGAAAAGCTGTCACATGGACTCATGTTTTCTTTTAAGGAATGATGAAAACCATTCATGAAGAACACATCAGCCCTGTGGGCAGAGATGTAACATCTGTCATTAGATGTTCTCAAATGCTCTTCCTCCGCATCCTCCTCCTCTTCCTCCTGTTTTTTGCTGCTGAAGAGGTGCCTTCGGCTACATTTGGATAGGGTTAAAGAAAGACACACACACACACACTGTGTATGCTGTTGAGTGGCTTCGGTCTGTCACATCACGCTTAACTTCCTGCCTCATTTGGTTAATGAACAAAGACAATGAGGGATTCCCCCAGCACCTTCATGTTCAAAGTATGTGTGTGTGTGTGTGTGGGTACAGACTCCAGAATTAGCTTCAGCCAGAGCTGTGATGGAGGGTCCTGTACACAGTTAATGGGTCAGTGGTGGAGGGTTGGGGGGATCAGGTGCTGCAGAGCGACTCAAGGCTCTTTAATGCCATTAATGCCTCTCTCCTCTCCCGGTTTCCCCCAGGGCTGAGATGGTGCTGGGTAGTATCATCAAGAAGAAAGGATGGAGGTTGGCAATACATTCAGTTTGTTTGTTGTTTGTTCAATGTATACGTTTCTTTTGTTGTTGTTGTTATTGTTGTTATTTTTGTCTTTTTTTTCCTCCATATATCTTTTTCATCCTCCATTCCTTCCTCCACTTCTCTATCCGAAGCTCTCACTTTCTCTCTTACTCACTCTCTCTCATAGAACTCTTCATTCTTCATTCAAGCTTGATGCTCACCATCACAGAGTGAATCAAAAGTGCATTTTTTATGTATGAAAGCCAGAGCTGTTTGAAAAAAACCCTCTCCTCCAACACACACACACACACACACACACACACACACACAGACACACATACACACACACAGCACAGCACTAACCTGCAGGCCGCCCAGCCTCTTCTCTGAACAGTAGTCTCACACACTCAAACAAGAGCGCAAAACACACACACACACACTCACTCACTTTTGTCCCCATTCCATTTCCACAGATGAAACCTTCTAAATTTGGTGATCCACTCCTTTTAGTTTTTTGTTTAAATTTGAGTGGATGATTTGAGAGTCCACACACACACAGAGAGAGCCACACACACAACACACAGTCATCCATCACTCTGTACTACGTTGTGTTTGGTCTTGCCTAACACCTTGAGAGGAGCTTTCGGTAATGAGAGCTCATGCCAAAAGCTGAGCTGTAGTTTTTCACACACTTTAGGGAGTGGTGTGTATGCGCACTAATATTCCTGAGGTCATTGAAACTGCAGCTGCCTGTTGAGGTGGCTGTTGAATATCAGTTGAATTTATCAAACATTCATATCCGCACCTTTGAAACGTTAAAAGCAGCCGTCACCACCAGCAGGTGTTTTTTTAATACATTAAAACTCTGTGCTGTTTGTCAAGATACAGAAGGTTTTAATGCTGTAGACTGTAAGTCTGTGGTTGGGTTGCAGCTGTCACCCACATCTCTGCACTTCCTCTGTCTTTTCGCAGGCGTTCCAGTCTGGTCATCACCACCAAAATCTACTGGGGCGGAAAGTATGTGCAGCCCCTATGGGTGTTCCAGTGTGACACTGCAGCAATGATTGAGCCTCTCAAACACATACAGGCTCTCAACTCAAACTCAATTTGACCCCCCCCGCCAAAGAACATATATATATATACACACAAACACAAACATACACACCTACAAAACACACACACACACACACACACACACACACACACACACACATATGGATGCTCCAGGCCTTTCTTAATGAAGCAAATTAGCATTTGGGGGCATATTGGGAGGAACAGATTATTTTTCTTTCTCCCATCTATAATCTTGCTGAGGTATAGCACAGCAGAGGGCATATGAGGGTGTAGTAGGTATTTAATGAAGCTTCACAGTGGGGAGAAGCTGCAGGGCTTCTCTTCCCTAATTGTTTCCTGAGAGAGGTTCCGGATCGATCGGTTCCTTTCTGCGTCTGCGCTTTCTCCCAGTGTAAATGTCAGGAAACAGAGTGAGTCGGACCCAAAAGAGTCACGTTAAACACAGTTTATTAAAGGAAACAGGGAAGGGAGTGTGTGCATGCTCTTCGAGTGGTGAGTCAGTAAACCAGGGCTGGGGAGCAGAGCGTAGGTCGTGGGCAGGGAGCGGGTCGGGAGCCAGGGCAGGAGATCAGAGCGTCAGTTGAGGACAGGCGGAGGTCAAAAGCTGGAGCAGAAGAACATTTACCAGGGACAGGCGGAGGTCGGTACCAGGGGCAGGAGAGCAGAGTGGAGGTCAATCGGTCCAAGGTCGTCAACGGGGAAGCAATCAGGCAGGTTACAAGAAACAGAGGGCGGGGGCAGGCAGGAAAACAGGACAGGAACACAGGAACAGACAGACGACAGAGACACAGGATTTTTGGGAACAGGAACAGAAGTCAGGGTCTAGAATGCTTGCCTTGATTGAGTAGCAGTAGGTTCGCAGACGGTCTGACGGGGAACACTAAGAGACAGGGGTTTAAATACACAACAGACAACGCTTAACAAGGAATAGGTGTGAGCAATGATTGAACCAGAGAGACGTGATTGAGTGGGAGGGCCAAGTGATCAGGAAGAGACCGGGTGACACTGACAGACAGGCATGACAGTAAATGAGCGAGTCTGAGTCAGGGGCCTTGACGCGTGAGTGAGAGAGAGAGAGGCCATCAAACTTTCATGGATTGACATTTACTGCAGTTTTGTGAGGGGAGCATTAAAGTTTCAGTTCGATTCACAAAATGATAGCTTTAATCAAGGCCCATTTTTAATTCAGCAGTAGGCCTACCCAGGCAATGACATGTTCCATTATAGTAAATCGCTCTTTTCTCTTTCTCTACTCTGTGGTTTTATCATTCCTGGAATTGTTATTGGGAGAAAGAGTTATTCAGTGTGTTTGCCATCAGGAATTACAGTATTACACTCTTTTCTCAATGTGTTGTGTTTTGCAGAGCAGAAACAGAACGAGGACTGTCGAGAAAGCACATCATAGAAGGTAGAATCATATATTGGATCAAATATATTGGATGATGCATGCTAACTGCTGACTGATTTGCATGGCAGTGTTTATCTATCTATTCTAGTTATTTATTTATGTAGACATACTTCATGCCATCTTTGCCATGCAGGAAATAGGGCCTAACTGTGTTTCACTTAGGGATCGTTTTGATTATGTTTTTCAAAACAATTGTGTAACTTATCTAGTGGCTTTCCAATCACTGTTATAAGGATAGCTTGTGATAGTATATTCATGGAGACTTTATGTGCTTTTTTGCGCTTCAGGTTTAAGAGCATCATTGGACCGTTTACAGTTAGAATATGTGGATGTTGTGTTTGCAAATAGACCCGACCCTAACACACCGATGGAAGGTAGGTGCTCTTGCTTGAATCTCTGTATCTCACCGGCGTATGTTTGTTGTTTGCCGAGACCCAGTGGAACTCAGATTGGTTGCGACCGCTAAACAGCATGGCTTGGCGGTTGGCCTCAGGCCGTTGCTGATAAGACTGTTAACACTTGGATGTGCTTCACAGACGCATGGCAGGGTTTCTGTTGTTGTTGTTGTCATCATCATGCTGATTGGCAGAGTGTGGTGCATCTTGGGAGTGCCATCACTCCATCTCTGGCTCCCAGGAGAGAGTGGTATTCAGGGAACCGGTTAGCCATAGCTATTGTATAGAGTGCACTTTACACTCAGTAGTTTAGATAAGATACAGTAAGGCTGGAGTCACTGTATCTCCACAACAGTGCTTTGTGTACATCATGTTCCATCTCCATCAAAGGGTGTTTGGCTAGAGCCAGGAGCTCTCACCCAAGGTCGTTCAGATCGAGTTCCAGGCCTGAGTCTCCGAGTCGGAAAAAGCTGAGTTTTTTAAAGGGAATGCAAAGCAATGCGCATGCTAAGCTTAACGGGTCATAGAGGTTGAGGTGAGTCACATCCCAGTCACGGCCAAAAGTCAAGCACAGTTTATTTTGAGAATTTTTTTATTGTCTACTTCAGTTCAAAATTGTCATTTTTTTATTCTCTTTCTGCCTGTTCTGAGCTCAGGAAGTGAACAGAGGCTGAGCATGACCCTTAGGTTGGCCTATGTACCTGCAGTATGACACTCTTCCTAGCTGCGGGCCTTGGATTGCACTGAATTGTTGAAATGTTAATGAGAATGTGCTAGTGATGCATATATATTGTAAAGGCTGAGTCTTGCATAAGGGCTTGAAGTTGAGACATTGTTCTGCACAAGGACTCCGATTGCTGATCCCAAACATGTCATTTCATTCGCGTAACGCTCAACTGTTGTCACAGTCTTTTTTGTTTTGTTTTGTTTATATTTTGTTTGTCTTTTTGTTTGTTTGTTGTTTTTTACTTGTCACCAGGAGATCCATTTAACACCTCAAAATCAAGAACATTCATCATAGAAGGTACAAAGTACCCTCAGTACGAGGCTAGACCATATCTCCCTGCATTTTATGGTTGATGGACATGTATCCCCTCCTAAAGGCCATAAAATGCTGCAGAATTCTAGAATGATCCATAATAGTTCGTATGCTTCAGATTGACTGACCCTCTGGTTCCATCTTGCAAGTGAAATAATGGAGAAGGTCATTGCATCTTACTGACTTCCCCTGCACTTTTTTCTTCTTCTGTTATTCTCCTCTCCTGGGTTATCTCCCACCATTTTCTTTTCCTTGAAGCTGTTTATAAAATTTGTTTGGAAAATGTACCTAGAAGACCAGATTTGCAAAGCATGGCATACACCCAACATAAATTGAGTGCATGTGTTGAATTCAGTTCTTTATTCTAAATTAAGCCGTAACAGTTCTGAAGTCATTTGAAAGTAATGTATGTGAGGAACGTATTACGACCACACAAAAATAAACACATTATGGACCATAATATGGTGTGCAGTTCATTATTTACAGTTTGTCTATGCTGATCCTGTTCCTAATTTCCATTGTTTTGCAAGATGAATGCTACATTGAGCACCTTTTGTCACAACGTAAACATTTTTGATTGCTTTGCATGCACCTGTAGATTGTCAATATGTTGTTTTGAATATTCCCTTTGTTTACTTCTGTTTGTCTAGTCTGTTTGTGTTGTGGTTATTTACTTTTCTAAAGCATGAATTCTTGTGTTTGTGTTGTTGTTTACTTTACTTGATGCGATAGTGAAAATCTGTAATATCACATGATATTAAATATTTTATTCTTTCAATATATCATCAATATGTTGTTAGATTTCCAAACAGCAAGTTTTGTGAATCTTTGTAGTTCGTAAAGCATTTATTTTCAGCTTTTTTGTTGCAAGTTTTTCGTTTTGGCACTAAAGGCTTTTTAAACATTAAATAACATTCATATGTGGGCTGATGTAAGAATCACCCAAATCCCCCTTGATCCTTTGTCTCTAAATACAAAGTACTGTGTCCCTGAATAATGATGCTAATTTATAAATGGCTGGCCGCAGTAGCTCGACACACAAACTGAGGGGGAAATTCCCCCCATCCAGGGACAATAATGAAAGCCTCCATTTCTGAGATGACACGGCCATGCCACAGGATCCTTGCCCATAATTTGTCTCCCCCCTGCTCCCCGAAATAGTTCTTACAAATATGTGTAAAAAAGGCTCGGGGGCCTTTTTTTCATGTGCTCTGTCACTTTGTATAAAAAAGCTATTTGTTAAATGGCCTTTTGTTCTCCAAGCTATTTTCTCAGATCTGAACGCTTGCTCACACTATGTCGCTTTGCCCCTTCTTCTCCTCCTCCTTCTTTCACTCTTCTCCTCTCCACATGCCTTTTCTTGGTCTATTAACATCCCTTCCAACCATTTCAAAGAGAATTTTCAGTTTCTTCCTCTAAGATATGTTTCTGATTCTTCCCTGCCTTCCAAATCCAGAATGTGTTCTTTTGTAATGAATGTTCTCATCTCCTCTCCTCTCCCCTTGTCTCCTCGTCTATCTTTATGTCCTCCAATTCAGGAATGTTTTCTTTTTTGATTGGCAGAGACGGTGCGGGCAATGACCCACGTAATCAACCAGGGAATGGCCATGTACTGGGGCACATCTCGCTGGAGCTCCATGGAGATCATGGTAGGTTCTGCCGCATTTGCCATGAGAGCTGAGGGAAGGGGAAAGGGGGATATTAGCAGAAATAGCTCACCAATACTCACTTCATGAGTACCATCCCAGAGGAGCAGATTTATAAGGTGATGCAGTGATGTGAGTGTAAGCTGGGGTCAGCCAGGGGTTGGGTAGTGTACATGCGTTCAGTGCCCTGAAGCAAGCTGTGGGTTAAGTGACTTGCAGGGGACCTTGGTTGTAACAGCGGAGCCAGTTATTCTAACTTTGCCACAGCAAAAAAAGGGAATACGTTTATTCTGACTGTCAAACTACATGCTACATTATACATCTAATGATTCACTCCATGTTGCACAAGTACAATTTCATCTGCTGCAGTAGCTTCACCCTTCTGTGAAGGCTGTATGCTTTGATGTACAGTATACCCAGCAGTAGCTGTTCAGTATCTGATGGATAACCTCTGCTGTGGTGAAACTGATTCATGACTGATGGCTGCTAGGTACTAGCATCTCCACTCTGTTGCACTGGTGTGTTATTGGGACTCATTGGGACTATATGGTGACCTGAGGTGAAGGTTTCAGCTGGTGGTGTAATGCAATGTAGTGTAGTGTAATGTAATGGGATGTAAGGTGCTGTGTTTGCGTGGTGTCTGGTCCACAGGAGGCGTACTCAGTGGCACGGCAGTTCAACCTCATCCCTCCCATCTGTGAGCAGGCAGAGTACCACATGTTCCAGAGGGAGAAGGTAGAGGTGCAGCTGCCTGAACTCTACCACAAAATAGGTGTGTGCATTTGTGTCTGTCTGTCTGTCTGTCAGTGAGCTGTTGTGTGTGCCTGTGTGTGTGTCCTATGAATGTTTGTGTGTATGACCAAGTGTATCTTCTGGCAATTTGACAGTTTATTATAATTGCATAAATTTGAAACAAGGCAAGGAAAGGAATTAGACTATTTTCCTCTTTGCCCTCTCTGTGAGACTGTATTTATGAGTGTGTGTGTGTGTGTGTGTTAGTGTGTATTGGTGTCTGGTAGCATGTGTGTGTGTGTGTGCGTTTGTGTGTGCATCTGGGTGTGTTTGTGTCTTTGTGCATCTGCTAATTTGTGGCTGTGCCTTAGAGCATTGAACAGCAGGTTGAGTGGAGCCACTGACTACAGGTAGAATGCACTGCTGCTCATACCTTCCTCTCACTCTGCACCTCTCATCTCTCATCTCCTCTCTTTTCTCTCTCCACATTTTGTCCTCCACTTTTTTCTCTTTCTCTCTCACTCCCCTCATTCCATTTTGTTTCTCTCTTTTATCTCTCCTTTTCTACATCCCATCTGCTCCTTTCACTCCTCTCCTTTCTCTCTCTTCCCTTTACTCACTTCTCCCACCTTCTCTCTCTTTTCCCGTTTCTCTTGTGGTTTACTCTATCCTCCCTTCCCTTTCCTCTTCTCCCCCCTCGCTTTCTCTCTCTTTCCTGTCTCTTTCTCCCACTCCTTGTCTTCTTGTCTTCTGCCCCCCTCTCTCTTTCTCTCTCTCAGGAGTGGGGGCAATGACGTGGTCCCCGCTGGCTTGTGGGATCATCTCAGGGAAATATGACAGCGGTGTGCCCGCCTACTCGCGAGCCTCTCTGAAGGTACCCAACCGTCCTGTGCCCCAGCCTGGCCCCACCTGGCCCAGTCCTGCCCTGCCTTGCCAGTCTGTGGTTTTGTGTGTGTGTGTGTGTGTGTGTGTGTGTGTGTGTGTGTGTGTGCATGTGTATGTGTATGTGTGTGTGTGTGTGTGTGTATGTGTGTGGACACAGTTGTATGTGGTATGTGTGTTGTATGTGATCACATTCCCATGTGTCATTATAGAGTTTAGTCTAGTGAAGCATGCAACTTTGGATTCTTAACAGTTCATGAACGTACACACACTGTCACATATTAACATACATACTTACACACATTCACACACACACACACATTTTGTCACTTTGTTCTCTGTGACTGGCATGTCACCCTACAGCACACTTTTGAGTTTTGAGTATTCTTCTGGCCTGTTGAAATAATTCTTTCCACCACAGTAGGACACCAGGCATTGATGTGCCACATAGTGTGTCATTTTCTCCACTGCAGCGAATCAACTCTATCAACCCCCAACCCCACGCCCACCCCTCAAACTCACATGTGGTAGCACTGAGCTCCCTCCCTCCCTCCCTCAGAGATCCAAGTCCGCGTTTATGTCATGGCCATCTACACTTGCGCTCACTCTCTCTTTCTCTCTCCTTCACTCTGACTCTCTCTCTTTCTTTCTCTCTCTCTCACTTACACACTCAGTCAGACACTCACTCACTTTTTCTCTCTCACTCACTCACTACCTCATATTGCAGTCCAGCAAAGATAGCATTGTAGGAAAAAAAATTAAGAAATGTGTATGTGTGTGTGTTTGTGTGTGCTGCTTGGTGAGGCCAACCTCAGTGTTGACCTCAACAGGGTGTAGGTCCTCCTCTGTGAGGTGCTGCTCTCTCCTTGGCTGGACTGGAGGGAGGCGTGTGGCGTTTTGTGTGAGTGAGCTGCTGTTGCTGTGTGTCGACAGGGCTACCAGTGGCTGAAGGACAAGATCCTGAGTGAGGAGGGCCGGCGCCAGCAGGCGAAGCTGAAAGAGCTGCAGGCCATCGCTGAGCGGCTGGGCTGTACCCTGCCGCAGCTCGCCATCGGTAAACCAAACCAGACTGGAGTTAAAATAGACCAGCTGTGTACTCCCACCCCTCCACTGCCTGCCCTGCTGCTCTCTCTTTTTCTGTCTGTCTGTCTGCCTGCCTGAACCTCAGGACTGCAATTCCCATAAAGCATTGGTGAGCGGCCATTGTGGTACCGTCAGAAAGAGATATATTTAAAAGGATAGTCTATTAATTGTTCCACAATGCTGTTCAGCAGTGCTTTTGGGAAGCGCGCCTCAGGGCGGCTGTGTCCACATCACGTTTCGTCCCCTGTCGTGCTCTTCTTGTTCACCTTACCCGTGTCCGTCTTTCACCTGTCCGTGTGCGTGTGATGTTTCTTTTCCCCTCCACTGTGGTGCTCTGTGCGTGAAAGTCAGCCTGTTGCCTTGAGACACAGAACGGCAGCTGTGCTGATGGGATCTCTCGGACAGGCGTATAATCAAAGTGAAATGTAACACCATCGGCTGTCAGGTAGTGGCACCAGTTATAAACAAAGGGAGTGAGAGAGAGAGAGAGAGAGAGAAGGGATTGTGAAATTAGTCTCTGGCTGGAGTTTAGCAGGAGCATTATTCATCTGAGGCAGCTGAATGCTCATATTTTTAGATTCATCAATCCTTGGAAAAAAAGGCCCCACCTGGAGACAAGCATTCAGCTGAAAATGAAAGGAACAGAGTGTTTTATAGATGTGTTGTTTTGAGGGGTATAGCAATACATCAGGAACATACGTGAAAAGTAAGTCAAAACTCTCTGTGGTGGAAAGGATACAGAACACAGTCTGCTGAAAGGAAAGTAGTTGAAGACTGAGCGAGCCCTGAAGGTTTACTGCTGTGACAGAACATGGGCACAAAAGCGCACCTTCCACCAAGCAGTTTGCTCCAATTTCAGAAGTGTTAAAATGCTGATGTTTTGAGATGAACCGTTATGCTCTGTGCAATCTTCGAAAGGCCATTTTCAGCCCAGGCAATCTAGCCGTCTCGTTCTTATCTCAATCTCTGACAGTTATTCCTCTCAGCAGGTGATAATGCACTAATGGTCTCAAAGATCCATTTCTAAGATCTCTGCACCAACCCTCACACGAACACATAGACATATACACGCACACACACATACACACACACACACACACACACAGACAGACAGACATTCATACTACCAGACACCAATAAACAAACACACACATCTGCTGAGAGAGGAACAGACACAGATGCACACACACACAGCCAAACACATTCACCAAACCAAGCACTGAGCCATTAAACTTGTAAACACGCCTCTGCCAGCAGACACCGATTTTTTTTTTAACTGCCACAGCTTATCTGACTAATGTGTTTGTCCTAGATAGCTTGCTGTGATGAAGATGACTCATCATCATAATCATCATCATCCTCAGCCTCATACGATGCAACTCCCTCCATCAGCCTGAGTCCAGCTGGACTCAGAAGAAATAGCGCACAGGAGAGAGAGATATAGGGAAAAACCTGGTTGGGTTTATTTTTACGGCTGAGTGCCGTCCGTTCTGGGGAGAGGTCAACTCTCTGAGTGCCCACACACACACACACACACACTCACACACGTGCACACACACACTTAATTCCCACCTACGTACACTTGAGTAGATCTAAACTTAAGCAGTGCTGGTTTCTTTTGATTGCCTCTGTAGGTCTGCTCAGGCATCTGGTATTAGTTTATATAAAGTATGCCAAACGCTTGAGAAGTTTGTGTGTTATGTAAATTTTACTGAAATATAAATTTCAGTTTATATTTCATTGCTATTTACTGTGGTATTATTAGGATAATGTGAAACTTATATATCACTGATTAGTATTAGTTATAAAAGGATTGTATAATTCTCTTACCTGCATTAAACGTAGGAACTGACTTTTCTGTCCTTCCTCATCCATTTACCCTCTCGTCTTGAGTCGGCCTTTATTTTCCTTTTTCGCATTCACATTCTCTCTCCTCCTCTCTTAGTCTCAGCAGTTGCCTTTTCTGACGATGAAACGTCTTCTTCAATCCTGACACGTTGATTGGTTTCATGGCTGGAAAATATGTGTCTAAATCCCCCTGTCAACTTCTATCCTGTCCCAGCAGCACGCCGCCTCCTCCTGTGATCATAATGCACAGTTTGTCCTCTGAGAGACCCCATAGGCCTGTAGTATGAATGATGTTTGCCGTTCTTGCCAGTTTCCACCAGTCTTAGTCACTGGAGTTGTCAA
Organism: Tenualosa thibaudeaui; assembly: GCA_027481765.1. NCBI lineage: Eukaryota > Metazoa > Chordata > Actinopteri > Clupeiformes > Clupeidae > Tenualosa > Tenualosa thibaudeaui. The sequence goes on from JAIFZK010000005.1 coordinate 12,187,793, forward strand.
ACTCACAAAGCCCTGTGCTCTGACAGAGAGGTGCCATTTTTCTCCTTTGAAATAAGTCTGTGGTGATTGTTGAATTTTGCAGAGTACTTTATGCGTCTTTCTCCAAGCATCTAGTGGCAGCCTTGATCAGCTACATAATGCAGGTCTAACAGTCATGCTGTGTTTACCAATGCCGATGTAAGTGTTAGTATGTGGGGTTTTTGACTGGATGTGTGGGTGTCTTCCCCAGCGTGGTGTTTGCGGAATGAGGGAGTGAGCTCGGTGCTTCTGGGGGCATCCAGCACCGACCAGTTGATGGAGAACATCGGGGCAATCCAGGTGAGCACTCTGCACTAGACCTCAACCCCTCAACTGTGTGTGTGTGTGTGTGTGTGTCTGCAGACTGGAGAGGGTACAGGAATGGCTATAGATAGCATGTTTGTGTGTCTTTGGGACAAGGAGAAAGATAGAATGAGAGAGAGAGAAAGAGAGAGAGAGAAGGAGTGAGTGTTTGTCTTCATTCCTAATGGACGGCTCAGGGAAATGTTTTGTTTTGTTTTATCCCTGTCCATGTTTGTTATTCTGGTTATGTTTATTAGTTTCACATTATGGCCATTCATCCATAACAGCTGCCTCTCTTATGTAATTAACAGTGAAAAAAATTGTTTATTTTCCTCATTCTATACTCGGCCAGCTTGTTCTCCCCCATGTTGGCTGCTAGGGGAGGTTGGGAAGGACAGACATGTCATTCTTTGTCTCTTAACTCCCCAAAACTATTTCATAGCAATTTAAGGCCAGCTCTCATTGTCTGTGGGAAAACTCTGTGGAGTTTTGGGATTCTGTGCCTCACATTCTTATAATGTCTTGTCTTTCAAGATGGTTTTCTACTTTAATGAATTTGTATCTTCTTATCTAGGCATGTATTTTGCTGGGGTTTCCTTCTCTCTCTCTAATGAGCTAATGAAATGCTTTCTCTTCGCACAGGTACTCCCAAAGTTGTCGTCTTCAATTGTGCACGAGGTGGATAGTATCCTAGGCAACAAGCCCTACAGTAAAAAGGACTACCGGTCTTAGAGAGCAGCGAGTGCTCTGAGGGGGGGTTGAGCATTGTTGGCCACACCTCTCTGAGCCTGTGCTTTTTCACGGAACCAGACGTTGGCATGACGGATTGGCACAGTCACATGGTCCTCAGCTGAACACTGGTGAATGAAAAATGGTTGATGTGGATTCCACTGTGAATGGCAGAAAGGAGATTTGAGAGGGCCGGGGAGGGGGGCGGGGGGTGGTGATGGGAGGACAAAACAAGAGAATGTAAGGTCGAAGGGAAAACACACTTAACTGGCAGATCAGCAAAACTGGTTCTGAAAGTGGGAGGTTCTATTTTTTTGTCAAGGCAAGAAAAAAAAGGAAAATTCACTGAAACAGAAACACAAAGACTCAGAGAGACACACGCTTGCTTTCTTAGTCCTTTGGCCTTCCTAAAATTTGCATTTGTTAGATGTGTTTTTACCATCTGTGGACTGTCTTTATGCACTTTCATAACTTGGCCACAAAATGTCAGTTAAGACCTAACTCCATTTCTTTTTTTTCTTCATCCAAAGCAGAGGCATTAATTTTCCACACATTCTTCACTTGTTGTCTCCTAGACCCAAGAGCTAGCAACCACCTCATTGAAAATGACATGACTTTTGCAGAGCAAAACAGCACTACAGCTAGTCTAACTCATCCAGTACTCACCACAGCTGCGAACGTGGGTGATTTATTCTGGTTATTTATTTATTCATTTTATCTTTTACATTTATTTTCAATCCATGCAACAAGATGAAATGAGACCCGTGGTGCTCAAATCTGCCACCTTGTAAGATTCTTTTAGCCAGCTATTGCAAAATACATCTCAGAGAAAAGTGGATGTTCTCATTATTAGGAAAACCTGGGCTATTTCAGTCCCATGATTGGCCGTTCACATCCTCTAGAAAACTCTCAGTAAATATGACACTTGGCTCTGCTGCACAGGGCAGCCTTACATCATTTTTATTTTATTTCTGAGCCAGCACCGGCAGTGGCCAAAGATAAACCTCCTAGGCAAAAACCGGTGACATTTCACAAGACCTAAGCCAAAGATTTCTAGTCCCCCGAAAATGTTACATCAGCCGGTCAACAAACAACAAATGTTTATGGTCAGTGAAGAATTAGCATAAAAATAGTGTGGAATGACAAATGGCATCAATTAAATAGCGTCTCTATTCCATGTTTTTAGTTGGAGGCCAGTGCAGTATTGTATGCAGATGTGTGGGATGTCCTTTGCATTGTTTATTTTAAAGTGTGTTAAAAATTGAAATGCCGTTTTGTTATAAGTCAAACACTTAAGCTGTAGGGGATTACTCTGCCTTAATCATAAATAATTAGAATCGGTTTTAATTTTGAAAACTCATTAATTCATTTTGAATTATTTAGTATATTTGTATTGTTTTCTACAACTGGTTAAATTCCATAAATTTTTGCTTTACTGGACACAATCTTAGTAGAACTAGAAATGATTTCCACCCTTCTGTCATTACCATTATACATGAGAAATGTAAATCTAAATATACACGAGTCAATCAAATCTAACAGGATTAAACTGTCTATATTCAAATTTAACCACAACATCTGTTATCCTAAGTTTAGCAAGTCTTCCACAGCAGCCAGTCTCCCACACTTGTAGGTTTGCTCTCATTAAAAAGTAATTCAATATGCTACTTTACCAGGTCAATTCAAAGTGGGAGCTTTTTGCTGACCATTTCTTCCCTGATGCTTTTGCGCCCCCCTCTGGCTAGAGAAAACACTTTCATTCTTACCATTGTGCAATATATATATGTAGTGCTGTGCTCTCTGAAATGTCACAACACATTTCCACCACATCACAGGAACTGCACACTTGCTTGCCTCTAGATATGTGGCTAATGTTATTATCACTTGCTTAGAGGCAACATTACAGTTTTGCTTACAAAAAAGAAAACAAAACTCACAGATAATAGATAGTATTCTTATAGGAGGGACAGTGGGAGAATGTGTGGCAGTGTGTAAAACAAGCTGAAATCTTTCATCAACTGCATCTCTTAATATACATTGGACATGTTGGTCAAGCCTATCTATGCATGAGTACTCCAGTGTCACAGTGCATTTGCCAGCATGACTAAATGCAGCTCTTGAGTAAAACATGGTACTGTTGGCATCAGCCTTGTCTTACACAGCACAGTGTGCATTATTCACTTGGCAGCAATGAGAAAATACTCTTTCACTAGGACTTACCATCTCTCTCTCTCTCTCTCTCTCTCTCTCTCTCTCTATCATTCTTACATAAAGCCCCCTTTTGTCTTAATGGGTTTTCTGTACATTTCATCTGTATGTAGTGCAGGCACATACACACACTCACATACACGTGCCTTTCTTTGTTTGTGAAGACCGGAGGCTCTTTAACATTTACTTATCACAAATCATGCAAGCCGAAAAGCAAGGACTTTTGGTTGACAGCAAACTCATCTGTACAGTCGAGAAACGGTTTTGTGAAATCAAACACTCTCAATCTGCAGTAGCACCATTTTGATAAATCAGCATATTCACCCTACAGCAGTATTTTTGCATAATGCACACAACCCCTCTAAAGCATTGTGTATCTTTGTGCAGTGTGTGTGCCAACAGAATCTGAATTTCATTCATCAATAAAACTGTAGATCGTGTGAGACTCTGAAAGCATTTCCACTCAAGACCCGAGTTACCCCAAGACACTGCACACAGGGCTGCTGACATACATTAAAGCAGTACATCATGGCTTAATGTGACCCCTAAATTTACAGCTGAATCAAACCAAGTTTATGGGTTCGGTCTGCTTGCAAAACTATACAGCTGTGTGTACACTGCAACTGAGCTCTCTATGCTATACAGAGAACACACATTAATTGACAAAATTGACAATCACAGCAACTGTAAGTAGGATAGGGGTCATCAAGCACCTGATATAAACTGTTCTTAACTTGCCATCAGTGCTTTAACCAAAGACTTTTGCCGAGAGCCACACATTGCCTCTAAGGTGAAGCATCTACATGTTGAACTGTTGATAGCATTAGCAAGGGTTAAAGGTTGTGGTGGAAGGTATAAAACCATGCTGTAGCCTGTCAGTGTAACTTATGTGTTGTTGTTGTCATCGTCGTTTTTAGCTCCGACGAGACTGTAGGAAGCGCTCCTCTCTTGTCCTCACCTGGTTTGAAAACCTGCTTCAATTGTGTGAGTTGCATTTGTAGTAGTGACGTCTGTTGTTCCAGTGATAAAGGGGGCCCAATAGTCTGACGTGCAAGCGTAGAGTATGTAAAGTGCTGTTGTTTAAACAAAGCCATACCTTAACTGCTTATAGAACAGCTCATCAACACCTCTTGTAATAACAAAGATTTGTGCCTCTGTTGGCTACATGCAAGTCAGTCATGCCCATCGCAGTAGTGATGAAACTATAGCAGCCATTTCATCCAATAGACAGTGTAATGTTGCTAAGCAAAACTGAACTACTCCTGAAATAAATTAAATAATGGAAATATTTACTGATAAATAACATCATGTTAAGCCCTTTAAAGACAAAATAAGTGTTTTGTAACCTTGTTTTACCCAGATTGAAGTAGTTTGGACCTATGGGAGACACACATTAAGATTTTTGTATTGTAGAGGGACTGTAATGTGGGGTAATGTGACAGACCTCTGTCTCTGAATGCTAGTGGTTGTCTGATACCCTCTCTATGTATATAATCTCTATATATAGTGTATTAATACTGATGGCTGATAATACTTTGGCCTTTGTTCATTTTCATTTGCTTACTACATTATGCTTGAAAGAAATTATGAAAATAAAGTGTACAGCTTCTAATATAATCAAATGAAAATAAATTATATTGAAAAATGTGTAATGTTATTTATTTACTGAATGCAATTCATGTTTGCTTATTGTAAGCCACATGTATGACCAATCAGTGAAATACATTTACAGTCATTGAAGACAAGTTGACAAAAAAAAGAAAAAAAATCCTCTTATCCTCGCCTAAAATGAAAGTGCTGATATGATCCCTGGCATAGACAGACATCATTTCTATTCTCCATCACAACCCATCTATGCCAAGGATATTTATACACATTACACATAACACACTTCTGAATGCTAGGTTTGGTTAGCCTAATAAAAAATACATCTTTTGAATACATGTATATTTTACAAAATGCACCAGAAATACAGTACATGTTTTTTTGGTTTCCCTTTTTCTTATCGGAGCTGCACATAAATTATAAGCCTCTTTCCTTAAACTTGATTGGACTCTACATTGAGCTCATACACTGTTTTCTTAAGGTTCATGAGGTTGTGATGCTTGTGATTAATAACAATTTCAAGAGAAGTGAAGTTTAAATCCTCATGAACTATCCATAGCGCAATCAACTTCTTTATTTAAAGCACACCATTTCAGTCCTTAGACCTCCAGGTTATTTTTTTATTAATATTATTTTTAAAGATGACCAGATGAAGGTCTAAGAACCCAAACCTTGTATGTTAAATAAGTTGTGTGTAGAATGGACAGCATGTAGGAGTTTATACTTCATTCTGATTAACAAGACATTAAATGACAGCTAAATACTACCACTGCTGTAAAAATCTCTTCACAAGTGTGACTAAAGTTGAAAGTAAAGAAAACAAATCCTTTACTCATAACATGATAGATCCTCTGTGCCAGACTAATGAATGTAAAACATTTTGCAGTGACATACAGTAAACTGGATTGTGTGCAATGCATTGTTTGATAACACTTTATTTGAAGGTGTCTACATAAGAGTGACATACGCCTGTCATAAACATGACGTGAAATGTATCATGAACATTAATGACACTTCATTAATGTTTATGATTGTTGTCATTAAGTCTCATTTGGTTTTTGTAATGTCTGCATCCCAAACAGTGTCAACTTTAAATTATAAAAAAGAATGACACTTAGTGACAGCAGTCATAAACATTAATGAAGTGTCATCAGTGTTCATTATACATGTCATGTCATGTCATGTTTATGACAAGTTCATGTCACTCTTATGTAGACACCTTCAAATAAAGTGTTACCCACTGGTTTTCACACACCAACATGAAACAGCATGACTCACAAGCACATGCTTTTTAGAGTTTTACACTGACCACATGCCCAGAAATCCCAAAGGTTTGACTATAATAGCCAATATTGACAATGGTTGCTATGTGCATTTCATTCCACTGCTTAAAAATAAGGTGTGCTGAAAACTATAATGTCTTTCAAACTTTCACACGTTCGTCATAAATACATACACACTTTTCCATACATCTGACATGTTCTTGGATGCATATGAAAAAGCCTGGCAAATGATTAAAAGGATGATTGACAAGAATGCTCCTGGTTAATTCATATGAAAAGGCAAAAACAGATACAGTACATTCGCTAAGGAGAAATAGTTAATCTCTCCTTATGATATGTTTTGTATAGTAATTCTTATTAGCGTTATTTTTGACTATAATGTTAATTGATGAAAGTAAACACAGAGTATACTCAATTTATTATTGGTCAGTCTCACTGATGTAGTGCTTTAAAACAAGTATCAAAAAACTTATTGTAGAAAGTGTGTGTGTTTTTCATTCAGTTCATTTAATGTCACTTGAACACCCAGGATGGGCATTCATTGAAAAAATATATTTTCTCCCTTTGCAGGAGTCTTTTCTTCTTCTCACCTGGTATAGCTTTGAAGTCACTGTTACCTATACTGTGTTTCTAATTCCAAAAATCATTTATCCATAGTACGCCATGAAGTTGCTACCAACATGTAGTCTTTGACTTGGTCCCTGCATGGCTGGCCGGTGCCCTGTCTTGGCACTGAAGCTGAGCTTGTGGAATCCGATACACTTCAGACATCCAAAGAGAACAATTTCTGATCTAAAAAAAATCCTTTCCTGTGATGTGACTTGTAAAAGAGCATCTGCCTAATGAATTCATTTGTCCTCTGGGGCGTTGGGTCAGGATGTGTGTGAGATGGTGGATTGTGTGGGATGACGGCTGGCTTGCGTAACACACTGGATTCCTGACCAGAGGAGTAAGACAGGTCCTATGTTCTCCCCGGAAGCCTGTTGATCTGATAACCAGACTTCAGAGGCCCCCCTGAAAAGGAAAGAAAAACAAAAAACACATGTGAAAAACCTTTTAGTCTTTCCATTGTTTTTAAAGGCTTTTCTCCTCATGTATAATCAGAGGCTAATCTACAGCGCAGGTCAGGGGACAGCTGTGTTTGGTTTGATGGCCGGCAGTGATGTCATCACCTTCACCGCAGCTCAGGCCGAACCAACCGTGCAGGCAGGTGCAGCGTCCATTGCGTGGGTCACACTGGCCGCCGTTCACACACTCGCAGCTCTGTGAGCAGTCAGGTCCGTAGCGGCTCAGCCGACAGCCTGCGTGCAGGGGCAGAGAGAGAGGAAAATTGAGCATGACTCCAACACAATACAGCACATAAAGAGTCGTCCTCCCTGCCATGCGTATTTACAAGACCATTGTACCCCGAAGACGCACATTTGTTCCTCGTTACTGTTTACAGGCGAAAAGCTAAGGGTGATTATTTGTGCCTCTCTTTAAAAGTGTCAACACTGAAGCAGATACAAAATATGAGGAATTCAATAAGCAAATCGCAGTCTATCACACTGATCATCCTTTTTAATGTGTGACAGCACCTAAGCTGCTTGCCAGATATTCTGTATAAAACACAGATGCCAGATATATGTATAAAAAAAGAATGGAGGCAGGACTCTTTCAATAGGATTCTGCCTTTCCTTGGACAGTAAATTGTGAAATGTTATGCTTAGGAGACCAAGGCCATGGCAGTTGTTTACTGGGTGGTGAAATCTGGAATCAGCCTCTTACTGAGGTCGCAGCGGGCTCCCATCCGTCCCGGAGGGCAGAGGCATCTGCCGTTCCTTGGGTCACATGGGGCGCCGCCCTCACAGTCACAGGCCTGAGAACAGTCCTCTCCGAATCGGCCCTGCTCACAAACTGCCAGAGGAAAACACACACAGACATAAGTGTGTGAGTCGGGAGCTTATGAGGGGAGTGTTCGGCCAACAATGCTGACTTAACCTTTTTGTCCAGAGATGGTTTGAGTATGAATAGCTAAAAGCGTCCCTCCGTGGGTGAGTGAAGCACGCATAGAATGTCTCACCTCTCTCACAGCGGGGTCCGTGGTAGCCAGGAGGACAAAGACAGCGTCCAGTGCTGGGGTCACAGCGGGAGTTACCTCTGCAGTCACAGAGTTTCTGACAACGAGGCCCGTAGTATCCTGGTGGACAGGCTACAGATAGAGATCATTGGGATGGGAGTTAGACAAAATAATGTACACAAGTACAAGAATTATGGGATGTTTACCTAATGATTTGTGAATTTATTTAATTTGTGTGTGATTTGCACACATCTGAATACAAGTGTTGTTTCTCTCACCATGTTCGCAGAGATGGCCGTAGTAGCCTGGCTCACAGTGGCATTCTCCCGTTACCCTGTCACATGTGCCATTGTGCTTACAGGCACACTGGTGCTTGCAGTTCACACCATATCTTCCTGTAGGACACTCTGATAACACACATTACAAACCAGTGAGTGGGAACACATAATCTGAAATGTGGATCATAATATCCCATAATAAAATCAATCATGCAGTGTCCAATTTCCTAAACTATTTGCTTATCCACACAATATCTGGGCTCAAAAATTCCACCTTGGCCCAGTGTCTGGTATCCAGGCACGTATGCTTGATGTTTCCACTGCAGAGCAGAAATGCTTTACCCATGTCACAGCTGGTCCCAGTCCAGCCCAGTCTGCATGTGCAGCTTCCAGACACCGGATCACACACTCCCCCATTACTACACTGACAGCGCTGGGCACAGTCTTCTCCAAACCAGCCAGGCACACAACCTGAAACACGCATACACACACACACACACACACACACACGCACACACACATTTATCCATTTAAAGATACAGAAGCACAAACACACACTCACTCTAATCACAATCTCTCTCTCTCTCTCTCTCTCTCTCACACACACACACACATGCTCACACCACCACCACGCCACACAAATTGATACATTGACATACACAAACAAACGTAAAGTTTTACTTTAACACATTTAACTGAATGGTTTTCCTATTGCTCCAAATAAATATGAGTTCATTATGGTAGGAGCAGGCTTCACTCAGACAGTTTTCCTTACTTTTGGAGTGCTGGCCAAACATTTACTCAATTGACAGGGAAAGAAGACTACACTATGCATATAAACCTTGTGTTTGGGTATAAATCCAAATATTGAGATAATAAATGGTTTATGGGCATAATGCGGGCTTCTTTCCAAATGAATATGCCAATAAAAACACCTCTGCCCACTTCTGACCTTGTCCACAGTCTTCTCCTCGCTGTCCAGCCTTACACACACATCTGCCGGTGACCGGATCGCTCCTGGCTCCTTCGCCACAAAGTGCCAGCTGTGCACAGTCCTTTCCGTAGCGACCTGCTGGGCATGCTTTTCAACAAACGCAGGGGATATGTATTAGTGTGTATGTGTGTGTGCATGTGTGTATGTATGTGTGTGTGCGCGTGTGTGACAGACACAGAGGAAGAGGGAGTATCTGTATATGTGTGTGTGTGTGTGTGCATGTGTATGTGCACGTGTGTGTGTGTGTGTGTGTGTGTGTGTGTGTTTGTGTGTGTGTATGACAGAGGTAGAGGGAGTATCTGTATCTGTGTGTGTGTGTGTGTGTGTGTGTGTGTGTGTGTGTGTGTGTGTGTGTGCGTGACAGGAAGTATCTGTACAAAATTAAACTATGTTCTGTGTCTGGAATATGTAAACAAGGATGCTTGCAGTTTTCGAATGGATAAGTTGTGACATTTACAAAATACTTCAATATGAGAGCTTCTGAAATCGACTATAAATGAATGGATGTTTTTGTTAGACATGAGGGAGGTCCTGTTTTGTTGACAACAAAATGGGACTCAGAAAGACACATTTTCCTGAGGAAAAACTTTTCACTGACAAGAAAATTCACAGGAAACAACTGATTAAGCGGAATGTCTTTGAATGGCTGTTCCTAACACCATTGGTTTGGAAGCATAAACACAATTTTCACTGCACAAAGAGAGCCCTCCTGGGTCATGATGAAAACAACTGATAGTAATTGTGATGAGTAAATTAATGTCAGGGCTGACACTGTGTGCTCAATAATGTACAAGGGGCAGCCATGGCCTACTGGTTAGGGCGTCGGGCTTGTAACCGAATGGTTGTCGGATTGATCCAGTGGACCAGTGGACCATGGCTGAAGTGCCCTTTAGCAAGGCACCCTAACCCCTCACTGCTCCCTGGGTACCGTTATAGCAGGCAGCAAACTGTTTCAGGTTAGTGTGTACTTCACGTCGTTGCGTGCTGTGTATGTCTCACTAATTTACAAATGGGTTAATTTGTATTTATTTATTTATATAAATTTTAATATTTATTTATATAAATTATTATTATTATATATATAAATGTTAGGATGTAGCACTGCCTGTTGTACTACATAACCAAAGGTAAAGGCAGTACATATTAACTTAACATTAAGCAGACATCCATGAATTTACTCACCTATTGTACCCTATGTATTTCTGAACATGTTATAAGAGTAATACAGGTAAACATTTTCAAAAGTAGACTGTATTCTTCCTCTGAATCAAACCTATCACCTTGCTCTGCCAGAGCTCAAAATTACCAGTGGCATCTAATCAAAATCCACAAATTAGATGAAAGGCCAGCTTACTACAAAGGCTCCTACTTACTGATATTGCAGTTTGCCCCTATGTACCCAGCTGGGCACTCACAGGTTCCAGTGCTTGGCATGCACACACCTTTGTTCAGACACTGGCACTTGCGCTCACAGTTAGGCCCGTACCGCCCCTCCTTGCAGTCTAGCAGCACAAGAAATAGAAATTGCCCAAAATTAGTGACGTAACACAGGCAGGTTGTAAATGACATCAGTTATATTCAACAAAATATTGCAGGTTGCAGTATATTGTAGTCATGAAAGGCGAAAGGCATACGTTTGTCACAGTTGTTGCCATGGTAGCCTGGGGCACAGTAACAACGGCCAGTGATGGGATGGCACAGCTGGTTGGCAGCTGAGCACTGGCACACCTGGTTACAGTTGAGGCCGTAGGTGCCAGGCTGGCAGACTGAAGAAATGCAGGAAAAAAAGTTGTGAGGGCACCAAACAGAAATTCCAGAGCTAATGTGTGTGTCTGCCTCAGAGTGACAATGTTGTCTTTGTATCAATATTTATGGTCATGTTTACAGTGTGTACACTGGACCAACGCTGCTTACAAGGGTAACAAAACTGATTAAACATGGCAAATCAAGTCAATTTTAATGGAGACTGAAAAGCAAAACATTTTGCACATTAATATAAAATCATACAAAATCAACATACTTTCTGGGATTTTTGTCAACAACCCAACAGACCTATAGTGAAGCTCTCTGTAGTACCACAATGAACTCAAAAGTGTTTCAATAAAGAGGTGTTCTTGAGAAGGGGTCAGAGTGTGATTATGAAAGTGGAGTCACCCACTCTGTTCACAGCCGTTGCCGGTGAATCCGACGGGGCAGCCGCATTCCCCAGTGATGTGATTACAGGAGGAGCCCTGGGGACATGAGCAGCGCTGGGCACAGTCCTTCCCAAAGGAGCCTGGCAGACAGGCTACAACACATACATGTACGCGCGCACACACACACACACACACACACACACACACACACACACACACACACGATTTGAGGTTTGAACTAAACTGAAGTTACATTTGCTTTCTGTTTCAACTAATTAGATGCCTGCTATAGTGACATCATTATTTATAGAGAATTAGGTAAATTACTGTAATACTGATGTCACATGCTTTAAAATAAATTTGTTACAATAATTTGTCATGTGTTTTGTCACATTGTTAACCTGGAAAGCCAAAAGCACACATGCATTTACACTGTATTACAGTGTTATATACTGATCTATAGGTCTTTAGTTTTCAGGCAATGTTAAATTGTCCTTACGTCTGCCACATTGCGGCCCCCTCCAGCCAGTGGGACACACACACACTCCAGTGATATGGTCACATGGCGCGCTCTGCTCACACTTACAACGACGAGAACAGTTTGGCCCATACAGCCCTGCCGTGCACGCTGGAGATTTTACACGCACATTCAGACCCAGACATACACAAACAACACACACAAACACATTTAGATTCACATAAACATCTACATTAACAAAAAAAACATGATGTGCTTGTGTTGACAGTTATTTAAGGATGATAAGCCTGACAAAAAAACATAGTTGTTGACCCATGGAATATCAACACTGACCCATAGAATAATGGAAACCTTAAATAGAGATAAACATGCCACCAAAAACTGTTTGCAATTGATTCACCTGATTCACAGCGCACCCCAACCCACCCTGGGCGGCAAGAGCACTGTCCAGTCAAGCGGTCACAATGGCCTCCATGCTCACAGTTGCACGTTTGCTGGCAGTCTGGCCCAAAGCGGTCTGAGGCACACTCTATGGACACAAGTACAGAAGCAGAGTTTGTGGTGTGCATTTTGGTCCTCTCTGCCATGATCCCTGACAGTGTATCATATTAACTTCAGAAACAAGTTATGGTCTTTTATATTACTATTCTGGAATTTGATTAGATTCAAGGTACAATACTGTCCAGGAACTAACAAAATATATCTCTGGCACAGTGTCTTGATGACTAGTGCCACATATTTGGATACAGCACCAATATTGCACATTAGCATCTTTGTACAGAAATAAGTGTAATAAACAGACCCCACTACCACCATACATGTATCCTCTTACTGACATTAATTATTTCAGGTCACTGTAGCTTGTTTTGGCCAAACATGCACACAGGCAGATTTATTACAGTGTGTGGGTGTCCCACCCTCCCCCTGTCATTACCACAAGGACCTCCAGAGGAGCTCACCCAGCTCACAGGCCTCCCCGGTCCATCCGCTGGGGCACACACAGAGCCCTGTGATGTGGTCACATGGCCCTCCATTCTGGCACAGGCAGCGCTGGCGGCAGCCTGCCCCGTACATGCCAGCGGGGCATGCTGGGAACATTGCAGCAGGTCGCAAGAAGCAGAAGCACACAAGTTTAGTCTCCAGTTTCTAAGACAAGCATTTTTTCTGTTTGTTTATATATATATTCTTCTTCTTTTCTTCCAGACAACTGCAGACGGCTGTCTCTGCCAAGAGCTCATCTTTCTCCACGTTTCTGAGAGATGCTGTGGTGCGATATTTCTTTGGAAGGTATTATTGTAATGCACAAGCGATTTACATTTTCAAAGACAGAAAGCCACAAAACCTATGAGAAAAGCAAAGCAGCTCTCTAATCTCAACTCTGCTCTACAGCAAGCACACACACTTCACACCTACTCTACAGTGAACACACACACACACACACACCTCACTCACGAGTTCACACTCTTGGACTGCACAGCTGTGTGATTAGTGAGCTTTAATTTTTAGGATTCATTTTCTTTTTTCTTGTGGAAATTTTCCTCTAATGGCTTTTTAAAGGACAAGGTGTTGAGCAGATGTGGGAGCATTAACAGCATCTATAAATAACCTGATATTTAAACAGTTTGGATATGGCGTTTCAGGCGGGGCTGAAAAGTAACAGCCTGCGGTTTCATAGGAGAGAGCCAACAGACTGCAATACAGAATACAGTAGAAACACACACACACACACACACACACACACACACACACACACACACACACACACACACACACACACACACACACATATATACAGTATAAAATATGATACCCACATAATAAGCACCTCTAGCACAGACAGACAGACTCACACACACACACACACGCACACACACACACACACACTCACACAGCCACACACACAGACACACGGGTCTAGTGGAATACCTTGCTTGCAACTGGGGCCCATCCAGCCAGCTGTGCACTGGCACTGCCCGTTGGTTGGGTCACAGCTGGCGTTGTTGTGGCAAGCGCATGTCTGGTTGCATCCAAGGCCAAAGGTCCCTGCCTTGCACGCTATCACGGAAAACAAGCCAGGGGACAAACAAGGGTTAGCAACCATTTTCAGAAAACTGCTCTTAATCTGCATGTCACGATGAGCACAGAAATCTAACCCCACCATTCCCCCCCCCCACTGAACAGGCACAGCTGTAGCCTGCGGACGTATCCCTGGAAACAGTCCCTTCTGGCACCCAGCACTGTACACATTTACAGGGGAGGCCTGTCGATCCCCTAGAACCGGTCTCAACACTAGCGCATGCAATCTGAGAACATCTGCTTTAGTGTTTTATAAATGTTATTCTCTGGGGGACAGTTGAATGGCTTTGTTTCTCTCTCTTTCTTTCTCTCTCTCTCTCTCTGTTTCTCTCTCTGGCTCAGGCTATGCCATGCTGTCAGCAGTCAGCACTTGTAAGGCTGGAGCTGGAGGCACTTACGGGTTGCACACCAGGGGTCAGTCCAGCCAGCAGGACAGAGGCACGCTCCGGAGAGGTGGTGGCAAAGACCGCCATTCAAGCAGTCACACTTCTGCTGACACTCAAGGCCGTGGAAGCCATCAGGGCAGGCTGCAGGCAAACACACACACACACACACACACACACACACACACACACACACACAAATACATACAAACAAAAATATAGTTAGTGATTACAAGCACACACATACACAGTCAGACACACACAAAACCACACATGCATGCACACACACACACACACACACAAACACACATACACACACAGACACAGAAAAAAACTCAAAAACAGAAAAAATGTATACTCTCATGCATAAAAAAATGCTCTGTTTCACACACATATACACACACACACACACACACATACAAGGGTACAAGACCAAATGGCATTTCCATATGGGGCTTAATGGACTTCTCCTCTTACGTTTTTCACAGTAGGTCCCGGTCCACCCTGGCAGACACGTACAAGCGCCACTCACATGCTCACAAGCGGCACCATTTTCACACTGGCACCGGCTCTGACATTCGGGGCCAAAAGAGCCCGCTGGGCACTCTGTGGGGAAAACAAGAAGCGGGCAAATGTAGCTGTTAGGAGAGAGAGAGAGAGAGAGAGATGGTGGCACCCTCACGCTTCCCTCAGAGATAATTACTCCTGCTGCTGTTGGACAGCATACAGCTACTACAGCAGCTGTGGTTTAAACCCACATCAGAGACCCCGTCAGGACAGGGTACATTCAGGACACTTCGTATAAAAAGGGGAAGAAAGAGAACTCAGGTCTGGTTGGAGGAGGTTCTTCAGAACACCAAGAAATGGAAAAATACAATAAAAAATACGATGTGGAGGTAAATTAGATGATTATGCTGAATCGCGCAAAACAAGCCACAAGAATCTATGTTTTCTGCCTAAACAGGGTTGTTGGGAAGGAAATGGGTATTTCTGGGCCACTAATTTGAAAAGTTCCATAGCATTTTACAGCAGTTTAAAGAGGTAATATTAGTATGTCTCTCTGTCTACCCCAAACAAACAGTACAAAGCAAGCACATCACTGAAGTAAATTATTGGTAATGTATTGAGGAAAGCTAAAATCGTGCCAACTGGGCACCACGTACCCTGGTCACAGTGTGTCCCTGTGTAGCCCGCTTCGCAGTGGCACTGGCCTGTGACAGGGTGGCAGCTCCCATCGCCCCTCCTGCAGTCGCACACGTTGGCACAGTCAGCCCCCCAACGTCCCGGCTCACACGCTGCCACATGGGTAAGAGAATGAGAAGGTCATTAGCCCACTGAAACAATAATACCCCCATATACTCCAACACCATACCCTTCCCATTAAGTGTACACTGTCCACACTGGTACACCCCATTTTGTGGTAAAGGGTTCCCCAACCTCTCTTCATTCTTCAGATGGTGGAAAGTTCAGTGCTTAATGCCTTGAGCCCCAGTGGCTTTTAGCGCATGCATTCATGTTGGCCAACTGAGGCAGAGTTCCCTCACTGCTCAGTCCATCAGTCAAACAGAAACACACTTCTCTTATTCATTTGCATTACTGTGTTAAGCTGTCTACTTCTAGTCAACCTTAGGGGTATTGCTGTGTGTATGGCATGGGATCTTGCACAGCATTGCACCTTCAATAGAGCAAGGAGTAAACAACACCAGAATGAAGAGTGCAGCTCATATACCAATACCAGTGCATACCACCACCTCCTTTACTAAATGACCTTATGATGGGGAAAGAGTTTTGTAAACAGAAAATCTGGTGGCTCACATGGTAAAATACAATACCTTTGCTGCAGTCATGACCGCTCCAGCCCTCCGCACAGGCACAGCGCCCGGTGATGTGGTGGCAACGCCCGTTCTCACACGAGCAGCGTTCCTGGCACCCGGGCCCGAAGAGTCCCACCGGACACACTGCGCACAATCAGAACCACCAATCACCTCCACTGTTTTATACCTCCTTTTTACAGCTGTGCTAAGTGAATTATAGCTATCTTTTAGGACACCCAGCACAGTAAAACCATATTTAAGTGTTTTTGGATGAGCTTATAATGTGACTTGGATAAGCATCTAAAGCTTGCTGGATGTATGAAAATTGTTCCTCTCTTTAAATGGATTGGCTCGTAAGTCCTAAGAGGTCCTCAGGGGTTTTTGGGCTAGGGTATGGGGGGAGGCCGTGGCCAGGGTTGGGTTTGAGGGGTCAGACGCTGCTCACCACTCTGACACAAATTTCCCATGTATCCCGGCTGGCAGAGGCAGGAGCCGTTGTGTTTGTCGCAAGCCGCGCCATTCTCACACAGCGGGCACAGCTCGGCGCAGCCAAGGCCCCAGTGTCCCTCCACACACTCTGTGACAAAAGCACACACACATACAGGCAGTAAAAATTTAACACCAATGTAACACTAACAGTACCCTAGTTGCGCCATATAAAAGTACAGGACTCATTTCTCATACTAAGAAGGCCAATGCAAAATCCTTCATTTCAGCCACGCACTATTACATCAAACTTAATACATAATTCCCACTGTGCTTCGAGCTGCAGAATAAGTTCAAGCAATTTCATATTTATAGCATTACAGTGTTTGATCAATAACCAAAAAGTAACTTTCTTTGCATTAACATGTGGTTTGCTGCAGAAGGTCAAAAATGAGTTGAGTTGTCAGACCTGAAGGCTAAATGTGTTTTTTTTCTGTACTTATTCAGCCCTGGAGAGTGAGTTGTCACACAACACTCCTCCAGCTATAGCTGTCTCATAGCAGACAGAATGCATGTATGTGCCAGCACACATGCTCTCAAGCCTGGCCTTGCACTCATCTACTCTCCTGTCCTCTTCTCTCATGTTCTTTCTTTCTGTGATGCCCTTTCTTTCATTTCCTGTGCATCACTCTAGGGTGCACTCCTGTCTCTTCTCTTCATCAATCTAATCTAGTCTTGGGCTCTTGTTCTCCTGTATCCCCATGGGCTCCATCTGCCTCCATCCAGCATTCAAGGCCCTTCGCTCTTAAACTCATCAGACTCTTCTCTCCTCTCCTCTCTTCTCCTCATCTGTCTCCATCCTAGATCATCAAACCTCTCACTTTCTCTCTCTCCCCTCCTCTCATTTTCATCTCATACTTAGATGTATTTCTTCATTTTCGTCACTCGTCTTTCCCACCTTCCTCTTCTCAGGTTTCTGCCTCTTCTTTCCTGTCCTTGACATTTCTCTTGTGTTCTCACCCTCCCTTCATATCTCTCTCTCTCTCTTGCTTTCATCTCCTCTCCCTTTCTTATTTCCACACCTCTCCCTGTGTTTAGTCTCATTTCCATCTCTGCTCTCTTCCATCTCCATCCCTCTGCTCTCCTCTCTTTTCTTCTCCTCCTCCTCTATCCTTGTCACCCCATTCCAACCAATTCTATAATTCCCTCCATTCTTCTACCCTAAACTGATATCATCTGATTCTATGTCCTTTTCTCCCCTCTTCCCCCTTTCTTTCCTCTTCCTCTTGCTCCAACTGAACTTCATACACTCACACTTCTGCCTTTTCTTCTCTTCTCATTCTCAAGGTGGGAGGCCCAGACACACACACACACAGAGTTGCTCCCTGCTTCATTGCTCCAACTGGAAGAAGCACATCTCCTCTATTTTAAGTTATTAGTGGCCATCCAGTCATTTTGGGGGAAAAATAAGTACGCGGTTTGGCCCTGTCTTCCCATCACATCTTTTCCTAAAGCCTGCTGCCTCTCATTATGTGTTTCAGCAAATTTGACAGAGAATTTTGCTACCTGAGGCTGCCAGTAGGATGTGATATATTAGCATGTCACTGGCTCTATGGAGTTTGGCTTCGTTTGGGCACCATCAAAAGACAAGAAAAAAAGCAAGAAACAAAACAAAACAAAAGGAAAGATGAGAGAATCTGGCTAAGAATAGATACTTTTAACAAGCGTCCTGTCTTCTCTGCTTACATTTCCTCTTACTCCCACTCACACTGTCAGCATCCACACACTCAGCACAATATCCAGGGGTACAAATGGAGCAGAATGGAAAGTCATTAGAGGTGGGACTCGAGATGCTTTTTTTTTTTTTTTTTTAACATGGTGGATGCTTCTGGAAAGCTCTGTGAGCTCATGCTGCTGAGTGTACTTCTCTCTCTGCCACCAACTCAGCACACACCCATGCCAGACAGATGCTGGTTTCTGGGAAAAAGGCATTTCAAAAATAGTGGAACGGAACCCCTACCATTTACACTTCAGCAGTTAAAGTCACACGAGTGTGTGTTTACAGTGCTGTAAAATAAATGCTCTGAAGGATATCTGGGCTTATCGGCTATGTCAAGGAATTTGCTGTAGAATGCATTTTTTCAACAGGAGGATCAAAACTTGGATCCAACGCAGAGATTCTCTGTGAATGTCATAGCGACGGGACGGGTGTGAATTGTACTCCACTCGTTTCCTTCCTTACCCATCTCACAGCGCTCTCCAGTGCTGCCGGGTGGGCAGTGGCACTCCCCAGTCACCTTGTCACACTCCGCCCCAGAGCAGTCACAGTGCTGGGTACAGCCTTGCCCATACCTCCCCATGGCACACTCTGCATGAAAGAGAATGTTAAAGAGAGAGAGAGAGAGAGAGAGAGAGGGAGAGAGAGAGAGAGAGAGACAGAGAGAGAGAAGGAATGAAAATCAAACACAAAACAAGTTGCATAAGAGGAGAAAATACAGAAAGAAATTCCTGCCTGTATGCGTAAATGGGAACTGCAGACCTGGGAACAGCACAAGATTATCTGGCTCCCCGGGGCTCCCTGATGCCTTGCCTCGCTTCAAGGCTTCAGCTCTGGACACTGCACTATGGAACAACCCCCCCACACACCCCTCCAACCCCAAATGAACCCTCCACTCCATGCCAAACAAAAAACAGTATCAACCTCTTTTCACAAAATCAGAGGTGACAGAGACTGCGTAACAGCACTACCAGTGTTATCAAACACTATGGCCACCTATGGGAATAGCGGTTTCCCACACAAGGCCCCTGCTACTGTTCTGATTACGTGGGTCAAGGGCTTCTCAAGCTATTTGGCAAGACACGGTAGCAGGAGAGCAAAAAAAAGGGGGGGGTGGAGGTTAATCAGGGAACGCCTGAGGAATTATGAAGAGCTCCAAAAGTCTTTTGGACCAGGAGGACGTGTAAATTAGCCCTGACATCCTTTCACTGGGGTCAGTTCCAATAGCAGCAAACAGCCAGTCATTTAGAGTTTACGGGACATCCAAGAAGGAGAGCACAAGAGTCCAGTGGTCAAGCAGTAAGGAGCACGAGGAGATACAAACATACAGCTAATATGTATCCAAAACAAAACAAAATAATTGAAAAGAAGAGCGAAAGGGACAGTTAGAAAGCAGAGAAAGCTACCCAGTGAGCAAGAGAGAGAGAGAGGTCAGTGTGAGAGAGTCCTCGTGCTCCCAGGTCCATCTAATTGATGGCAGATGCAGCGCTCTGATCACTTAATGGCTTCCAGGCCTGATGTGCCGACCGCCAGCTCAGGGGTTTCTGTAAAAATATTCTGGTTATTTGCGTAACACCCCCACCCCCCCAAACACACACACACACACCACCCTCCATCTATGGGATCCTGGAGTGACTGATGAAAAGTTCAATGAGCACTGAGCCGTAGAGGTTACGGCAGAACCAGAGATGTATGGTAGAGCTATGGGAGTGATCAGGAAATCAAAACTATAGCAGACACATACACTACCAGTCCAACCTGCAAAGTGCACAGAAACCCCAAAGCTGCAGCAGTGTGTCATGAAAAGTGAGCATGGAAAAAAGAACACCTTGATTCCCAAAGGACAAAGAGGACCCAAATCAAGAAAATAACACAAAGCTTCATTGCCTGGACTGCTGTTGATGCTGCAAGCATCTCTTTTGAGCCTGAGAACCAGGTTTCCAGAACAGTTTCCACTCCCTCCCTTTCCAGAGAGTCACTCCTGAGGAAACTGTTACTGTTTCAGAAATAAGCTCCGGTGCATATTCCTCCCAAACAGCTGCCTGTCAAGCTGCCCAGAGCCATTCAATACCAAACGTCCCTTTCCAAAACAACAGTGTGCATGTTTTTTTGGTGAAAAGAGACACATTGCCATTGACCAGTTCAGTATAGTCAGTGCTGTAGGTTGTTACAGCATCCAAGTCCTTCTGTACTGATTCTCTATTGAAATAGTAATATGCTAAAATGCAAGGTCGATTCAGCCAGAGGGACTGTGAAAAATAAAGTTATAGCTCCTGACAGAGATCTTCAGCTGGTTCAGAAAGCAGGTCTCTCCTCAAGCACTGGGACTATCTGGCATTCATATCTGGCACCTCTGTTTGTGTCATTCGGACTGTCAGCAGAGCTTTCCCCCATATGAGTGGAGTGTGTGAGTGTATGTGTTTGTGTGTTAACTTTGGATAGACATATAAGATAGAAGCTATGGATATTAATGCAACCTTTTCCATGTGTTACACTGCCTCTCATTTAAAGGTCGACAAAGAAAAATCTGTTGAAAAGCGGGAAATGAGAGCTAGAAGCTGGCTTGTCAAACATTCTGATGAGTTCCCGTTAAAGGAATGAAGCTCTGACAGTGTAGACCACCAGAGCAGTGGGAGCTGTCTCCCAGGGACTAGTTGGTTCTGGGGCAGTTCTGGCTTCTACCTGAACCAGACCCAGAGCCCGGACACACATGAGGTCCTATCCAGACCCGCCCAGCAGTTGCCAGGGGATACCACGTGTAATGAACGTAATTCCAAGCAGATTC
The DNA here is from genome assembly GCA_027481765.1 of Tenualosa thibaudeaui. Classification (NCBI taxonomy): domain Eukaryota; kingdom Metazoa; phylum Chordata; class Actinopteri; order Clupeiformes; family Clupeidae; genus Tenualosa; species Tenualosa thibaudeaui. The sequence goes on from JAIFZK010000005.1 coordinate 12,209,144, forward strand.
CTCGCCCCTTAAAATGACTCAATGGGAGCTTTAGTTTTGGTGTTGTTCTTGGGGAGAGGACATTGCTCCACCATTATTGGTAAGACACTGTTCCCTTACTGCTGGGAACTGTTGGTCAAACACTGCTACTTTACTGTTGGGTACTGTTTACGTAACACAGTTAGTATTACACTTCATTGTCACGTTACTGTGTTACTGTGAATGCTAAAATCACTGTGTTACTGTGTCTTACATTGTCTTACAACCACTACATAACCATAAGGATGACAATGGGTTACTCATTTTAATACAATTCCTCAATTAATCCTACAACTACAATCAATCTTAATCCTATATCACTCTATTCACCCTATAAGTTTGTATTTCTATAAATCACACCAACAGGTGCCTAAATAATACTAAATTCAACTCTGATCAGAGCTAATTTCAACACTCTACTTCTGTGTCCAGTACTACATACTTACCCAGTTCACAGTTCTCTCCACGCAGACCAGCAGGACACTGTTGCTGACAAAGCCCTGTCACATGATCACAGGACACTCCTGATGGGCAGCTACATCTCCTCTTACACCCAGCGCCATAATATCCGCTTTCACACTCTGAAATGGAGGAAGACATTGAAAAAAAAAAAGTTAGAAAGCAACATCCAGCAAGTGTTTACCAACGTGAGAGTGTCCTGTATTAAACCAGTTTCACTGACCTTCACTGCATGTCTTGCCCAGGTAGCCTGGTTTGCACAAACAGGTACCATGACGACGGTGACATTCAAGGGTGTTCTGCTGCACACACGTGCACTCCTCGGAGCAGCCTGGACCATAGGCCCACTTAGGACATGCTAGACACAAAACACACACACATATAAACACATTAGCAAGTAAGGAGAACAGAGACATATGCAAATACAGACACTGAATCGAAGTCATGAAGGGGACAAAAGCTCTTCTGAAATGGCCAAAAAGGTTGCAAAACCAAACTATTAAGAAACACAACAAAATACAAGAATAAGAGGCATAAAAACAAACAAAACGACATGAGATTGTGAGACTTACGTAGGTGACAGAACCTTCCATAGAGTCCGGGGTCACACAGGCACGCCCCGTAGGTGCGATGGCAACGGCCATTATTGGCACAGTTGCACCTCTTGTTGCAGTACTTGCCATAAAAGCCCTTTGGGCAGCCTGAAATAAACAGAAATGTCAATGTCCAATTTCCCAATCATGTCTTTTCTTCATGTACTGCATGTAGAAGACTTCATAACTTTATCACAACCCATCGTGGTTGATTTCTAAAATGCTTTATCAATACCTCCAACAAACATTTACAGACTCTCTAAGAGATACTCCAATCCTAGGAAGCCCTCTGAAACACCAATCTAACAGTTAAGGTTGATTTTGGTAAAAGCCAAAAAAACTTCAAACAGCATAAACCCAAAGAAAAACCAGCGAGTCTCCCACAAACAATTCACCCACTTCTGGGAATGGCAATGGCTGTCGACACTATCCCAAAAAGTAACAGAACCACACTTCTGCTCTGACGTATGTAAGGGCCCTAAAATAACAGTTTACAAAACAATGCCAAGCTAGTGCATGGCAACCGATTTCCCCTTAATATACACAGTATTGAAGTGTTGACCTGAATGAAAGAGGCATGTTCCATTTGACTCACCGTCCTGGCACATGTCTCCACTGACCCCAGGTGGGCACTGACACTGCCCACTCACTGGATCACACGTGGCACCATTTTTGCACTTACAGATGAAGGAGCAGTTCCTCCCGAACGTACCCTCAGGGCATGCTAGAGTGGGTGCAGACATGACATATTTAAAAGCAGCTTCCAGCACAAATACCATGACTAGGCCTCTCCAACATACATATGCATGCTGTTTAATTTGGGAGCTCTGCAGCAAAAAATCATCTAATCACAATCACTTCATTAAAGCAATGGCCTACAAATTAATGGTTGACCTACCAAAAGGAAGACATAAACACACAGGCACATACATCAAAATATAGCCACTATGTAACAATATGATAATGAACCCTAATCATTGTCATGTTATAACATTACGTTACAACATTATACTCTGTACTTACATGACAACCTGGACTTTATGTATGACTTTATGCAATAAATCAGCAACTGACTGATTGACTATTTCTTGACAGATCAGATTGTTCAGCCTGAACTCACTCTGGTTACAGATGATTCCTGTCCAGCCATCAGGACAGTCACAGCCATCTCGTTCTGGATTACATAAGCCTCCGTTGGAGCAGTCCTCACAGGTCAAACTGCAGTCATGGCCAAACGTGTCATCTAAGCAAACTGTTGACAAGGGAGACAGAGAAACACAGGGGAAACCACTCTTTGAGCAGAATTCCATTAGGACTGACTGGATCTGCCAGCGTTCACTAGTGCAGGATTTCGCAACTCAACGGTTATTCATATTAATGGCAGGGACAAGGGGTGCAATGTGCCGTTCTATGAAGCGGACTTGCCAAATTTCTCTGACAGTGTGCTCTCAGCACGCAGCTCTCCTAGGCCGTCCTCCTCATAGTCATCGTAGCGTTCCAACGGCTGGGCAAAGTCCCGGAGCAGAGTGATTTGAGGCAGCCTGCGCTCAACCACGCGCCGGCTGGACAAGGCCTCCACAGAGCCCTCCAAGGCTGAAGAGAGACAGATTCGATATGGTCAGCATGGAGAGTGGATGGAGAGTGTACACAACACAGGTCTTGAAGAGATTTGAATAAACATCAAAAGTTACATCTAACGAAAGTTAAAAGCTATAACAATATGCCATCCAACAGCATTTCCAAAATAATACTATAGTTTAAAATAATAAATAAATAAATAAATAAAAGAAATAAAAGAAGATTCATGACTTAAGTTAAGCCTGATATGTAAAGTATGGTTAGAGAGGAAAAAATTGAATGGGAAAAGATGAATATCAGCAAATGTTTTCCTTTGGGCTCTACGAAAGGCTGCGCTTCACTGACTCTATAATTATTTAATCTGTAGCTTGCCAAGACTGAGAACCGCTACTGCTAAAACGGCACATGCTATACAACAACGATGGTGGTGAACAGAACTCACGGATGCAGGAGTGGTGGTCGTCAGCCAGCCGGTGGCCAATGTGGCAGTAGCACAGGTAGGAGCCAGCAGTGTTCTGGCAGCTGTGTTCACAGCCTCCGTGGTCAGAAAGACACTCATCCACATCTGTGAGCCATTAACATGACAGGAAGGCAATCAGTATGACAGGGCCATGTGAGGCCTGGCGTTTTAATCAGAAAATGCAGATCAAACTCATAAATCACAGGCATATTCAGTGTGAGACATATTACTTCTGGATATATTCTTAGTGTTGCAATAAATTATGCAATAGTTAATAAATAATAATAAATGGAAAATCAAAAACATCATAAACGGAAAATATAGTAGTTTCATAAATGAAGTTACACAGACAGTCATTTTGCTGTCATTGGCATATGTGGCAGAGGAACAGACAATGTTTTAGAGGAGAGTGAATTGGCCGGTGCATACCGTCACATCCACACCCGTCGGCGTTGAGGCGGTAACCTGCCCGGCAGTAGCACTCGTAGCCCCCGGGGTAATTGGTGCAGTCCTGCTCACAGCAAGAGCTGCCTGCCACACATTCATCAAGATCTGCAGAAGACAAATGAGTTCAGTCAACTCTCACCACGGGGCCATGGGGAAAAGAGTCAAAGCGCTAAAGCTGAGCTGGGAGAGAGTGGAGGTGAAACAGGAGACATTTACTCTCTAAAACTGTCTAGTTTCTAAAACATGATACAAAAAAACAAACAGCATATCGTGTATCATGTTGGAATGTGCTGGGGAGTTTAGGTTAAGGGTTGGTGGCACTGAAGGTTAACTTGTTTTCAGTGAATAATGGTGACTTTTGTCACTTCGGCAGTCACTGGAGACGATAGCAAAGTTTTCTTTCACTCACCCTGACCTGTCAACACCAGACACTAGATCTTCAAAAGGAAAACAAAATATTTGGCAGAAAATGTGCTGTATTGGAACAGCTGCTGAAGGTTAGCAGTAGCGGCTTCTTCGCCGCTGTCAGCCCATCTTACCCAAACAGGTCTTGAGGTCGTCGTCGAGCTGGTAGCCATGGTTACAGCTGCAGACAGGACCGAGGGTGGAGTGCTGACAGTGATGAGAGCAGCCTCCATTTCCTGTCTCACAACCGTTAATAATCTCCATTTCAATACCTGGGATGGAAAAATAGGGGATAGAGTGTCAAGGCAGTAGCAAAGAACCAAGGACTAGAAATCCCTGCAGGGCAACACTTAACTTGGTAATTTGGTATTAAGGAAATATTACTTGTACATGTACAAGACATAAGCAGACATAGAGGACCTGAGAGTATTGTAAGGATTATGACCCATTGGTATGCCATACAGAGAATGTAGGTTAAATGTGTTATTCTCTCTTCTAGCAGTACTTGCTTTCAGCAGTTAGTGAATATATGTGAGTATGGGATCAAATGTGATAGTGTTATTATAGTGTATAGTGTTGTTCTCATATGTAGAACTGGCTCTGTTTTCCAGATTTCTATTTGTCAGGACAAGTTCTGGGTGTCTGTAAGAAAATAAGATGCCTAGGTCATTACATTACAGACCAGATATCTGATGATGATGATATATATAGGCAGTGTTGTTGCATAAGCTAATATTTTGGCAAAAAAATTCTAAGCAAATATCTAACTTTTTAAAGCAAACTGTATTCCACTGTACACTGCGCCTTATGGGCAACGTTCAAAAAGGCAAGTCTACAGAAGTTACAGGTTTAAGGATTCTACTCAGGAGGCCAAGGTGCTGTAGTGCTAGTGCCCTGTTCTGTAATGCAGGAGTCAGCACCTATAGAACATTGCTGAGGAACCTGATGTATAAATTTATCTGTTGCTTAAATATGTCACAGAACCACAATGTAACTTTGCTGATTAATCCCAGCAACAGTGCAATTCGGTACCAGTCACCAATGTAGAGATACTAGTATGAATGTATTTCATATGAATGTTGCGTCTTTTTTGTTTGTTTTGTTTTTGTTTTAACGTTGGGCATGTATAGTCTGCATGTTTTTTTTAACCCTGAGTCTAGGAAATAAATATGATGATGATGATGATGATTTACATTTCTTTACAATAGTTACAATACAGTTCTTTACAATAATTACCAGAAATCTAGGACCCTGGGTTGATTCTGACCCGAGTTTATTTCACAACCTTTCTCCCTCCCACTCGTTTCTTGTCATTCTCTAGGGTCCTGTCTAATTAAAGGCAGAAAAGCACACAAGAATAAACTTTAAATATAATGTGACTCACGGAAGCATCTCCTGCTGTCTGAGCCCAACTCATACCCAGCGTCACAGATGCAGGCAAAGGAGCCAGGAGTGTTTCGGCAGCCATGGGCGCACCCTGCCTGTCCCATCTCACATTCATCGATGTCTGTAATAGTAATGGAGAATGTCAGCTACTCTATTTGGACAGTCACCCCAACCCAGGTCACAACAGACTGAATCAGGTCTGCAAGTATCAACTTCACAGTTCTGCAGCTGTTCTACAGCATTGGTGTTTAGATTTACTGTTCTGCAGAACCCAGAAAGTGGTTATGGGACGGGGTGGGAATAGCTGGCCGGTTGTCCGGCTCTGGCGGAGCTTAAAAGGGAATGGGTGCTGTTCCATCCTACTCAGTCAGGCTTCTCTCTTTCAACAAATTCAAAACAGAACACACTGAAGACACACAAACACTCTCTCTCACACACACAAACACACACCTCACTTTTTTCAACACTCCACTGACAAGCATGGGAAATAAACATCTTATGACAAGACCAAAAACAAATCACTGCTGTATCAGATGGCGCTCCAGAAAGGGAAGCCTGTAGATTCCTTGATGAATTTATTTGCATGGGAGAAATATTCCGTAGCAAATCCCTTTCAGGCCCTGTTTACCTTCACAGCTTCTGTTGTCCTCTGCAAGGCGGTATCCACGGTTACACTCGCAGCGGGCGCGTCCGCCATCATTGTGGCAGGAGTGCATACAACCTCCATTCCTCTCTGCACACGGGTTCCTCACTGTAAAACACAATCGTCCCACATCACTGGGCTGCATCTATATTTACCCACATACATTTGAAAACAAAATGTCATTACACAACAGTACACAATCAGTGCAATTTTATCAGCAATTTCTGAGATATCCCACTACTCCTACCCCCACCCCTACACACACACACACACACAAACACACTAACACACACACACACAGACATGCAAATACACAGACCCACATCTATGTGCTGCATCGTCTGTCCAACTCCCCCAAAGTGGATTAATAGGACAGGGTGTAATTGAGGTAAATGAGAGAGCTGTTATGCTCTCCAGCACTCAAATGACTATAATCACTTCCAGGTCTGTCTCCCTGTGAGACATGCTCCACGGGAACCTTATTTCACCATTCACCACACACACACACACTCAGACTCTTAAGATAACTGTAGAGCACGGCATCAATTACCATGATGGATGGGTAGTCGATGTAGTCAGAGGTTAACTTTATATGCATCTAAAAACATGAACAGTGCAAATACCTGCCCCTTGTGGAGTGTATACTTGGAGCTTGGAGCAACAGAAGGATCAATAATTGTTATAGCATTTACTGTAAAAAGCACTACTGCCATACTACCAATATTTAAAGAGAATCTGAACTACTTATTGTTCTGACTGACAAACCTGCATCTCTGTTGTTGTTTGTTTTGGGACACAATAATCCAAAGTTCAAAGTCATTCCAGAATCCTCTGTAAGAATATCTTATCTGCTAATCTTTTGGCCTGAACAATTTAAGGAGGGCATGGGGGTAATTAGGTTAAATAACAGAACATCCAAGTGTAATTGGATATATTAGCATAGGTGCAATTTTGAACAACCGAGCTCTGTTTCTGCAGGTATTACTACTATTTGACTGCCTGGCTGTTTTATTATGCTAACTGTTCAGAAAAGTGGTGGAAGCATTTTGGTGAGGTCTGACATTATGGTGTGTAGCTATTCAGTCTCAGCAGGACAACAAACTGTGGATAAGTGCTTTCGGATATTCAGATTTTCCTGATGTTTCTCCTAAAAGTACTTTATTATGAAAAGAAAACAGACTGGTCTTTCAGTGGACATGCTTGGGTGAAACAAAAAGAAGGATTTGTTTAATGGCCCAAATCCACAAAGCATCAGTTAATTCCTGGAACAATCTGAGTGGCAAGAGGGATCTCAGCACACTCGCTGTGTTTACAGGATACACGATACACTGCAGCGACCACCAAATTACTTCACGTTCCAAATCTGCATGAAATTTAAGGTTGCATAGCTGTCACTCTGGCAAGCTCATCTAGGTTCTTTATATAAACACGGCCATAATTAGTGGAAAGTTGGAGGAATGTTTCAAGGGTTGCACTCTAATCAGGGAAAAAGAAATTGCACAGTGCTGCATAGCTCCGAACCTTCATGTCCACCTTAAGTGATTAACACAGAAGTGATGCTTTGTAGACTCTTGGGGTATGGATTTTGCAGATAGCTACTCTTTACAACTGACTTTGATTGATTTTGATAGTTCATGGTCATGAGAAGGGGAGATAAATACAGCTGTCGTTCCCATTTAGGCTATGCAGTGTGTATCTGTGGTCTGGAAGACTGAAAGAACAGCTTAACCCTGCAAGACTGAAAGAACAGCTTAAACAGTGTGATTTTGCATAATATACTGCTAAAAAGTATCAGTGTACCAGTACCAGCAAGCTTATGTCAGTACTAACCATACGGTTAGTGGTATTTTGGGGGGCACGTGTATTAGCTTTTAGGTGAGATTTTGACCAAATCTCTTTATTGCCTCTTGAACAAGATAGCTCTTTAATGGTTATAGAACATCCTAGTTCTGAATTGGTATAGACCAATGGCTGTAATGATATGGAAAGCACAGCAACATGGTCTTACCTTGTAGTGTTTTTTTACGATCATTACATACATTGTATCCCAAAACTTGGCCAGCAAGGTCAACCTAAAACTGACAATATTTGTGAAAATCTCCACCATTCATTCCCTGGTGGCTTCCCTTTTGAATGACTGTAAAATGTACGTTTTTTTGGCATTGGTACTTAATGGAACTGCACCAGATTTTAAATTCAGTCACTGGGGGAATGTCGATCTCACCATCCCATAAAGCACCCAGGGTGTGGCCATATCAAAACAAGCACCAGCACCAACCTTCAGGGGGGCTCAACCACCAAAACTCTTGCATGGAGAACCATCCCAGAGGTTGGGAGAAATGATCCAGAACATCTGTGTCCATCACTGACATGCAATTTCCCCTTTTCCATCACCCTCCCTCTGTCCTTTGTCCAACTGGCTGCGCATTTTACACACGAGAATCCATAAAATCTCTCGTTAATGACTTGTGATTTATGTCCATGGCTGTGCCCCAAGCCTTCAAGAGTTCCTCTGCTCGTCACAATGCTGCATCTGAAATCTATGTGATCTGAACTAGGGACAAGGTAGATCAATCATCTTAGCAGGGAGAGGAAGCTGAACCAACAATGTCTTCCCTGTGGGGAGACGGTGGGTGAGAATGGGGATGCTGTTGCTGCAGTTGCTCCTTTCATGTTGATCCATGATATTTTCCATCCATATTGGTTGGTGCGCAGAGAAAGAGAAATAACAGCTTGTTCCTTTAAAGTCAAGATCTTGCGTCTGATGGAGGCTCAATGAAGTGTCAGGGTATTAGCCAGCACAATTTCAACTGTTGCTTTCCTCCCCCAAGACACTGAGGCTGGCAAGTCACACCAGCCTGAACTTGATCTGCTTTTAAGTAGTACCCAACACATACACACACCCCTCGAGCGTACATCCAAGCATGATGTTACACCACATTTCTGGTGGTTGAGATCAAGTCCATATAACACATGTGCCTGTCACATATGTGATTTTTAACAAGGCTTCAGGCAGGCACACACTGTCACACCATTTTGGGTATACCCAAACTTTAAACTACTTCTGGTTGTAATAATGGGTCTTGAACAAAATGACCAAATCTCTCTAACTCACTTGTTCAACCCAATGTCTACAGTACAATCCAACCTGCCACCATCTAATTTGTTTTACTGACTTTAAAGGTCCTTCAAGCTCGCCCTGCAAGCTGCAATATAACTGTATGGCCTGGTCTGAGTTTCAGATGTTGTTCAGTACTCACACTTGCAGTGTTTCCCATCAGCAGCGAGCTGGTAGTTGTTTCGACAGCGGCACTGGAAGTGGGCCTGGGACAGCTGCACACACTCCTGCTCGCATCCGCCATTGCTGACCACACACGACAACACAGCTGAGGACGATACAGACAGACAGAGAGAGACAGAGAGAGAGACAGAGAGCAGGGGTCATGAGCATGTATACTGCATTTTTTAGAAGGAAGGGACAGTCTGTTTACAGGTGGGGCAACATCCAAGTTTCTCAAGGGGATGTTGATAGCCCCTCTGAGTGAAGTTCGTATACAACCCATCTAAAAGACAAAACAAAGTGATCCGACAGACATTACATTGTCTGAGTCAGATGCAAGCCACCTCATAAAACTGGCAAAATAAGTGAGACAAAAGGAGGTTCCAGGGTGTGGAAAAAAACAAGATAGTGCCGCTCGGAAAACAAGCTGAAAACAACATCTAAATGTGAGAGATTATCAGGAGAGTACAGAACATAGCATTTTTGGCAGAAGACAGCTACTACAAAAAACATTCCTCCTCATCATAGTCCATGTTCCAATAGACCCCTTCTGGGAGAGAAAGGATATTTCTCTATTTCTCAACATTGCCTTTTGACAGCTTGGGACAGAAGGCAGCAGTCACCGTATGCTCTTATTGCCCGAGAGGTCCTCCATTCCGGCATGTCTGTCTGGGGTATTTTCCCAAGGGCCATTTTTAGACTTTCAGATTCACTGCAGCCAGGAAACAGTTGCCAGTGTGCAGCTCCAGCTGTAACTAAGAACATTCTCGCTACAAAAGAGGATTGGAGTTATGACATGGGAAGCCGATGCTTGGTTCTGCGTCATTAAAAAGGCATCTGATGTGTATTGATAAGCTCAGAGGCAAAAGGGAAGCGAGCCGCAGATAGCAAACCTGCATCTATAGATCCAGAGGCCTGCCAAAACCGGATACACACACATACACACAGACACACACACAGCTAGCTGCTCTAATTTCCTCAGTATGTGATTACAGTCTTGCCTGACTGACTGACTACCTGACTGACAGACTGACGGCCCAAACTCTCCTGTCTGCCCTCACTCAGATCAGTGAGGAAGTGTCACTTTCCCGGTCAACTCCAGCTGATGATAAATGTATTGTTCCCAAAAGGCAGCTAAAACACAAATACAAAGCGGCATTTAAAAGCCTTGATCCATCTCTAACTTCTTCCTCATGGCATTCCTTGGCACTCTTCGTTTGTCCCCATTCTTTCCTAATTACAAGTGGTGGAGCTTGAATTTAATGAGTAATAACAAAGCATTATATTGTTATGGTCAATATACATGCATGGGTTATTGAGATGTTATTGTGATGAATGTCACCCCTGTCTAAACTGTGGTTCACTATGGAGATGCATGAACGGGTGCACATGCAATCTTGGGTTTTTCTGTGTCATTTCTGGAAAAGGGAGCTATTTCACCTTTCATAAAAACAGAGGCTCTTTAACCAAACATCAACAACTGGAAGGTCCATGTGTTTCACATCATTAGAGTGCCATTTACCACAAATCCAAAGAACACGTGTGGTCAGAGCGTGCACAGTCAATCACCAGGATCAAATGTTTCAAATGTGAGTTTGCAGAGCGCGGTTACATTTTCAATGAGGAAAACACTACAGAAGCCTATAAATCATTAATCATTATGTCTGAACCCCAGCTCAAAATCAATTACTGATAGACATTATTAGATTGGCAGCTGTGCTACGTTCAAGGAATAAAAAGGCTGTGAGTGATCTTTTGATGAATAATCAAATGGCAGATTTGGGGATTTGTTGCTGACTTGAAAATAGCAAAAACACGCTGCCAAACAGCTGATGAGAGCTGTTCTACCTCCAAATATGCATAACCGACCCTACCTGTTGACCATAAAGGAGAAAATCATGGGCAGCTGGCTCGGACCCTGAACGAGTTATACAAATTAGTGCTGCAGAAAAACAAATGATCCTGTCAAGACAAAACCCTCATTGATTCATTACTTCGGCATAAGTCTGGATAGACTCATGTTCCCTCCTCTCTCTCTCTCTCTCTCTCTCTCTGGTGCGGTTTCAGAGCACACTTGGTTTGGTTTCAGGGGGAAACCACAGGAATTGGCCATCACTTGCGCACATGCAGAGAGAGAGAGAGAAGGGGAGAAGGAGAGAAGGAGAGAGGGAAAGTAAATGAGGACTGGGAGTTGAGGGAGACAGACTCAGCATAGAAAGACTCCATGCCTGGCCAACAACTGCTGGTTCACCGGGGCTATCTACACAAACACAGCTCTCTCCCGCAGTTATTGCGCACTTCACAGCACTGATGGACATCCAACACTTAGATTTACACCTCATCAAACATCCCCAGCTACAAGTGTCAAAGTTAGGAGATATTAATGGAGGTTATTGTTGGGAGTCACAATACACGAACCTCGGGACACGAAGCGTAACAAATGCTAATCGCACAGAGCGTTTGATGGTTGACGGCCAAAAAAGATAAATACATCATTGAACCACTGAGCATAAAGTAAATATGGCTGGTAGGTCACAAAGAGGTCAAGGCTTTTTTTGTGCTTTCAAGCTGACATGGCAAATTCAAAAGGTTTTGGACTGTGACATGGAGATATTGACTGTGTAATAAATGAGTTCTCATGATTAAGAATTCTTCTCTGACGCATCAGGTTTACATTAGAGTGGCCTGACCTCTCCCCTCAAGGAGGGCCGCTCCGGGAAGAACCCATGGAAACTTGTGATTTCTATGAATTGCTCTGGTGCTGCAATTACCGATGATTCAATCTCCGGTTGACATACCAACAAGTCCTGCACTACAGCCGTGGCTAAGCAGACAGCTGAGGTAGCAGTGACGGACTGCAGGGCCTGGCACGGAAACAATGGTGACCTATGGTGAGACCAAGTTGCTATGCCACTTCCTGTCGTCAACTACATACTCGCCTCAACATGAGACTTGTGGGGAGAAAGGGTGGCAAAAAAAGAACAGAAAAAGCTGTGCGGGCTGAAAAACAAGAGGGTCTTTGATTCAGCCCTTTGATACATGGCAAAGAGGTTGAAGCATCATTGTTGCTTTGATGTGGGTGCCCAAGGCCCTGAAAGCCAGTCTTTACACTGTAGGCATAACAGAGGCAGTGATGGCTGACCTGGTTCGCTCCCACCAAACATACTATGACAGGTGAACTCAAAGCACCCCTGTGAGTGGATCACACCCTGATCCAGCTTGTGCCCTGCCTCAATCCTCACCCCTCGCACTGCCAGCACAACTGAGGTTTGTAGTGGGATTAGGATTACGCTGCCATTGTAATTGACCCACAACTTTGGTTTTCAGTGCAATCATTAGTAGGGTAGTTATCACTATATACCCATTTCAGTTAATCGTTATTGACCACTGTTTTGACATTATGGGACTGATTGCTTGATTGGCTAGAGAACTGAGAATTTATGAGAACTGAGAATTTATGAGAATTTAGAGAACTGAGAATTTATGTGGATTACAGTATCTATTAATTCAATTCCATTGAATACTTTTCCATCTTTTCTTCCATATAACCTTATTCTGCCACTGTAATCCCTCCTTAACAGTGCAGTAGTAAAAGGTGACTTGCACAGAAACCATTAATAATAACCTACAGTAAACAGGATCCTTATCATGTTGTACACCTGAAGCTCTCACAAACACCTGTCAAATGAGATGAATGTAGATGTTCATGGCTTACCGAGGCAGGTGCGACCATCTGTGTGGAGGCGGAAGCCTGGGTTGCACTCGCAGTAGTAGGAGCCCCGTGTGTTGACGCATCTGTGCTGGCAACCTCCATTGTGGACCTGGCATTCGTCAATTTCTGCAAAACAACAACACAGGTGATGAGGAGTCGGCACTGACAGTCCCTCACTCTTCAGTGAGTCAGTGAGTGATTGTGAGATCAGGATGAAAGACCTTTACTGGTAGAAGATTTGGGTAAAAAAAATCTGTCATTGAACAAATATTACCTGACAGTATTTGTTAAGGGTGAATGAATAAAGAGGGATAAACATATCGGCTATAGCTTGATTGATTGATTAATGGTTCTGTCCTTATAAGAACTCATCTTTTCCTAATACAGATTCAATGATGGAAATTCTAAAAGCCACCAACAAAAAAGGTCTTTAGATGTGAAGATGTACATGAATGTTAGACACAAGACATTATGCCTAACCCTTCTGTAGGCCTGAGCAGTGCAAGCTTCAGAAGACAGGGGGCTTATTGCAAACACAAAGAAACTCCCTACATGTACAGACAGAACTGCCTCAGCACAGAGAAAACATACTGCCTAATCAGCCTATGTAGCCCTGCCTCTCAATGCAGTCTTTGTGTGGTTTACTTCCATGGCACACTACAACTTCAGCTCCAACTCCCCTTTGTTGTGTAGGGCTGTGGTTTCTCCCCAGACTTCTTCTCTCATGGCAAACTATGCTCTCAGAAGATCAGACAAAGCGGCTTCATCAGGCCGTAACAATAATAACGGTAATCCTCCTCTCTCAAAAAGGCAAGCTCGAAAATGATCCTCAAGGGGAGATGATTTTTGGAGATTTACCTCAGGCCCCTGACACAAATATGGGTTTTAAGGTCATGCGTTTTGAGCGCTGAAACTCTACACCACTGTAATTCGCTTTGTTTTCTCCATCATAAGTAAGGTGGATTTAGAGACCCATTATTAGTCATTATGTACATAAATGTGATCAAGCTACTGTGCCAAAGAGGCTTAGTGTGAGCACATGGCTCCCGTGTTTATATGCTGGGCCTAGAGATATGGAGGGGGGGGTTGATTGCAGATTGAAAGGAGAAGATTGACAAACAGAGCAAACTTTGATTAATTGAACCCAACTTTCCTTTGAACATGACTCTGTCTCATTTATTTTTCTTCTCTTCTCATCCCTTATATTCTCTCTTTTCCTCCATCCCTCTCTTTACTGGACCACATCAATGTGCAGCTTGTGTTTTCATTGGGAAAAATCAACAAAGCATGTTCAAACTCTGTGCTCTGGAGCTAACCATGGCCAGCTCAGGAGCCAAAAAGGTCCTATAAAAAGACCACAAGGTGATAAGCAGTAAATGCCAGTAGTAATCAGCCAGGGAATTAGCATGTCAGGCAGTGAGTTATGAAGTCTGCACAGGTCAAGAGGGCTTTCCTTAGTACCATAAGCACTTCAGGGAATTGAGCAATGTTTGGTCTGTTTATTTGAGAAGGGAGTATTTGTATTTGAAGAAGTGTTTCGTGTGCTGTGTGTCGCGTGGGAGGTGTTTTCTTTCTCTCTCTCCCTTTTACTTTTTCTAAGCAGAGGATTTATAGGATTTACTATTTGTTTAAGCAATATTTTTTTACGAGTGTTGTAGTGGAAGGTGAAATAATTTGGCAGTGGGAGGAAAAATAAAAACACAAAGTGATCCAAATGAAAGGGCCCATCTCCTTAGCAAATAATATGATGTTTTCAATGTTTTTCACGCACACGCCTGGTGGCTTCCTCACACAACCTCAGCATGCTGTTCCAGATAAGCAATAACTCCAAGCCTGTGTCCACAACTGTCTCTGCAGTCCAGAGACTGCTGCGGCCTACGCCGCTGGGTTCAACACCTCAGACGTTACAGCTTTAGGCGTCATTAGCTTTCACACGGCTGAGAGACATTTACTGCACGACCGGCACATAGTTCATATTTTATAGCGTGGAAATGATAAATTGATTTGCAGCATAACTGGCGAGCTGAGCGGCACATTTCCTGAGGACCACTAATGGGAGTCATCAGAAGAAAGTCAATATGGGAGGTAGTGAGAGTTCACTGAATAGTGCTCATGAAAATGAAGAATTAGCTTAACTTTTGCTACAGTGTTCTGGTAAAGATATCAATATCAAGCCAGCAAAGATTATCTTCAGTATACAGAAAGCTGCTGGAACAAAGGAACCAGCATCATCCTAACCTGGAGGTTCCACTGTTAGTCCACTGGGACTGATCCAAAACAGATTTTTTTAAGCTACATTTCCACAAACCAAAACTATTTATGAACAAACGGTTGCAACGGTTGCAACTGCAACGGTTGCATCCACCATTGTATCTTTCAGTGATTCCCTCAAAGGCTTCCACCGCCCATGGAAGAGAATCTCCATCCCTCTCAGCCATCACCCCCCCAAACTGGAGTGCACTCAGGGTCCCGATTAGAAGGTGGTTTAACTTTTCAATGGGAGAGTGGGGGGAGCAACCTCCACTGGCAGTGTCTCAAATGGAGCTTAAAGAGAGATAGCCTATAGATGGACCCGTATAGATGCTGCAGACTGCACGCCACTAAGATTATGGGTTTTTTGGGGGTGGGAAAGAGGCGATGTCCAGCTTTACTTGAGCTGATCTGACTCTCAAGCAGAGTAATCCTTCCCAAAGAGGAATTCCCACCACTCAGCCTCTTAGTTACTATCTGACTGAGAGGGGACCTCCTGGCTTGCAATTAGTCAGATAATTTATGTATATTATAATGTGCCATTTTCTGGGATAATAAACATTTGGCAACATCATGAACCGCTAATTAAAACCATACAGTAGCACAATGCAAAAATAGATCTGGTTTGAGTAAGATATCTGGAAGTCCCAGCAATGCTGTGAAAATCCATATTTGACTCAGGCGATTGCTGCTAATTCCAGGGTTCATCAATCATGCAGTGACTGGCCTATTGCAAAGCCAGGACATTCTGCCAGAGTTTGGGGGAAAAAGGAAAGTTTTTTCCTCACAAAACTAGCCTGTGTCCATGTCAGCCCTTACTGGAAACACCAACAATAGTTAGGGGAAAAAAACATGGACTTCACAGTGACATGGAAAATAAAATTAAAACTGCCAAAGAATACAAAATGCATTCTTTTGTAATAGATAAGATCAACAAAACAAAACCGATGCAGACAAAATTAAACAACAGTAACACAAACAGAACTCCACACATGCAATCATTTCATATCATTAGCCCTTTGACTGGTGCTGAGACAGATTCTTTTCATGTAGCAATTGAAATATACAGACAAAAAACGTTTATGTTTCACATGCAGTTGAATTCCCAGGGAGAAAAAAAAATTGCACTACCTGCCTGGTGCATACAATGAATAGACGGAATAATAAACTACCCAAGTACACAAGGGCACGGACACAGGGGCTAATGAGGACCACCTGTTGAAGAGACCTGCAGAGAATCTTAATAGCTGTGGAGCAAAGCCAAGGACCAGCTTCAGACGTGCCACGACAGGGGCTGTTCACATGGAGGAAGAAGGGAGAGGAGACAGAGAGAGGCAGAGCGATAGACAAAGGGATAGAGAGAAAGAGAGAAAGAGAGACAGAGAGAGATGGGTATGAATGTGGGTGTGTTATGTATGTGTGTGTGGGTGTGTATGTGTGTGTGTGTGTGTGTGTGAGAGAGAGAGAGAGTCAGAGAGATTCCAAATTCATTTTTTCAGCCATTGTGAACAAACAACAGAACTGTTTTGCTCAGTGCCTCAAGTACTCTGGGGAAGTGTCAGTGATGCTGGCTGCCTGGAAACCATCACTGTGTGTGTGTGTGTGTGTGTGAGTGTGTGTGTGTGGCTTATTCTCTGTAAAACACACACATAACAAGCACATATGCCCGCATACACACATTATGTAGTGTGGGGTTAGAAAAGCACGGATTCATGCTCTTATTAAGCTATACAGTCAGCTTCAATTCCATTACACCCCAGTTTATAAATACAGAGCATTTCTACACTATTTAATTTTTTCCCCTAAAAACGTTAAAAAGTATGACTTGAAGTAAGCTACTGAGCCTGGATATGGGACACCCACACCCACCCACACACACACACACACACGTACTTTAGGGATATCCGCTGGAGCTGTGACCAGAGCTGGAAGCAACTCTGTGGAGAAATACAGCCTGGAAGCGGTGGTCACAGGTTCAGTCCTCCTGGGAGTAATATCACGCTGCACTATTTCATATTTAAGGGCCAGAGCAGTGTCACTCCAATCCCACATGGGGTCAATGGCGTGTCTGTTTGCTGGCGTCACCACAAAGAAAAGAGCGCAGCTTTGTCAGCTGGCTATGTGGATCAGCAGCTTTGGAAAAAGAGATCGATACTATGTGGCGTGTGTCTCTATGTGTGTATGAAGGTGTGTGCATCCAGTAGTATGTATGTGTGTGAGGCAAAGTGTGTGTGTGTGAATCTGAGGTGCCAAGATCTCAATGTGCTAACCACATTGTTGGATAGAGGCTACATCCAATAGTTTAATCACATAAATAAAAAAGATATCAGACATCTCATTGAAAACAACACACACTCTTCTGACCCTCAGACAAAGTACCAGCTAGTCAGTCCACCTTTAATCAAACACACGTTTCTCAAGAGAAGTTTACGGATTTTTTTTTCCATTTAGAGCAGTTCTGCCCAGAAGGCTGAGGTTTTACCCACAGCCCAATTCACCACATTTAAATTAATAAGGAAGAGACTCTGACTCTTTCCTTCAGCACAGGAAACATTTGTGACCATGAGGGGAAAAAATTCAGAATTTTATATGTTTCCCAAGAACTTGCTTGCTTTTAGATGTAGGGTCTTAGTTATGCCAGGTCACTAACCCCATCCAAGATGAATTAAGTTTGAAGGTAATTCAACTCACTGTCCTTGAGTCCACACAGAACAAGGGTTTTATTGTCCCAGAACCTTTTTGAGAGTTTTCCTCTTGTCTGATCTCTCAGAAAGCATTTATGTAACCATGTACAGATATGTGCTTTTACTTGTAGGGTTGACACACTTACATACATCATGCCTCAGTTGCAATTCTGCAAAACCAACCACTAAACATGCATCCTAAGGCAGAATACTTACAAAATGTATTCTGCTTTGCTCTCTACTGCAGTTGAATACGGCAATATTTAATTTAGGAATTTTAGTGTGACTTTGTGTCTGTCTATGTGTTTATTGCTATTTCTACTGTGGTTTTCCGTAATCCACCAAAACTTCAAACACAGGCTGAGTAGACATCCTTTTCTTCATAATGAAACTGGGCTTCACTGTTGGTTTTAGTGCAGACATCAAAGCACCCATTGGGGTGAAAAAAGCAGACACTTGATGGGGGTCTCTCCAGACATCTGTTGATTTTTCCAATTAAACAGAGTCACCAGTTACTGGTCACAAACCATTATGCAAATTAAATCTACTGACTTAATGTGCAACAAATTCATTGTAAATCTCAACTCAGTCTGACTATTGTTTTTTTTTCTTCCCATAAAATTAAAAAGGGAAAAAAAACATCACAAAAGGGAAAATGCATACATTGTCACAAAATCTATGTCACAAAATGTATAGTGTGGGACAATGTATAGTGTGGGAATAAGAGGCTGCTGGTAAAATAATACTCACATCAGCAAAAACAACCAGTTGAGGCAAAAAGCTGTGTCTTTTCATGGTAAGAAATTCGCACAATCTGTGCCATCGAAGCCCTTGTCTGCTTGATAGATAAGAACTTGGACAGCAAATGGCTTCAAAAGCACTTCAAAAGCATTCCCACATCTCATCATTGGCCAAATTCAGCCTGTGGTGATTCATCAGACTCCGTCACTCCACTGTTTCTCTCTTCCCCTCGTCCTCCTGACCTGAGTAAGACTGAGGCAAGGATGCACTGGCGCTCTGTCAGGTGAAAGGGCTGGAAGCCTTCCAGAACATTCTTTGCTCCTTAGACAAGATTCTGCCACATCATAACACATTCTTTAGTGCTGTCTTCTCACACAGAGTACGTCAGATATTTTTAGGTCTGATTTTGAAACATTAGAAATCAGAGGCCATGGTTCAAATGTCCTCTAAGGTCAAAGACCCAGCACCCTAGTGACTTGTAATAGGTGCTCAGAAATAAATCACACACAATGAAGTCATTTCAAAGCCCTGTATGTTTGCATTTCATGAGGATGCTGCAAAATATCATATGCAACATTACATTTAATTACACCTCTAGACAATAAAAAAACCCACACACAACTTCAGGCAGCAGACTATAAAACATATGTGTCACTCTCTGCTTGTACTGAAAAGCGAGTAACAGTAACTCACAATTCTTTAACGTTAACAATTACATTTGATTGACTGAGCAATATTTTTCTCTACTGTGTGCTTCTACTTTGCTTCCCCCTGTACAACATGCTATCTTGTTTTGCATTTCTTTCCCTCTTCCCTTGTCTGACTTTTACACCCCATCCTGTCAGGGGAGACATGGTCTCATCCTTTGCCAAAGCACTGCCCACAGTAACCTCAAATAGCAGCGGCAACATTCGAGAATCACCAGAGGGAATCATTCAAATGGTATCATTACAGACAGAGAGAAGCACTACCACATTCCATCAAGGAAACACCACTGACAGGCAATGCAAGGTACGCTGCACTTTCCAAAAACATTGGGTCATGCATGCTTGGCTTTGTGATGATGTTGTCAAACAGAGGAAAAAATTGCCCCAAGAGCAATGGCGATTGAGCTGTTTGCTATTTAAGACATGTCAATAACAAAGGAAAATTCAAGCGTCGTTTTTTGATTTCACTTCAACTGTGAAGGAGAACCACAAACTAATTTGAAAACATCCTCTGTTGGCTCACATGTTGTTGGGCTCCTTAACATTGTATAACTGAACAGACCTTAGTTTAAACAACAAGAAATTAAGACCAGAGACGTTTGCTATCACTCACCTGGCCCCAGGTATCCCACATTGTATCCATTATAGCCACTGAAGCAAGTGTAGCAATTTCTGCGGAAATATCGGAACCGATTGTTTCCTTCCACAAAATGTGGATCTAACAGAGTGCAGAAACACACCACAAGAAATCCATAAAACCACTCTGATACTGATACCATTGTGACAGATTATTAAGATGCACCTAACTTACAGCTGAATTAAACATTAAAACCACAAGTAGGAAGGAATGATGCACAAACACATAATTTGTAGTATACATTAAGTTAACTTCAGTTAAGGTATCTCAGACATCTTTCTAATAACATTGCTTGAACTCCCTGCTCCTCTGGCTGTTAATCTATCCCTGTCTCTTCCTCTCTCAGCTGTGACAGACATGTGCTGCTGGTTTGTTGTGAGATTTCTCTTTCCCTCGCTCCCAAAGACCTCCCTCTACCCCCCCCCCCCCCCCCGCACCCCCTCCTCCTCCTCCCCCTCCTATGCCTTCCACACAGACTCATGTCCACAGCAGCAGAGTCCCTCCTTCTCCTCCCACCTCCTTGTCCCCCCACACGCCTACTCACCTCTCACCTGTGTCTTTGAAAATCCTTTTCAGACTAGAAATCCTGGCTCTGTACAAAGTTCTTCTCCCTCTCTCTCTCTCTCTCCCCTTTCCTCCCACTTCATCATACTAGTTCCTGGGTTTTGAGTTTTTAACAATTTCTTTAATCTTTAACCTTCAAAGGATTTACTCTCCAGCTCTAGCCTATATGCAGACATGCAAACATGCCACATCCTTGGTCAGTTATATTCAATAAACAAAGCATTCAGTGCCACCATGGGCAACTAAAATGGACCTGGCATGAATGGGCACCATAAAACTACCTAGAACTCCTCTTTAAAAGGTTGCTGAGATCCTTGTTTCCTGTGGTGAATCTAGTGGACACATCTTTTATATCTTGAAGAAAGGGTTGTTTTTAAGAAATGGTTATTTGCTAGAGGAAATGATTCCTCTAAGGAACCTTTAACTCTGAAAGAACTGAAAGACTTTTTCAAGCACAATATTGCTTTTTTTATATAACGCCTGTTGAGTATAGCAATTCCATATATTCTGACCATATGTACCAACCATTTGAAGATAATGACAAGATCAGCTGCAACCCTCTGCAGACACTCTGGAAGCTCTCCAAGCAAGAGCTTGGTGTGAATTGTAGACAAACCCATTAAGTTGCAGCTCATGTTACAATCTTGAGGGCCTTTGAAAGTATCCAACACATACTGAAAATGAAAGCAGGCTCTAGTCAACACTGATTAGAAACCATTGGATGTAATTGAAAACAACAGCCACAGTGACACTCTGCTCCACTCAGTTCACAATCTGGCTGGTTGTCGTTGACAACCACAGAGCTCTCTGGCACAGCTCTGATGAGGTCATCATTTATTTAAGTGGACAGTATTTTGCAAAGCCACTCGCAAGCAATCAATAGGAAAGAAATCTTGTGCTCAAGGCTGAAAAACGTGCTGAAAGATGTATAGATCATGGGCTACAAGAGACACAAAGCAGAGCAGCTTCCCAAGCTGAGCCTCTGACTCTCACCCAAGATGAGGCAGATTGTCATTTCACAAAAACCACCACAGTCAGATAACATCCAATCCTCTCGATTCCTGCTTTAAAGGCGATGAGCTCAAAGCATTACTGATGGAATCAAAATTAAGGCCACAGAAGACAAACAAAACATATAATAATAATAAAAAAACTGCGCTTGTGGGGGCTGGAGTTCTCTGAATTACCACATCCACTGGCAGACTGTGAAATAGTCTGAATGACATTCAACTCAGTGACCGTCCAGTGACACAAATCACAGGCACATCACACAAAGCACAGAAATCAGACCCAGGCAGGATTGCAGAAGTGGCTGGGAACATCACCATATGTTGATTAGATGACTTGATATTTCATACTCAATGCATTTCACATGCAATAAAACAATATCTTAAATCTCCAAGGGAGGGACTGCATGAGGGATGCCAAAAGACAGTGCCTATATGCTGTACTTTCATTTAGTTTAGTATTGGCCTTTACGTAATGGCAAATCTGCTACTGGAGCATTTATAAATTCACAGACATTTCACAAGGTGTGAAATTGAACACACCCTACTTTTAATGTAAACCACCCGAAATCATCCAAAAACATATCAGTTAAGCTGGGACCACTAACGTCGCTTTACAAACCACACCTGTGTTGCCCTAAGTAAGAGCTCATTTCCTTTTCTGTATAATCAAGCATAAACCACAACAAAAGTGGTGTGCTAGGTAGAATAAAGAGAGCTGTTTTCATATAATCAATCTTAAGCTGCCGTACTGGGAGAAAGCCAAGGGCCAGCTTTAGCTAAACACTGCATAACACTTACAGTGAAATCCCTGTGCTTAAATGAAATGCCAGGCCCTATACTGTATGTGTGAGCAAACCCATAAATTCTGACATTATTCTTGCAGTGCCTGTGTTCATCTACAACAGTGAGCTGACGACTCAGACAAGCGTAAAATGTGTGGAAAATATCTTTAAATGAAGTTTCTGTTCAATGTTCTGTAAGGAAATGAGCAATGAATATTTCCAGTCATTGCAATGGCATGAATGCACTGAAGCCTTCAGGCTGCATAAACCTTTATGGAACCTATTAAACATTGGTCCATCAAATTATACCAGTGCTATAATAAATGTTTTGGATTAATCCATATCATTTATTAACCAATAATTTCAGAAAATTTCTGTTGAGGACTTTTAAAGCACTGTGTCACAAAATGTGTATGAAACAGGGTTTCAAGATCTAAGAGTTGAAACACAACTTAAGCGTCAGCAGCTTTTAGTCTTTGGGGCCAGGAGCTTTTGGCTCTTGTGCTAATAGCTCAAGAAGAGCACTTTGCTTTCAGCAGCGCAATCAATTCTCATTCTGCCTCGAAACCTTAGTCGCTGGGAAGAGGTCGAACACAGCTATAGAAGGAAAAAATGTGTGGGCTTTGCTCTGGACTCTTCCCAGAATCCTCTCTGTCTTTTCCATGGCTCTGTGACCCCTTGGGGATGAACTCGGGAGAGGAAGAAATGTTCCTTAAGTTTATTAGACCGTCCTCTGGCAAGCGTTTTCGCTCTCGCTACAATCTTCAAATACGTCATAAAAAAATCTTCTCTCAGGTTAGCAGTGTTTGCATAGTATTAACGGCCCCTGTTTATGAAGTTCCTTCAGCCAGGTCCCTTTACCATGTATCAGTCAGGTCTGAGAAAGCAGCTGTTTTAGACTCTAGAATCTAGATCATCAGATACCATTTCATTCCTTCAACTTAGATTAAATGCTTTTAACCTTTAAGTGAATAGTCGTCCAAAGTGATTCCTTCGCCATGTTCTCTGCAGGCTTCAACCACATATTCCATCATACTGAACCACAGAGAGGAGGAAATCCCATAAAGGCTTTGCTCTGATTAATAACTGGAAGGAAAGGCAACACTGCCTTTTAGCCGACCAGATTGAAACAGCTGAGGATATTTTTAATTCTCTGCGCTATACGGCTCCTCAAAAGCATGTTCCCTATCCAAGCCTCCTGCAAAGGTCACATGTCTAATTTATTATCCTGAAGGGATCACATGGGCTTATTATTATAAGCAGTTAGTGTTAAGTGTATAAGTGAACAAGTTTGCACCAATCCATTGGAGATGTGATTGAACATGCACTATGTACAGTACACCTCTCATCAAACTGCTTTGGCATGTGGGTGCCGAGATGACCAAGAATAGCAGGCATGCATTGAGCGCTTGCTGGAATGTGCCTTTGTGAATGCAGTTTTTTTTTTATTAGCTTGTTCTGCTTTTGACTGTGCAGCAAAAGAGGAGAGTGTTTTGAGAGTAAAACTACACACCAAATGTGTTGCGCAGGCCAGAGAAACCCGTAGTCAAAAGACTGCCACACACCCTGTTCGCCACATAATTTGTTTTCTTCTTGTCAAAAAAGGAAAACCAAGAACAGGTCTGGGGGCTATGCAGACATTCCCTTCTGGTGGTGCTAAAAAAGTAAAAATCATATGTTGTGCATATACACCAGTCAGTGAAAGGAATACAGAGATAATGACTGGAGTTATGTCAATCACAGCAGAAGGAGAAATCATCCGTTAGAAGAAATATGAAGAGGGAAAAACACATCAGGCCAGAGTGAAATTGGTGGGTTTCTGAGTAGCACTCTGCTTTGAAAAGCAAAACACTTCATCAACATCTAAACTAACTCCGTGCAGTGAAACTCCGATGGGTATCTTAAGGCATGCCATACTACAGAAGAGAGTTGAAAGCAACCTATATTACATGTGAGGAAGGATTTAGGGTTGAGAAAAGAGGATTTTCACTCCATTTTCTTAAGGGGCCAAGTGTCAGATGGTCCTCCGGGACTCTTTCATGCAGTGATAATTGTCCTTATGGACCAAGTTCAGAGTTCAAGAGCACCTAATATGAACTGTGTTAGCAAGAATCAGACAAGTGCACCTAATCTGTATATAATGCATTAAGACCTGTCAGATTGATCCTTTCTGATGTCCTGAACTAGCCTGGAATTCTGGATTTCTACTGGCTAGTCCTGAGCATTAATAGAGTTTTCTCTGTAGACACACATGCATGGTATTGGGGCAGAGTTTAAATGATCTCACTGTATTTTTGTTTATCTACTGTATATCTCTAACCCATTTCTTCTAATTCATTTCTTTTTTTTACAGTTACTGTTGTGAGAGGTAAAATAATCATCTAGTCCTGAGAGGTTATGTACTTCAAGGGCCTTTCAGATGATTTGTAATGGGATATCTCGTAAAACTCAGAGGCCTGTGCACTCCTTTTGTAATAAATGTAACAATGCATACATCCTCTTGGCAAAAAAGGCCATGTCATAATCTCTCCAGCTTGTCCTTTAAACCAATTTACAGGATGCACACCAATTCCTATGGAGCACATCTTCTGGTGGGTTCAGCCTAATTCTTCCTCTTTTGCCTATTCAAATTGTGTCTGAGGCAGTGCAGAAGCAGAAACCTGTTTATGAACTTGTTAAAAAACTTGCAAACTTGCACACGCTGGCTTAAATGTGATCAAAACCAAATGAATCTCACCCTACAGAGTAAATGCATTATATCTGAAAATGTGTGGATAATTTATTTTCCAGATTTTTTTTTTTCCAGGGACTTTTGTGCCAGACTCACAGGAGGCTTTCAGAAACGTAACGTGATTTGAGGTCTCAGAATCACTGTCTGAAATCTCTTGTAAAGAAAGGTCTGTGTATCATAACTTAAGCCAAACAAAGCACCATTGCATAAATGCTTGGACCACAAAATGATCCCCCACTGATTTTACATAGTTTTATACATTTTTTTCCTTTTTGCACTAGAGACTACTGAGACGTGAGTCAAAGTATATTTCTCTCCTCAGAGTGTTGGTCTCCTATTTCATAACTTCCAAAAACCTGGACTGGAACTTAACTCACACTGAGTGAAGAGTTATAATAGACTGTGTTGTAGTTATAAACTAGCCAAAAGTTAGCTGACATGAAATCCCAGTATAGACAGATAAATCAACATGGCTTCCTAATGCTCACCTTGACAGGTCTTGCCATCGTCCTTTAACTTCAGGCCACTGGGACACTTGCAGTAATAGCTGCCAATGGTGTTACAGCAGGCACCATCACAGCCTCCATTTGTTTCCTCACACTCATTTATGTCTGAAACACAGAGAGAGAAAGAGAAAGAATGAGCAAAAGATAGATAAAGGGAGAGACATAGAGAAAGGTAGAGATAAAAGAGATTTCAAACAAAAACACAGCAGACAACTCACCCATTGATACTTTAAGCTGGAACATTGATTCGGTTCATGCTAACCAGGAGGATTTAGGAAACAAGGAAAACTGAATCGTAGGCTGACTCCTGTATTTACAGGCCAAAACCAGTCATGCACCAATTTTATTTGAATTTATTTTCTCGTCCCCAGATGTAGCCTTCACATATATTTCCATCCATGTCCCAGTAACATTACAGACTAAACATCTAGGGATTTAAGGGAACTTACAATAACTCTTTATGCAGTCCTATGGGTCATGTTGAAAACCAGATGTATTTACAATGATATATTAACAAGAAAAAGCAAGATCAGTGCCAAACAATGTTGGATGGAATGCTATTATTGTAATATCTTCCACATACAGTACAACAGTTGACAAAGTTCAGCATTCTGCTGCATTTTTTGGGGACTAACATCTATAGAGATGGAAAAGCAACTCCAGCAAACTAAAGAACCACAACCTTCAGTTTCCTTGCATTTAGCTTTTTAACCAGTGACCTTTTCCAAATGCATGCGGCAGGCCATCCCATCATTTCCCATCAACGGCTGCACAAGTTAACCAAGAACAGCTGAGAGAGAAGACGCATGCGCTAAAAAACTCTTAATGAGAAACACCCAGCATCTCAACAGCACTGCTATCGCAGTGCAAAAAACATCTGTGGGTAAACAGTGTCTGGTCACCTCTGATCTAGGCGACGCATAAACACACTGCCTCCCCTCAGGTTGCTATTGAGAGTGGTGGCACTTAATGAATTCATCTCACACCCACACACAGCTGTTTTTGAAGCAGACAGATTTACTGTTAATGTGAATGGCAGTGAGTGTAGTGAGGAAATAACATGTTGACACTGGGATAATCTGTTGTCTCTTTGACCCCGAGGACATGATTACATAAGACTCTACATTCTTCTACACAGACTGAGATGCCCTTGACCTGTGCTACCTGTGTGCGAACTGTGCACTCACTCCATCCCTTCATCTATATGTTTATTACTCTCCCTCTTTTGTCATTCACCATCTCTCTCTCTCTCTTCCTCTGGGAGAGTTACACAGAACATGCAGTCTCAGGCTATGTTCACATGCTTCTTGGCGCACTGTAAACATGCTGAGAACAGTCAGCTTTACCGAGAGAATCCATCACCAGCTCCACTCCTCCTCCTCCTCCTTCACCCTGCTAGCCATTGTTGTCGGACGTGTCAGCACACATTCTCACACACACACGGGAAAACACACAGGTGTTTTTTTTTTTTTTTGCTAGCCGGCACGCTCTTTCTCACATACTTACACACCCCTCTTCACACAGCGTGCTCACCTTCTCTCATAGAGAAAACATTTTTGTCTGACCCAGGACAAGATGTATCGCAGTGTTACTGTCTATGTTTAGGACTCAGGCCAAGTGGCGTGCATAAATAATCACAGAGGATTGTAAACAGACTGACTCGCTCGCATGCTCGGGAGTGGTGCCGTAACGCACTGGTTGATGTCTGGAGCGCATTGGGTGGATGGGATGGATCCTGCTGAGACCCCTCCAGCAGTCCAGCGCAGCTCCTTGGACTTGGCACGCACAGCAAGCACCGCTGCAGCAGCGAGACACTATTCGCATTCACACACCATCTCGCTCTCTGCATGTCCCTCTATGTGTGTGTGTGTGTGTGTGTGTGTCTTTGTGCTACTGACTCAGAACAGAATGTACCACACACGGCGGCCAAAAGAACCCCAAAAATACGCTCCAACAGCGAAATCAGACCAGCATGTGTATCTCTGTGTGTGCATGTGTGTTTTTTTTGGGAGTGTGTGCCTGTCTGTGTGTGTGGTTAACGTCAGCAGTTCACTCTTGTGTTCATGGGAAGGTAAAGGTGCTGTCTCCCCTGTTCCGTGTACATTTACCACAGCGGGGGAGAGCCTCTGATACCTGAGCTGCAGCATGTCTGTAACACAGACTAATTTACTCCCCAGTGGAAACCTGTGTCTTTGGGCCCTGAACGGGAGGCAGAAGGTCCAGACCATGCACTGTACATATATTTTACAAAGTTCGACAACAGACAGGAAGCTAGCCGACCTATGGTTGAGAACCAGCCCCACAAATCTCTTTTTTCACGTGTCTCTTGGCTTCACATGAGTTGCTCTGTTCTTCGGCACAAGTCAAGAGAAAAACAGGCAGCCTTGGCTTTATGCTCTCTGATGCAGAGACAAAGAGCTCAGCTGCAGTAAGACAAAAGGAAGATAATTTCAAACAACTTACAACAACTACACTAAGCTATAGGCTTTAGCAGAAAATACATATATTAACAATATGGGGAAACGCAGTGAAAATGCATTTAAATGACTGCGCTATATCCAAACTAAGCTACAGCCTTGCAAACAGCCGTGCAGGATGGGATGATCAAGTTATCCATATATGGCCACGTGGATAGAACACGACACTAATAAAAAAGAATGAAAGAGAATTGAGAATAGGTCTTGTTTTATTTGACAAACTGATCTTATACGGGACAGACAGGAAACTGCTGTCAATAGGCGTACAGAAGGAAGCCAGACATAATAGTCACATATTGTTGCCAGATTCAGTAGTTAACGTCTGAATAATGTGTATAATGTTCTGTGGCAAACATGTGGATGAATAATGTCCATATGTATGATACAATAATAACAGCACTCTAAATTCAACATTATTTGTCAACCATGTTTTTTCTTTATTTTCTTTTACTTTTTAAGTCTACTAACAGAAAAGTTTCAGATGGATTCAAATGTGAAAAAAGAGAAAGTAAAATGTCGCTATACATCCACTTGTTTGGTAGAAAGAGCCTATATATTTTAACACTGATTTACAGCATATTGTGAGAAATGCCTTCCTGTTTTATGACGGGAGTTGAAGAGAAGGTGAATGCACACCAGGAGGAAAAGAGTGAGGTTTCAGCCATGGCCCTGCACAAACAGTGGGAAGGTGTTTCATTTCATGACATCCACCGGTCCAGCGCAAAGGCCAGGTGGCCCTCATCTGGCCCGGTTTCGGCCGTGGTCCACTCCTGTCTGTTTCAACCTGAGAAATTAATAGGCTTGTACAGCCCAGCAGCTGATGTGAGACAAGTAAAGTCGGCTGGTCCACTGAAGTGCAGGGAACAAGCGCAGAAAGAGCAGACAGCTGCTCCTCCAGGCTAGCTGTTCCACTCGTTTTTGCCTCGCTGCGTCATAACTCTTCTGCTCTCTCCTCCTTCGTGAGGCACTTTTTAAACTCACCCCACACCACGGGGACCAGGGAAGGCAATCAATTCTGATCTTGGGTAAACACAATACGCCTGAGGCTGCATTCAGCGGTGGTGGAAACCCTGGCACCACACTACTTGCTGGGGTGCTCCATATTTAAATACAACGAGGCTTTGTCTGTGTAATTTAATAGCAAAGCATAGCTTCTCTGGCAGTGAACAACCCAACGAATCCAATCTAATTTGATTTATAGAAAGAAACGTGCGTGAACGGCAAAGACCTTCGAAGCAAAAGGTATCGGTTTCATTGTTTTTTGATATGCGCTGATTGCCTGTGGCCGTCTCTTTGCAGGGACGAGCAAATGACCTCAGGTCTCATAAAAAGATTTCTGTCTCTTTCAGTCACATCAGCAGTTACCTTACACCTCAAGGGACTCAAAAATTCCTTGAAATCATCTTCCTCTTCTCTCCTTACACACACATGCACACGCACACAGTCTCACACATACACACACGGACACGCACACGCAAGCTCGACTGAGTGATAAAGTTAAGTTCCTGTATGAAAATCTTCACAGAGGACCGAGAATTAGTTCTGGAGCCAAAAGGAAGAGGAAGATGGCCCACCATTGGCAGCACATATTTTTATATATTTTTCCATTCTGTCTGAAGCTGGACCTTGCCCAATATCATCACTTGCTCAAAGAATCCCTAGGTCGAGTCCATAGCATTGAGCAGGAGTGTGTGTGTGTGAGGGAGGGGGTCAGGTCCTGCTGAGGGCCCCGCCCCATGGGTCTGGCCTTTTGATGGAAGAGACAGCCGCTGAGAGACTGCCGACTGTGGAAGACATTCCGGTACCGTAGACAGGCCGTGAAACGACACTCAGCTGGAGAGGGAGGGGAACCGCGTGTGCACACACACACTCATACACATATATCCATGGACACAGACACACACACATCACCCCCAAGGGACCACTGTCAGTGACCAGCACAGGATATGAACTCCTTCATCTGTGGTAAAGATACACAGTCCCCCAAGAACACTCAGGCGCAATTAACATGTGCACCTGCACTGTGTAAAGGCTGCTAAGACACTAAGCCTCTATCATCACACACCCCTGCATGCACCCACATACAAACACACACACACAAACTGAAATCAAAACAATACTGTATAGAGCTTTGTTTTTGTTTAGAGTAGCTAACAAACGTATCATTTGAAACATCTGAAATTATGTCAAAAGTGAGAGATAAATGTTGCCTACAGAACATGAGGTGTGGCAATACAGTGATAAAGTGGGCGATATCGGGAGCAGTCAGAGGAAGTATGGAAAGGGACAGCTGGTCTTGTTTTCCGCATCCTGGGACAATCTCCAAGCTAACACCAGCTCGACTGACTTACACGGAGCAATAAACGTATTTAACTCCATGGAGATGTGGAAAGCCCTGCTGATTATTAAAGATTAGAGAATTAGTGCTGGGCTGCCTGATCTTGTTCTGGACAATTTGTTAGGAATTTCCATGAGATACATATGAGCTTAATCAGACGCCTCTGGGCTAAGTCCTGTGTGGTTTGGGGTTGGAGGTGGTGGTAATTTGTCCATCATCACACAGCCTCCATTCACATCAAGACAGAGAAAGAGAAAGAAAAAAATAAATAAAAGAAAGAAGAGGTAGAGAGAGAGAGAGCAGAGAAAGTGAGTGTCTGGTAAAATCATCCATAGCCAGGGACAGGGAGGGGCAGAGTTGACAGGCCTCTGGTGTCTCCTTTCCTTGGATCTCTCTTTTTTTGAGGCTCCCCCATGCACAACTTAAATACCCTGGCAGAAATCAGGGTCAGGTCAGCTGCCAAGCCAGGAAATCTCTGGCACCGGTGGAGGTGCAACAACCCTACTGACCAGTCTCTCTCACCCTGTCAAGGGCTGAGCAGGTGTCAAAAAATGGGCTGTGCTGCCTTCTGATTGGGGTCTCCAGAGAACTATAAAGAACCGCAGAAGGTGTATTATTCTCCACTACTGGCAGGAAGTGGCTAATTTTACACACCTTTTAAAATGTGAGTGTGAGAAATGTCTGTCTCTTGTTCTATGCATGCATAAATTACTCTGACACTAGAGGGCACTGTTAGCACCTGAGCAGCCCCCCCCCACCCCCCCCCCACCCCCTTTTGTTACAATGCATGAATTTGATACGGCACAATCGCCACATATGCTTCTACTTCTTGCTTTAGCATATCCGCCAACACGGCTGAAAGAGATATCTAGTTTGAATGTCTAGTGACAAACTTATCTCGATTCTACAGCCTCTCCCTCTGACATGTCAACTGTCTGTCAGTAGAGATGATGGGCAGACAATGTAGCTGTATAGCTCTCTACAGGACAGAGATTAGATTATTAGGCATAGTACCACCACCCATTCATGGACAAGGGTGTCTAATGTGTCTGTTGGCAATGCCAGAAAAGATATTGGGGAAATGGGAGGTGAGGACGAGGTCTGGAGGTGGAATAGCGATAGCACAGGTGCTCCCTTACAAAGGAGGGAGCTTTTCTAGTTGGCCTGCGATGACCTATACCATACCAGACTGGAGTGAATGAATGAAGACGGGGAAGAAATTGGCACAGGGCGCAGGGCCAGTTTAAGACACACTCAGCTACTGTTCTTACAGTGGTGTTCTTCAGGTCATGTAGATATTCCACAATTTAATCATTTTAATGTTCACTTACAGGTAGCTGCTTTTTCCAGGAAAATTTCTAAGCCTACTGGGACTTCCCTCCAGGTTTTTACAGTTCAGGCATGTCTGTTAGTTTCATTTGCAATGGCTCTGTAGAGAGACGATTGTGCTAAATTAACAAATATAAATATAACACTGAGGTTTGTCTTGGACACGTGTCAGACCTAGCAACCCCTGAAATCAAGAATGGGTCGCCTGGCTGCTTGCTGGGGAAAACAGGCTTCACCCACGCATGACTCCAAGGGGTAGACTAGCATCGCTAGGTGGGGCGGTGATCCTCCACTGCTCCTCTGGAAAGTGCATCCCCTGAGCCAAAGCCTGCAGGCACACTCTGTGTGCATGCGTGTGTGTGTGTGTGCGTGTGTGTGTGTGTGAGTGTATATGTGTGTGTGTGTGTAAGTGTGTGCACGCATGCCAGTAATCAGGCCTGACACACCACATCCTGTCTCCACCATTGTCCCATGAAGGAGCCCATCAGTGTTGCCAGGGACATCGTCTGGGCCAGGGTGTCTGGGGCCACAGCTAAGCTCCTGTGGTTGCCTGTTCCCAGAGCACTGGTGCTGTCCCATCACCTCCACCCCCTGCCTCCAACCAACTGCCCCCCTCCCCATCTAAGAACATGGCTTACTCTGGAGGGGATCAGTTACCTGTTGGGCCCTTGTTACACGAGCCAGTATAGAGATTGTTTCAAGAGTCAGAAACTAGGATGACTGATTCCTTGGGGTCATTTTTGAAAAGTTACGTGGCATGCATTATATGTCATATGGTAATAAATGAATATGATGGACTTCAGTGTTCCTGTGCAGTGTGTGTTGTAACGCTGTCTTAACACAAAGTTAAACGTAGTCACAATGAAGAGGGGGCCTGTAGTAAGACTGACCATTTACTGATGTTTTTCTCATTCAAAAGACATACTGTGAAACTATAAATAAATCTAAATACAAAATATTCAGTGTCTGTTTTCTTATATGCAATACTATGCATACTTCTGGATATAATTTGTAATTATCTGCAACAGTGTAGCTCATATTCAATGTATCTTTCTGCTGTTTAACACAGTAAAATGTTACATCGTTAGCAGTTAATAAGGTAACCAATAATATTGCTATTGACATGAAATCTAGCAAGTTCACTAAGATAAGTTACAAACATAGTTTTTTTGCCATATTACTAATGAGTTGAGTTGGGTTCATACAACAGGTTAGAAAATTAAACTTACAACAATGCCTTTAAGAACTTGCACAGTAGCTTGAATTGAATCAAGACTGCCTTTGTACCTCTTGGCTGTCTGTCTGTCTACCAGGATCTGCTTATCAACCATCAACCCTATCAACCATAATGTCTGATCTTAGAATGTTGGCATCAAGAAGAATTAAGCAGAACATAGAATAGTAGTTCTTAGATTCCACGCTTAAGATAAATATTTAAAAGAAGTTATTATCTTCATTTGAAATTGTAGGCTATTTAATCAAATAATTTGCTAAATGA
Organism: Tenualosa thibaudeaui; assembly: GCA_027481765.1. NCBI lineage: Eukaryota > Metazoa > Chordata > Actinopteri > Clupeiformes > Clupeidae > Tenualosa > Tenualosa thibaudeaui. Next base: position 12,242,379 of record JAIFZK010000005.1, read on the forward strand.
AAAGTAAATGCCTTAAGGGCAATACAAGGACCATTCCTGATGCTGTTTCTCATTGATTGAAATACTGTGGAATAGATTATAATGTAAAGTTATCCTCCACAGTAATTTAATAATAAATTGAATCTTATCCTTATCCAAGATTCATACAGAACCCTAGCCCTATTCCAGTAATGACCTCCAGATCTAAATCAAACATATGAATTTGAAAAGAACTTGGTGACCCTTGATCCAAGTGTAACATTCTCATGACATGAACGGTATATACAGTCTAGGTCTATCAATTCTTCCGAAGCCAGCTATACTGTATATAAGACCCACAGATCAACTTTAAAGGTCTCTTCCTTGAAACTCAGACACGAAACCCAGCTCACATCACTTCAAACAGTTGATTCCAAACTAGGACTATGAGGCCAATTAAATCATATTCCCTCACGACTGTAATTTCATTGATTAGACTTTGATGAGGTTATAATGGGGCTGTAAAAGCTAGCCAGGCGAAGAGCTTGGCAGGCTGAGAAGTGAGCTAATAAGGTCCCTAATAAATCATGCTAGCCATTGGTCTGGGATGGAGATGTCGGAGAGGACATAGCGAGATATACAGGCAGAGATGCACTGAGTATGCATCAGCTAGAAGTCAAGTCAACCCGAAATTGAAGGACATCAATCTTTCTGAAAGATTCTCAGTGCTGGAAGACTTTTTTTTCTCCGCTACAGACTAATGGTGAAATAAATCTCTAGACATTACAGCAAGTAGATTTTAGATTCGATCCATTTTTCATACTGGTCATCCAGAGACCTGTCACAGTTTTAATGTATTAGGTACATGAAGAAGGCTTCACTGCATCACAAGAGCCAAAATAAATGGCATGCTGTCTCAGCAAGGTACTCAAAAACTGTCTGCCACAAGTTAAATTAAATTTATACGTGTGGTGCGTGTTCATACCATATGCAGTGGGTCTTCCAAAGCACTGTACAATTAATGATATTTATATAGAAACCTAGAAAACATCCTGCAGCAAACTGGATATTTTTGTTTTCTTTTGGACCTCTAGAGGGAACCAAACACCAATGTCCACAACTTGTTTATGAATGAAATTACTCTATGAGATTACTTCATTCATTCATTGCTTCATATCATCAGCTTTCGTTTGAAATAATGTCATGCTAATCCAAATATACCAGTTAAATGCAAACAGACCTGAACACACACACTCACATAGACACACACACACACACACACACACACACACACACACACACACACGCTGTTCATTATTGTAAGATAAACAAGCAGCCAGGCTGTCACGAACTACTTTCTGTTCGTTAATACACACACACAATTACACATACATCCCTCCATCATCACCACCACCCAACCCACCCACTCGGACACACACACGGACACACACACACTAGCACACGTATGGAAACGCACACCTCCAATGTATTGTAAATTCACATGAACACTGCATAAAAACATGTCCACATACCAACACACTTACATACACACACAAACTAATTGTTTGCCATCATACTAACACCCTTAAGTGAGCATGTGAAGGGTACATAATGGCACGCAGACACAGAGCAGAGGGCGACCAGTGTCATCTCTCATCACGGAAACGAGGTACAGGACAGTGTGACCACACCGCCCTGGAGCACAGTCAAGAATGTTGCCCCCAAATCACAGTTCAGTGTGGATAAAAGCACTTCCTGCCCTCCCTCCTTGTACCCCACACCCCCACCCCCAAATGTCCCCACCCTGCCAAACTGTCTCCTGGGGCTTAGGAACACAAGCGGACCTGTTAGGCGTATTGACACAGGAATGCCAGCCACATCTCTGAACAAAACCAAGTGTTCAAAGACCTGAGATGACATCCCACCCCCCCACCCCCTACTTCAACCCCACTGGCCTCTAAGTACATCAAAAAGCTTTGCATTAACTCAGCTGCTTTCAATCCCATGTGGAGATAAGGCTTCTGGCCCTGATTAAAGGCCTTGAATTAATTCCCCAGGTGGAAGATATCCAATATGCCACTGGTGTTAACGTTCACAAAGAAGGCAATGTCTGGAGCAGGAGCGGCACTTTTCTGATGATGCTCTCTGATGGGTGCAAAAAATCCTTGGTTGAATTGCAACACACTGTACTAAGCAGAACAATCATACATATACATATAACAGGACTTTGAACGAACTATGATGTCACACCATGCAGAAAACAACACTACATTCTACTCAAAATGTCAATTTATACTGTATTGGTTAAACAATATTAATCTCAAATGTTCTTTTGCTCCACTGATTCCATTTCATACATTAAACATCTTGCATCATTAACCTCAGTGTGGTAACAATGCACTTATACACCTTTGTCTTCACAGTTTATCATTCATCTCTGTTGTACTTATGTTGATGCCTGGGATCACTTTCCTCCATCTCTTTCTGTTCTCTCTCTGGCAAATGGTTCTTATCATACACAGACATATAGATTTGCGTACTGATGTGAAAGAGCTGTGTTGTGATGGAACAATGAGGACAGTTCAGCAACAAATTGTGGCCTGATGCCACCTCAAAGGAAATCTTTTAGAATGTTTTGAATTTAGCTAGAAAGGCACACCATTGTGCTGGCCAAAGCATATCTGGCACTTAGTTGTCCATAACGAGAAAGACCAAACGAGCACAATGAGTCAGCATTCTGTATTAATGGGTACAATTTCTAGACAAGCTGTTTTGGAGGCTATTAAACTAAAAAAGAGAGAAAATGAGCTGTGCTCTTTTTGGGAGGATGCTGAACAAGCCATCTTTCATGAGAAGCTGTATCAAAATGAGTGTTACTTCTATATATTAATCTGACTAAAAGACTGACCGTATATGCAGGGGAAATGATCATTAAGTGGCTTCCTGTAATACACATTAATAGCTTGGTCTTTCATATGAATGTGGCCACAGCTGTTGGGGGGGGGGGGGGGTGTACAGGACCCCGCACAAGGGTTACACATGAGGCTGGTCAAAGACATCGCTCAAACAGCACTCACATTTTCCTCTGTGTTTTCAGTTTGAAACTGTTTGATCCATTAATCCCAGAGGCATAAAAAGAAACTTCCACAGTGACATACATCACTTGCTCCCGTAGTAGCCTTGGCAACAACTACTAAAGGATCTGTAAGTACAATCACTTCAACACAGAAGACTTGGAGGTGAGTCAGATTAAAACAACCGAGAGAATGTATTCAATCATCTTACATGTGTGTGCACAAAAAAGAGGTAGGCAATAAAGTCAACAAGACATTGATGTTTCCTAAAAACATATAGTAACATGAATGAGGCTTACAATTTCCTGATTGAAAGTGAGCACTGCATGTAGTGTAGCTTAAAAATTGTCAGACACCATCTTAATTCAAGTCTCATTTCTGCAATTCCTTTCAGGCATTATGGCACTGCAACATGGAAACGACATGGGAAAAAACCTGCTGTTTATCTCTGAGTCTCATAGCATGTGATCAGAGTGTGCAGGGTTTGTAGAGGACAGAGTGAAATGACAAATCTCAGAGGCATTTCCTATATTATATTACCCGTCTTCACCTAATCTTCAACATCTGTTCTGACCAAGGAAAACCAAAGAGAGAAAAGAAAAGGGGAAAAACACAAGCGCAACATTCAGCCAACAGTAAAGCCCAAGTGGGCAGTTGGGGATTGTTTTTTTTTACAAACAATTTATGTTACAGAGTAACAGGACAAAGCTGTCACTGATATATGGCAACAAAATGAAGGAATTTTAATCCTGTTGTTTTAAGTTGTGTAAAATAGCAAGCCTTTCCTGTAGCTCTTCCTCTTTGACCCCTGAGATAACATAACTGTCATGTTGTAATATATGGCAATGCAAGTAGGTCAAAAAAAAATCTGACATGATGTTATGGTGGGTCTTCAAGTTCTTCTCAAAAGCTGATAAAGAAATCCTGACCTCTCTCATCACTCTCACATGCCCAGAGACAGTCCTACACCATCGGGGCGTTGGACTGCCTGTCCACTAACATGACCTTTGACCCTCCTCCTTTGGATATGGCCCTTTGTTAAAGCCACCGTGTTTGCTCAAGGAAACAACCCAGTTTCCTCCTGTCAGAGTCCTTGCGTCGCCTGCCAGAAGCCTTTCAGAGAAAGATACCACGAAAGCAGGAGCTAACTGTTTTCAGTCTAATGCCTCACAATGGCCAAATTCCGTGTTGCCTAACCAACATATTTCAGTAATAAACTACAAACACAAACACCACTGTTAGCCACCATAATGAGCTTATTGGAAATACATCTCATCTCGCCAAAGTGAAAAAAAACCTCCTCAATGGCCATTTAGATTTAGCTTGGCAGTACAAGCCAATTACACAGTTATCCAGTTCATCATATTATTCTGAAACAACTATTTCCCTGTCAGCACCCTGTCTCGTTCTTGAGTAAATATTTAAATTGTGCTGCTGCTGGCGAGAGAGAGATGGACATGCAAGACAGATCGTGGAAGTGGAACAGGAAGTCACACTCAACCGGCGCATGTGCGCGCAAGAGCTCCAGGGGCCCTTGGTTCCTGCCTCGGGCCCTGAAGGGTGATTGCTCTGTGAGGTTCTGCTGACTTGACACTCGTTAGAGCGCTTGTGTTGGGAGACTGGGGCACTGCACTGCTGGCCATTTGACACCTTAAGTGGCAAGTGGTGTTTTTTTTTTTTTTTTTTGCACTGTGGTACAAAAAAGGGATTCTCTTTTCTACCTTGGCACAAACAAGAAGCAAATCTGACAGTGAGTAAACACCACAAACGACCTCCTTTGTTGGTTAGTGGCTACGGTGATCCCGTTGAATTAGGATCAGCAAACACCGGTGCTTTCAGATGAAAGAGTAGCTCTGCACAGAGAGGGGGGAGATGACAGAAATAAGTGCAAACAGCAGCACACACTTCTCTCTGAAGGTGTCAGGGGATCTCCTGAGCTCGGCTCTCTCCCAGTCACTGGGGCCATCGGACATCAAATCAAATACAGATGTGGCCAATTGCAAAGTAAACACAGGTAATTAGAGGACTCAAATGATAGCTCAAAATCACAGTGTTCAGCCTGTTTATTTGTTAAACAGTCTGAAGGTCCAGGGCAAGATCCCTAACCCTTCTGCCCAACACACCCAAACATCTCCTCCTTTGAAACAGGAAAGAGATTAATAGAATTTGAGTCAGTTCTAAAACATCCTAAGACTTTTGAAGAACTGAAAGCTCCAGGAATTTCTTCACACACTGTTCAGTCTCTCACCAAACAAAAAATAAAATTGCCTTTTGAAACTAATTTTAGAACACAAACTCATATATGTTCATACAGAGACATTTTCTGGGTGTAAAGCAAAACTGTAACTTTAATATTAACTAAGAAAGGGACAACGTCAGCTTCCACATTGTTGAATGATTACTAAACACATCTGTAAAGTTTAAATTGTGTCTGTGAAGGAATACAACTGCCTTGGAAGGTTATGGTCAAATTACTCTACTTGCATTAAATATGGCCTGTGAATTTGCGATGCCAATTGAATTCAAACTGCTCTCTTGTTAACATGTTCACACTAATGTTAAGGCTGTGACAGTATGCAGTGTCCTTATGAGGGTTATAAACATTAAATTCACCACATAAAAATCAAGCTCACCAGTGTCTAATTGGAAAAGAGATGATGACAGTGAAGTAGCAAGTACCAGGTGACTCACAGCATTGACATTTGACCTGTGCCTTTGACCTGTGACGGGTTACCTGTAATCTGTGTCTGAGGCATGGTGTGATACCTGCCCAGGCCTGGTTCTTTGACCTTGAGCATTCTACAGGGCCTGGGGGGAGTAGTGAAGGAGACGGAGAAGGAATTCAGACATAACTGCTCTAGTTTTCCACCGGCACTAACCCCAAAACATCCATTCATCACTGAGCGTGTGTGTGTGTGAGTGTGTGTGTGTGTGTGTGCCGGTGTGTGTGTGCCAGTGTGCATGCATGTGCACTGAGGAAAGCATTCCAGGTTTTCCAGTGTTTGGTTCAAAGAAGCCAAATGAACAGATGAAAATTTTTCAGGTTGTGGAAAAATAGCTCTACCAGAGAATGATATTACATGAATTTATGTGTGTGTGTGTGTGTGTGAGAGAGAGAGAAAGAGAGAGAGAGAACTGGACAATGAGAGAAAGTGTGGAAGAGGTCTTTGACCCAATCAAAACCTAGCCCTAAATCTGCATTGATGGGATTACAACATTTCAACCAAGGGCTAAACTATGCCTTATAAGGATCAGAACAATGTCAAAGATGAAGAGTCCAGTATAAGCCTGTACCTTTGGCAGAAAAAGCACACAAAGCACATACACACATACACACTTAAACCGCTCCCCTGACCTTGCAAGGAGTTGCCAAGTTTAAGTGTGTGCGTGTGTGTGTATGTGTGTGTTTTTGTCTGTGTGAGAGTGGGACAAAGAGAGAGACAGAAGGAAACCCACTCCTCCCTAATCTACAGCACTCTCCCATTGCTAGGTGCTTAGAGAGCAGCACAGAGAGCACCTAATGCTAACATGTTGTGATTTGGATCAGACGAAACAAGCAGCCGGCTCAGGCCGTGCCGGAGCAGAGGTGAGGATTTTGAGGTTGTTAGCACCAGCACGAGGGCTGGCTTGCTCATAAGCGCCAGAGCGGAGAGCAACTCTGACCCTCCAGTCAGTCCATTAATCTCTCCTGGGCTCAGTAAAGTACCAACCAAGACGCAGAACACTGACAACCAACACCCCCCCCCCCCCCCCCAACCACCACCACCACCACCACACACACACACACAGACACACACACATACACACATATTACTGCACATAATACTGGGACCTAAGTTACTAGTCCTAGGAGAAATAAACACAATCCCAAGTAACAACAGGCACTAAAAAAGTACAATGGCCACTGAGCATAACGGTTGAATGAGTAACATTCTGCAATACCCCAGGCTTTGGCATATTCCAATTTGGAAAAGAGGAAAGGACTGCTCCAAATCATGTTTCACTAACTGCTCCAAATCATGTTTCAAGACCAAACATGAACAGTACTGCTTGCCATTTCACTCATCGACGGCCTCTGCCACCGTTTACGAAGGATTAGAATTCCTGATCAGATTTAAGATGACATTCCTGTCTAGAGTGACAGCTAGTCAAGACAATTATTTCAGCAATGCTGACCAAGTGTAAATTCTGAAAATTTTGAGCGACTGAATGCCTTCCTGAAAGCCCTTGATTCCAATAACAAATGTCTTGCCTTGTTTAAAGAGAATAATAATAATAATAATAAAAAAGTATCAAAATTTTTCAATCGAAGAAAATCCTTCCTTCAAGGGAAGCAAATTCTCTGCATCATAAAATATATATACACTGTATACTTTAACAAAAACACATGCTAAATGTTAAACTTTTTTTTAGTTGATCACAGTGAGTGAACTTTAAAATAGAATTTAATGTCATGCCATGATTCATGACATGATTTCATGATTCTTGGCATCACATCTTCAAAAAACTTCAGAAGTAACCTCCATGTTACTAGATTATTCAAAAGGCATATGAGGAAAAATGCCTTTCTGTCATTTAAAGAAATTTTAAAGACTTCAAAGTTGCTAAATGCCACTGGGACCTGGAATCATGTTCGATGCTTAAATAAAATAGAAAAATTGGGCCTTTTGACAACAAAAAAACTGTGTGACTGTTATAATTTCACAGGCACTGGGAATCTCATAAGTGTGAATGATGTCATTAACTCCATGAAATATCTGCCAATTTTTTCAAAATCTGTTTCTGCCAAGACAGATGAATGACTGGACCAACCAGCAGATGAATGAACCAAAGCATAAATTCAAATCAACAAAAATGCTTTATTGTTCACAAAATCAAGCCTGGGTATTCAAGTCCCCTGAACTAAATAGCGAATAAAATCAATGTGAGCTACATACGAGATTAATGCACAAGCAAGGACTGAGAATTTAGAAGATTTGTATAGATTGTGTGGAGAGCTCTCAAATCCGTTTCTTGCATTCTCTAACTTCATGGCATTTCAAAGGCTAACAGTTGTAATTTTTGACAAAAGGAAGGCTTCACAGTGTACTAAACACAGTCATTGGCTGTGCCACTTGTGGTTTTGGTACCAATATTTATTTGTACTTTATGATACATTGTTCTCTGTCTTTCCTTCAAGGTTGGGTTTTTCCTCAGGGTTCTCATTGTAAGATTAAGATAAATCACTGGTAGATCATTTTTTAAATCATGTTTTCAGTCAACTGTACCTGGAGTGCCAATAATTGTAGATGGGGCTGTAAGAAGACTGATGTTTTCATGGATTAAAAAAGTGAATCTCTGGATAGCACATGGCCGGAAAGACAGAAGTCATTCAAGTGCTGTTCTCAATACACCTATTACAAGCATGTGTGGTGTTTAACACTGTACCACACACACTGACAAACACACACGTACACACACACACACAGGCACACACGTTGCGCTAAAAATGCTGAAACATAAATCTGAATCAAGCACTTGGCTGGACTCGCTCCTTGCTCTATGGTAGGTCACTTCTAACCCCCCTCCTTGAAAGCTACTGGCACAGACTCTCTTCTTTTGCAATGCACAAATTATAACAGCTGTTGCTGTAGCAGAGAGCATGTTTTTGAACCAGAAAATGTGCATAGGGAAGTCGTGACATGTTCTCACAATGGTGGAAATGTGGAAATTATCACGCCAACGAACAGAAACATTAAACAAAGTCTTTAACCGTAGCCAAAATTGTCTTGGTGAATAATAATGAGTTTGAATGAACCTGAAAAATGTTGACAGTTATACAATAGCACATATTTAACAGGTGTCTGGCTTATCACAGCCTAATGTCAGATAGGGGAGTATAGAGTTAATTTGTTTGAATCCTTTTGAGTTAAATACAACTGCACATTTCGGTGTGAGACTTCAACAAAAGATTCAACTGGAATATAATCTGTAGAGTAAAGAGATGATCTGACACATTCTCTCTCTCTCTCTCTCTCTCTCTCTCTCTCTCTCTCTCTCTCTCTCTCTCTCTCTCTCTCTCTCTCTCTCTCTCTCTCTCTCTCTCTCAAGGATATGGGCTATTTCATCATAATATCATAAGGGACCTGGGGTCCAGGAGGGTTTGGGGGGAAGGAGTAGGGTTCCAGTGACCTGAAGCTGGTTCCACTGGTTCTGACCTCTAGTCCATCTCCCTTCCTGTCTTCCTCCCATGACAGTAAACACAGCCAGAAGCAGAGAGCTGCAGATGACCAGGCTGCACCTGCCAAGGCCTGGTGTCCATGCTATGCTAAAGCTATGGCATTTTATCAGCAGTTTGTTCATAAGCATTCAAGCTTGATCTGTCTAACAGTCAGGAGGCTAAATCCAAAGCTATAAAGTCACATGTGTTGTACTTAAAATGCCTCTGTAATAGCACTCTGGCATCAGCCTGGTGTCTGGTGAGACAGACAGAAAGAGAGAAAGAGAGAGAGAGAGAGATCACCAGCTCTCCTCCCCTGTCCCCCTCCCCTGTCCCCCTCCACGTCTCTGCGAAATACTGGAGCTCCTATCCCTTCCTTCCATACCTGAGGCTCTACCAACACTAAAATTATCACAAGGAACAGACAAAATGGCTCCATATTACTGCTGCCTTTGTCTCTGTTCCAAGACTGTGTGACAGAAAGGGCTGCCATTCTTGGCCAAGCAAGGCAACATTACTCTAACAAAAAGATGCCTTTAACAGTGTTATCTTTAACATAGGCTATTTATCACTGTGATGTACAAATGTTTATGTAATGATGTCTAACAAGAATAGTTGCTTCTAGACACTAAACATTTTTTTAAATGTGTTGCCAATACCAGTGCCCTCATTTAAAATGTTCTAGTTTAACAACATTGAAATTATTTCACACTTCTGCTAATGCATTTGTTCACCATTTAATTAATGGATCCCTTCATACATACTTATTCACGCATGAACTGATAATTTTCTGCTTTAGTAACCAATCCAGGGCATTGGGCAACATATTTTTCTCAGCGTGTCCCTAACTGACCTAGGACACTGCGGATGCCCGTTTTGGGACAGATGAGTGCAATCACACAGAAAGGACGCTGTAGATCACTCATATCCTTACTGTAACATCGCAATGCCTTTGACTGGGAGTTTCAACATCATGTCCAAAATGAAATTTCCTAATTTGCCATGGTGTCTTTACTGACACCCTTGGGCAGGATACGAGTGAGACATCCTGGCACTGAAGACTAGTTGGTATGTCAATGCAGAAATATTCAAAACAATATTTAATGAAGCATCCATGCATGTTAACAAAGAAATAACTGAAATACAATCTCTTGAAATATTCCCACCAGAACACTGGTAGTGAGGATTGATTGGCTGTTAATGAGAGCCCTACGTCGGCTGCATATTTCAACCTCGCAGTAGGATAAACGAAACGGGAATTGAACATGTCTCAAAAGGTTGGATCTCTTATTCCACTAAAGTAGGAAACCGAGGCTGGCCACAGAGTCCAGACAAAGACCTGTCTGCCTGCCAGAGCTACGTACTAACCACAGCTATTTTAATGGACTTTCCTTTGTAAACTTTCATCTTGACACCACCACTGGGTCCCCAAGTGTATCACTTAGCTAATCTCTTCTGGAGGTGCAGCCAGGACAACCATGGATAAAATTTTGTCTCACTGAAATGCACTGTGTGTTAAGGTAGAATCTCATTGCGGCCAGCATTGGATCATTTGCCATAGAATAGACAACATCAAAATGAATCATTGTCTGGTGGATACATCAGAAATTGTGTGTGAAGTGTGATGCTATACAGCATGAGATTGACTAGACATACGCAAAAACTCTGAGGAAAAATATAATGGAATATATCACAATTCATAATGGAGATTTGGACCAGTGGAACTATGCTGAGGTGCCCTAAAATGGATCAGGTAGCTTTGAGTTCTGAACATAAAATGATTGATCTTATTCTTCAATCAAGAAGAATCAATTCCTTACTGCTGAGGGGGTCCATAATCAAGTCTTTAACCATTGAGGACCATGTCTCCTACACTATGTGCTTGTCCTGTTTTAGAATCACATCCTGTACAAGTAGTTATGTACTATATAATATTAGTGCATTATGCAGTCAGTGAAATCAATTCCTTACTGTTTACAAGGTATTCTACACAAGTTTTCAGTATCAGCACATAGGTCGATAACAAGCCAATACAAGGTGATAATAGTATCTTATTAAATTGAGTAAAACCATGTAGAGCTGTGTTATCCATTTCAATTTTGAGACCCATTGACAGTGGTCTGAAAAACATGTCTGCATTGATAAGAAGAATTGACAATGTCTGGCATTCAATTCTCGATGCTACTCGATTCCCGGTTCTAGATTCCCACCCCTTATCTGAACTCATCTAGATAAGTTTGTGATGTCCCACTCAGTATGGCCCAACAGCTGTAGAGGAGGACATCGCAAATCCCTGAGGGAGCTGCTGTAAAACTGAATGATTTCAGAGAACACCCTGGCCCCACACCAGCGCCTCTTTCTCACACTCGCCTCCACAGAAGCCCATCCAGGGAACACAGGGCTCTGCTATGAGACAGGAGAGACCTCAACTGGCCTATGAACCTGCCTGGCCTCTCCCCAACATCAGGAAGAGACTCCCCTCTCTAGTCTACACAGGCACCACAATCAACACCTATTGGAAGGCCCTGGGGAACAATGAGAGGATTGTGGCGGCCATTTGTATAGCACAGGAAAATCATTTTTGAAGGCAGAAAAAGAACAGAGACAGCGGGAAATAAGAGTGCTGACAACCACAGGGCTTCCTGAGGGTCTGAGTAAAATATGATCTCACTTAAGGCCTTCAGGTGACGGATGCAATAGATGCCCAGAATTGCAAAGCAGGCTATAGGTTAGTATATGTTTTCTTTCCATAAAGATGATCTGGAACAGAAGGTATGTGGGATTACCCAAGAAACCAGAACTATTAGGTGACATGGCTCGACTCAGTTGGTGGGTTTGGCACCCATTACAAAGGTGTTTCGCCAAGACGTTAGCTCATAAGGCTGAGATATTTTCTTATAAAGGCTGCAATCAACATAAAATGAAACAAAGGTTCATTCACGTAAAACACAAACCGTTAATATGTAATTGTGGTATAAATGTTTGCAATCTGTCTTTTATTATTTCATGTTTCAAGGTCTTAATTCTCCAATTATTTGTCCTGAAGGAGAATACTGTTTGTGAGCTACGCTTTTGTGAATGAAGAAATGTTTTGTTATGTTGCTTGACACAGTTCTACATAAACCATGGAAAAGATGTCAATAGCATGGTTAAAGAATTGTCAGCCCCCCAAAATATGTAATATGCCAACAGTTGCATTAAAATATGAGATAAACATCATGGAATTGTGGTGAGCATGAAATATAAATTATTATACAGTATATCTTTTAAATTGGTAACCTCATCATTTGGCATTTTATTGAGGGTTTAGGGAGATTTTTTGGTAATAAAACCGAATTTCATGGCTAAATGCCTATATGTTACACCATGCCACACTAACACCTTCTAAATGACCATCTGGGAAAACTATTAGGGTGATCAGTGGGGAGCAAACTGGACAGGTTATGTCTAGAAATGAACAAAGTCTCCTTTGGAAAACCTTACACAAATGTATTAGAATATTTCAAAAGTGTTATTACCTGCACAAAACTATGTATATCGGGCATTATCTGACATTAATTGGTTGGATTCATTATTTCCACTAGTAGTCTCTTTACCATTTACTTTATACCAGCAGTTGGAAAAAGTAAACACATATTGCACTCTTCACCAATAAATGAACTTATTTAGTATGAATCACATGTCCCTGCTCTGCTTTCATCTAACCCCTGAAAGAACACAGACACACAAAACAGCAGTGCTGATCTGAAAGAGAGAAGCTGCCAACAGATCAACATATGAGTCTGTTTTAGGCAGGCTTGATACCACTGTGAGCTTAACCAGATCTTTGAGGAGGTAAGCATGCTTGACCCTTGAGATGGATATGGCTACGGTTATGGATTCTTTTAAGACGCTTTTATCCAAAGATCTATATCTAGTTATAATATGTTGATGAAAATATGCAAGGAGAAGGTAGAGACAGCCTGGTAATAAACCAGCCCCTCGTTCTATAGTTCGTTTTGCACAGACAGTCTGCCCATTCGGTAGTGAGAAACAATTGCTTGCTGGAGGTGTTTAGTTTAAAAAGATTGAATCAGCTCTTGACTGATAGCCTGCCGTGACTAATAACATTCTAGCTCTGCATTCACAATGCCTCCCTCTGTTCGCTGATTGGATGTGGTTAAAATGCCACCAAGGACAACAAACTCACTGGGATCAAATCCAGACTTGCACTGTAGGGTGATGATAATCGAATGGAGGTGCGTAGGAAGCCGTGGCTAGGCTAGTAGGGACTGCTTTGAATAAACAAACCACTGGAAGAGTGAATCTCACCGGACAGAAAAGAAGATGCTACACACAGGGACAAATGTGTTTTTTATGACTAAGAGGAACATTGTGTTGTGAAAACTGCACAACACTGGCTATGTACATAAGAAGGCTATGTGCATTAAACAAGTCTCTCCACTCACCATACTGGCAACTAGGTCCATTGAATCCTGGAGGGCACTCACAGATCTGAGAGGTCCCTTCTTTACACTTGCCACCATTGAAACATACACCATAGCTGCAGACCGCTGTAGAGAAACAAGGTGAATGTGACAGGCATCAGACTTCAGCCACACAAATAACAAGCATGAAACTGTCAGCAATACACAAAATAATTATTTTTCTCACTCTCTCGAGCAACTTATGTCAAAACTGAGGCAAACTAGCCTTACTCTGCTCCCAGATTTTTCAGGGTGTACAGGTTCCTACCTGTGTTCGCTGAGTTTAGTTTTTCTGGGTTCTAATGCAGCAACTGGCAAATCATTATACAAACTGTGTGTGTTATCTTTAAATAAAAGGTCGTTGGACAAAAGGGTGGACACACCCTGGCGTCAGGTTTTGCAATTAGAAGGTAATGTCAAACCACAATGGCGAGCTCTGTACAAGTCACCACTAACTAAAAAAGCTGGCGATTTACAATGGCGTATTCTGCATGGTGCTATAGCAGTAAATGCTTTTATTTCTGTTTTGAATCCAAGTGTGGATGAAGGGTGCCCTTTTTGCTCCTTGAGGGAGACTGTATTCCATGCTTTTATGCACTGTCAGAGGCTAAGACCTCTTCATGCTTTGATGCAGAGACTTTTTTTTGAAAGTTTAATGAAAGTTTCTCTTTGGAGAGTTTTATTCTTGGTTTTAAATATGTACAAAAGCATTGTTTCAAATGTCAGCTCCTAAACTTTTTGCTTGGGCAAGCAAAAATGGCGATATATGTTAGTCGTAAAAGAAAAGTGGAACAGGATGTGGATGTTGATATCTTGGGGATGTTTTTTACTCTTGTAAAATGTCGTATTTTGATTGACTTTCATTTTTACAAATCTTTGAAGACGCTTGATGTTTTTGAGGATAGATGGTGCTACAACAACGTGTTGTGTTCTGTTGAAAACAACAAGCTGCTATTTGCACATTTTTTTTCTTAATTTTTTTCTGTTTTCTTTTACCTTTTTTTAATGTGACAAGTTGACATGGTTGTATTTCTAAGTTTTGTAATAAAGTGTTTTTGAAAATTCAAATTCAAATTCTCGAGCAACTTATGTCAAAACTGAGGCAAACAAATGAGAATTGAGTATGACTGTTCATACACTGATGCTTCAAAACCAAACCAATAAATGCATGCAAATATATACATTTCACGTCTTGCAGTCCAATGTGAAAAAGGAAGCAGATGAAAATCTATTCTACACACCCAATTGATGTTTAGTGCATGGAAACATGTTAATCAGTTCATCATGCTGAGGGGGTCCATAATCAAGTCTTTAACCATTGAGGACCATGTCTCCTACACTATGTGCTTGTCCTGTTTTAGAATCACATCCTGTACAAGTAGTTATGTACTATATAATATTAGTGCATTATGCAGTCAGTGAGTGGAACGCAGAGCCAGTCTATTCATTTTCATTTGAGTGATAATCCAGGTGGCTTGTGGGCCACCTGCTGTGCGTGTAATTCTACACCTGTCGAACAGAGGCCCTCCTGCTCATTTTTGACAGTGATGCTGCACACCACTGAGCTGTGACCTCTTCCTGTTGACCCTTCCTGAATCTCTCCTCAGGTCATCTGTGCTCTGGCCAGCAGAAAGATTCAAAACATCCCCTTTATACATGCACCCTTTGACAGCATCCCCTTGAGATTATCTTTTGATCTCCCACGTTGCCAATGGAAATAACTTAGAGTGTGAAATATTGGAGGGTAATAGAATACCAGTATATAAAATGGCTGTTCCAAAGCACATATCCAAAGCATTTGAATTTACATTTGATATTCATAGATGATCTAGCTTGACAAGCCAGATTATAACATCAAAATAAATAGTCTGGACATGACTGATAGACTGGGCTCAATCCTCAGGTGAAATCAGCAGTTGTCTTTCAAACTGCCTCTGCAAGCAGCAGGATAGCGCTACGACCAATCACAGCCATCTTAGTTGTTTTTTTTGCACCATCACAGCCCTGCTGTCATTGTGTTAAGACTACCCAAATACTTTCTACAAAGATAAAGCATTGTGATCGACAAAGAGTTTGAGTTCGACAAAGCCTTGGTAGAAGGCCTACTGAGGGCCTGTGGTGCGCAGATAGATGTACCGGCTGAGCAAAACTATGCGCTACCACTAAGGTACATCTACATTTCTGGGCTATAGATGATCTGGAACTGTGCAAAAAAAAACATACGGAAAAAATTCTTTCTCTCAGATATCTCCAGCTTCATTCAAAGCTTTCACACAACATTGACAGTAATGTAAAGTGAAAGTATTATAGACAAATGTCAAAGGTTGTCCTTTTTAATGTATGCACACATATCTAAAAACGTATTGTGTGCTAAAACACTAAAGAGACTAAAAACACTTAGGGCACGTATGATCAAAAATTGGATTGATTACAGCTTTTATTTTTTCTAAAATATGAATCACGTGTTTGATAGTTCAGTAATTGTCTTGCGTGCCCTCTGAGTTGGAATATAAATATTTTGAAATGTCAAGGGCAACTAAGCAACTGACTATGTTGACACATTTGTTAATGCTTACTATTGGAAACATGCAGTTAAGGCAATCAAAATGAAATGCATATTGTATGGACAGCTTTAATACCCATTCATTACATTTTTGAGCAGGATGATTTATACAAACACATTTTCTACGTACCACTGTAAATAGAAATTGTACAGCTATACAAACACACAAACTTGTTTCAGTTGGAGATAATGGAACCACTGCATGTTTGTCTGCAGGAGGACAAGACTAAACAAGTACATTTGAACATTTATCCATATAAATCAAAAATCAAATGCATTTGCAAAGTCATTCTATTTACCGCTAGTCAATACAATCATTGTGTGTCCACTAAAAACATGTTGAATTGTTAGCAATTAGCCACTTCCATTTATAGCTGAGAGCCCATTCAAAATGTCAAAAGACTTTCTAAAACAATTCACAACTTGACCACTCAGCAACACTTAGCCTCCCAGTTATACGACCCTCTCCTTTAACCATTCAGGCGGGAAGAGGGTAAATCCAGCTCCAGCAAAAGTGTCCATATTAACAGGCATGCTATTCTTGAAACCCCATAGCCACTGATGATTTTACACACCCAACAGATGTGTGTAATCTGGAGCCAAATTTTACTGGTTACGACTTAATAAATTTGTAATGGAGCACCGACAAAGAGGGTGAACGTCTTCTTATTAAATTAAAAGGCTCTTTATGTGTTGGGCACGTTCACACAAGCATCACTTTTGACAGAATTAGACATGGGAGGTGAGTCGACACAAGACATAAACTGCATGTTTGGCTGGTTTAGTGCCTGCAGTAGTCTTAACAGACTGTATACTCCAAACCGAATATCTTAAGTCTTCCAGCTGTCTCTCCGATTGGCTTCCTCCTTCACAAAGAACTCTTGTCAGAGTGGATTAGTTGACTATAAACGCAGAGGGGTCAGAGAGTAGCTTGGACTGTTCATTTCTATAAAACGTTAGATGGGCAGCAGGTGTCATAAGTTAAGCCTTTCAACCTTTTAAAGGCTTTTAAGCATAAAAACATGTGTTTTGGAAACAGTACGTGAGAGAAAATGTTTGGATGTGCGGTAATGATAATCTCTTTGACAGTTGTAGATGTGTTGAACTAGGTAACTAACTCATGAACTAGTGGCATGTTTGCAATTTAATTTTCACAGAAGCTCTACAGAACTAATTATCTGTTATGTTATTATGTTCAGAAAAAAGGAATATCAGAGCAATAAGCAATAAAATACAATTTATAAACTAAAAATGTTTTTAATTCTTGTGAGTTATTCCAAACCACAACTTGACTACTAATTAGGACAGGGTTAGCAAAACCTTCTGTTCATCCTAAAAATGAAACTAAAGTACGCATCCACAAGACTACTTACTGTTCTTTTTGATCTCTAAATTCTCTAGTCGCTTTGATGTTTTCAATCAAAATGAAGTACAGAAAGGAGAGAGAGACACATGTTGTCAAATTTGGAGTTTCTTTTTTATTTAAATTCGCTACATAAAGACACTCTTTGATGCCATATGTTCAGATGGAAATAACACTACTTTGTCATCCACTGTTTGCATTTGTTGCATTTCTGGTAGTACTAACATTGCGTCTGCTTAACAGAAGTGGCCTTTCTGACTTCATGAAAAAACCACCCTGGGTGCTTAATTGTCTGTTTCTAATCCTGTGTAATTAATGATGATTTAGACACAGTTTACCATTCAGGCCTTTAAAAACGTCTGATGTGTGAGAGGCATCTTGCCACAATCAATATACTGATGACAACCAGATAATCCAAACCAAGTTACACACATGACTTAAACAAGGTGTTGGTTTGTAGATCTGACATTTAACTGACATGTTGAGAAAATTCATCATTGAAGAAATGTTGAGGAGATTCATCATAGTACAGCTGATGAAATAAAAAACTTTTCTTTTTCTTTCTATTCTCTTAAACGTGTGGCCATGAAAAGGACACTTGAATCATTCACACCAGAGTCTTCCATGTTCTTGTGTAAGTGTCTCTCTTACCGTTGAATAATGGTGTCCTGTGCTTTGTTCTGTACTTTTCTCATTCTTGACTCTCTCACAAACACAGGGGAGACACACACCTTTAAAATACATTTGGCACTCATTCTTCACCAGTGCTTCTGCTAGGGCCATCAACTATTCAACAGGCTATAGTATACAGTACGTCCAAAAACACATGGAAGAATCTCAACTATTCCAAGAGTCAAATGTGACGTAAACTCAAAAACAGAAACAAATCATCCGGCATGTCATATCACAGGATATTAGAAAAGAATGAGGGAAGGGGGAAAAGTAGATGATGTCCAGGGAACAAGACAGAGTAGAGCATGTGCATGTGTCAAAAACACTACACATAATTCTTGATATAAGGACATTCTCTCTGCAGAAAGAATAAACATGATATATTGGTGTTTATTATGTGATAACTAGAAAAAAATATTTAGAAGTGTCTTCATAGGAAATTGTAGAATATGGAATCCGTTTATATTTTTTGTTCGGCACACTATTCAATCATATTCCGACCACTCATAATGATATGCGCCTTAGGGAGATACCCAAAATTATTTTGATCAAATAAAGGTTTCCTTCAATTCTTAACTCAGTCATGGTCTATCAGTGGTTTTACATTACATTAAGTTTTTGGAAGTTATTTGAGTAAAAACTGATGGAAACTTTCATTGAAGACCTTATCTTCAACATGAACCTCAAACAAGCAGAGATGGTAGTGGGTTCAGTAAATGAATATTCTCTTAACTCTTCACTTTGTATGTCTTCACAATGTATGTCTAAACCTGGGAAAGGCACAAGTGCCACTGGTTAAATAGAATGCATGCCAAAGGAAATGGAGAGGGTGAAAAACGTGCTGCTTCTTCAGCAAGGGTGCTGTGTGCGGTATGCAGCTGGTGATTACAACGCCACTCCAGCGTAAAATCTGACCACAGGCCCTGGGCCAGGTCTCATCTGTAACGGGGGATAAGTCCTTTGATGCCGAAAAGGAGACATCGTCTCGCTCCAAGGCCGCTGACACAGACTGCCACGGCGTGCCACGGAGTGAAAGAGGGCCAGTAGTCATGCTTATATCTAAACAATATCATCCCATGTCTGTTTTCGAGGATCCCTGTTTTATCAAAGCAAGTATGATAATAGGAATAGCTATTCTAACCCAGGAAGGAAAAGTTGACATGTCATGTGTGTCAAAAAACTACAAACAAACATTTGTATAGTTTAAAAGTGCCATCCCCCTTGATGTACTTTGATTCTTAAACATTTTGTGTGGATTTTAAAAAGGTTCAAGTCACACAGCACAAGGATGAACCACTACTAAACATGTGAGATGCATTGGTTCCGGTGCTGGGGAATAAAATTAAGTCTTTAGATCTTTAGAGTGACAAATAAAACTTTGTGCTTTTCCGACTTCTGATGGTGTTCAAGGATAATGGCAAGGCTTGCCTTAAAGCGGAGCCCAAAATACTCTGCATGAAAGGGGCCCTTTGGTATGAGCAAGGCAGTGTGTTGTGGGTGTGAAATTAGAAACTGGACACACTTACGGTACAGGCATCCGGCCTCTCCGTTGAGCTGTGACCATCCTGAGCAGCACTTGAACACTTTCTGATACTCCTGTCTGTACATCTGCCGGTAGGCTATATAGTATGCCGTCCTACAAGCAAAAAAAAAGTGTGTGTATATATATATAAACCAAGTTTAAGGATAGTAGACTGTAGTAAATAAGTACAAAAAACGAATTTAATGAGGAATGCAAGTGTCAGGTATATACATTAAAACAGAGCAAATCAAGGGCAAACAAATGATTTATTTTTATTTGCCTTGTACATCAATCAGTGTCAGAAGCTGATCTGCTGATACTGACTCCCTCAAAGCCTCACACTGGGAACTCGTCACAACATCAGAAAAAGTCTGCTGGACACCCATGTGCACATACTGCACTTTTTATGACTCCTCAGAGAAGCCTTGTCTGTCATCAAAGCCAATCCCAGCTATGTACTACAGTAAACACTCAAAGCCAGCTTAAGTGATGTGTTTGAAAGATGGCTTCATTCTGTATCCCAGGGATTGATAATAAATGACATCCTGAACAAGTGGTATTTTCCCAACAGCCGTGGAGCAGCAGTGATGGTTTTGTGTTGCCAATAAAGAGTGCTTTTTGGATAAAAGATACAGAACTTCAGAACTTGTATTTCATTAATTCATGATTGGGATAAATGCAGAGACCAAATTTCCCTCAAGAGATCAAAAGAGTATATACTATACTATAGTATCACACACTTGAGGACAACTGCAGATGAAATAAAGAACACTTAAAACACTTCCAAACCAAAGAGCCTGATCCCAAATCTTGCTACACCAGAGGCCAGACAACTGTAAAACCTGCTAGCTTTAAACCCCAATTAGTTCAGCATTTGTTCGTCCCATCTGCAAAATGTCACCGCTCAATCCCTGTTTAATGTGGTTTATTCAGAGTGCCTGTAATTGCCCTGAGCTCTGATAGCACTGAGGCTCTAGGCCTTTCCCTTTGATACATGAAGCATCTGAGAACTTTAATAACCTTCTCTCACCGAGAGGATCGCTTTCCAACTGTTGTACCACCAAGCCCATACAACACCAGACAAGAGATTGGGTTTCGGTCTCTGTCCCTGCACAAAGGGCTGTTTGGACAAAACATTTGATTACAATGGATCTCTGCCTTCCTGACCTCTTGTTCTAAAACAATTTGGTAAGGCACTTCCGAGAGAAAGTAACCTCAAAAACTCACATAACAGGTAATATTATTTCCAGTCTTGACTTTAGCCCTGGTGCATCTTTTCCCAAGTTTGGTTGGAAAAAAAAAATGATCCCCAAAAACCAGAGGCAGCATTAAATCAACACAATACGTGTCACTGAATGTTCTTAAAACATGTTGTCTTTCGCATAGGAGATTGAACAGGCATTTGAGTGTGCTGACTGAGTGAGTGACAGAGAGTAAGTGACTGTTTGCACAGCATTGATAACTGTCTTGAATTGCATCTTTTCCAGTCATAACTGTGAATAAATTATGATGTGACAAACTGACCAAGCACAGATGTGATGAGTTAAACAGTCTGCTATGGTAATTGTCAAGTACAGATTAAATACTGAGTTCAGCTTTGCACAAGCTCAGCTATGTGATGAAAGATGGGGCAGTGCTTTTCAGAGAAAGATATGTGAAGAGACAAATGAAAGACATTTCAAGGTTTACACACACGCTTGCACCCGCGTGCACACACACACACACACACACACACACACACACACACACACACACACACAGGTGTACAAAAGGCACACATACACACATACGCACCTCCTTTCATAGCTCATACACCAGGGGTGTCCCACACATCCCTGTTTCCATACTTTGACCATCCGAGTGAAGGTCTGCACACAAGGTTGTGTCTCATGCCTCAGGATTTTCTCTTGCTGTACACATACATTTGGCCTGCAGACAGAAAAAAAGACATATGATAATATCACCAGTAAAACGGAATAGAGGGGAAAATGCTAGACGTCATAGGCTACTGTTGTATGCATTTATGTAATAAGAATTTATATACTGAGGTTTATACATAATGAATGAGTGAGTGAAAGTGAAACTATTGATTGTCTGTGTTGATGACCCAAAGGTATTTCAGTATTACCACACACATACACATACAGAAAGAGAGAAAGAGAGAAATGCCCACTCATACTGAGGAAAGCACTCCTTAACTACTTTGAAATTAAAATAATTTGTGCGGATTATATACTCACATCGACGGTTGGAGATTTCCAAGAGCAGTTCCTGCATGGATTTCAATGATAACAATAAAAAGGATAACAGCCCTATGCACATTCATTTTAGCGCTGTTGTATTTAGCACTTTAAATCTGGTAGAAAGTTCGCATTGATTGTTTTTTCTTTCAGGCGCATCCTTCTAGTAAAAACTATCCCCTCAGCCTAGACGAAGATGAGTGTACTATTTTTAGACGCTGTCGTCAGTAAGGCATATATTACATTTATCCGCCGCTGAATCAGCACGTGAGAAATATTGCTCAATGCACCGCGCATGCAGGTTGAAAACAGTCATTATGCCAAGTGACATTTGAACAGTAGACCCCTCCTTTGATCCAGGGAGGAGCTGGAGCGCAGGTTGGTTTAGCTCCCGTTTAATTTCAAAGCAGATGTCAGAATACCACCCTTAGACATATGGGAAACTAGTCAGTGATACTATCCTTGACCAACAAATGTTTAACTGTTGTAAGTGGATTTAATAGCCTGGCTAAATTCCTCAATTGAAAATGAAACATATCGACTAGTCAATGAATCATTGCTCTTCTTTGTCCTCCAAAATGTATAACACCTGGCATTCAGCATTTCATGTCCAAACATGTTAAAAGTTTCATATATTGTAGTGTATTTTAGCTGTAAAGTGTATTTTAGGTTTAATGTTTTGAAGGAGCAAAAAAGACAGAAAAGGCTATGTCACACCGCCACCTAGTGGCTGTAGGTCAGCTTTCAAAACAGACAGGATAGCTAAAATATCTTACACCTATCTTATCTAATTTTACGGATTCTCATGCAAAATAATTGGGAGCAAATTGAACAATTGATCTCCCAAAAAATCCTAATAGCCTCTTCCAGAATGCACTCTGAAGAAGTTGCCCGAAGTACCCAGTGCAAGAATAGGCTATCAATACCAGACTACTCAAAACTCTATTGAAAATATGGCAAAGTGGTGTGGATGATCCCAGCACACATTGGACAGTATTCACATTGTGCTTTAGGGAATGATGTGTAGGCTGAGCAAGATATCTGAAATAACATAACAAATACTGTAAATAAACTGCAAAACTGTACATGATTTTACAGACTCAAGTTACTTTTGTGATCTCATGCAATTCATAATTTGTGCTGAGGAGCATCAAGTCTGTCTGTATGGGTCATTCGCAAGGAGTTCTGGGAAACCAACTGAGACAGGCTGCAGCCTTCGCTGGAGTTGCAACATGGCTTGGCTAAAGTGCGGTTTTGTTATCTTTTTGTATTCATTAAAATATACAGATGCTGTTTTTGAAGACCAAGTGGGCAAGTTTGATTGGTAAGTATTCTACGTGTGATGTAATATATGAACGTTACACGATGTAGTAGTTTGAAACGACAGGCGACTACAATTTCATTGAAACTAGCTCTCCCGGCTAGCTAGCGTTGACTAGCTAGGATGGCAGTAAAAGCCGGTTGATTGGGAAATTCAACTTTGAAATGTATTTATAAAGGATCATATGGATACACACACTTCGCCATCATTTTGGACATATTGAGCCTTTATGGCCTGTCAGGTGTGATATTAACGACTGTACATAATTTTAGCCCATAGCCGCATTAGCCAGCTAACAGCCAATGTCAAAATTGGACCTTCATCAGCTCTGTTGCTGTCAACGTTGTGATCCCTTGAGTCAATGTGTCTAATAAATGTCGGCATCGTCGTCTGTAACAAATAAATCTTCTAACTTAATTATAACACCAGTGTAATAGATTTTGGGTTAGCTAGGTATCGATAGCTAACTAACTAAGCTAATCAGTGTACCCTCCTCGAAGCTGTATAATATCGTTACGTCGTTGCCTAACGTTACGCTGTCGTGCGTTTGTATCCACTTGTGGTCTGGGACGTGATCCTTTCCGTTTCCGAAAATGCCTACTCCGTACTAATCGTATATTAAGTGTGTGGTATGCAGTACATGAAAAAATAGTGCAGGAGTATGGGGCTCAATGAGAGCACCTGTGGTCCCTTAATTAATGAATTAATGAAGTCGTATGCTTCTGCTGCTTGCACTCTGCTGCATACTGGGGACCAGTGTATGGGGCTCAATAAACTTTGAGACAGTCAGGTAGAGCACCTGCAGTCAAGTAATTAATACGGTACTGGCCATGTCATTGTAGTAGGCCTATTGTGTGTCACTTTGTACTGGGACGCATGCAGTACATAGCACAGCCATTTCGGAAACAGCATCCATCTCACTACTTTTCTGATACATTGTTACTAGTCGTTGGTCATCTAGCGTTTTTAACCAACCTAATACATTGCTGTTTTACAGGAGACAGCAGTTTGTAGGCAATGTGCGTTTTGCCTTCTTTGAGACCCATTCACAAGCATCCAAGAAGCTTTTGGTTGCAACGGAGAAGAATATATTTGCCTCCTTGAATTCTAGGACTGGAGATTTATGTAAGTTGTCCCTTTTAACTGCGGTGGTTCCTGAAATACGGTTTCATGTTTTGAAAACCCAGACTATTAGGAATGGTATGAATTGATGTCTAATGGGTATTATGCTTGTTGTCAACCCATATGAGTGTCACCACCTCATAACATTACTCCAAAAGCGGTGGCAACCTTTGGCCACTCCATGATCATACAGACAGAGAACTGTTGACACTGTTTGCCAGTGTGAGGTATAATAAAGTGATTTGTGTTTAAACAGTCTGGAGACATGTGGATAAAACAGGACCAGAGGGAAACATTGACAAACTTCTTGTTCATGGGCAAGGTATGTATAACGCTCAGTAAGATAGAGCCATAGAAGGAGTAAGATTAGGCAGTATGATCATAATCACCTCTTGGTCCTTAGATGCTGTTGTGGTGGTTGGAAATGGACGTCTGCTTCGCTGCTGGGAGACCAATATTGGTGGTCTGAACTGGGAAGTTGCGCTAGACACGGGAAGGTAAAAAAAAAAAAACTATTAACATTCAATCCAGGTTAACTGCTGACAGCGAAAAGTTATACTCTTGATGTAGATG
The DNA here is from genome assembly GCA_027481765.1 of Tenualosa thibaudeaui. NCBI lineage: Eukaryota > Metazoa > Chordata > Actinopteri > Clupeiformes > Clupeidae > Tenualosa > Tenualosa thibaudeaui. The sequence goes on from JAIFZK010000005.1 coordinate 12,267,452, forward strand.
TAGGGGATAGTCTATTAACTTTCATGGTTGTAATTTCTGTTTGCAGTTTTCAATCAGCAGCATTTATTGGTGTTCAAGACTTTGTAAAATATGTAGCTGTGCTCAAGAAATCAGCTATTTCTGTTCACTACCTCTCCAATGGCCATCAGAAATGGGTGGAAAACCTTCCAGACAGGTATGGTATGAACTGATTAGTGGTGAACATAATGCAGTTGTACAGGAAAGGATGCAATAATGACCAAGGTATTTAATTTACCTTTACAGTGACTCGGTGCAATATCAAACTGTATACTCAGGAGGACAAGGGGAGATCTTGGTTCTGGGCCTGGTTCCCAATTCTCACATAGTCATTGTGTCATATAACATAGAAGATGGGGAGATTATGAAACAGGTAAATGTTTGCTGTTGTTGTAAATTTAGATAGACAATGTTTTTCATTGGGAGTACAGAACACATTTGACATAAGAACTTGACTCTTCCTTGTGATATTATATGTAGACTTCTGTGGAAGCCCCATGGATGTCCAGTTTGGAGGAGAGTTGTGTGGTAGTAGGAGCAGGTGTACTGTTATGTGTTGACCCCATCACGCTTTCCTTGTACACCCTGCCATTGAACTCAGAAGAGAAGACTGAGATGAACCAGATCCTCTTACAGGTTTGTGTGTGTGTATGTGTGTTTCTTGTTAGGTGATCATGCTTTCATTTGCTAGAAATACTGTGCAACACAACAAAGCATAATACAGACCAAGAGGCTGCTGTAGCCACAATGTGGGGTGTAGATACTTTTCACTGTTGGGGTAGTCTCTTGACTCATGATTATTATGTCTTTGTGTAGTCTCTGGACCTGGACGTCGCCCCTGGTTTCCAGCCAGTGCTAACCGCCACCCAGCCTAACCCAGCACGACCTCCCCTTACTGCCTTCTTCCTGCAGCTGGGCCCAGAGCATCACATCCTGCTCCAGCTCAGCAATGGCATCATCACTACCCTCAGGGACTTCAAACCTGTGCGTCGGGCTCTTAAGACAGCTTCACAAGAGCGCAAATAATTTGAGAATTGACTATTGTTTTTTTGGGTTTTTTTTTTGGAGAGCGGAACATGGAATGTATCTGAATCTTTATTTCTCTTCACAGTCACGATTGGCTGCTTTTGCTACTACTGGGGAGAAGACAGTAGCTGGAGTCATGACACCCAAAAATGAAACCGTAAGTTGTATGAAACCTCAGTTTTGAGTGTCATTGTTTCATAGATGTTATGTGTTGATGTTGCCAATGTTATCACTCGTCCTAGTAATGATTGTTCATAAGCTGTCAGTGATCACTATAATTAATTTCCATAGGCTTGCAGCATCAACCTTTTCACAGTTGACACTGGTCGAAGGCTATTAGACACCACTGTCATCTACCATTTGGACCCAAATGGTGGGAAGCCAAATAAAGTAAGTAGGGGCAGGAAAGTCAAGTATATTTTATACAGCTTTACACTAGACACAGTTAGATCATGTTCATGTCTGACCATGTTGCATCATTTAGTGTACAACAGGACTTTCTGAGCTGGTGATCCATGATGTTTATTTCTCTTGCAGCTGTACATTCAAGCTTTCTTAAAAAAAGATGACTCTGTGGGCTACAGAGCCATGGTACAGACAGAAGACTTTGCTCTAACCTTCCTACAACAGCCAGGTATGCAATTTCACATGCAATAGTAGTGTGATTCAGAGTGTTCAAGCAAACGTTTGCCTATTGTTTACGAGCATGTGTTTGTTTTACCGAATTTTATGCTTTTCTTTGCAGGGAGGGTGGTCTGGTCAAGGGAAGAGGCTCTAGCTGATGTGGTTACCATGGAAATGGTTGATTTGCCTCTGACAGGAACCCAAGCTGAGCTGGAGGGAGAGTTTGGCAAGAAAGCTGGTAAAGTGCAACACATAAACGTATAAAACATTTTACAGATGTACCTTATAGAAATGATGGAGTATGTAGATCCTTTTGATCGATTACAGTGGTTTGTTCAATTGTTTAATGGTATTGTGCTGCATAAAATCCCTTTTTACTAATCTTATCTCATTTGGGGAATTTTACCCCCCCCCCTTATCTTGTCATCCAATGCTGATGACTACTTCTGTCCAAAATGCAAATAATTCTAATCACACGCAAACATAAGTCATTCTTGGAAAATATTTCACCTATTGAAAAGAAACATTCGAACATTAAGCCATAGTAGCTTTTCATATGTCTTGCCAACTGACTTCTGATTCTTTGCTATTACTTCATAAACATGTCAATTCTCTGGAGCCATATCAACAGCATTTGCACTTCATGTAAAGTTCTTGTCCATGTGCTTTGAATGCCTAGTCTGTGCTTTCCTGTTTGTCTAATGTTCTCACTCCTACTTCCTGTGCTGGGCTCGTTCTTCTGTCTTCTCTTTGTTTCATGTCGATTTTTTGCCTTTTCTAACTGCTGCATTTTGGATCCAGCCATTCAAGGTAAATTGACAAGCTTTATTTTTAATATCTTATCCTCTATGTTTATTTTTTTCAGGCCTTGTTTTTCACTTTATGCTGTCCTTAGCTGTGAGCTGTGTTTGTGTCTTCACAATATTTGCAATAGTTATACATTGCAAATGTTTCTGAAAACAGAGAAAATTGCACTACCACTAACACTAAGTATGTAGTATTGTCAAGTAGTCCTTGCTCCTGTACTGTTTTATTGTGTTGTCACTGTGTGCTGGTATCGTCAGGTTGTACAGTTAAAAGTAGTGCGGTCAATGTTAACGCATGTGATTAATGGAAAAAATGTATTTTTCCATTTTTTTATTTTTATTCTTTTTTTTTTTTCATGTAAATTAATCATGCAAAGGTATACGCCACACTACCCGCCAGCGCACTCTTGTCTTTGGCTTTGTCACACAATTGATTTAACAGCTGCTGCAAACTACTGCCTAAGTTGTGGTAAATTGAGTCTTTGGTTTCTCTTACTCTTCTAAGGTAACGTAAAGTATACAAATCACTACACAGAAGTTAAATATGTGCAGGACCGGTTCAGAGACAGCTGTTTGTGTTTATCTAAAGATTAACTGTGCACTGATGTGAGATGGCAAAGTAGTTTACAGTAGCCTAATCTCAAGTTCTTGTTATGATTTCAAGAGCTCTGTCCGGGAATGAAAGAGTTTCTCTTTGACAATATTTGCGGAATACAAGCAGCATAATGACGGTTGTAGATGCTTCATAGTATGGCATTTTTAAAAGAGCAGACAGATACGTTGAATGAGAGTACAAGGAAAAGGCCAAACCATGGTAGATTTGAAGCAAGGGGGAGTGTACAGAATTTGCGTCCCTAAGATGCTAGTGCGGGGGGTGGGGCTAACAAAGTCATGTGGTCGGTCACCCCTGGGCACCCAACCTGTGGCAAAATTCCTTCTTCAAAGAAAAATACTCGGAAACTTTAAATGTGTGATTAATCGTGATGACCATTAGATTTCTGTTCTGTGATTAATTAGATTAGCACTAGTTGAAAGATATAAATGCATATTTGTGCTGTTTATAGATGGTCTGCTGGCCATGGTGCTGAAGCGCCTGTCTTCCCAGTTCATCCTGCTGCAGGCCTGGGTGGGCCATTTGTGGAAGCTCTTCTATGATGCCCGCAAGCCCCGTAGCCAGGTCAAGAATGAGGTCACCATTGAGACGCTGTCCAGGGACGAGTTCAACTTGCAGAAGATGATGGTGATGGTGACCGCATCAGGAAAGGTAAGCTGTGCTTCAGCCACTTGCTGATTATGCTGTTGCAGCTCTTCATCATGACCTGTGCTGTAAAACTCGGCACACAAATAGAACATGCTGCACGTGATAATGTAGTTGGTTATCATCAGAGTGTAGGCTGGTCTGCTTCCATTTATAACACAAATTCAATCCCCTCCCACAGCTCTTTGGCATCGACAGCAAATCTGGAAGCATCTTGTGGAAGCACTACCTCGAGAACATCGAGCCCAACTCTGCATTTAAACTGATGGTGCAGAGGACCACTGCCCACTTCCCTCACCCACCTCAGTGCACTCTTCTAGTGAAGGACAAGGTATTGCATTACATTTGAGTTAAGTACAAAAGTAAATACAGAAAATACACCTGAGCAGTATACCACAGCACACAGTGTTTTGTTTTTTATAGGAGACTGGCCTTGCGTCTCTCCACGTGTTCAACCCCATTTTTGGAAAGAAGAGTCATATTAGCTTGCCTGCTTTGCCACGACCGATACTGCAGTCTCTGCTGTTACCTCTGATGGATCAGGACTATGGCAAAATTCTACTGCTCATTGATGACCAGTACAAGGTACAAGTACAACACTTGCTGGTTTTAAACCATTAACAATATGATTAGATATTTCTTGCCTTCAAAATTGAGAGCATCAAACTGAACATTCTAAATGCCACACCCTGTGGTTTTATCTTAACAGGTTACAGCCTTCCCTTCCAATAAGAATGTACTGCAGCAGCTTCAGGAGTCTGCATCCTCCATATATTTTTACTTGGTGGACTCCAGCCAGGGAAAACTGTCTGGCTTCCGTCTTCGCAAGGTAAGCATGTATCGCTGACGGAATTGATTGGTGTAGGCAGTAGAGCGTGCCAGAGTTTCTTTTTGAACCTCCTTCCCACTGAATGAATAACATCACATGACCTGTGACCACACCAGGATCTGTCCACGGAGTTGATCTGGGAGGTGGTCATCCCCACAGAAGTGCAGAAGATTGTGGGTGTGAAAGGCAAGCGGCCCAATGAGCACGTCCACTCCCAGGGTCGTGTCATGGGAGACCGCAGTGTACTCTACAAGGTGAACATTTTAACACTCATCCTACCTACCATCATCAGCATTCCTTTGGTTTTGTGCTTTCATTGTTCTAGTCAGTGGTGTGTTATGTACTTCTATCCAACTGACATGACTTCATTGAACAAGGTGTATAATGTGTTGTGCTTGCTCACTCCCTCTCTTAACTCCTCAGTATCTGAACCCCAACCTTCTTGCGGTGGTGACTGAGAGCACAGACACCCACCAGGAGCGCAGCTTTGTGGGGATCTTTCTGATTGACGGTGTGACAGGACGCATCATCCATGAGGCTGTGCAGAGGAAGGCCCGAGGCCCTGTCTACTTTGTGCACTCTGAGAACTGGGTGGTGGTGAGCAATTCCACCAACAACATTTCAACAAATGTTGTACTCACAAATGTTGATTTTCTTAGCCTTCACAAATCCTGGGCACAGCCTACAGTGTGTTCAGCATGTCTTGAACCAACTGTGCCTAACTGTTGTAGCCAGCATCATGCTATGTAATGTGGCTTGGTAGTTGATTGGCCACCGCTGGCACGACTGTTGTTATGTGCTGAATTGCATTATGGAAAATGTGTTTGTGTTGGATGGCTCGAAGCCTTTTTGATTTATTTTTTACAAATTATTCTCTTTCATTCTTTCTCTTTCTTGTTTTGTTTCTCTTGTACACCCACCATCTTGCAGTATGAGTACTGGAACATCAAATCCCGTAGAATCGAGTTTTCCGTCCTGGAGCTGTTTGAAGGGATGGAGCTGTACAACAGTACTGTGTTCAGCTCCCTTGACCGGCCTCACCCTCCTCAGGTGCTGCAGCAGTCCTACATCTTTCCTTCCCCCATCAATACCCTGGAGGCTACGCTCACAGAGAAGGGAATCACCAGCCGACACCTGCTAGGTGAGTTCAGCCTTCAGAAATAGAATTATGGCCATAGTAATGGTTCATCTCATTTTTTGTTGTTATTGTTATAGTATTTCCTTGAGCTTACACATAATGGTTGTAAGACTTGAGTCTTATTTCTGTGATATTAATCATCATATACAAAGTAATTTCTGTAAGTTGGGTGCGAGCTGTCATCATGGACATTCCTTATGTTTGGCTTATGTTGTGCGTGTTTAGTGGGGCTTCCATCAGGGGCAATCCTGTCCTTACCTAAGATGTTCCTGGACCCAAGGAGACCAGAAGTGGTTTCTGATCAGAGCAGGTGAGTCAAAAGGTCTTCATGACATAAAAACTGGAATGCACTTTGGATAAAAAACTGTCAACTTGAATGAGGATTGAGATGTCACCTTGCTTAAGATTTTTGTGTTTTGGAATAATTAAAATATCTTTTAGTGTACAAATAAGACGTTCAAACAAATCTGTTGTGTGGTCTTCAGAGAGGAGAATCTGATTCCTTATGCACCAGAACTTCCCATTCGAACTGAGTGGTTTATCAACTACAACCAGAGTGTATCTAGAGTCAAAGGAATATATACAGCCCCTTCTGGTCTGGAGTCTACATGTCTGGTAAGACTCCACGTCAATGTACATTCAGTGTAACATTTTCTTACTACACTTACCTCCCAAAGACAACTAACAGTCTCTCTGCTGAGGTACTTGAACTTGCTGCACTTTTTTCTCTCAATAGGTGGTGGCATATGGTCTGGACATCTACCAGACTCGCGTGTACCCCTCTAAACAGTTTGATGTACTTAAGGATGACTATGACTATATGCTGATTAGCAGTGTGCTACTTGGACTCTTCTTTGCCACTATGATCAGCAAAAGACTTGCTGAGGTAAAACTGCTCAATCGTGCATGGCGGTAAGAACGCCCACACACCCAGGGCACTGTGGCCAGGCATCCGACCCCTTCTGTCCTGTCTTATTAAGGCTAATGCCAGGATGCCAGAGGACCACGAGAGCCAAGTCTTATCCTGCAAGAAGAATTGCATATTGATTGTGATTGCAAGCAGGGCTGCCTTGGGAAGTGGGCTGTCTGCATTTGGAAGGATAAATATAATGGATAGCTGTTTGAGGAACCCTCTTTTACACCTCATGTCAGCCCATGGGCCATTTGTATTTCTTTTTTTTTTCACCTCATTCACACTGCCTACATTTGTTTGTCATATATTTGTGCCTTGCAAGGTACAGTATTGTGTAGAGATATGATTGTGGAAATCCCTTCAGAAATTAAGTGGCTTATTTGAATGAGTGAAATGAGAATAACAGTCTGCATAAAAGTTGTACAGAAATGATAAACAACAGCATACACAGTGCAGTGGGTGTTCCTTTCCGGATGTAGAATTGAGTGATGAAATAATGTTCCTGTGTATTGTATATTTTTTTTTGGACCCAATGTTTAATTTGTCCAATGTTTTCTTCTGCTTAGCTGGAGACCTAGAGACACATTCAGGAGTGAACATAAATCTGTTGGGAAAGCATTTGTGTTTGTTTGTTTTTCCAAGATGTTGAGGGTTTTTTTAAGGATGTAAAATTAGCTGAAATGATTCGTTTTGACCTTTTGGTCTGATGCACTGGATGTTTTTGTCTATTTAAAAAAATTATTTGAATAGTTATGCTTCTTCCTCGGATGCATCTTTGTGTGTGTAAATAGTATTTATGACACTTTTAATACTTCTGAAGGGTACAGAAATTGTACACAAAGTATGGTCAGCAGTGATCACTTTGTGTGTGAGTAATTTATAATCTTGGTAATGCTTTCAAAATAAGTTGCTTTACAAAATCTCTAATGAAAATGTTTTGTAAATCTAATTAACTTGGAGGAAAAAAGTGTATATCTGTTTTCTTCATACTAAAATATTCAGAACCTCTTGCAAATATTTTTTTGTTGCTGAAAAGACTAGCACGAAAATAAAGTTAGATTTTAACCTGAAATCTCATTAAAATGATTGTTTGTCACTAAAATGAGTCATGTTACACAATATCCTCCAGCAGATATTGTCTAATTTTGTACCAAGCATGATCATTATGGTATTGACCAAGCCAGAGGAGGCTGTGTAAGCTCAAAACCTGAATCTTATTGCATTTCCTATTATGCAGGCTGCAACCAAAAGTCTTACATATGTCTGTCATAGGATTTAATTTTTTTTTTTTTTTTTTTTTTTTTTGTCATACTAAAGCAGCACTAAGGACTTCTGGTGTAAAACTAGTGGACTAGCTACTTATTAGGAGCCCTAAACTTTCCAAACACTTCCCAGACCCTCCCAGAAGTACCAAAAGAAATCTGATGAAGTCTGATGGGGAAAAAATACTTTGGGGTTCAGTGAGTTAAACTTGTGCTGCAATATTGACAGAACCACCTTTAAACGTGTCACAGAATTTCTCTTAGCACAACCTCCTTGCCTCGAACCAATCTGGTTTCAAAAGTGGCCACTCCACTGAAATAGCGATGCCTTCAAAGAAGCCAGAGTGGCAGATCGAACCTCAGTACTCATCCTGCTAAATGCATAACTATAATGTAAATGCAATTGCACTAATATAATGAAATTAAATTCTGTAGCAAGGATTTATATACAATTTCTGAGCACAACTTTGATGTCATACTTTAGCATCATATGAAGGAATTCAGCGAAAGACCTCTAAAAGCAGCAAAAGTTGTTGCATACTTACTCTTCGTGGTGTTCCATTTAGAATTTATTTACTGTGCGGAAAGTTGTAGGAAATGGATTAGAATACGTCATTGTAAAACGTCATTTGTTACTGTTATATTTTTTTTACAATTTCAAACCTTTTAAAGACGACACTTCCTGTTATTTTGCGTATAGTGATTAACCTCATTTCCTGCCTTGGATTTTCTAATAGAGAATCTCAAGATGGCGTCGAGTGGAGGAGATGGAGAACCTGAGTGGACCGCAGCTGTACGGCCGCTTTTATCAGCGTCGTACACGGCTTTTGAAACGAAAGAGCTACCTCAGCTTATAGGATCCATCATTAACAGGTCTGATATTGTCATGTCTTGACATTAATTGGGCGTAGTGTCAAAGGGGACTGAAAGAATTTTGCCTGAGTTAGCTAGCTAGCGTTATGCTAGTTAGCAATTTGATAGCTTTTGGCTACCGTTTTGCTAGCTTGTCCATAGCAAACTAACTAGCACGGTGACTACATGAGAATCTGCTTCATCATCAGGCCGAATTTAGGATGGTGCAGTAGTGTGCTATGTTCATGATGCACACTTTAGTCATTAATTTCTCGTCGTTGTCATCAAATAGCATGTGCTCTTCTGCTTGCTGGTGACAGTTCACGAGGAAAGATTTCAGAATCAGTTACTAACTAGCTGGCAAACAAAAAACAAAAATAGCAAACATGTAAATAGCATGCTAACATATCTCTAGCTAGTTAGCCATTCTAGCCATCTTTTGGGGAGTGACAAGAAATGGTGCAAGGAGGGGTTGTTGGCATGTCAGTTTCCAGTTCATGAAAACGAAAGCATCTGTGTGTGAGCCAGGTGTTAAACTTGTTATCGCTGTCAACCAAACTGTACAATGTCAGGCTAAACTAGGCATATCATGAGTCCGTATGTATCGACACCTGAAGAGTTGCCCCTTGTTGGCATTGGAGGTGTGACAGTCTGTGAGGTTATGACTTAGTTATACAGCTAGGTTCTTAATGTCTTGTGCTCTTACGTCGTCTGCAGATGTTCTGAAACATTTGCGCTCTCAAGTTAACCACTTATCCTTAGTTGCCATCAGTAACCAGCTGTGGCAACTCGCTGTGTACGCCTGCCAAATCAGCTGATGGACATACTTGACAGTATGACGGTCAGTAAGACTTAACACGGCATGACTCTTGAAGGCTGTGAAGAGCTTCTGCACGCCTAGGACTAGGCTATGTGATATTCAGAACGACATAAGGCAATGCTGCCTTTCAAGTTCGCGCTCTAAATTACAGTCTTTAGTTTTTCCACACACTTTTATGCTTTTCTCTTTTGTTTATGTTGCCTAGTAACATCAGCAGTGTTCTGATAACGTCATATAGGCTAAGTGTAGAATTGTTTTTAATTTGTTTGTTGCAGTGAATCAGAGATTCTACACCATGACAAACAGTATGAGCCATTCTACTCATCATTTGTGGCACTCTCTGCACATTACATCACCACAGTTTGTGGACAAAGTATGTAACCTGTTTAACCCTTGTGTTTGTAGTAATGCTGCTTGTTTTGTTAATTATATGTTACATGCTTTGTCATTGAAAAGTAGTTGTTTTATGTAAATGGTTTCTCTTTGTCACTGTATGGTCAACATGATATTATAACTGTTGATAGAACTACTCAGATGTGAAAGGTTCTTTTAATATGTTGGAAGCTAAACTCTGAGTTTAAATTCCTCAAAAGTGAATATTTAAGTAAATGTGGAATTGTGTTGTGTAGAGGCAATGTGTCATTTGTTTCTGATCTTGCCTCCAGTCCCTAGAAATCAGTTGCTGTCAGTAGCAGCCGCCTGTAAAGTATTGATTGAGTTCTCTTTGCTGCGGCTGGAAAACCCAGATGAAGCATGTGCAGTTTCACAGGTTCGAGAGACACTTTCTCATGGTCTTACACATTTGACGATGTCAATATCAGAGTCTAGATAACATTGTTAACCGATACTGAAATTATGACCAGTAGTTCTGTATTATATGCACTTTATAACTGTCTTTTCTCTGGGGTGCTTTTATCCCTGCAGAAGCACCTGATCTTGTTAATAAAGGGCCTCTGCACAGGCTGCAGTCGACTGGATCGGACAGAGATCATCACCTTCACCGCTATGATGAAGTCTGCCAAACTCCCCCAGACCGTGAAGACGCTGTCAGATGGTGAGTGTTTGGCCATGTGTTTCCCAAGCTGAGTAGTGCTAGTGCCCCTGTTCTCTGAATGTCTACAGAAGCTCTTGGTGTTAAACTGTTGATTGTTGTTCTTGCCTGATTTTAATTTGAATGTCGGACATTTAGCCGTGGCCAAAACAAGCTTTGAATCGGTGCTTTTTGTATTCCATTTAGAGCAGTTTCGGCCTTATTCTGTTTTTGTGGAAGACTAGAGTTATTACCTGCCAGCCGACAACAAAGTGGAGCACATCTGATTTGCAGTCTGTGCACAGAGAGAAATATGTTTCTGTGGTCTCATGTGATGCTGTGACCTGATTAATAAATGGCTGCTCTACTTGTCCTTTTAAATCAGTATCCTCCACAATCACAGCATTACAGGGGTCAGGGATGTCAATTTGATTTGACAGTCTTGTGTGGAACACTTAACAGCTCCACACACCCACCCTTGCTTCTGAGGGGGAAAAAGAAACCAAAATGAGGCAACTGTACCCACTGGTTTCTCGCAGTCGGCTCTCCTCATTCGTTTTGGAGGCGAGAAGCGAAAGGGAGGTAACGCCAGAGAAGTCCTGGAGTGTGTGTGGTCTCATGTGGTGGCGCTTGGCCACTTTACAGCTTGCGTCGGGTTAAGGCCAAGCAGAAGATGGGCCGTGGCAGTTAATGTGAGAGTGGCGTGGCTCCCTCCCAGGCTTCAAACTTGACAAAAGGCAGAGGAGGTTCAGGGGTGTTGGCACAGAGGATAACTTCAGTAATATCAGGAGCAGCAGGCTGAGTCTGCAGGAAATGTTGGTGCGTTGCCCATGCTGTGATGAGAGTGTGATAGAATGTCATTTCACGTGAACAGTCAAGCGCAGGAAGTGCTTTTTTTATTATTTGGCGTCCTTTAGGAAGTGCAACTTATCCCTGCTGACGCAGACGATCTGTGAGCTTGTTTGTCGAGAGGTGTCTGTGCAGGAACCTTTAATCATATTACCCATTTGGTTTGATTTAGAATCCTTTGAGTGCAGTGCTGGCTTGGTCTGGGTCATTTATCCACCAGCTACTCATGCAAGTCAAATTTCTCAAAGTCCAGATCACGCATTCACTTCAGTCTTTTGTGTGTAGAGGAAGACACACATCTGCTCCGTCATAGCACGTGGCCAAAGCAAATACATTTTTCTGCTTATTTTAGTCGAGAGCAGTAGAGAGTTTGTGAAGAGAGAGAGCATGGTAGGGCAAATCACTCATCATTCATCACATGCTTGTGTTCTGCATAGTCATCAATGCTCTGGATTTGTCTGCATGAAATGTTGATATGAATGTATAGACACTTGAGTGACAGTTTTTGTTGCAGTAGCAAACCTGTTAGGAAATGATTGAGAAAATTATCATAGAGGACTCATGGATTTGATGTCCAGCACCCCAAATTGTAGCTTTAGGCCTGCATTTCTCTTCCTTATAAAGCACCATTGCAGTGTTTGATACCATAATATGCATGCAGTGTTCCTAAAAAATTGTGTTATAAGGGGCTTTCTGTGTATTACCAAGTTCTCTGTGTGCACGCATGTAGCATTGAGTTTTTGCTGCTCAAATGTCTGTCCGTTTTGCTACTGAGATCATCCTGTGACTCCATTCACGTAGCGATCTGTTTATATTTTAATCAAATTTGTTTTTGCAGTCTATCAATTTTAGTATAATAACATTTGGCTAGGCAAGACAGTCTTTTCCAGAATCCCTACACGTGGCCTACTTTAAATGGCACAGTAGAGAAGCCAATGCGCCCCCCCCCCCATCCAAATGTAGTGTATTAGCCTGTGTGTGTTTTCTCCTTTATAGCTGTGCCAGGCTGGCAGAAAGGCAGCTTTGTTTGCCTGTGTCTCTGTTGGAGGGGGGATTTGCTGTCTCACGTTTCCAGATGGGTGCTCTCAGCACTGTGATGGGGATAGGCTGTTCTGTGCTGATATTGTCTGTGTGTGTGTGTGTGTGTGTGTGTGTGTGTGTGTGTGTGTGTGTGTGTGTGTTTGCAGTGGAGGACCAGAAGGAGCTACCCTCCCCAGTGAACCCAGAGCTGCGACACAAAGAAGTACAAATGAATTTTTTCAATCAACTGACCTCAGTCTTCAACCCAGACATCACCATCTTGGCCTCTCCGACCCCGCACATGCAGGTCAGCCATTGTTTGCAAGCCTCGGGAGAAACAAAATGTTTCAAATTCCATGAAATTGAAAACAATTGAAGCTGAAACTTGTCATTATGATTGTGCATTGCTTGTCGTGTTTTCATTATATGACGACTTTATGTGAGGAAAGGTTTCTATTAAACAGGAAATTTAGAAATTCCACACACCATCAATCTCACTCCCGTCCCACAATGAAATTGGCACAGCACACCCTAGCCTGCAACACGAGCTAAACTCTGATGGTGTTCTTTGCAGGCTGAAAGTGAGTGTGATGAGCAGTCCACAACAGACCAGGCAACTCAGGCCAAAATGAAGAATGCCTTCATCTCCCAAAACGTGTCCAGTTTACAAGAACTAGGTGAGTGCTGTAATGAGCATAGACTGTCACTGCAGGACTGGAAAGTCTACCTCCTCTGGGCCCCAAGACATGAACACCAGGCCTGTTTTCCCACCTGAGTATATAGTCAATGGGCCATATTTACTCAGTGTGTGTGTTTTTCTGTGTTGGCAGGCGGGTCGGAGAAGTTGCTGCGTGTGTGCCTCAACCTGCCCTACTTCCTGCGCTACATCAACCGCTTCCAGGACGCGGTGTCGGCCAACTCTTTCTTCATCATGCCGGCCACTGTGGCTGACGCCACAGCAGTTCGGAATGGGTGAGTTAATGGTCAAGGGTCCTGGGCTTATCCAGCATGGCAGTTTACAAACAACACAGCTGATAACTCCCAGAGCGTTTTGGCTTGGTTAAGATTGGAGACTTTGTGCGTTCATTTACATCAAGAATTGGAAAGACTTTGTCAGATTGCATTTCCAGCCAACACTGATGGCTATGCCAAGCCTAGTCTAGATGCCCGTGCACAGTCCTGCTCTGTGATTTCAAATTAGGAGTCCTTATGAAGACTTTAAGAATGCATGCTCTTGGGTTCCCCCAGCTTTCATTCCCTGGTGATTGACGTGACCATGGCCTTGGATACTCTCTCCCTGCCCGTGCTGGAGCCTCTGACTCCAGGGAGACTACTTGACGTGACTGTGCTGGCACTCAGCTGTCTCTATGCCGGTAGGCTTTTCAACACTTCTTCATTCAACGAGAGCATGTATCAAGATTGTTTTGTGTACTGGCTTTACACTGAAATTTCCCAAGTGACCTACACTGAGTATTGTTTACATTTGATAAAAACGAGTGGAACGTTGACACCAGAGTGTGACGTCATATCTATTACATAAGCCTATATTAGCTAGTATGGTAGTATGAGGTAGCACTGCCATTTTGTCCATTTCCCCATTACTAAAGCTATTGTGACAGTTTTATAACATGTGAGTTAGAGAAAGTATGTAATTTCTGTAATCCTGTTCCAGGTGTTAGTGTGGCTACCTGTATGGCCATCCTCCAGGTGGGCAGTGGCCTGCAGCTCCGCTCAACAGGTGCCACAGGCTCCAAAGAAGAGGACTACGAGAATGACGCCGCCACCATTGTACAGAAATGCGTAAGTCACAGCTGCTCATAACAACCGATACAATCATACCTGTCCTAGAAGATGTTTGTTCGTTTGTTTATCTGCTGTCGCTGTTCTTTATTTATGCTCTTTCATTCATAATATTCATCTTTTCACTTTGCATGTGCACAGCTGGAGATCTATGACATGATTGGTCAGGCCATCAGTAACTCACGCAGAGCAGGAGGAGAGGTGAGCAAGCCAGAGCTAAGTCTCTCAGCCCAGTGTGACCACTTTACATCTGTTTGTGTGCCTACCTGATATTTCAAAAACTGAAATGACACTTCCCCGTCTGTGTGGTCCTTGTAGCACTATCAGAACTTTCAGCTATTGGGTGCGTGGTGCTTGCTGAATAGCCTGTACCTCATCCTCAACTTGAGCCCCACGGCGCTGGCTGACAAAGGGAAGGAGAAGGACCCGCTGGCGGCGCTACGCGTCCGGGACATCACCTCCCGCACCAAAGATGGAGCAGGCTCTCCCAAGCTGGGCCCAGGAAAAGGGTATGATGAATCCTTTGCGGCTGTTCTGCATGTTTGCAGTCCTTTCGTTTTGTTAAATGAATGTTAAGTAGGTGTCTAGGTTTTTTGTAGTAATGTAAAGGGAAGAAAAGTAACCGCATCGCCCACTGCAAGCGTTCCAACCTCTTGGACGAAATTTCAAAAAATTATATTTCAATTCACACTCCGAAGTTAAGGCAGTGGTCTCCATGTGATATGTATGTCTGGCAACTCTGATTCTGGTTATCATATTCATTTTTATCCCCAGTTTTAATTGTTTCAATTTTTTTGACATGGTGTAAGAAGCAGGTAATGCTTGTCAAATTGTGGTTTGAGTGCCTCAGTCAAAACATTGATTTGCCAGACTCGCTCAACATTTTTTATAAAGAAAAGTAATGATGTTTATTGTGGGATTAAAACCTCTATGCTACAGCAGTTGGTGTTGAGGTACTATTCACAGAAAAAATTGTTAGTGTGTGCCTTAAATATATATTTATTACTGGATGGGCTCAGTTTTGACTTTCTTTTAAAAGAAAGGCGAAATGACACTTCACTTTTAGTAGATCATCAATATATACAATGAAACATATTGTTGGTGTACAAGTTCGATGCGTTTTTTTTTTTTTTTTAATCTATGGGATTTTCAGTAGGATGGTTAGGAATGCTGTACTTCACTTTCCCTCCCTATTCTGGTACTTGACAAGCAAGGTGGGGAAAATACTCATTGTAAAACTGTTTGAGTAATTGAGATACAGAACTTCTGCAGACTGTTGTCAGCCACCAAAATACCACACAGAGCTTCACTAATATGCAAACTATGCATTCTTTTTATTCAAGGCACCAAGGGTTTGGAGTCCTCTCGGTCATCTTGGCCAACCACTCCATCAAGCTGCTCACCTCACTGTTCCAAGACTTGCAAGTAGAAGCACTACACAGGGTACAGTTGCTCTCATATCCGTCCTTGCTTAGCACATGCACAGTCACATTCCAAACCATGCCCACCGTGTGAAGTTCCCAGAAAACCAGTTCCATGAAACAAGTTGATTGCATTGGAAAGGTAGCTGACCTAGAGGGGTATTTTACCAGATATGCTGTACTGAGGTCCAAAAAGTACAAATCCTTAATGTTGTGTATTGGAACCTCTCTGATAGTAGACCCATTTTGTAAAGGAGGAGGATGATGATGATGACGTGCTTGGAGAATTTTTAATAGCTTGTGTCTTGTTTTTTGTGGCACAGGGATGGGCCAGTGACGGCCCCCCAGCAGAACTGAACATCATGGCCCAGAGCACCTCCATCCAGAGGGTCCAGCGGCTCATCGACTCCGTGCCCCTCACCAACCTGCTCTTCACCCTGCTTTCCACTTCCTATAAGAAGGTACAGTCAGTATCTTTAGTATCTTGTTAGTAGTCAGGATAAAGCACAGCTTGTACTCTGCCCATCATAATCAAGTCATGTGATGTGTACGCGCATGGGAGATATGGCTCCTCTTTGACAGTGATTGGTTTCGCTTCAAACCCATGGCCACAAACCCATCACATTGTATTTGTTGTCATAGTCAACAGGAGTCAGTGCTCCAGTGCTCCTTTAACACCAAGCATTAAGTATTCCTACAGTGAGAGCCTGTTTCTTTATCTCACACTCGCATATCTCGTGATGTTGCCCTTCTCCCACCCCCACCACTCTCTCCTCCTCCTCTTCTCCCTTTTTTCTGTCTGTCTGTGTCTTTCTTTGGTCATGCCCAGGCTTGTGTGCTCCAGAGGCAAAGGAAAGGCTCAGTGAGCAGCGACGCCAGTGCCTCCACCGACTCCAACACCTACTACGAGGATGACTTCAGCAGCACAGAGGAAGACAGCAGCCAGGGTAGGCCAAGAAGCACAGTCCCATCTCCCATCACATGGCTGCTGCTCATCTGAAGCAGTGGTTTTTATGGAGCTCCACTTAAACTGATGATTCATTTACAACAGCATTGGCGTTAAAGGCCATTAACAACAACAGCTTAAGTGCAACAAGAGCTAAACTGTGTATTTTTTTTATATTTCAGCAGTTCCACAGAAAATGTACTTTTTTATGTCACCTCCATAGAATGACATGGTATTGAAAGATGTGAATTATTACGTGAAGTACAAGCATTTACTATTTTTTGCTGTAGAACTACATTTCACGTACACATTCACATTATACAAATACTATGCCATTTCATTGGCATTATCAACGTGACAAAAAATAGGTTTTCCATGGAATTGCCCACTTATAATTTTGCATATTCCTTGTCATCATAGCAGCAAAACTTGGGGATAGCAATACTGTTGAAGTATCCGAGCAGGAGTGCTTTACTTTAGATAGTTGAACACAGCTGTTGTGTGTGTGAGTTAGTGTCGAGGATCAGGAAAGTGAAGGACATGTTGAGGTCTCTCCTGTGTATGGGAGGCTGCACTTCAGCCAGTGAAGGTAGACGAAGCAGAGGCAGGGAGGAAGAGAGATTAGACACCTCGGAGGACAGTCAGTCGAGCGTAGTGATGCCAGGTCAGTTTTATCTGTCCGTTTGTTGTTTTGTATTGTTTGTTTATTTTTCCTAATCACCACTGCTGCAGAATTGGTGTACGTTTCTTTGCTTTGCTCACCTAATGGGCTCTGTTGGCTGCAGGCATAGTGACAGTGTTTACTATTTCAGCAGAGAGAAGACAGGAGAGGACAAGAGCAGCTTGTATCTCAGGTCAGGAGCATTTTCATGTCCCTTAGGCCCCTTTGTCAGACTACTAGTGCTCAGCAATGCACGCTGTCTGCACCATGCAATGCACACACACTCTCACACTCTCTTTATTGTGGTACCCCTCGCAATAAAGACTTGAGTAGTATTAGTCTCTCAAAACACTCATCCTTCCCTAAAATATCCCCACCAAACCACCCACTCAACCTACCCACTCAGCCTCCCCTTCAAGCCAGCTTTTAGATGCAGTAGTGCCATATATCTGGATGTGACAGCTCTGGTTGTGGATGTGATGTGTTGTGGTGGTCGTGAATCGTGGAGTCAGGGAGCTGAGTTTTTGTTTGTTTGTTTTTTTGGTGTATGTTCCTCCTTTTCCCTTCCACGCTCGTGATGATGCAGATGATGACAGCGAGCCCATTCTGGGGCTGTGGTTCGAGGAAACCATCTCACCCAGCAAGGAGAAGGTGGCTCCGCCGCCTCCTCCTCCTCCACCGCCGCTCGAGACGTCGCCCCGGCTCAAGAGCCCCAGCAAGCAGGCACCAGGAGAGAACGGCAACATCCTGGCAAGCCGCAAGGACCCAGAGCTGGTGAGTGCCATGCCATGACGCGTCATGTGTGCTGGATGCACAGTCAGTCGGGCTGAATCTAATTCTACCTCCCCTGACTCAGTTTACGTGTTTGCATAATGGGTTTGTCAGCAGTGTATAAGGCTGCTGTTGCACATTTAGCATGCTGGAGTGGAGTGGGAAGTAAACTTTCTGACAACTTCCTGAAATGCTCTGTGTTACAGTGTAATGGAAACATTACTCCGTATTGTAAATGTTATGGCTACTAGGTCACTGACATTTTCTGTTTGGATTTATTTCAGTTTCTGAGTTTGGCATCAAGTATACTGAATTTCATCACCACATCAATGCTGAAGTCCAGGAACAACTTCATCAGGAACTACCTGAGTGTGTCTCTGACCGAGCCGCACATGGCTACCCTGGCCAGCATCATCAAGGACGTGGACAAAGATGTCAAAGGTGGGTGGAGAGCTGTGGTCTTATTGCTTTTATTCTTGTTTGTTTATTGATCTGTTGGACATCATGTCTTTTCCTCATCATATGAACTGAACTATGAGTGAAACTGAATTCTCTATGAAGTAAAGTTGGAAGGATGTAAAGTGACCATAGCAAGAACCAAATAACATATATGATCTCTCTGAAACATCTGTCCTGTAGGCGCCTCCGATGAAGAGTTTGCATCAGCTCTTTATCACTTCAATCACTCCCTGGTGACATCAGACCTTCCATCACCGGCACTGCAGGTGAGAATCACATCAACAACAATGAACAACATTAAACTGCAGCAATTTTAGACAGCCCTTATATTAGTCACTTGTACATAGTTCTTTCGACCTTGACTTGCTCATGCTCTCTGTGTGTTTATATAATGTGTCCCTCTGAGTTTTTGATTGTTTAGTTGATTGTCTGTTTGTTTGTTCTAGAACACGCTGCTGCAGCAGCTGGGAGTGGCCCCGTTCTCCGAGGGCCCGTGGCCCATGTACATCCACCCCCAGTCCCTGTCTGTGCTCTCCAGACTGCTGCTCATCTGGCAGCACAAGGCCAGCCAGCAGGGGGACCCTGATGTTCCAGAGTGCATGAAGGTCTGGGAGAGGTAAGTCGTATCACACACACACACACACCTGTAGAAAAAACATCAAATCAATAAAATCTTCAATCTGTGGGTAATTGCTTCTTGTTGAGTTTAACATTTCCTCTTTTGTCAACGGGTTGAATATTAGAGCTGTTTTTTGCTATACAACAGCTGACCATCTGCTCTGGAAATTTCTAGGCACACTGAGTCTGCCATATGAAATGTGCTAGACAAATAAACCTGATTTGACTAACAGCCATTACTACCATTTCAGTCATTTGTGCCAGGGGCTAAACACATTAATTGGAATGTAGCAACTTTTGGGCTGATCCTGTTTCTTTCCTTGGTCTCCAGGTTTGTGGGCACCCTGAAGCAGCACACACTGCAGGGCTCGCTGCCTGGCGATGATGACCTGAATGTGGAGCACCTGCAGCTACTGCTCCTCATCTTCCACAACCTTTCAGACTCGGGCCGCCGCAGCGTGCTCACGCTCTGCACTCAGGCCATAGCCGAGGTGGCTGCTCACGTGGACTCTCAGCTCCAGGCTGTGCCGCTCAACCTGGCCCGCATCCTGCTGGTCTTCGACTACCTGTTGCACCAGTACTCCAAAGCACCCATGTACCTCTTTGAACAGGTAGGGTGCGCTACAGCATCTATTCATCATCCAGCTACAGCATCTATTCATCTATTAATTCTCCCCTTTAACTGTCTAACTATAAACCTATAACTTTATATAATCATATGCACTTTTTTGTTGTTGTATTGGTTACATGTTTCTTGGTAGTATACAGTTTACTGAGTACTGTATACTCATTGACATTACTGAAACATTACTGCACTAGCTGAATTCACACAAAACTAAACACTAATGCTTGTGCCAACAGGTCCAGTACAACCTGCTGACCCCACCTGCATCTGGAAGCAGCTCTGGGCAGGAGGGTGGCAAGCGTGGGTCCACGCCGCTGTACTATGGATTCAAAGAGGTGGAGGACAACTGGGGCAAACACTCCTCGGCAGGTAGGAGTAAGTCAAGCCGCTTCATTTTAACCCTTTTAGCCAAACAATAGTGAATTAAGCCTTTTTCAGAGCTAAAATTACATGCATGCATGGAAGTTTTTTTGGCCTGGATTTGCCTTTTGACCAAAGTATTGTATGTTCAGATTCAACGGTTCAGCCCAAATTCTACTGCGTTCTGTCCCCGGAAGCATCAGAAGATGACAGAAGCCGCCTAGACAGCAAGGTGCTTGAACACCTCAGTTTTATAACATCCACTATGAATACATATCTCACTAGGAGTTTTTGTTCTTGACGTTCACAGTGAAATCAAGCTCTTGACCCATTGTGCTTGTCTGTCCAGATTTTCTACGTGTTGTTTAACATTTCTGTGAAATACGACAACCTGTACTCGTGTCTGGTCTCACTGCTGTCGGCTGGCTCCCGGTTTGACATGGCCAGAAGGCAGGAGAACAAACCAATCACCCCAGTGGTGAGTTGATTCTCTCTCACCTTGCAGCACTGTCTCTCATGCTTAAACATCTGCACTGGTCATTGTTCTACGTGTTCACTTTTTGTTTTTTAATGAATTTTACTCATTTTCTGGCCACAGGAGGCGTGCTCTCTGCAGTATTACTTCCTGGTGCTCTGGAGGATTCTGGGAGTTCTGCCCCCATCCAAAGCGTACATCGAGCAGCTAAAAACCGGCAACAGCGACCCCAGCGAGAGTGATATTCTGCACACCCTCCGTTGGTCGTCACGGCTACGTGTCAGCACATACGTCAACTGGATCAAGGTCAGTTCTCAGGAGTAACATTATTGCTCAGCTTTGTGTACTTAGGATATTATTACTACTTGAATGCACTGATAAATGGGTTTGATAAATTAGTCAGTAAATACATAAACAAACACTCAGTAACATTTAATACATAAGATACTGTAACACTCAGTACATAAGAATTCTAAAATTTGATCCTGCTTTTGAATTTCATTGTTAGCAAGTAGTATGGACACAAGTACTCAAAGGGTACTTAAGGGTAGTTAATCTGAGCTTGTGTTTTGTTATTTGTAGGAGCATCTGTTGAAACAGGGCATGAAGTTGGACCATGCCACTTCATTGGTTGAGATGGCCTCTACCAAGTGCAGTGCAGTGAAGTATGATGTGGACCTGGCAGAGGAGTACATCGCTAGACAAGTAAGTAATAAGTAGATACTATGTTGGAATAGCCATTTGCAATGCAACAATATCAGCACAGTTTTATCTGGTGATTTTAATCAAAATATCTTTCCCTTTCTTGTGGTCCCCCTCTTTTTTTTCCTTTTTTTTTCTGTCTCTCTTCCCAGATCTCCTCGTTCTGCAGCGTGGACCCCAACACCATCCTGCCTCTTCACCAGGTGCCCTCCCTACAGACCATCTACACACTAGATGCAGTCATCTCCAAAGTGCAGGTGTCCCTGGACGAGCACTTCTCCAAGGTAGCAGCCGAGAGTGACCCGCACAAGTCCTCAGAGATCACCAAGAACCTGCTGCCAGCCACCCTCCAGCTAATCGACCTCTACACCGCCTTCACACGGTGAGACAGGTGGCAGGCCGTCAGTGGGAGCACATGTACACATGCACACCCGTGCACTCACAAATATGCATGTAACGTGCCTGCATACATACATTTATGCACAACCACTTTTGTTTGACCTTGCATGTTTTCCCACATGATTTGGATAAATACTTGTGCCATTTGTACTACTGGTTTCCTGATTGTTATAGATATAGATTAAATAGATTTATGTATTTACCCATTCACATTTTTTTTGTTTTGGAATTCCTTCAAAAATATGTTGGATGTCAAAGTCTCTTTGTATGTGTCTGCTCTTGCCCCTTGACATACCACTGCCATTTAAAGTCTTGTTTTGTAATGTGTTTGCGTGTATGTGTGTGCGTTCAGCTCTTACCTGCTGATGAGTCTACCAGAGGAGGGTGAGAACAAGCCCACAGAGGCCAAGCTGAAGGGCTACGCCGCTGTGCTCTCCATCGGCTCCACACGCTGCAAGGCCAATGTGCTCGGTAGGGAGGCCATCATTCATTCATCATTGTGTGGTGTTTTGGGAGGCCAGTGAGGTCCACTGAATGGGTGTTTGAATGTGCTCCCCCTTTTCTTTTATACTAATGTAGTTTCGGTTTTATGGTACACAGGTCAGGCAGTGATGCAGAATCTTCCATCAGCTGTGCAGACGCTCTGCGAGACATGGAACAACATCCACACCAATGAGTTCCCCAACATTGGCTCATGGGTATATGTCTCATCCATGTGTTCCTTGATCTTGGGCTTTCTATTTATTTATTGTTTTATTTTAGAGACCACCCTTTTAGATAGAGCTTCTTTTCTCTTCACAGCGAAATGCTTTTGCCAATGACACCATCCCGTCGGAGAGCTACATCAGTGCCATCCAGGCAGCTCACCTGGGCACCCTGAGCAACCAGTCCCTGCCACTGGCCTCTTCCCTCAAGCACATCCTCCTCTCTCTGGTGCGCCTCACAGGAGACCTGCTTGTGTAAGTCACACCCAAACAAGGCCTTAGTCATAGCACTAGATGCACTGAGCACTGCTTTCGAAGATGCATTTTATTTCATGACAGTACAGCCCTGTACAGTATAGACACGTAACTGCCATGATTGTCTTATGTACTTTTAATTAATACTTAATACTAAGTACACTTATCAAAAAGTATGCAATGATGGGTTCAAATACAGCTATGGGTGCTCTTCTCAATTAATAACAGTTACAAGGGTAGTTTAACATTAGACAAGCTGCCTCAGAGAGCATGTACTAGGATTTAATAACTGATGAAAGATGAAATGGCAGGCACATTTAACGAACATTGATTATGCATCACGCTCACGTGTTCCACATACAGAACGGAGGAGCTGAATGCGTCTCAGGTGATCCACACCCTCCTGCCCCTGCTGCTGGAGAGCAGCACTGAGAGTGTGGCCGAGATTAGCAGCACGTCCCTGGAGCGCATCCTGGGCCCTGCCGAGTCGGACGCTTTCCTCGCTCGCGTCTACGAGCGTCTTGTCACCGGCTGCTACAACATCATCGCCAACCACTCCGACCCAAACAGGTCAGCCCCTGGGAATTCTGAGATATTTTGTAATCGGTGATCTAAAATGAAGGATTGAAAGGGATCAACATACCTAACAACATGCATAATATTTAAAAACAAATGCTCACCTTGCTATGTTTTGTTTTAAACCCATTTACACATTTAGGCTTTAGCACTGTTGGTGTGCTAAATTTGAATGAAAAGCTATATTTGTTTGTGCTAACTCTGCTCTTCTGCTCCCCCGTACTTCCCTTAGCAGTGGTCTGGATGAGTCTGTGCTTGAGGAGTGCCTGCAGTACCTGGAGAAACAGTTGGAGAGCAGCCAAGTCAGGAAGGCCATGGAGGAGTTCTTCTCTTTCAGGTAACCCAGACTCAGACATATTTGTCCTGGGACCCAATTCACAGAGCACTGAAGTATAGTCCTAACTTTGGAGCTCTTTCATTTCCTACAGAGAAAAGATGGCTGGGATTATACAAATTATATATGGTGACTTAAACGGTCCTTTGGTTATTTTATTCAGACATATAAGAACAATGTATGTTTTCATTAGGCTTTGTAGGACTTTTTGAAATGGTTTTGCAGAATACATTTACTAGAGTAATTACCAGTCACTCGGTGTAGAAAGTGAAGCTAAGTCTTGCTCTGTAGGGACCCCCTTTTTTTTAAAAGAAATGTTATATGTCTAATGGTATTTTGTTTCATTACCTTCCTTAGTGGGGAACTGGTCCAGATCATGATGGCAACTGCCAATGAGAATCTGTCTGCAAAGTTCTGCAACAGAGTATTGAAATTCTTCACCAAACTCTTCCAGCTCAGTAAGTTGCTCTGGACCTCTTCATCTGTCATAAAATGTAAATTATAAACCCAGGAAGTAATTGCTGTTAAAAATCATTTGAAGCCTTCTGCTCAGTTATGGCTCTCACAATTGAAGTTTTGTTGTCCAAAATTCTTTACATTAAAAAAGTGCTTTGCTGCTGAAATGTATGGATGGGCTAATAGATGGAGAGCATATTGTTGTGTGCTCAGTTTCCCAGCCTCTCTCCCTAATGTTTCCTCCCACCTTCTCATGTGTGTCTGTGTAGCGGAGAAGAGCCCCAACCCAAGCCTGCTGTACCTGTGCGGCTCTCTGGCCCAGCTGGCATGCGTGGAGCCCTCGCGGCTGCAGGCCTGGCTGACGCGCATGACGGCCACGCTCCCCAAGGATTCAGATCAGCTGGACACGGTGCAGGAGAACCGGCAGCTGCTGCAGCTGCTCACCACCTACATTGTGCGCGAGACCAGCCAGGTGGGCGAGGGCGTCTGCACCGTGCTGCTCAGCACGCTCATCCCCATGGCCACCGAGATGCTGGCCAATGGCGACGGAGCTGGATTCCCTGAGCTCATGGTCATCATGTCTACACTGGCCAGCGCCGGGCAGGGGGCGGGGCACCTGCAGCTGCACCGAGCCGCCACTGATTGGCTGACCAGATGGTGAGTGAAGTCACATGACTTTTTTTAGGATGTGTAGTATGTTCATTATGTGAAAAATGAAAACCTGTATTATTATATCTAGATGTATCCCTTTGTGCTTCTCCTTTACTTGGGTAAAATAGGGTTGCTGTACCACAGTATTGGGCAGTATAATTATATATTTTTTTTTTTCCCTGACTTCTCTTCCTCTTCTCTCCTACAGTAAGAAATACTTATTCCAGAAGAACGTTGTTGAGAAAGTGACCGCCAACGTATCCCAAGGAAAAGTAAATATCCTCTCCTCTCCACACCACACCACACCACACCAAACTAGTTTGCAAAAGCAACCAGCCCCTTCTATTCTTGACCTTTTGGTTAAACTCCCATTGCCCTTTGCTTTCCTGCAGCACGCCAGCATGCTTGAGTGCGCCTGCCACATCATCTCCTACCTGGCTGACGTGATGAACGCCCTGAGGCAGAGCGGTAGCCAAGGTTCCTCTCAGCTGCTGGTAGAGGGCGAAGAGAAGGCCATCGAGGTGGACTCAGACTGGGTGGAGGAGCTGGCCGTCGAGGAGGAGGACTCCCAAGCAGAGGACTCGGTGAGAAGTCTGCTGTGCAGTATAGAGCACTCTGTGTTTGGGGGCTTGTAAACAGCACAGTGTATTTTATTGACCTGGAGTGTGTTGGCTAAAGTTATCCCCAAGGGTATTTTCATCTGTCTGGGGAAAAAAAATAGCTGAACATGGCTCAAAAAATTTGGGGTTTGGGTTGTTAGTGTCTTTGTATGGATATGTTACTGTAACCGTGTCTGCAGATGATGTGTAACTTTCTTAATCTTGTGTGTTTTAGGATGAAGATTCCCTTTGCAACAAGCTGTGCACATTTACCATCACACAAAAGGAGTTCATGAACCAGCACTGGTACTGAAAGCCTCTCCTTCTTTACTTCTCTCTCTCTCCCTCCTATGCTCCCTCACTCTTTTGGAGTGGCAAATATCTGTTCATTCCCCATGCTATGCAATACCCACTGACCTTCACTCCCTGTCACTGCTCACAGGTACCATTGTCACACGTGCAAGATGGTGGATGGGGTAGGTGTGTGCACAGTGTGTGCCAAGGTCTGTCACAAAGACCATGAGATCTCCTATGCCAAGTACGGCTCTTTCTTCTGTGACTGCGGGGCCAAGGAGGATGGCAGCTGCCAGGTGAGACCGCGTACCTCCTCAGGGCATCATGGGAAAAGAACAGCTGCGGTAACTTTGGATTGCAAATCACTTCTTCATTGATTTGTTCCAAAAAACAATCAACCAACCAACCCCAATCAGTCACTCAGACTCATTTCAGTGTCTGTTTCTGTTCAGCAGTTTCTTTTCAGTTCAAGGTGTAAATGTTTGTTTGTTTGTTCTTATTTCAGGCTTGAGAAATGAAACCATTTGTCTGTGTTGCCATTTCTGTTCAAAACATTTTTTTTTTTGGTTGGCTAGAGAATTGCAACCACACATCTGTTGCACGATTTACATCAGACCTCTCCAATGTCATCTCAGTTGTCTTGCTTCTTTTCAAGCGACTAGAGAAGTTGTATCATTATGCATGTTTGGAATAGAAATGGAATGCAGAGATATGAAACCCCAACCAGGCTGAATTTAATTGTAATGGAACAACAGATCTCCAAATTCCCATTTTGTCTGTCTCACTCATCAGTTTGTCTGTTTCTTTACAGAGTAAAATTAATATGACTGTTTATGCCTAAAGTTGCACTTCTGACTGTCTTATTTTTTGCCGTGCTTTTTTGTGCAGGCGCTGGTTAAGCGCAGTCCCAGCAGCGGCATTGGTTCCACCATGAAGGAGTCCTCGGCCTTCCAGAGCGAGTTGCGCATGCCCGAGAGCGCCATCCGCCATCAGAGCGCCTCGCCCGCCGACAAGGCCAAGGTGACCATCTGCGACGGCAAGCCTGGCGACGACGAGAAACCCAAGAAGAGCAGTGTGTGCAAAAACATCGAGGGCTGCCGCGAGGACCTGCTGGTACAAGTGGTGAGTAACAGTGCCCTCTGATGGACTGACTTGGTATTACTCTCCTGCGGACTGCAGTAGAGAGCAGTCTATAATCCAGTTTGTAAGTTTTCACCCAGGGATCCTATAGCACATCAGTCACAACTTATGACTCCAAAGACATATAATTATTGTGCAATACATTTAATTATAACAAAATATGACCCTATCAAAGTGCAAAAGGGTAATATGCTCTAGATATTTTTACCAGACAGTGTTAGAAGGTTTTATGCTCTTGCTTTTGCTCTTTTCAGTCAAGCTCCAACACAGCAGCTCTGATTCTGGAGATGCTGATCTTCCTGATGGACGCCATCCAGACGAACTTCCAGCAGGCATCTGCAGTGGGCTCCAGTAGCCGTGCCCAGCAGGCCCTCAACGAGCTGCACACCCAGGACAAGAGTGTGGAGATGACCGACCAGCTCATGGTACAGAAATGCACTAGAAATTGTAATACGTCATTGGTCTTAATGGAGAAAGAACTGTTGAAAGTGAGAGAAAGCAAGTGGGGGAAAGAAATGAAATGGGACAGCATATTTTTTCATGGCTTCCTGTTGGCACATAGATAATGCCATCAGAGTGTAATACCATTTTTGAATGGGATCATCTAATGACTGACTGATTAATGCATGAAGTGTTGATGGGCTTACTGTTATAACAGGAAATTAGAGTGCATTAGTACAGATGGGCAAGTAAAAAACTGTATATGTTCTTTACTGTACCAGATTTGTGCTGTTGATGGGTTTAAGTGGCCCTGGTTGTGTTTTAACCCTGTTTGTCTCGGCTGTAGGTTCCCACACTGGGCTCCCAGGAGGGTGCATTTGAGAATGTGCGCATGAACTACAGCGGAGACCAGGGCCAGACCATCAGGCAGCTGATCAGCGCTCACGTGCTGCGGCGTGTGGCCATGTGTGTGCTCTCCTCACCACACGGCCGCCGACAGCACCTCGCCGTCAGCCACGAGAAGGGAAAGGTGAGGGTGTGTGTATGTGTGCATGCACGTGCGTATTTGTGCACTTGTTCATTTAGGCTGTGGCGAATGTAAGGTGTTTTTCGCTGTTGTTTGTCTTTCTTGGAATGTATGTATGTGTCTGTGTGTGGTGCAAAAGTCTGCAAAAACTCCAGTCTCATCCTAGTCCTCTCTGTCGTGTTTTGCATGTTTTGAACATATTGCTGTCTCTCTGAGCCTACTTTTGAATCTCATGTGTCCTGCGGTGTCCAGATCACCGTGCTGCAGCTGTCAGCACTCCTGAAGCAGGCTGACTCCAGCAAGAGGAAACTGACCCTGACACGCCTGGCCTCTGCCCCCGTCCCCTTCACCGTGCTCAGCCTCACAGGCAACCCCTGCAACGAGGACTATCTGGCTGTCTGTGGCCTCAAGGTCAGACAAACCAGTGGACATTAACGGACACTGCACTGCACTTTTTCATCTCAGTCCTCAACAACAGGCATATTGAATTCTGTAATCAAAATGACATGCAAAGTGTTCAGCCCTTCAGTTTAAATCTCAAATTCTGTAAAGAAGAACTGACTCCGTGTTGAGAACAGTCTCAATACTCTTGTACACTCAACACAGCCTTACTGCAGAGGGTTTTACTGAAAGTTATTTCTCATTTCATATTTTAATGTAATGCGTAATTATGAAAGGAAATTCCCCTAGTTTTTTATGGCTTGCTGCCAATAGTCAGATTTGCATACGCAAAAATGTGTGTGTAATTTGTCTTGATGTTGACTCCTGTGTGCTATGTTGCCCCCATAGGACTGCCATGTGCTGACTTTTAGCAGTACGGGCTCAGTGTCGGATCACCTGGTCCTGCACCCCCAGCTGGCCACCGGCAACTTCATCATCAAGGCCATCTGGCTGCCCGGCTCCCAGACCGAGCTGGCCATCATCACCGCAGATTTTGTAAAGGTAAGCACTTTCACCTGCTGTAGTATTGGTCAGTTTTGTGTCTGCACCTGTAGTTGCTGTGAATGATTGCTTAATATTGCAGGTATTGCCAGATATTAACATATACAACAAATTCCGTAATTTGTGCGGCAAATAGTCAAGTTACTGTAGTGCTGTTTAAACTGTCTCACTGTGTTAATGTCTGAGTAGTGTGAATTTAACCCCACACATTCCTCCAACCGTAAGCATATCTGTATCTGCTTTATGTTTTGTTTGTGCCTCAGATTTATGACCTGTCTGTGGACGCCCTGAGCCCCATGTACTACTTCCTGCTTCCGAGCTCAAAGATCCGTGACGCCACCTTCCTGTTCAACGAGGAGGGCAAGAACATCATCGTCATCATGTCGTCTGCCGGTTACATGTACACGCAGGTGATGGATGAGTCCAGCAGTGCTCAGCACGGCCCCTTCTATGTCACCAACGTGCTGGAGATCAACCACGAGGACCTCAAGGTATCGCCATCTTGGATTAATTAAAGCCTTTTACAGATTGGCAGCCTCTTTAAAGGTTATATCATATCAAAACAAATAATATTGAATATCGACAGTAAGTCAGGTAGTGTCACATAGTATGGAATTTGTGCATTACCAGTGAAGTTACCGGTGAGTTTTTGAGATTGAGTTATTGTACAAGTAATCTAATGACTTCAGTAAATTAATCAAATTTGTGTCAGGTTGCAATTGTACTAGTTGACACACAGCCATACAGACTCAGTGTTTTGTGTTGCTGTGTGTTTACAGGACAGTAATGGTCAGGTGGCAGGCGGTGGAGTGTCTGTGTATTACTCCCACGTGCTCCAGATGCTCTTCTTCAGCTACAGCCAGGGCAAGTCCTTCGCTGCCACAGTCAACCGCAGCAACATGGACATGCAGAGACTCTTCACCATCAATGTGAAAGGGTAAGCGGCCTGCCACTGATCCTTATGTTCTAATCTCCGTAAAATTAAAACATACGGATTAGCTGGCATATCTCTGTATGTCAGCCAATCCGTACGCTCTAATCTCCCTTTCAAGGATCAAACAGTGCAGTAAGAACAAAGGAACTCTCCCTTTTGCTTCTGTTGGCTTTATGTCCAGCCAGTGTGTAACATCTGTTGTTCTTTGTGGTTTTCTCTGTCCAGCTCTAATGGTGGCAGTAAGACGTCGCCAGCATTGTGCCAGTGGTCGGAGGTGATGAACCACCCTGGGCTGGTGTGCTGTGTGCAGCAGACGACAGGCATCCCTCTGGTCATCATGGTCAAGCCAGACACCTTCCTCATCCAGGAGATCAAAACGCTGCCAGCCAAGGCCAAGGTTTGTCTACAGTCTTGCATGGGTTCAGTTGATGGTGTATAGGCATGAGGAGGACAAATGTGTCCCTCCTCCTTTTTTTTTTCTTTATTTTTTTTTCTCTAGAGTGTGTCAGTGCATT